>JAHLJT010003656.1:96021481-96621481 GCA_031308135.1 Acheta domesticus
ACGTAGGGACGTGTTGAAAAGTACAGTGAGAAAACGCTGAAACGAGAGTCTCAAACCAGATGGAGTGCCAGATATGAGGCTGTTAGTGTCGTCTTTGAGCATCTATAATAATATATTGGACCTGCTTGAAAAATGAGAGATGAAAACAAACTTGTCTGTGGAAACTAAGATGCGAAGCTGAAACTATTGTACATCGAATGGCTGTCCTTGCCGACTTTCTCAAGCCTCCTGTACTTTTGGAACCAAATTTTGCGGAGAATTGAACGTGTTTGTGCAATCACAAACGACTGCAAGATGCATCAATAAATTTTGCAGATGCTGCGAAGGATATAAACTCACTCCAGAGCGAATTAAAAGAGATAAGACATGAATTGTGCATTAAAGCGATTGCAGACGCGAAAATAAAATGTGACCACATGGGGAATCAACGTCGAAACGAAGAAGAAGAAGAAGACGTCGTCGAATGCCTGGAGAGTTAGACTGAAGACGGCAGGTCTTTCAGCAGAGGAGGAAACATCGTCGTTTTTGGCTAGCATCGTGACACGACTCCAATGTGAATTCGACAACCGGTTTCAGCGTCTTAGAGATCTGCACGAATGAGTTGGCTTCTATTAGATGTTTCATCATTCGATAAATAACTACGATTTAGATTATTTGGAAAAAACAGTGTAATATTTTCGGAGGAATTTATATGCGACGGATGTTGAGAGTACTGGCTTGTACAATGACATTGTTGATTGCAGAATTTATTAACATTCGCGGATAATGTGATCAACACCCCATCGAATTGGCTCCGTATTGTGATTCAGTACGGTAAAGATGTCTTTCCAAACTAGAATATGCTTTACATATTCTGCTGTTATCGGTATCGATAGCAAGTTGTGAAAGATCATTCAGCAAATTAAAGGCTAATTTTAACATATTTGCGAGGCATCAATGGAACAACAGCGATTGTCTAATTTAGCTCTTTTGAGCATAGAGGAAAGAGACCCTTGAAAAGATTAATGCATCAGATATTATAAACAAGTTTGCATCCATTAAATCGCGTAAATACATATCTAGATCTGTTTTCAAATATTGTACGTATTTATTAATAAAAACAAATATAATTATTTGAATTAAAATCTTATTTTCTATCCTCCCGCGTAGAAAAGAGGATCTGGCATGAGTATGGCAGTATGCGGCAGTATGGCATAATTGTGAACCATACTGTTACCATACGTCTGCCATAACTAGTGTCATATTTTTTATCATTCTGTTGCCAGACTAAAGTATGGCATCTATATGGCACAGTATGGGCACAAGTATGGCAACCGTATGGCTCGCGATTATGAGCCAGCCTTTCGCATTCTTATGCCAGATTCTCTTTTCCATGCGGGCTTCTTAACAATGCAACTTTTTCCTATTTATGTTGTGTGTGTGGGGGGGGCGAAATTTCGGATAACTGCCCCCGGGCGCTCACTATCCTCGCTACGCCTCTGTCTCGGCTCGTTATTTCTTAACGCGCAGAACACTTCCTACATTGAATAAAATTCATACCCTCGGACAAACGATCCGTTCATTATTTTATTTTTTAACTTTCCCTCTAATTTAATTTCTAAAACTTTTTAAAAGCTTTGCCAACATTTTACGTTTGTTTCTCTATATTGAAATTTTTGTACATCAAATGTTATCGGAACAGTGAACTTCAATGTATGGAGGTCTGACTATTTCTAACAATTAACGTCGAAATCAAGCTTTGTGAAGTGGGGAGTTTGTGTGTTATATACAGGATGTCCAGAAGCTCCCGTTACAAAAAAAATATACCCCAAATTCTGTGTTGCACATCATGAAAAATGGCAGGTCCAGTTTTTCCGAAAAAAAAAATTTCTTTGAGAAAATTGAGTTTAAAAGTCACTTCCGGGCCGCGAAATTTCAAACCGGCCGCTACGACACCAGACGGAGGCGTCTCCTGCGCGGAGCATTTCCTCATTTCTCTGCGTAAACGGTGAAACAGTCGAGTAATATTCTCTAAGGAAAGCATTGCATGGCTTACACTAGAATACGTTAATAGTATAAAATGTTTGTAGGTTCTGTTTAATAAATATTTTAAATGTACTAATTGAAAATTCAGTTTTGTTCAAAATGATAGCCACTGGTACACGGCGGCGTAAACGTAAATGATGAACACATCCAACACTTATGAAAAATATTGAATCTCCTGGAATGCTCGAATTGTTATTTTTAGCACATATCCATATGAACTAATGCCTTGGGGCTTGAGACTGCCATATGAAGATTATTATAAATGTCGTAATAAACAAAGAAGGGTTTCGGAAATGAAATATGTGTTCATGAAAATACCAAGCTGTGAATCTTCTGACTCCATTTATGTTTTTTATGACGATTTCCAGATAGAAATATGTATGATACATGAAATCTGATTGTGTCATACCACGGTGTGGGAAATTATTTCCGTTAAATCGCTTCTTCTTCTTCATCTTCTTAAAAAGTCTAAGACTCGTTCCTTTCCAAGAATTATAACGAGTCTTTCCATCTTCTCCTTGGTCTACCAACTTCTCTTCTTCCCCTCGGCCTTTCGTCTCTAGCAATCCTCACGATTCTTTTCTCCTCCATTCTCTCAATATGATCGTTCCATTCCTTTCTTCGGTCTGCTACCCATTCTGTAATTGGCTTAATTTTACACACTTCCCTAATGTTTCTGTTTCTTTCTTTATCCAGTAGAGTGTGATTTGTAATTTTCCTCAGAACTCTCATTTCAGCGACCTCAAGTTGTTGTTGGGTACGTATTGTTTCGCTTCTTGTTTCTGCTGCATATGTTAGTATTGGTCTAATTATTGATTTATATATTCTAACCTTCGAGTCCTGTTTTAGATGTTTATTGTACCATATTGAGTAGTTGAGACAGCCAGCGATCCTATTACCCTTTATTATTTGCTCTTTGATTTCTTTCTCCGTTTGCCCTGAGCTTGTTAAAATTATTCCCAAATACTTGATCTCTAGAACTTGTTCTATTATTTGATTATCCACCACCAATTTACATCTAATCGGATTCTTAGCAATTGTCATAGCTTTCGTTTTCTGAGTGGATATTTTTAAATTAAAATTCTTACAAATTTTGCTGAATTCATACAACAATCGTTGTAAGTCATCTTCGTTTTCTGCTATTAGCAATGTGTCGTCTGCGTAACATAAAATATTTATATTATATTTTCCCATACTATATCCTTTTTTTGTTTTTAGATGTTTTATAATACTATTCATTATTACATTAAATAACAATGGACTTAATGAATCTCCTTGTCTTATTCCTTTCGAAGCAGGTATAGCAGGTAATATTTTTCCCTGGTTTTTAATTTTTACTTTGTTTTCTGAATATATATCAATTATTAGTTTTAAGAGGTTAGAGGGTATCTTTTCTTGTTTCAGTGTTCTGATGACATCAATTAGTTTTATGTTGTCAAATGCTTGCTTAGATCTGCAAAGCATAAGAAAGCTGGTTTATTAAATTCTAGAGCTTTTTCCACGATTTGTCGGATGATAAAAATTGCATCAGTGCATGATCTACCGCGTCTAAACCCCTGTTGTTGTTCTTCCCATTCTATCATGTTCATAAGAGTGTTTGCTATATACTTTGTGAGGATTTTCAATGAGCTGCTCAGGAGGTTTATCCCTCTATAATTATCTGGATCGCGCTGGTCTCCTTTCTTAAATAGAGGGATAAGAATGCTTGATTTCCATTCCTTTGGTATTGTTGCATTATGTAAAATTTTATTAATAAGTTTAGTTATCTCTCTCCATAAGTTTTTTCCTCCATATTTAATGAGCTCATTATTTATTCCATCTTCTCCTGGTGACTTCCGATTTCTAAGTGTTCCGATTACTTTTGATATTTCTTCCCATTCTACGCACTGTTCTTTCGATGTAATGTCTTCAACCAAGTCTATTATCTCCGGAGTATCATCGTGGAGTAGTTCTCTAAAGTATTTTATCCATGTTTCATCAGATACTTTATATGTGCTAATGAGTTCATTTATTTCTGTTCTCTGGCCTCTAATGAATCTCCAGATATCTTTTTGCCGCCCATAGAAGTCATGCTGAAGTCGCAAGGTGAAGGAGATCCAGTAATCTTTTTTATTTCTCTAATTCTTGCATTAACTTTGTTCCTGATATTTTTATAATCATTATGTGTTTCTGGTGTTTTATTCTGTTTGAATTTTATATATGCCGATCTTTTCTTTTGTGCTATGTCCTTCACTTCTTTAGTAAACCAAGGTGTCTTTTTCTTTTCTTTCTTGTTTACATTTGTTTCTATTATTCCTGCGGCTTCTTTAGCAGCTTCGATAATATTTGTTTTTATTTTATGCCAAGACATTTCTATGTTGTCTTTATCCAGGACCGAATTGTGAGAAATTTTGTCATCCAGTCTGTTTTTATATATATTTCTGGTAGATTCATCACTTAGTGCTTCAATGTTTATCTTTTGAACGAGTTCCGGTTTTTCTTTTGCAATATTTTTCTTCATAATGAACGTTCGTAGTTTTATTAATACCAGGTTATGATCACTACCAATATCCGCTCCTGATAGGCTCCTTACATCTAGTATCTGGGATGGGTGAATTCCCGATTAGTAAGTATAAAATCGATGGTGGATTTTTGTCCTCTTGTGTTCATCCATGTATATTTATGCTGTTCTTTATGATCAAAGAAAGTATTATTTATTCTTATTTCGTTTTCAATGCAGAAATCTATGAGAGTTTCTCCATTTTCATTGAGATCATGTTCATTGAACCTGTTCTTAATTCCCGGGATGATGTGATTTCCTACTCTGACATTCAGATCACCTGCTATTATTATCGGTTCCTTAGGATCGATTCGGCTAATTGTTTCTTGGAGGTCATCATAGAATTTTTGTTTTTCGTGAGATGGTTTATTATTTTCTGGCGCGTATACGGATATAATATTGATTGGTTTGGATTTATTTGCCAATTTCACAGATAAAATTCTTTCGGAGATATAGTTATGTTTAATTATGTTATTTACATATTTGTTATGCATTATAATTGCAACACCCTCCTTTGCTCTATGATGTTTTGGAGGCCCACTATATATAAGTGTGTAGTGGCCCTTTTGTGTAATTCCTTGTCCCTTTTTCTTGGTTTCTGTGAGGCAACATATGTCAATTTTGTTCCTGTCAAGTTCCATTAGTATTTCATATTCGCTTGTGTTCCACGATCTTACATTCCATGTTCCAATCCGTGTTATGTTTTTCCTTTTCCAATTCGTAGTCCTTTTTCTTGCCAGAGTTGTCATACATATGGGATTGATCCGAGGCAAATTCTTGGAGCTCTGAGCCGAATTCCTTTTTGCCCTGAGCAGGCTGCTAACCTCACTCAGGAACCCTCCTCCTTTATCCGGGCTTGGGACCGGCAGTGGGCTGCTAAGCTACTCAATCCACCTAGCAGACACCACAGGCGGAGTTAAATCGCCTTGTAGATAAATATGTTTTCGTGGCAATCAATGTAGCCTCAATGTACACATAACCTCCAAATGCTAAACTAATACCGTAGTTTATTCCTAACGTACTTGATTAACTTGAGTAAAAATTAACCATGAAGTTCCTGGCTTATTATATTGGTACTAAGGATATTGTAATTTTCATTATTTCCATTCTTATTGTGTATTAGTGTCGAATCGTGTATTGTGGTGGCGGCGAAAACTACGTTAAATGTAAACTATGAACACATTTGTCACGACAAAACATGGAAAATGACGGGACCTGTCAATTGAAAGTCAGTCTTTGGATGCCGGCGCATGCGCAGATCAATTCTCTCCAGAATTGTGTTACGTCTTTCAAATCAGGACGTGCAAAACCTCTCAATTACTTGGTAAACCGGAATCGGACTATAGGTGGAACAGTCAAACAGCTACTGACTCCGGCCGCGGAAGCCTACCTTCCCCTGTAGGCGGGTCTTTCGAAGGCTAGTGAGAAACAGATGTATAGTTTCGAGGTCCCCTGATTTACTCGTAAATTTCTGGCGGTACGATAAAACATAACCACAGCCTACACCTCATTTAACGCTTCGCTATGCATTTTCGAGTTCGGGGCGATGCGTCTCCGACCTTCACGATTTGCATAAGACAACCTTGAGTCTGTGCAACACAAAATTTCCGATCCATTTGTATGTCAAAATACTTATCACAGAAACACAAGGCGCTTCATACTAGAACAATCACCTTATTTTCGCCAGCCGTGAGACTTCTGCCAACTTTAACTGATCGAAGTCTGATGTGCCGCATTTATTCAGTTTTATTCAAATTATCTGATTAATATTATTAAACAACCCTAAGCAAAAATTTAACGATTTCGTAAGAGTATATGGAAATAATGTAACATTATAAAAGCATTTTATGTTCTTTCATCGTAATATCCATAACACGCTTTTTTCTTTCTTCGCCCTAATAATTACAGTTATTTTAGCAGACTTTCAAGTAAAATGTAACTTTTTTCTGTTCACTTTTAGAATCCAAGTTCAAAATATCTGACTTTCTCCACCCTGGAAGACAAAAATCTGGATGAAAGCAATAATGGGAGAAATTTGACCCCGTCTTTATCTCCATCATTTACTTGTACACAAAAAGATGTATTTGCTGATCCTTCTACCCAAATAATGTGCAGCAGAAACATAAGTTTGATGACCCCAAATTCAAAGTTGTCTGTTCAAATGTTAAATACTGATGTTTCTAATCAGTCTTCTTGTAGTGATAATTCACGTGACTTGAACACTTCTCAACAATTTCCTGGTGCATCAAACTCATTTTCCATATCAAATGGGATCAAACAATGAATAAGGAACAATTAAATGTTAAGAAATACTTTTCGGCTGATAACATTAACAAAAGAGAGCAAAGTAAAGATTGTGAGTTATCTTTGTCGCAGTCTAAAACTATTTGTAATTCTAAAACAACATTGAATATTGATGCACAATCAGAACAATTTCCTGGAGTATGTCCCAAAAAAATATGTACTACACTTTTTGCCAATCCAAAGGTAAGACTTTAGAATGATGTTTAAAATTAATAAAATTAAAATTTTTAACAATGCATAGACAGTGCCTGTTCCAGAGATTAACAATTAAGAAATTGATATTGATTTATAACAATGTTACAGACAGTGCCAGCTTCAGAAACTGAGATGCTTAAATCTTCTCAGCTCCGTGAACAATTTCCGGAAAATAAAAAGTTATTTAATATTAAAAGAATTGAAGCCTATGGAGATTACAATGATATGGTGAGTAAGAAAAATTCCAAATACTTTTATTAATTTTTTTCACATTCTCGAAATGTACCATATCACGGAGTAATATATACAATACACGTTCAGAACAAGTTATGCAATGCCGCGGAAAATCGATTTCGAGATTTAAACGGAAATATATGTTTCGGGGTTCCCATAAATAGATTATTTTTTCTTCCTTTTTGGCATCTCTGAACAACACTAGCGTTTAAACCAGCGATTGCCAACTGGACAAGAAATGACGTTGGAGCTTTATTCCCCTCCGAGATAAGGCACGCGGAGAAACAGTTCGAGGAAGGAGGGGCAGACGGCGGCGGTCGCCGGTACCGAAAACCGTGGCAGGGGCCGGTATTTCAGGCAACGTAAGTGGGGAAACATCTACATCTGTTAATTTTCTTTCTGTTAAGGAAAAAAACGTTTTCTTTTGTAGATACTGGAACAGTGGCGAACTGTTTAGTGTTTTCGAAAGAACTGCAGTATGTTAAAAAGTCCAACCTAGAGATGCATTACGTAGCTTTGCGACTCAAAGAAATCTGAGAGATTAAAATAAATTCTGAGAATTGACATTGTGCGCAATCATGGATAAGTAAAGGAATTTGTAGATTGAAGACTGGAAAAGATACTGAAAATCACGAAGATTTACAGCATTCTCTAACAAAACTGTACATAAAAAAATCAAGCCTGGGGTCCAAATTCTCTCACGTGATCCCTACCGGGTACCTATTTGTTAACATTAATTATTGTTTCAGAACGAACTCTTTCTTTATATTATATACTATTGTATAAAATATTATTATCCTAAAATGTGAAAACTTTTCCAAAAATATTATCTAACAGAAGAATGGAAGAGGAATTACAGTACTGGTTATGATAAAGAGTCGGATATTGTTTTGAGTTATGTAAAAATGTATGAACTATTATATAATCCTTCATATATTAACTTTTTTCTCCCACTTCCGTACCATCATTGAACACTGCACGCTTGCCGCCGCGTCGAGCTCTGCCTTTGCTCGGCGGATCGGTTTGGAGAAAGAGGGTAGATTTTGTGACGTCACAGAGCGTGGAGTTGGCAAGCACTGGTCTAAACCGTTTCGTAGAATTTTTTTTCCAAATGAATTTTGGAAAACCATTCTTTAAATTTTGGGGGTATATGAAAACCCTTGAAACATTTTCAAAATTTTCTCCAAAATGGCTATATTTTTTTAAATTTTCTTGTAACAATCCAGTGAAATACACTTCGAAAATTGCAAAAGTTTGAACCTTTTTTAGACACCTTCGCTTGACTTTAATATTAAAGAGAGAGATTTTTCTTCATATAAAATTTGTTCTCCACAAGTAGTTCTGTAATTCATGTAATGTAATACAGTTAAAGAAATATTTTTTGTTTTCGTGAGTTGAGTGAAATATGGGCCATTTCAAAATATTTTCTCAAAAACTGCTCCAATCTTTTACTTTCTCGCACACTACTTATGTACAACAAAACGTGGATTCTGACTATACAACGTGAGAGGAAGAAATTTCCTACGTATTGGAATAAGATTTATCCAGTTTTTCGGTATCGCGGGCCTACAATATGAGTTTTTGTCGAATAATCGCTGTTTTTTGCCGCTTTACAATACTTTATGCAACAAGTAGTATGCGAGGAAGAAAAAATCGTGATGGACCCTGCATTTGCGGTTCCTAGTCTCGCATATGTATCAAAATCGATCGTGTCGGAAATGTATACCAATGTATACCCCTACATGTGAATTCTCCCCAGAACACTTAATAGCGGCCCCGTGGCAGGAACGCAAAAGTGAGACCATGTTCCGTTGAGTAAATGTCTATGTTTAAGTTGGGAGGGTACCGTTGGTGGAGTGCTCAGGAATCACGCAACATGATTCTTTCCTCAATGATACACTTTCTTCGTAGTACAAATGACCATTCTAAAGAAAGCGTATATTTAACACATCGCTTCAGTTCATCCTGTGTAGTAATGTGCCGGATTTATTTTCAGAGGGTCACAAAAATGTTGAAAGATGGACACTTACGGAATGCTACGTTCTCGTATACATACGTATAAACGGAGGTAAAGGTAGTCCTAGATAAAATTATGTATTGCTGAAGAAAATAAATTTCGATATTTTAACGGAAATGCACTTGGGGCCCCTGGTACCGAAAAAGTGTTGTTTTTTTGTTAAAAAACATCGTTCATTAATCCACTTGTTAATAACACAAACAGCTAAATTAGTTAACAACAACGCCTGTTAAAAACAAAGCAACTTTTTCGCAGGAATTTTTCAAAATTGAATTTTTCTGGGCCGACTCGAAGCTCTGAAATATTGCAAAGATTTCTCGAAATTTTGAGGATACTTTACATGAAGCTCCTGGGCCACATTCATTTTTTTAAATTGCTAGTTAAAAAAATTCAAAAAATTGAGAATTTTTTATAACGACGGTCTAGATCTAATAATCCTTGTTACCACTGAAAATTAAAAAAATTCAAAAGTTTGACATTTTTTGAACTCCCTCGTACAACTACGTTATTTAAGATAGAGATTTTTTGTTCAGGCAAATTTGTGGTCCATAATTAGTTATTTATTCGTAATTAATAACAGGTACTCTGGTTTGAATATATTAATAATTTCACGTACGTTTCAGTGAAATATGAGCAATATTAAAAACAAGATTTTCCCAATAAAAGGCTCCAAGTTGTTTTCTTTTAACTTTTTATACTAATAGTGCTAAATACCCTGAATAACGTGACATAAACGACATTTTGATATATTTTTTTGATTTTGCAAAAAAATAGTCAAAGTAATTTTGTTGAAGCATCTCTCATGTTAATGTTTATATTATGGTGTTTCTTTACACATTTTTGCCATTGAGAGTACACGTGCTTCAAATGATTTCGGATGAAGTTTCTCGATATCTCAAAACTTCTCCGTGAAAATGAACTCATTTTAAGAAACGTTCAAAACATTTTTCTCAAAAACAGTTCCAAATGTTTCATTGAACGTTTGCATGTAGAACCAAGTTATACTATTCTATGATATTAATAAAATCATATTTCAGTTCTATTATTAGAGGACCAAAAAACGAGAACATATAAAATAATAGTGCTACAGAATGGCTCTGACTTTCCCGTATTAGTTTTCTATTTCTTTGGATCTGGGCTTGCAATCCGGAATTGCTACATACTCTTGCCAGCTGCCATCGCCGACCAAAGTACATTTTTTTGACATTCTTAATTTTCGGTTCATAATGATAGAACGGAAATATAAAATTTTAGAATATTAAAGAACATTGCAACCTCGTCCTAAATGGCAATTTTCTTTGAAAAATTTGTAGCCGTTTTTAAGAAAATGGCGTTTACGGTCTACTAAAAATGCGAAATTTGAAGCTCTTTTTGACAGAAAATTATTGAGTTTTCTAAAAACTTCGTTTGAAGACATTTGAAGAACTTATATTTACATTACAATAGTGTTTACAACTCGCTGGAAATGTGCATATTAAAGGTGTGAGAATTCTTTAAAAAAATACATTTGTGTAATTTGTGTGTAAAAAAATACATGTGTGTAAGTATTAAGTATTTTTCTTTTTTTGTTATTTTCTAATGGTTTTTTTGTCGTTGGTGCAGATAAAATACTGATTTTTGTTTTTAGTTGAATGTTTTTTTCTTTAAAGTTTACACATAAAAGATTTATATTTTGTTGTATTATATTATTTTGTCATTTTATTTATTTTTTATATTTTAGTAGACAGATAAATGGAATGCTGGTATGTGGTCCCAACATTTTGTGAGCCTTTTTTATTAGACAAACGAGCTCAAAGTTATAGTTCCACTCTCGGGGGAAGGGCGGGAGGCAAACAATGTTAAGATACAAATCTGAATGAACATTCCAAAATATAGGATAAAAACAAATAAACAACTTGCATACAGCAACAGTGTGTGTGCGCAGCAGAGTTGTATATATGTAGGTCAAGCTGTGGAACGTTTGGTCGTTATCTAATATCATTACGTAATTATAGAGAGTCGACCTATCCGCATTGCTGAGCAGCTAATAAGAACGCACCAGACATTTCAAACCAGGGTGAGGAATTCTTATGTAGTAATCGAGTAATCTGCGTCAGTTCGTAAACTCACGATTTGACGCCTTTCGGACCGCCAATTGGTACGAACGAGGCGGCTCGGTCTCCTGGTGGGGAACCACGGTGTAAGAAATATATCTTATACTCTGTGGAGGAACTGCTTTTTTAAGGATACATCCAGAAAATGTCTTTTTTAAGCAACTAAATCGCGTTTTGGTTGACTTATAGCACATTCGTACGACGTATAGCACATACACCGGAAGAGATGATCAATAGCTCATTCGTTTACTCTCGACAAGAGAAATCGATTGGCACATATCTTAACAGGTTCCCTCTAGAATATTCGGGAAGCAATTCTAGAAAAACACATGCTTTTGATGGTTTCAATGATCTGCGAGTACTTGGGTGCAATGCTGTGCATTACTGGACTCTCCTTTCCATATTTACTTGAATCGTTATTTGATTGGCGATAATTAATTAATTTTGTTTCATTACAAGATTAATGAATTAAATTTTCGATTAACTTTCTATGCCCGAAAATGGACGAGCCTGGGAACGTTAATATATTTATATTATGACCTTGCAAAGCACAAATAAAACTTCTTGACACGAAAGCATCCGCAAGGAGCGCCAGCTAAACTTGTATTAAAAAAATTCAGGTGAGGATGGAGCTGCCGCCATTTTATTATTTCATGTTATGTTTCTAGAGCAGTCACGTAAAGGTAAGGTAAAATGGCATCC
This sequence comes from Acheta domesticus, assembly GCA_031308135.1. Taxonomy (NCBI): domain Eukaryota; kingdom Metazoa; phylum Arthropoda; class Insecta; order Orthoptera; family Gryllidae; genus Acheta; species Acheta domesticus. Next base: position 96,033,591 of record JAHLJT010003656.1, read on the forward strand.
AGAGCAAACTTTTTCCATCGCCCTCCCCTTCCCCCAACAAGGATATTCCGGCAATTCTGTTTAGTTCATAATATTCGAAAAATATGTGATGACCTGCAAATCGTGATTTTAGATTTTTTTATATGAAGTCCACAGTTCACAGAAATACTAGTTTTAATAATAATAATAATAATAATAATAATAATATAATAATAAATTATCTGAAAGTGTTTGCTAAGAATGAAGCGATTCTTTCCCAAATGCTGTCTGTCGTTAATGACTTTAGCAATGACATCTGCATGAAGTTTGGTCTTGACAAATTTGCAAAAATCAATTTAAAAAGAGGCAAACTGACACGTCAGAGAGCATTGAAGTTGATATGCACACTGTGATTCAAGATCTTGAGCCAGGTAAAACTTACAAATATCTGGGCATTGAAGAATGTGAAACCATCTCGGACGACACTGAAAGAGAGAATTCGCAAGGAGTATTATAGAAGAGTGAGACTGGTCCTGCAGTCTGCTCTGAACTCCAGGAATAAAATATCTGCAATTGGAAGTCTGGCGGTGCCTGTAGTAGAGTACAGTTCCGGACTAGTGGACTGGACTGAGCAAGAAATCCGCATCATGGATAGAAAAACCAGAAAACTGTTAACAATGCATCATGTCGCCCACCCTCGAGCTGATGTACATATACTTTATGTGTCACGTAAGGAAGGAGGAAGAGGCCTCAGACAAATTGAAGCCTCCTGGCATAATGCAATAGTTGGAATGGGAAAGTATGTAGTCAGTCATTAAGATGACCCTCTAATGAGGCAGGTCATGAAATCTGACCGAAGAATGGGAAACAGAGGCATTGTTAGTGTAGCAAAAAGCATTGCAAAGAAAACTATGCAAGACACGTCAAATAACACAGACACTGAACTTCTGGTACTACTGAACATGAAATGTGAGACACAAAAAATGTTAAAGAAGTCGTGGAGAGACAAACCCCTCCATGGACAATATCTAAAAAGAATGGCCAAGGCGCAGATCAATAAAGATCAATCATTTACGTGGCTTAAAAGGGGAAGAATGAAGCCAGAATCGGAAGCAGTTCTAGTAGCTGCTCAAGATCAGGCGTTGAGAACACGACATTATGATAAAGCGGTTCTCAAAATTTCCCAAGATGACAAATGCCGAATTTGTCAGGAGCAAGTAGAAACCATTGATCATATTGCCTCAGCTTGTCCAATTCTAGCGAATACCGAATACTTAAAAAGACACGACAGGGTGTGTAGTTACCTCCACTGGCAGATCTGTACCGCCCTCGAAGTTCCAAACACATGCATCAAGTGGTACGAACACTCACCGAAACCGGTGACATCGGTTGGATTGTGTACAATATTGTACGACCAACAAATTCAAACGGATCGCACGATAGCAGCAAACAAACCGGAAATTGTTATCCGGGATTTTGAGAAAAAATCGTGCCTACTTGTGGATGTTGCTGTGCCTTGCGATCAAAACCAAGGAGGCAGAGAAACGTCTTAAATACAAGAGTTTGGAAATTGAGATCAGCCGAATGTGAGGCGTAAAAGCACAGGTCGTACCGATAGTTATCGGAGCTCTGGGATTTGTTCCGCAAAATTTGTGTAAGAACTTGGCTAAACTTCCAGGTCATTCAAAGGACTGGGAAGTGCAAGAAATTGCTTTATTTGGCACAGCTCACATTTTGCGCAAAGTATTGTAGAGACACCGACAGTCCCTAGATCTGCTCCTTAGGTAGCTGGTTGCAACCTGAAGTAGATTTTATACTCAGCCGACTCATAACATTTGTAGTAGTGATATGGAGCAATAATAATAATAATAATAATAATAATAATAATCCCCTCTCCTATTTTGCATTAGTTTGATCCCACTATCTAGACAGTTGTCGTAAGCTGACTTTGGTTGCAAGCTCCATGGTGATGAAAGGCCAATATCACATATGTTTTACATGGATGATCTTAAAGTGTTTGCTAAGAATGAAGCGATTCTCTCCCAAAAATTTAAAGAAATCGTGGAGAGACAACCACTCCACCAATCATTTATGTGGCTCAAAAGGGGATGAATGAAGCCAGAATCGGAAGCAGTTCTAGTAGCTGCTCAATATCAGGCGTTGAGAACACGACTTTATGATAAAGCGGTTCTCAAAATTTCCCAAGATGATAAATGCCGCATTTGCCAGGAAGACGTAGAAACCATTGATCATATTGTGTCATCTTGTCCAATCCTAGCAAAGACCGAATACCTGAAAAGACACGACAGGGTGTGTAGCTACCTCCACTGGCAGATCTGTACCGCCCTCGAAGTTCCAAACGTGCTCCAAGTGGTGCGAACACTCACCAAAACCGGTGACGTCTGTTGGATTGTGTACGATATTGTTCGACCAACAAATTCACACTGAACGCACGATAGCGGCAAACAAACCGGATATTGTTATCCGGGATTGGGAGAACAAATCGTGTTTACTTGTCGATGTTGCTGTACCTTGCGATCAAAACGTTGTTACCAAGGAGGCAGAAAATGTCTTAAATACAAGAGTTTGGAAATTGAGATCAGCCGAATGTGAGGCGTAAAAGCACAGGTCGTCCCGATAGTTTTCGGAGCTCTGGGATTTGTTCCGCAAAAATTTGTGTAAGAACTTATCTAAACTCCCAGGTAATTCATAAGACTGGGAAGTGCAAGAAATTGCTTTATTTGGAACAGCCCACATTTTGCGCAAAGTATTGTAGAGGCACCGACAGTTCCTAGATCTGCTCCTTTGGTAGCTGGTTGCAACCTGAAGTAGATTTTATATTCAGCCGACACATAACATCTTTAGTCGTGATATAGAGGGATAATAATAATAATAATAATAATAATAATAATAATATGCATTGAAACATTTAATACACAGCGGATAGCAAGTAATAGAAATAAATATTCAGATTAACGGGAGGATTTTGCAACAAGATTCATTATTCCCTCTTCTGTTTTGCATTAGCTTGATCCCACTATCCAGACAATTATCGCAAGTGACTTCAATTACAAGCTCCATGGTGACGAAAGACCGGTGACACATTTACCCTCCATGAATAATCTTATATTGTATTCTAGGAATCAAGCGATTCTTCTCACAAGTGAGGGTAAACGAAATTCAGCAATGACATCTGCGTGAAATTTGGTCATGAATATGCAAAAGTTAACTAGAGGGGCAAAACGGTAACGGTAGAGAATATTCAAGTTGATATTCCACATTCAAGATCTTGAACCAGGAAAAAAAACTAACAAAACCTACACATTGAAGAATGTTACAACTCGAACAACACGATGAAGGAGTGAATTCAAGAAGAGTATTGCCGAAGTGTAAGAATCGTTTTACAGTCCTATCAGTACCCGAGGAATAAAATTTCCGCAATAGGTGGTTTTTGTAGCCAGTACCGCTTCGGACTGGTGGACTACACCTAGCAATAAATTTGAATCATGGACCGATAAACCAGAAAGCTGCTTAGAATGCATCATTCTGCCCACATGCAAACTGATATTCAGAAACTTCATGGGTCACGCAACGAAGAAAACAGATAAATTGAAGCCTCGAGGCGCAATGAAATTATCGGATTGAGAAAGCGCGTGGTCAGGATTAGGAAGACCCACTTCTGAGGCTGGTCATTGTGTTTGAACGAAAGTGTATGAGTAAAGGCACTGTAAACGTATAGCAATAAACGTTGCGAAGAAATATACGCAAGATACGCAAAATAATAAGACACTGAACTACTGATGCTACATGACATGAAATGTGAGACAATTGTTAAAGAAATTGTGGAAGAATAAACCCCTACATGGGGAATATCTAAAATGAATGGATAAGATGCAAATAAAACAAAGGAACAAAGGCCAATATTTTATGTGACTTAAAGGTGGAAGAATGAAGCCAGAATGGGAAGCAGTAGTAATAGCTTTTCAAGATCAGGCATGGGAACACAACGTTACGGTAAAGTAGTTCTCGAAATTTCTCTGAACAATAAATACCGTCTTTGTGAAGACCACTGATCATATCGTGTCAGCTTGTCCACTGTCCACGGATCATGTCGTCTCAAGTCCAAATGTACGAAAATGCATAATAGTGTGTGCAGTTGATTCTACTGGTAGATCTGTAACGCCCTCTAAACCCCAAACACCAAAGGGTACGAACACTCACCAAAACCTGTGACTTATGTTGGGCTTCATCAATCTCAATAACATTTTGTTTTCGCATAGCTGTGAATTTAAAAAAATGAACAATTTCCCTTAAACAAAAAAGCAAATATTTTATGTGGTAATTTTATTCCTTTATTTAAACAATAAAAGGTGCGAGGAGAGCTTTCCTACTCCTCTTTTTCGTCCCTTATAAACCGTCAGTGATTTCAAATTAATGTAGTTATAATGATATTTTGCTATAGAACTTACATTGGTCGGGGTCTCTCCAACAGCAGCGTGTTCTCCGATGCCTTGGTCGCTGGGAGCACCTAGATTGAAGAAAAATATGAGACACGAAAGGACAAAGAAGCGACAAAAGAAATAAAATAAAGTGATCGTACGTATTATTACGAGGGGACTAATGAATGATATTGATTTTTGATCATTTATAACAGTAACAAGTATTGAACAGGCTGTCAGGATTATTCAGGAAAATTCTGATAAATCATGTGCAATATTATTAAATACAATGTATACACCACTTCATCAGAAAGTATTTAGTGTTTTTAGGTTGCCTTTCAGACTTTCTATTAAATCTTAATTTCTTATAGGTTGAGTAACGACAGGGTATTAATGAGTTATCACCTCGCGTCTTTTGTAATTTGATCAAGAAAATGCTCGATAGGTTTTCCTGTTGATAAAGATTAATGTTGATTCTTGGATTTGTTTCTAAATATAACATCCATAAAACACTTTTTTCGTAAAGATGAAGATCAAAACCTGTTCAAAAGGTGTGATGGTAGATTCACCATAATCATTATTTTTCGCTTGTCGCTGAGAGCCGGCTGGTTCCTAAGATACTCTGCCAGAGGGCAGTAGCGGTGCAGCAGAACTGGCACCTAATAGATTCGCGAGAGGTCAGTAGCAGTGCGTAAGATTTTTTAAAAATCTAATAACAATGTACTATAGAAATAAAAGTATCGTATTTTATTAAAATTTGAACCAAATACATTAAAAATAATGATCTTAAAGAACGCAGATTATGTAAAATTGATCTTTTTGCTCTTTCACAAGGATTGGATATGAAGAAGCCGAGCAACGCCGGGTACTTTGCTAGTACATATAATACATGTAGTACTTATAAAAAAAATAAAACATCTTTGTATATAAGTGAATGCATTGTTTACCCCCCTCCCCTCCCCACCCCAAGACGCTAATGATACAATTCACAATTAGAGCTTTCGCTAATTTTCTATACTAACGAGAGTCATTCAACATATCAATTACACAACGTTTCGCATACAAATCTATGTGCTTCTTTAGATGGCAAGTTAAATATTTCTTTATTAAATGATACAATACCACGAAAAACTGACAAAATTATTCAAGATTTTTATAAAATAAAAAATAATTTAAAAATTTCTTACCGGTCTGATTGTTTTCATTCTTTTATTTTTTATAAAAATCTCGAATGATTGTGTCTAATTCTTTCTTCTTATTGTTTCTTATAAAGAAAAAATGTGAATTGAAACAGTGTTTATCAAAATTTATGTTCTTTGAAATTTTATTATAAATTTTTCTTCTAATTTACATTGTTTTGATTCTCTCTAATTTCAAAGGGTTTTTTTATTTATACAGTATTGTACTTGATAAACATTCATCGCGTCGAGATTCACCATCTTTCGTATTAGAGCAATGATTATTAAAGCAGTTTCTGACGATACTTACCGAAACAGGCACCAGCGTAAAGAAGGATCAGGCCGAGCTTGTACATTTTCGCTAAAGGATATTTCATCATCGAGACTAGGTCCTTATATATACTTTTTGAAGTGAACTTCGTTTAGTTATTAAGATATGATAAGTGTCAAGTAGTCTTTGTCCAAGAGGTGATACCATCACATTATTTTAATTATCTCTTGAGGAGTGAAATCTCTTGAAGCCATGACAGGCAAGTGCGTGATGTGCTTACTCTCTTTGAGGAATGGATTAATTCATGAGCTGACTAAGCAGATATTTTGTTGGAGAGGGACCTTCAAGATGTAAAAATAACTTCAACTATTTAACAAATGATTTAATGATAAGAAAATATACTCAACTCACATAAATGTAAATTTTTAAAAATCTTTTGTAAAAAATTGTCGCAAAAAGCTAGGCGAAAATTATCCCATGGACTGCAGTGGATAGATTGTTTATTGTATTAGCTTTATTACTTTCTCGTATGCTATTTTTAATTGCGTAGTATAGAGAAAGTTATATAATGCTGCAGCTGGAAAATGTGATTTTTCGGCAGAAAATTTGTATTGAAGTTCCCTGACATCGAAAAACTGAATAATTCTTGTTCCTTTATGTTTCTCTAACATGTGTGGTCAGGATCGACTTTTTGTGGGTCCTTGATGCCGAAAAATTGGTTTATAGTGTGAAGGTGCCACACTACCTCTCTTTATTTATTCTTATTTATAAAATTGGGTTGGTTTACTCGGTTTTATTCATTTAATTGGGCACTTTTAAAACTTACGAACTCAAAGCTTGTCAGTTTCTATCTTTTGGGCTGAAAATACCGCTTGTACGAGAATTCGGCTGGTTAATATCTCTACTTACGTCATGAATTTCTTCTCAGGTTGAGCACACCAGAATATGGCTTAGGGATGCCTTCGTGTTACCCACACGTACCCCGTAACCCATGGCCACAAGGCCTGGGACTCTGCTGGTAGGCCCACACTTTGTCAGAGGTTGTTGCGTCGAAAGACAGACATGAATTTATTAATTTACTAGTTTTACTAATTTTGGAAATAACAAAACATTGTTTCCTGAATTATATTTCTGTGACATGAAGTGCAAGCTGCTATTTCTTTTATTAAAAATCAATTTTTACTTTCCCGTATACGTACGTATACACGGAGTGATATACGTAGAATAGGGAAAGTTTTGTAATGCTGCGCGAAACTAGTGGTGCTACATAATGGCACAGACTTTCCCGTATTAGTTTTCTATTTTCTTGGGTCTTCGCAAGCTATTCGGAACTGCCACATACTCTTTCTTGCCAGCTACTTAATTTTCTCGGTTTCTTAATTTTTCGCTTTGCTATTGGTAGAACGAAAATATTAATTTTAGAATATTAGAGAACACAAAACCTAGCCGTAAATGGCAATTTTCTTATAAAAATTATGTGCCGTTTAAGAGAAAATGGCGTTTTAGCACTACTAAAAATGCGAAATTTGAAGCTCATTTTCTCAGAAAATGTTTGAGTTTTCAAAATACTGTACTTTGAAGTTATTTGAAGCACTTACACTCACAAATATAATAATCTTTACAAATTGCGGGTAATGTGCATATTAAAGATGTGAGAGATCTTTCAAAAAATTTACATTTATATAATTTTTGAAAAAACAAAAAAAAACTCAAAATAAACTTTACGTCATATTAAAGAGTGTAATTATCACTATCTGTTACAAAAGTTTCAAGAAAAAATTTGCAGCCATATATGAGAAAATGGCGTTTGAGCATTTCTGAAAATGCCGAAATTTGAGCTACTTTTCACAGAAAACGGTAGTGTTTTCGAGAAACTTTACCTGACATTATTTAAAGCATATATGCTCGTAAATATAATAATGTGAAAAAATCGCCGATAATATAAATATTAACGACATGAGAGACAAGTAAAAAAAATTACATTTTTGTAATTTTTGAAAAAATCAACCGATACACCAATGAGCCATTCCACGTCAAATCGCACAAAAAAGGCCAAAATTTGACCTTCATATTTTTATTTATTTTCTAATTTTTTCTGTTTGTTATATGGATCAAATAAGTGAACACAGTATTTTTATTTTTTTCTAACTTTATTATTTTCGGAAATATTGTATAATGAAATTTGCTAAAAATGACGCGCATCACTAACTTAAAAATATCATATATTTGAAAACACCAATTATAGAAATTCCGTTCAAATTCCATTAGAAACTTAAAAACATGTTTAATTTTTAAGATTTTGCAAAATAATTAATTTTTTGAATTTTCAAATTTTTTTCAAAAACTGAAATTTTGAAAATTGAATATTTTTGTAAACTCGATGAGCTAAAAATTTAAAAAAATATTTATAAACGCACTAGGGTATTGATAATAATTCCAGAAAAATCAAAGTGGGATCTCAGTAACTTTAAAAGATATTAATATTTTAAGAACCAGTGTGTAATAGATTGCTGCAATAGACACTTTTTTGGTTGCTGGTCGTCGGTTTCTTTGGATGAAGCAGTAATTTAAGTATTTCTTGAGGTGGTGAAACTTCATGATTGAATTTATAAATAATAATATTTATGTTTATTATATATAAATAATAATAGATTTATAAATAATTAATAAATTTATAAATAATTAAATGAAAGATTCTTGACTCAGGTTTTGACTGACATTTGAAATTTTCTGGTCCCTCACAACTCACTTTAAATACAAGTACTTGCATACCATAGAATTCCTGAACTTTCGCCACAATGCACAGTTTTAATGCCTTACCGAATTTACTTCAGTTCTGGACAAAATCCCATTTTCTTCAGCCAACGTTTTAGACACTTTTATCATGCGTTCGGTTGCTGCAAAATCGTTTAATTTTATTGTACGTCCAAGTTTCAAAAATTGTCAAAATTTAAATTTTCAACGTCATGTCATCTGTTGAGTGAAAGTAATCGATAAGTTACTAAATAGTACCTTTGTCTGATTTTTCGATGGACGTCGAAGGATCTTCAATGTGAAAAAATGTATCTGTATTGGCACTCTGTACTTTATAAAATTTCTCATGGGGATGACATTTTGTTCCAATTTTCTTTTCTTGGCGAGGGTTTCTCCTATTGCAATTAAACTCATGTTTATCTTCTCATTATTCATTTCGCAGACACTTGACGAACTATCTGAAGAGCTTAAATTATCACTTCCTTGATTTCCAGTTTTTTCACTGGGCATTCCGCTACTTTCGTTAATGCCATGGGAGCCACTGATCTCGACGCTATCTTCATTAAGAAAAGGCCGTTTTGGAAGCCGATTCCCTTTCTTCCGAAATGAATCACAAGTTCGTCAATCTAATGACTTCTGTAAATTCACGAGCAAATCGTGGTTTACGCGTCTTGGAAATTTTCTTTTTTAAAAATCGTGATCAGAAAGTTTAAATGGATTGAAACATCTATCTCATACGCTGATCGCCACTCATGTTGCACAATGTACACACGATTCACAGAACAAATACTAGCACTCTTGTCTTCATAAGTATTGCGTATTGCGACTAATGTTGAGAAAATTTTACCATGTCCCTTGACAAGTGGTCGATTGTATTTCACGAGCAAGGTCAGGATGGCACCCCGTTCCTAGGACGCAAAGGGACTCTGCAGTAAAATTCGAGGACATTTCTGACCCGAGAAAAAGCGTTCGTTTTGCTGTCACCTATCCCTTCTGGGGAAAGAGTGAACATATGATTTACTAATGTTTCTTGAAACACAAATCAGGCAGAGGGCCATTCTTTTTATTGTTCGTCGGCATTAGTATCCACGACTGATCGAACACAATTCGCTAGAGCAGGGGCAGGAACCATGCACCAAATACCATACAATAGATTTTTTTATCTGTACGTGTTGAGAGCCCACTTTTTTCTTGTTATGTTTTGTAGAAAATTTAACAAGAAATATGCCTATTTTTTCAAATTTTCATCTGAGAGAGTTCACAAAGAAATTTTTGTTTTTTTACAATAATTACAATTTGTAATGAAATATTTATTTTTTGAGAAAGTAATTTACAGATGAATATAATACACATATCAAAAATTAAACGAAACAAACCAGTAATTTTTATGTTAAGTACGTTCAATGTCAATTATATTTTGCAAAGTACGCGTAAATTTCAAAATTTAATATAGACAAAACTACACAAATAAACAATTTTCAGGTAAATAAAGAAACACATGCCTCTTTTTCAGATGTCCAGAACGAATGACATGTATTCGTGTCATTTATTTTTTTTAATAGTCATGTCAATTCGAGTGCGATTTGACGTGGAATGGCTCGTATTTCAATTCGTTTCGCTCTCACCCATAAGAACATAGATGACCCACAAGTCACCCACGATGTTACCCACAAAAATATGTATGACACAGTGTCATACATTCTGGGGGCAGAGTGAACATCTGAAATACTAATCACTCTTCAAACCCTTATCAGGCAGACGGCCATTCTTTTTTTAGTTCTTCAGCACTTGCATCAAAGAGTGGCCGAACACAATTCGTTAGAGCATGGGTACGCAGAGCGCGCCCTCATACTTACAATTGATTTTCTTACAACTGTATGTGTGGAGTGCCCACTTTGTTTCTTATTGTATTTTATAGAAAATTGAACAAGGAACACGCCTATATTTTTTTTCAAATTTTTATCTCATCGAGTTTATATAGAAATTTTACTTTTTTTGAAAAAAAAAAATTTTTTAAAATGAAAAAAATTTTTTTGAAAAATTTATTTACAGAGGAATAAAATACACATTTCAAAGTATTAAATGACACAAACCAAAAATTTTTATATTTGGTACATTCGGAGAGATAATTGATCTTATTTTGTGAAGTAGCTGTAAATTCCAAAATTTAATATAGCCATCACTATACAAATAACCAATTTTCAGGCAAATAAAAAAATACGTGTGTCTTTTTTTGATGTCCAGATTTAGGAAAAAAATATCGTGCATTTAAAAAAATGTCGTGTCAACTCTTGTGCGATTTGACGTGGAATGGCTCCAATATGGCTTTTATGTCATCTGATAGAGTAAATTTACCACTATCCCTACCAAAAGTTTAAAGAAAAAATTTGGAGACGTTTTTGAGAAAATCTTGTAATTTTTAAAATTGCACATATTGCACGTAAACTACTAAAATTTTGAAAAACATTTACATGACCTTTATGAAAGAACTCAATATGCAGAACAAATTTTATTTGAAGAAAAAAGCTCTATCTTCAATTTTGTAGTTGGAGAAAGACGCCGAAAAAAATTCAAACTTACACAATTTTCGAAAATTCAGAGCTGTACGTGAAAATCGGACCTATGCCATGTTAAAAAGTGTATTTTACTCTATTCATACAAGAAATTTAAAGAAAAAATTTGGAGTCGTTTTTGAGAAAATTTTGAAAATTCCCGGGGGGCTTCTCATAAAGTACCCCAAATTTTGAAGAATCTTTTTCAAAATCTCAAAGCTTTGACTAGAATCAGATCGACCGGGGAATATCCATTTTGGAAGAAATCGTACGTATGGTTTAGGCGCTAGCAGTGTTCACAGACGGACGGACGGACGGACAGACGGACGTTTTCCTTTCAATTGGTTTTTCGGTATCAAGGACCTAGAAAACAGGGTTTCTGGCTACACCACGTGTTAGGGGATTTTGTTTTCTTAATTTAGCAACTGGTTTTATTCACTTACTCGTTTTCACGTCCCGGCAATTAATTTTTTTCCGACGAAAATTGGCCATTTTTTCCCGCAGCATTACATAACTTTCCCTATACTACGTATATCACTCCGTGTTTAAGTAGCGTTTATTGTCGACAGAACAATTTTTATACATGGTGGTAGTTTTGCACTACATAGTATTTATACATTGGTTGGTTGGAGAGTTCAGGATTGTTTTGACCTTTCTTGTGTTATTTATAGTAGTCTGAGGATTTTCCTCTCTTTTACTTCAACAACCTAGATCTAATTAAACTTACTTCATAGGCGACTCTGTCACATCCTTATTGCTTTTATCTTAGCGAAATTGTAGTTGAAATGGCCTAACTCTAAGCACAGGTGTCACTGTCACGTCCTTGTTGTGCACTGATTACTATTTTCACTATTTACATTTTATCTGCTCAATCACTTCACTATCTTCTTTGACAGGGTGTAGGGACATCGAGTGGCTCCGGGTGGTGGCGCGGGAGTCTTCAGGTGCGGATTGGCCTCCGCCAGATGATCGGGCATCGGCCGAAGCGGCCCCCGCCGGGCACCGCTTTATTTATTTACACACACGGCGGTACTCGGCAGGGACCAGGTCTACTTGGGCGGTGTGCATGTAATAGCAGGCGGCACTACCATTGATCGCTTCGGCGATAATGCGCTCTCTAGTGTGTTTGATCGCGCTGGTCTTTAGTAATTTATTTAGTACCGCCATGCTATTTGGGCACCACTCACCCAGGTCTCCTACTACACGTGGTAGGAACTCGACCTCCCTGAAGTTTCTGGCTAATAGAACGGGGCGCACTTCTTCTTGATATTTGGCGGCCTTTTCTGCATACTTCTCTTCAAGCTTCCCAATGGTCGCTGTCTTCACGGCGGCGTCGATACAGACAGCTTGATGGCCCCGGTCTGGGCGTCGCCGGCCTCCTTCATACAGCACAGACAATCCGTTCGCTATGGCCGCGTTTTTAAGGTGCATTAGCACGCGGTTGTGCCGCAGCTGCAGGATGGCACTGTGTGTCAGGCATTCGGAAATGACATGTCCGATCGTCTCTGCAGCAGGTATTTCTGGATTGTTTTTCTGCTTGCAGCCGCGACGGCATATTCTGTTTACTTTCTCATTCTGAGGTTGGAAATTTAACTTCTTTGAGCTGTTGAGGCGCGCGGCGTGTATGAATTTGTATACGGGCGGCCTCATATTTTCGCCCGAGCGGAGGTAATAAGTGGACTCACGGCCTACGCCCATGGTTGCCGAGGCATAGATGCCCTGGAGCTCCTGCTCCCGCCACCTTTTCGCATGTGCTTTATGGATCAACGAACGTATTAGTTTAACTAATAGATGGCGCGACTTTAGATTGACCCGGGCGGGGGCGTGTTCTTCTTTTTCCTCACCGTTGGTATCAATGACTGTTGCGAGTAATTGTTCTAACTCCTCTGTACTTCCACTACGTATTACTTCTGCTGGGGCTGCCGTCAAGTTGGGGAGGGGGATGACTCCATCCTCATCCGTCTAGGGCTGAATTGGGTCATGAGCGGGCAGGGCCGTGGTGCCTACCATGCCGGTTGGGTCAGTGTTCTCCGCTGTGGGCACGGCCACCTCAGCGTTCGCGCTCCGGTCCGGGGCGGTGCCATCAGCTGCTTGCGACAGACGCTCTTGCTCCGGGGCGTCTGCGTCTCGGGTCGGGCCGCTGCAGCCGTTTGCGTCAGGTAGGTCCACCGTGCATGTTCTCTCCGGGGCGTCGCCACAGGTAGCATCGGGAGGGACACCGACGCACGTCTGCTCCGGGGCGGTGCTGCCGGCTGCAAAAGGCAGTATGGGAGGCTCCCCGTTCATAGCAGGGTCCAGGGCGTCAGGGGGAGACGGGTCAATGGAAGGGCCCGTGAGGAAGTCCCACGGAATCCGGATGTCGGCGAACCATTCCTCTTGTTCTGCGCCGTCGATTTGTAGCTCTCCGTCGTCGTCCTCCTCCTCATCCGCCCCCGCATTCAGCGCGTCACCGCGCCGCTTCGCAGTGGCGCGGCGCGACTGTTTGCGGATGGTGAATTCTCGCGGCAGCTCGATGTATGGGAGACATCCGTCCTCCTCAGTCCTAGGTGGGCGCCATAATAGCCCAAGCCGTCGCGAGGCTTGGCGGGCTCGGGTGAAGGTCGATCTACCAGGCGCACTACGGTCGTTCGGAGCCCCGAGAGGTACGTATATATATATATATATATATATATATATATATATATATATATATATATCAGCGTCTTCGGCACCCACTTGCTGACAGTATGCGGCTTCCATCTGAAGGTCTGTCATCGCTGACGTTCGTACCATCGGGTCGGGGCTTGTTATCAACTTAAATGCGCTGTCAACTGACCACACGTCCGCTTCAGTGGACGCCTCTAATAGTCCGATTCCACCGTCCTCCCTGCCGGCATACAGGAAGGCGGTGGAGGAGCCATGGCTGAGGGACAAGAACTGCCTAGCCCTACTTCGGACAGTCTTGTCGTATTGCCGGAGCATTGAAATTGTATAGCGGCCTAGCCTGAGGGGAAAGACGGTGGCTGGCTGTACAAACTGTACCAGCGCGTCGACTTTTTGATGGTCCCGGAGCTGAGATGATGCTATATTATCTAATAATCGGACCTGCTCGTTCAACCCCTCCCAGGACTCTACTAGATTGAATCCTACTGGCTTTCCAAGGTATTTAACGGCTTCCCCCTCAGTCATGCGGGGTATGGGGGTGTCTTCAAGTTTTAATGTAGCTTCAAGTTCACGCCTCCTTTTTATGCACAGTGTGCGACATTTTTGAGGCTTTAGTCTGAGTCCTAATGTCTTAAGTGTGTAATTAGTGAGATCTAGTCTTATTTGGAGATCCTCCGGGGATCTCTGATGCCGCACCTAATCGGTATAGGGTCTGATAGTCCCTCTGGTGTCATTATTCGGGTGGTGGTGCCATCGTATAGTTCAGTTACTATTTCCGTGAAGGCACCACCGACCCCTACTGCCTCCAGAGCGGCTCCAATTGCCGCATGCGGGACAGAGCCGAAGGCGTTTGCAATGTCTAAGAGTGCCAGGCTTAGGCTGGTCCGTTCAGTTGTGGCGCGTAGGAGCTCCCTGCTGAGCATGTAGTTCTGCTCCAGCACGCCATCAAAGGGGCGGAAGCCTTTTTGTGTCTTCGCAAGGGCATTGTTTGTCTCTATCCATCGCGTGAGACGGGCAGCCCATAATCCGGTATAAAGTTTGTAGATTGTTGCCGTGAGAGCAATGGGGCGCCAGTTAGAGGGATCGTTTTCATTTCCACCTTTGTGGATTAGGATCGTGCGTGATTGTTTCCATTCACTGGGTACTTTGCCTGACTTTCTAATTACATTGAGCAGTGGGGTAAGTAACTTGGCATCTGGATCTCTCTGTTTGAGATGCCCGTAGGAAATTCGGTCCCCCCCTGGGGCGGTATTGGCACTGAGGGCAAGTCTCTTAGCCACTTCTTCTTGGGTAAACTCGGTAGTGGTTAATTCATCCCGCTCAGTGACTATTTGGAATGTATTACTGTATTCTCCTTATGTAGTTGACTATGTATAGCCGTGAAAAATTCAGTCAGCTTGGTTCGGCTGATGGGGCATCTATTATTATTGTTTTTGTTGATTACCCGCATCGCCTTTCGGCACTGCGTTTTATATGTGCGGTCGAATTCCTTTTGTATGCGAGTCGCTTGCTCTTCAGGGCTGCACGAAGGCGGGACGTAGTCATCAGAATGTTTTATTTTGAGACCTTTCCTAATTTCCCTTACGTATGCACTGTAAACGTCCTTAATTTCTTGTTGCGTTGCGCCATGTGAGTTGCACAGTAACTCCCATGCCTTGTCTACTGCTACTCGCAGCTCTGGAGTGACTAGTGATGGGCGGTTTCTTCTCCTGTTTGGTCTTCGGTTGGGGGCTGTCGTATGTACGAATACAGGAAAGTAAAAATGGCCAATTTTCGGCGGAAAAAAATTCGTTGCCGGGCCGTGATAACGAAAAAGTGGATAAAACCAGTTGCTAAATTAAGAATAGGGATAGTGCCTAATATATTTTATTAGATGACGAAACGCCGTATTGCTCTATCCTTTTGTTTTTTCAAAAATCGGAAATATGTAATTTTTTTTACTTGTCTCTCAAGTCGTTAATATTTACAGTAGCGGCGATTTTTTCACATTATTGAATTTATGAGTTCATGTGCTTTAAATAATGTCAACAAAGTTTCTCGAAAACACAACCGTTTTCTGTGAAAAGAAGCTCAAAATTCCACATTTTCAGAAACGCTCAAACACCATTTTCTCATATATGGCTGCAAATTGACATTTCTAACTTATTTAGCATCTAACTGCGTAAATTGAGAGCGGGCGACTGAAGGCTAGCAATCTTTATTTCATGTTTATTTTAAATAAGTTTTAAATAATTTCTAAAATATCAATTTGTAAACGTATAATAAAAGCTCCAATGTAAGAAACGAACAAAGAAATATGAAATAATATACACATTCTAACTTACGTAACATCCAACTGCCGCAAAACACTAAAATTACGATCACGAAGTGTAGGATTTTCAGAGCGGGTGACTGTGTCGCCCAATTACTTCACAAATATATTTTCAAAATATTCAACATGACCTTATTTAAAGATCTGTTTTTTATGAACACATTTTTAATTTAAAAAAAATATATTTTTATAATAATTATGAACTACAATTATTGTAGTTGTAGGTAGACACCGAAGAAAATTGATTTTTTCAATTTTCGATAAATCAGGGTTTTCCACCAACATAAGACATGTGCCATTCTCTTAAGAGAATCCTTCAGAGTATCCATCAACAAAATTTAATCAAAATCGATGACGCCATTTTTTTAAGTTATGAAAATATCCTTGGGGTTTTATGTAAAGTACCCTCCAATTTAAAATATCGGTTTCAAATTCCAGGGGACGCGACATCAGGCAGAACGGTTGGGGAATATCAATTTTGGAGAAAATCGGCTGATCGGGTTAACCGCTAGCGTTGTTCACAGACAGACAGAGACACTCAGACGTCAATCGATTTTTCGGTATCAAGGATCCATAAAACATGGATTCTGGCTACACCACGTGTTAGAGGATGTTTTCCCCAAAATCTGGCTACTAGATTTATCCACTTTTTCGCTACCAGCGCCCTGTTTTTTTCCCTTCATTTTAAATTAAATTTTAATTGTGTTAAATGTGAAAACGAATAGATGATTTCGCTTTCCTTAATAAGATGTGCGAATGGAGAATAATGCATGTAAAAACCGGGTAATTTTGATGAATGTAAAAATATTATTTTTAATTATTTTTTCTATCCATTTTCATTTTCTTGCGGTATCAGGAATGATAATTGGCAAAATGTGTATCCCATGCAAATTAGCGGCCATTGTTGTTTGTTGTAACCCGTACATGCAATAGACGCAGAGTCCCACAAGGATCCTGTCTTTCTCTCTCCCCTCCTCTTCAGTATCTATTTATCAGATATTCCCCAACCAGACACGTGAGAAATAGCTTTGTTTGCGGATGACACGGCAATATTCACATCCCATGACGATAACGTATGCACACATGACCAATTACAAAATGTCTTACTTAAATTTTCGAAATGGACTGAAAAATGGAGAATCAAAATTAACGCTTCAAAATCACAAGCAAAGATTTTCACCCTTCGTAAGCCTAAATTACCTCTTCCTTTACTCATCCGAAACATACTCATATCGTGGCTACCAAATCAAAAACGAGTTAAATACATAGGACTCACAATGAATATCAAATTAACCTGGAAAACACATATCACAATCACAGTAAACAAAACATATTCAAAAATATAAAATTGTACCCCCTATTAAATCATAAGATTTCACATAACATGGAATGCGGTAAAATAATCTACAAATCAGTAATTGCCAACGCTATCAGTATCGTGTTATTTATTAACTTTTAATTATTATACTTTCTCGCATACTGCTTATTTTTCGCACCAAATGTTCTGCGATTTCAAATGAGTTCTACAAAAAAATATGACTAAGACGTGTTACTTCGAAGAGAAATTCTGGTGTAAATAGTATTACATAACCATTACTATCGACAAGAAAGTACGTGATGTTTTAGCACTACTGGTTAACGTTAGAATTATCGAACGCGCAATGTATAAGCAGCTTACATTTTATTTCCTGAATAACTAATCCAAGTTAACCTATTTATTGTATTCTACGATATTCTCAAGAATGTTAGTGTGCATTTTTCGAATTTCATCACGATGAACAAACATATGACCTCGGAGTAGCAACTTTACAATATTATTATTATTAAGTTTTCTTAAAAATAAGCATGGGTCGAATTATTATACATTCAAGCGTTTTTCATGTTCAACAATTCTGTGGTGAATACGTCTTCTAGTAGACATATCTTCGATGAAAGGATTTGTGTCTGTGGTGGGAAAACGTCAAGTATGTTATACAAAACAAAATATTTTGATTGTATGCCATTGACGATTAGTTCCATCCTTTCTTACGAAGGCTTTCTTGATAACTTCATTAGGAGCATCTTCCTTTGAATGATTCTTGAAGAACAGTGCAAAGTCTGCAGAATTCGAACCTTTAAAATAATTATTATAATGGTTTGCTGATTTTAATTCAGAATTGTGATACAGTAATGCATTTTCGTAGTTTACAGTAAATCTGATTAACAATCGTTCCTTATGAGTCATTGTTCCCATTGAATTATTGGTGGAAGTGGAAACTGAATATTAATTTAATGTTCTTTTTAGGTAGCCATCCAAATTAACAAGAATGTTACACTGCAAATACGAGTAGTACTTTAAAATATCTTACTTACCCTGCTCTGCCTCACCTCGCTCAGCATCACCTTCCCCCTGCCATTTTACATTCCCGTATACGTACGTATATACGGAGTAATTTACTTAGGATAGGGAAAGTTATCTAATGTTGTGGAAAATCTATTTCGAGATTTCAATGGAAATACACGTTTTGGGGCCCCGGATACCGAAAAAGTGTTGTTTTTTTCTTCAAAACGTCCGTTCCAAATTGGATATTCGACGGTCGATCTTGTTCCACTCGAGGCGCGCGTATGCTGGTGGAACGCTGCGTGACCTTGTGTGGCGGACTGATACATTCACAATATCCGTTTAACACTCGTCGCCAAAAAATTAAAATTACTAAAAACTAGTGGTATTATAGAATTGCACATCTTTCCCGTATTAGTTTTCTATTTCCTTGGTCTCGGCTAGCTATTCAAACATGCCACATTCTCTTGCCAGCTAGCATCTATCGCCGCCCAAAGTACATTTCTTTGACATTTTATAATTTTTTCGGTTTCCTAATAGTAGAATAGAAATATTATTGTAAGAATATTAAAGAACAGTAAAATATCGTCCTAAATGGCAATTTAAGCGCTACTGTAAATGCGAAATTTGAAGCTCTTTTTTACAGACAGATTTTGAGTTTTCGGTAAAAAAAATTATAAGAACTCTTTTGAAGTACATCAACTCACAAATACAATAGTGTTTACAAATTGCTGACAATGTGCCTATTAACGGTGTGAGAGATCTTTCAAAAAAATTACATTTGTGTAATTTTTGAAGAAAGGAAAAAACCCAAATTGAACTTAAAGTCATATTAAAGAGTGCAATTAGCATTATCCGTTCTAAACGTATGAAGAAAAAATTTGGGGCCATTTTTGAGAAAATGACGTTTCAGCTTTTCTGAAAATGCGGAATTTTGAGCTAGTTTTAACAGAAAACGGTTGAGTTTACGACAAACTTTACTTGACATTATTTAAAGCGCATGTACTCATAAATATAATAATGTGAACAAATCGCCGCTAAGTATATATTAACGACGTGAGAGACAGTCAAAGTTACATTTTTGCAATTTTTGAAAAAAAAACAAAAGAATAGAGCAGTATGGCGTTTATGCCATCTCATAGAATACATTAGGTACTACCCTTACTAAAAGTTTAAAGAAAAGATTTGGAGCCGTTTTGAGAAAAATCATGTTTTATATTTTTTAATTGCACATGTTGCACGCAATGTTGCGCGAAAAACAACTAAAGTTTTCAAAAAATGTACAGGATCTCAATGAAAGAACTCTCCATGGAGAACAAAATTTATTTGAAGAAAAAATCTCTTTCTTTAATTTCGTAGCTATTGGAAGAGACCGAAAAAAAATCAAACTTTTGCAATTTTCATAAATCCAGAGTTAACCGTGAAGTCAGCACCTATGTCACCTTTATAAGTGTATTTTACTCTATTCTTACAAGAATTTTAAAAAATTGGAGCCTTTTTTGAGAAAATTTTGAAAATGTCCTGGGGGGCTTCATGTAAAGTACCCCCAAAAATTTATGTTTTTCAAAATCACAGAGCTTGGACTTAGGCTAGATGGGCAGGGGTTTCTTCGTATTGGAAAAAATCGTACGCACGGTTTAGGCGCTGGTGTTGTTCACATACACCGGACAGACGGACGTTTTGCTTTCAATTAGTTTTTCGGTATCAAGGACCCACAAAAAAGGGGATTCTGGCTACAACATGTGTTATTAGATTTCTCCCCCTTAATTTAGCAACTGGATTTTTTTATTTTTTCGTTATCACGGTCCGGCCATGAATATTTTTCTGCCGCAAATCCGCCTTTTTTTCGTGCAGTTTAACATAACTTTCTTTCTCTCTCTCTCTCTCTCTATATACGATATACTCTCGAATATATATATATATATTCGTCTTTTTACGCTCGTCAAGATATACTGAAAAATATATATATAGTTCCATGTGAAAAAGCAAAGTTACCTCAAATATCTCGTAAAATATAAGTGATATAATAGAAACGAATACACGTGTCAATCAGCCCCATTTCCTCGTACACTTCCGTGAAAACCATTGCAATAACTTCAACCGTTCAAAAGTTACAGGAGGTGCTACAGTTACGTGACTTATCCTACATATTGTCCGATTTAATTATAGTTACTTGTGATATCATCAGCTGGACGCGGTTATCCCATCAAAAGCTTCGTTACCACTTGGTATTGAAGCTCCCGATTAGATAACTGTGTTACGGCTGATGATCTGTCGCAAGTCACTGTAATTAAATCTGACAATAGAGGGAAGAACATAACAGTATTCGAATTATTCACATAGTTTTTACGTCAAATAACGGTCAATAGTAGGCACAATTATTTTGGTCCAGCTACGGAACTGTGGGGTGGCAGGAAGTGGAGATTTGTTGTTGATGTATTTTTTCATTTCACAGTAATTCTGTGATAACACGAAGTTATTCTGTAGTTGTGTAATGGCGCTGAGCTTTGTTACTTATTTCATTACGACTTTTAACTAATGACGGGACGTTTATCTCTAGAAATCTACTTAAAACTAACTTGAAGCTACTACACGAGTAAAGTTTAAATGTAATGATACATTTCACTGATGGCACTATGGCCGACTAAATTTGTATAAAAATGTTTCAAAGGGTAATAGTTTATTATTTTCGAGGCATCTTTTTTTTCATTTTCAAACCACACAGCATTCATACGTTATTTACAAGTCTATTTCGAGTCAGTTACTGGCACTACACAGAAATTCTATCTTCATGTTCGCCACGGCGCTGACTTACAGCAGTCGGGGTCTGACAGGCGTCCCTCAGAAATGACCAAGCTGTTAGCGGAAGTGGCGCCAAGCGAAGGTCGTAATTAAGACCTCGGAAAATGCCAGGGCCCGTTGGCTGCAAGGCGAGGTGAGGTGCCACAGAGAAGTGGCGGATGCAAGTGTGAGCCACGGGGGTCATGCCCCCTTCCCCTCCCTTGTCATACCTGCTCAGAAACAGAGCTAATGTCACCTTGTCGACGTCTCGCCATCCCAGGGATGTTAGTCCCAGGGACCCAGAGTCGGCAGAGCTCAAAGCCATCATCAGAGATGGACTCGGAGTGAATTGAAGGAGGTGAGGCGGTGCTTTTATTATGCAAAAGCGAAAAATGGGGGCTCAGAAATAGACGTTTTCAAGGAATGAAAAGAGCGGAACCCAGATATGAGACCTACCGTAGATTCAAAGAAGCTTGCCAGTCAATGACGATATATTCTCAGGAATGGAAAATTCACGGTAGAACAACTTGCTGACATTTAGAGAAATACGGAGTATGTTCTTTGATTGATCTACCTACCTGACGAACATGTAAAACCAGAAAACGGTGATCCTGTTGAAGGGTCATCTCTTTCCAATGAAACATACGTCGGTGGTGAAAATTTATATGGTAATGAATCACACGAAAAGGACATGATGCAAAATCTCATTCGACGCGAGATAGAAAGAGTTCGTCAACTTCCTTCCGAATGTTGAGAGAAAAAACGAAAATGCCAAAGCTGAGCGAACTCTGTCGAGGTGGTACAGACCCCAGGTAGAGACCTAGATTTTACTGATCAATCACACACATTGTGTATGCAACTAGATACCTGGTATCTCGGATAATTTTCGGGCCGGCCAAGAACACCAACAATCGACAGCAAAACAGTGTAAATAGCGATGTACCCCCATGCACGAAAAGAATTATGAAACGGATAGCCGACACTGGGCGTGAAATATCACTCGTAGCCGAGGTATCTTCTATTCTATCTATCTAATTGAGGCATTAACTTTTGCCTTAATTGCAATATTGTGATAATGTAACAGTGGTCCATGAAGATGTCGTAGAGGACGAACTAGAATTGGAGGACGAGATGAAGTCAGATTTCCCAACCTATGAAACTGTCGAAACAGTGGAAGTGGAGCAGGACACTCCACAAGGTATTTGTCAATACCAATTCTTATAAAATAATAAATATACAATGCCGAGAGTAATAAAATTCCATTTCTCTATTTCTGTGTAGCACCGAGCAAAGTGTAGCGCGCTGACTTCGCAGTTGGGAGGTCCGGGTTCGATCCCCGGGCCGGCCATCCTGAATTTTCGTGGCTTCCCTCGGTCGTAAGGCGAATGCTAGGATGGTACAAAAATGCCATGATCACCTCCCACCACTCCACATATCACCTCTCACTATCATCCTATCACTTCATTCAGCATTCCCTGAGAAATTGCAGGAAGCCTTTGCCCTTAGAGAGATCTTCATTGGCTAATAATAATAATAATAATAATTATTATTATTATTATTATTATTATTATTTCTATGTAGCAGATGATTGAAAGCCTGGGCTTTCAAACAAAAGGATGCGTCGATGAAGGTGAAGTTGCGAAAATATTTAATTTTCCTTTTTTACCTTGTTGATTACCAATTTTGCTTTTTTCAGTTAGAATGATTGAACAGTCTTCACATTTAGTAGCATGCAACTATATTGCTTGTAGCTAAATATAATTACGTATAGGAATTAGAGAGGATAAGGGAGGTGCCATTCTCACAGTAACATCCAAGTATTTTTGCCGTTAGGTTCGACGCGCGGCAGCGGTGCAACTGTTTATCAGATAAAGAACCTCTTAAGTCCTAAAATGTAGGTAATTGAATATATGTTCATTTCATATAAGGTCAACGTTTACGAAAAATGCGTAGTTTTTAGCTACATTGATATTAAATGGAATGAATCCCGTTTTCCCGTTTTTTTCAATTTTCTTCATAAAAACACAAAAATGCACCTTGCTCTAGCGGCTAAATGGCAGGTTAGAGAAAAAAACCCTTAAGACATAAAAGTAGGCATTTTTACCTTCTTTCATTTCATGTATGACCATTATTTATGAAAAGTGGATGGTTTTCTAGTTATTAAAAAAATAGAAAAATGAAGCACTTTTTTTGCGAAGAAACGTGTTTCCGGGCAAATTTTTTGTTGGCAAATTGATATTTGTGTTTAGCGACCCAAAACACATATAGGACCCAAATATCAAAACTACACCAAAACTTTCTACTATTTGCCATTTTTGAACATTGTTTGACTGGACTATTGTGGCAAAGTGGGGATCTCCCAACCACCGTGCATCACATCTCATCCTTCTTCCCGCCATGGAGAGAAGCTTTTATTGTGATGTGCGAGATGGCGGGTCGCTAAGAGGCTTGGCTAAAAGAAAATAAATGAGGTGGGAGAACATTAGCGTGCGTAGAGAGAGGCCGTTCTCCCTCCCCCTGACAATTTTGAAGAGGTCTCTTAACCCGACATTATAACACCTTTTTCTTTCCTTAAATATTTTTAATCGCTCATTTGCCCTTTTTTAGAGAAATAATTTGGGGAGTTGTGATACATTTGAAGAAGAGGAACTTTCCTGGTAACCTGGTTTTATATACAACTAGATGACCCGGTGGACTTCATATCACCTACATCTAGTATATATATATATATATATATATATATATATATATATATATATACAACTAGTGGTGCTACAGAATGGCACAGACTTTCCCGTATTAGTTTTCTATTTTCTTGGGTCTTCGCAAGCTATTCGGAATTGCCACATACTCTTTCTTGCCAGCTACTTAATTTCTCGGTTTCTTAATTTTTCGCGTTGCTATTGGTAGGACGAAAATATTAATTTTAGAATATTAAAGAACACAAAAACCTAGCCGTAAATGTCAATTTTCTTATAAAAATTATGTGCCGTTTAAGAGAAAATGGCGTTTTAGCGCTACTAAAAATGCGAAATTTGAAGCTCATTTTCACAGAAAATTTTTGAGTTTTCAAAATACTTTATTTGAAGTTATTTGAAGCACTTACACTCACAAATATAATAATGTTCACAAATTCCTGGTAATGTGCATATTAAAGATGTGAGAGATCTTTCAAAAAATTACAATTATGTAATTTTCGAAAAAACAAAAAAACTCAAAATAAACTTTACGCTATACTAAAGAGTGTAATTAGCACTATCCGTTACAAAAGTTTCAAGAAAAAATTTGCAGCCATATACGAGAAAATGGCGCTTGAGCATTTCTGAAAATGGCGAAATTTGAGCTACTTTTCACAGAAAACGGTAGTGTTTTCGAGAAACTTTACTTGACATTATTTAAAGCGCATGTACTCGTAAATATAATAATGTAAAAAATTCGCCGATAATGTAAATATTAACGGCGTGAGAGACAAGTAAAAAAAATTACATTTTTGTAATTTTTGAAAAAACCAACCGATAGACCAAAATGGCTTTTATGTCATTGATAGAGTATATTTACCACTATGCCTACCAAAAGTTTATAGAAACAATTTGGAGCCGTTTTTGAGAAAATCTTGTAATTTTTTGAAATTGCACATATTGCACGTAAACTACTAAAATTTTGAAAACATTTACATGACCTTTATGAAAGAACTCAATATGCAGAACAAATTTTATTTGAAGAAAAAATCTCTATCTTCAATTTTGTAGTTGGAGAAAGACGCCGAAAAAAAGTCAAACTTTCACAATTTTCGAAAATTCAGAGCTGCACGTGAAAATCGGACCTATGCCATGTTAAAAAGTGTATTTTACTCTATTCATACAAGAAATTTAAAGAAAAAATTTGGAGCCGTTTTTGAGAAAATTTTGAAAATCCCCGGGGGCTTCATATAAAGTACCCCCAAATTTTGAAGAATCTTTTTCAAAATTCAAAGCTTTGACTAGAATCAGATCGACCGGGGAATATCCATTTTGGAAGAAATCGTACGTATGGTTTAGGCGCTAGCAGTGTTCACAGACGGACGGACGGACAGACGGACGGACGGACGGACAGACGGACGTTTTCCTTTCAATTGGTTTTTCGGTATCAAGGACCTAGAAAACAGGGGTTCTGGCTACACCACGTGTTAGGGGATTTTGTTTTCTTAATTTAGCAACTGGTTTTATCCACTTATTCGTTTTCACGTCCCGGCAATTAATTTTTTTTCCGCCGAAAATTGGCCATTTTTTCGCGCAGCATTACATAACTTTCCCTAAACTTCGTATATCACTCCGTGTATACGTACGTATACGGGAAAGTAAAAATCAATTGAGGTTTGTTCGTCTCTCTAAAACGGGGAGCACTGTTACCACTACCAGATGGAGATCATCAATTCTTACAAATTTATTTTATGGACAATTCAAATGGGGAAGTTGATAGGCGTTGTGATCTCAATCCAACAGTGAAGCGAACCATTGTCCAAGAACTACAAACCTAAAATTGTCCTTGTATCTGCAATTATTTAAGATTTTGTTAAATTATTTCTGATACGAATACAAATTTGGATTTTATCAAATACTGTTGTGGTACCATACTTTGTAAGTGGGCATGAAATTGTTCTGCACATTATGCGTTGCGCCAAATGACGTCATTTGAAAACAACTGTTATATTTTTGAAAGTTGGCCAAGAAATGTTTAGAATAATTTGCCATTCCTTAAAACTAATGAGCGTAATGGATCTGATGGTGGCACCAATTGAAGCAATTTTTCCTTTCCATCAGCACAACATAATCCAGTAGATTCATCGCTGTATTTTAACGCCTTACAATTTTGATAAATGATTTTCATTTCCACAATTATTACTGATTTGTCGGATGACTGTTTTAACATAATACAGAACGAACATCAAATGTTTTACAGGTAGGCAGTTTATAAGGGAAAATTAAATTGCTGTTAATATATTTTCCTCGGAATTTTTCCATATTTTTTCACCTTTTAAACCTTCCCTGAACTTCCACGAATATTGTAAAACCAAAATTAGCCAAATCGGTCCAGCCGTTCTTGAGTTGTAGCGAGACTAACGAACAGCAATTGATTTTTATACATATAGATAGATGGAATTTAATAATTGTATCATTAAAGTTATAATTTTATTCTCGTAGTTGAATATTTTGTTAAATTACTAGTATAATGCCTTGTGTAAATAAAAACGTTCAATGGAAAAAGGGGGCCCAAATATGTAGATGACCCACCCCCTTTTGTTTAGTCTGTGCATACCTGTGCTGGCGGGGAACATTATAACCCGAGCCATTCAATTGGCCTAAGGGACGAAAGATGGGATTTAAACTTGATTTGAAAGAAAGGATTTTGCCGAATGAAGTCACGATGTTTTGATAAAAGCTGAGATTAGAAAAGTTTAGATAGTGGAAGGGAATGACGTGTGGTGATAGTGGAAGAGAAATACGAAACCCAGGTCAAAACGACTGCTGGGATACAGGGCCGCCGAGGGAAAACTGGGCCGCAGCACTCGGGAATGGGCTCGTATGTACATGTGTATATTTATATTATTATTATTATTATTTCTTACAATATATTCTATTGATGCATTTAGTTAAGACTTGGTATATCCTTCGGCGCTCGACTGTTTACAACGACTCGTAGTCCACTCCTAGATTCACGTTGTTTCAGAACGTGACATAATGCACACTGACCCGACGGACAGACGGACGTTTTCCTTTCAATTGGGTTTTCGGTATCAGGGACCTAGAAAACAGGGTTTCTGACTACATCACGTGTTAGGGGATTTTGTTTTCTTAATTTAGCAACTGGTTTTATTCACTTACTCGTTTTCACGGCCCGGCAATTAATTTTTTCCGCCGAAAATTGGCTATTTTTTCGCGCAGTATTACATAACTTTCCCTATACTACGTATATCACTCCGTGTATACGTACGTATACGGGAAAGTAAAAATGTATTAATTTGACGAAGATCAAGTGTGATAAAATTAAATAAATGTTCAGATCATAATAAAACTAATGATTGATTACGCTTTCGGCTTCATTCACCCCGGAGCGCGCTAAGTGGACCCTCCTCTCCTTGTGCTTGCTGGGACGGACATGTTAAAGGTAAAACATATGCTAGTCGAATGCACGAACCGCTGACAAGTGACCATATTCGAAGTCGAATTGTTCTTGTAATGTGACATTTTTCTTGAGTCAATGAGGCGATCTCCAAACGAAGTAACAAGTCGCTGAGGGCGAAAACATACCCAATCGAGCTCCAATATGTGAAGTTTTCAGGGGTTCAAATGTCATTATCATGTTACGTAACCGTTACAAATAATACGAGAATGTAGGAATGTGTTATTGCATTATCTGTTTACTTTCTAGTTTACAAGTATTTGCGTAGTAAATAGAATGAAAAACTGCAAAAATTATGTCGAGAGAATGGCAGTGATACAAACTTTTTTGGGGTCCCCGACTATAATTTTTTTTTTCCATCTCATTCCCACCCTGTCTTTGCCTGACACTGCTCCTGCAATGCCTGCCCGTTCTGCTGATCCTTAATACCTAAACACATTCAAACTACATTAAACATAATAAACACAATTTGTATTGTAAGAAATTGAGGTAACATTTTGTTATCATGTTCTTATGTTTCTTTGGCCTCCCAAAAGTATTCTAGCAAAATGTTAAAATTTCCCTGAGCATTCCAGAACTATAATATGGGAACAAACATACATTTTCAGGTAAGATAAAATTACATGTACTTAGGGAAAGTCTAAACTTTATTATCGTATCACTTTTTTTTCTATTTCAGCCAGTTACATAGTAAAAAACTTAGTGTGACAGTTAATAGGGATAAAAGTTACTCTTCTCATCAACTTTCTTGTTGTCTGTGTTATAGGAACAATCTTCCAAGAAGCATTGCTCATCAGTCACATCATTCAGACCAAGATTCAAAACTTCTCGAAAAATAAATTTTCTGAACCCACAGGATAAAACATAACTGAATCTCATGACAAGATGAACACCTAACTGCAAGTTCGTGATATTTTAACAAAAATAATTTTAAAAGCAATTATGTTAGTTTTTAACACAGTGGTTCCATCAATTATTATTTTTAATATTTCATTTCATCAACCATTATTTTTACATGTCAATATATTTTAACATATTTAATTAATATTCTTTTCTCATATCAAAATAGTTTTAATTAAGGAACTAGAAAATAAATATTGTTAATGTTCACTTAAGCATATTTTGCAATATTAGTCAAATTACATTTTAAAACAGTCAGTTCAACTTAAAATCATCTTCATAGTTATGCATTTAACTGTCTTCTTGAAAATTCATTATTATTTCAAGTAATTTACTTTTGCTTTTGGGGCTAGATATCCCCATTTCTTCCATATCTTCTTCACGTAACATCAAAAAGGAGTCCATATCCACCTAAAACAGCAGAAAAAAAATGTTAGGAACTAATATTATTTTAAAATGTGTAATGTAAAATGTACATTTTTATTCTGAACTATTCAGAAATGTGCTGTTTGTAAAGTTCAATTGTTTAAATGATCAATAAATTCACATTCTTAGATCATGTGTACAATTTTATTGCTTCTTTTTTCTGAATCACTTCTTGATTCGAGCACGTGTTACAAACTTGCACGGCATGTAGGAAACTTCGAACCACTGAACTCGTGATGGGAAATCTCACTTAGCCAGGCCGAGGCCCTTGCACACGAATGTTGAGTTGACGCGCGTTATTTATTGCGCGTCAACATAACGCTCGTGTGACTTAACGGAAGTGACATAACGCATGTGAAATATTTGTCACCGCGCCCCTGATCGATAGGCAATTTATCCTGCAGTGAAGCTTGGCGGGTCTGCATCTTCGTCCCCTTGCCCCCCCCCCACTCCGTCGTGGGTCTTGTGAAGAGGTTGGCTGAGTACGGAATGGTTGAGTGCTATGGAAGATCTGCTCGAAGATTTTACGCGGAGCTTTCTATACTTGGCTGTCCGAGGTAAGCCGCGTGCCAGTCGGTCGAGGTGACGTTTCGGCCATCATGTTGTGGCCTTCTTCTGAGCTATTCTGCCACATGATGACTGAAACGTCAGCTCGACCGTCTTTGACGCGGCTCATCCAAGACATATTGGTTTAGTGGTGAAATGTCGTCGGTAATCGTCCAAGACAGCCAAGTCTCAAATGACTCCGACCATGGAAGTCTACGAATCCACCATTGTACGCGGAGCGTTTCCCCGGCCGGCACGTCCTGATGCACACGGTTTTCATGAGCAGACCAGCGGCTCCGTGACACGGGTTCTGTTTGAGTGTACTGTAATGGGACTGTCATCTACGATGACACTTGACGAGGGTATAGAATACTATTTTACCAGCATTAGAAGTCCGGCCACCTACAGCGCCTCGTCGCTTGCTCCGGCGCAAGCGCGAAATTCAGTTATTTAAATTACCCAGAAAGCAGCGCCCAAATGTTGCCGTGACAAATGTCTCCCTGAGAAAAACTCATTTTTGAAGTTGCGAGATTTGATACCCTTAGATTTTGATGGATGAGTCAAATGAAATCCCTGGTATTTGAAACGCCTGTGGCAAAGGAAATCTGATGGCCAGAATTCTAGTCGGGAGCTTCTGCATCCTGTCTACTACGGAAGGGTGCATCAGAACGTGCACTGTCATTATCGAGCATTGTTTAAAGACCAGCTGAAGAATGCAGCTAGCTAAAAATTTCTGTATCTCGTTTTCATTGCCAATTTTCTGTTCTCCTCGCCTCCTGAAAATTCGGCCACCTGCCAAGCATTTATCTAGGATGAGAAACCTACTGATCAGGGACTTTTGTTTGTGTGTGTGTGTGTGTCTGCCTTTCTCTCTCTGTCTCTCCATATATATATATATATATATATATATATATATATATATATATATATATATATATATATATATATACAGGGTGAGTCACGTAACTTTAGCACCTCCTGTAACTTTTGAACGGTTGAAGTTATTGCAATGCAGTTTTCAAGAAAGTGCATGAGGGAAAGGGGCTAATTGATACGTGCATTAATTTCTATTTTATCACTAGTATTTTACGAGATTTTTTAGGTAACTTTGTTTTTTCAAATGGAACTATACATATTTTTTCAGTCCACCATGACGAGCGTAAAAAGACAAATCCAATGATGTATATATTGTCATATGTTAGATAAGCATGTTTTTGATTAATTTTGATTTTTGCGACCGGGGTTTAACGGACGTTTTGAATAGTCCACCACACAAGGTCATGCAGCGCTCCACCAGCACACGTGCGCCCGGCGAAGGGAAGGGAAGGGAGGGGAGGGATCTTATTTGAAAATACGAAACATAGTATTCCAAGTATTCCCAAAACCATTGCAGTTTTTTCCTGAACTGTGCTTTCCGTCCTTCTGCATTTTCATATTTTCGTCTTTCTTTGATTGAAGGAATTAAAGGATGGAAAATAAGGATTTGTCATAAGTTTGTATTGTAATAAAATTGTTTATAACTTCAACTCCATTTAATGGGATTTCATAAGATACGTAGTAATGGGATCTTGAAACAAAGCACAATAAGAATAAATAATTAAAACTGTACAAAAATATATTGTATATTTTGAGCAAACAATTTCAATGTTAATACGAATATAATAATAACTTAGGGATAAAAATAATCTTATTTCAATAAATGCTACTTAAGACAAATCCGTATTTTCAATCCCTAAGAAACCCAAATTACTGAAAATGGATTAAGATGAAAAGGAGAGTTCAGGAAAAAGTGCAACAGTTTTGTGAATATTTTTCGTATCCTCAAGTACTAAAACCTTCCCTTTCCCGACCCCGCGTTTGCTGGGGGAGCGCTGCGTGACCTTGTGGGGCTGACAGTTACAATGAAAATATCCGTTAAACACTAGTCGCAAAAAAATCACAATTACTCAAAAAAATGCTTATCTAACATATGACAATATTTATATCTTTGGATTCGTCTTTTTACGCTTGTCATGATAGACTGAAAAAATATGTATAGTCCCATTTGAAAAAACAAAGTTACCTCAAATATCTCGTAAAATACAAGTGATAAAAGAGAAATTAATACACATATCAATTAGCCCCATTCCCTCATTTACTTCCGTGAAAATTACATTGCAATATCTTCAACCGTTCAAAAGTTACAGGAGGTGCTAAAGTTACGTGACTCACCCTGTATATATGTATATATATATATATATATATATATATATATATATATATATATATGTATGTATATATGTATATATATATATATATGTATATATGTATATATATGTATATATGTATATATATGTATATATGTATATATATATATATATGTATATATGTATATGTATATATATATATGGAATATACTATGCAGTTACATACTTGTAGAATACAGGTATATGGGTCCACCCATAAATTACGTAACGCAAATTTTGACTCTTCTGAATACCCCTTCTCCCTCTTGTAATGCGCGATTGAATTACCCTCTAATAATTATGTAACGCTTGTGACAAGAAACCCCCCTGTATTTGGTTTGTACAATACAAAGCTGAAACAGTTGTATTATTTGTATTTGTGTTATCTATTAAAATTTATGATAATTGAAGTTTGAAATAGTTGGTGGTGCAGACTGCACAAACCAGATCAAGGACAATTTACGAATGAAAGATGCGTAGGCAAGAAAAATTTCTAACAAGCTGTGCACGCCCATTGTGGATGATGCAAGGACCCCGAGTCTACTGCGCTCATTGAATTGGGTTCTCGAACATACTATAGATGAGTTTTGAATGTTTCCTATGTAATCTAAGAGATTCAATCAATACATCATTGCTGAAAAATAGTTAGGTACTTTTTACATTGTAAATTTATACATCATAACTTTTTTAATTTATTATATTCTTAATTTAATTTGTTAATATTTTACTGTGAGACTGAATAAAAGGAATTTTTTCAGCAAATGTTGAAAAATTTTAATAAGAAATATTAGCATTAAGTAACACTAAACTGTGACCCCCTTAACCCCTATGTAACATAGCGTAATGCTGCCTCAACCTCTCCTCCCCCTCTTTAGTGCTACATAATTTATGGATGGCCCCTATACTTGTATTAATTATTGGAAAAGTTAACTTTTTTCTGTCAGTTGGAAAAATTTTTGTATTTTATTACTTTTTTACCTATTTATTCTTCTACACTCTCTGATAGGGAAACAACAAATTACGTCAACAAATTATATCAACTTAAAAATTCAGACATTCCTATGTCAACATAACTGAAATACTACAAATTCTTATGTCAACTTACGAATTTGAATTTGTAGGCCACAATAATTCAACATCAGGCCATTTGTCTTATTGTAACTTTACTGCTATGTAGATTAGGTAAGTACTATACATATTAAATTAATGGTACCTCATGTTCCACAAATAATGGAATGTATGTTTGTAATTTATGACTTCTTAAAAGATTTTTCAATGAAGAAGTAGGTGAACAAAAATTATAATTAATTCTCGTCTGTCTTCCATTGATTTGTGTCCTGGAAGAGGTTTCTCCTTCAAATGAATATTCACCTTCTTGAAAATCTTCTGTGTTGAATGTCTTTTTTTGGCAATGAGAGCTTTTATTTTTGGTATTTGCCTTCTTTTGCCAAGAAGTGAAACGAATGTGAAACCTACAATAAGTTCAGAAAAATGAAAAAGAAAATAAAAAAGTTACACACCAATAATTGCCATAAAGAATAATAAACACATCTTTATAACTTACCACTTTTCCAGTTTACTTATGCCTTGAAGCTTCCCATTTGATTCTGGAAGAGAATTATTCTCTTCTCTTGTAGAATATTTGAGTCTTTCTTTCACGTGATATGGATGACAGTGATTCAAACTACTTAATGAATGGTGTTTTTTGGGGACAGCAGTTTTAGGAAAGTGAAAAGGAGATGAAGAACAATTATATGGAGATACAGGTGGTACAGGTACACAAGTTGCATTTGCCTCTGCACATATATTTTTTTTCAAACTTCTATTAACAGAACCTTGTGGAAATTCATTCAATGGTAAATAAATTTGAGTAAATAATGATGATCTATCCCTATTTACTGGAGAAGGAATATTAGAATTTCTGGGTGATGTCTGATAAGTGGGAAAATTGAGTGTATTCTCTTTTGGTGTATTGCTATGCCACGTATAGCTCCTTAGTTTAGGAGTACAAACTGTTGACCAACCATATTGTTCAATTAAATCTGACCCAACTTCTGGAGACCAAACATTTTGACCTTTCTTAGTTTTATCCGCCAACAGATGTACAATTTTCTTAAATCGCTTTGTAGAAGCAATATCAAGAGCAGTGCATTGGTGAGAATTGAAGAGATTAGTATCAGCACCAAAATCTAAAAGGATTTTTACAACCTCTTCGTGACCACCAGCAACAGCCAGCATTAAAGGTGTAATACCTGAAAATACAAAGAGAAAACAAATTACAACTATCATGCTTCTCATAATTTTTTACTCTCTTCCAAACCATAAATATTCTAGTGGCATATTTTCACCACTCGTGCTTGTCAAATATATACATTCGCATTTGATGATCTTAACTGAAAAACCAATTTATTGGACTTTTGCCACTACGCATTTTGACAGGTAGAGTAGATATTGAAAATGGAAACTAAAGAAAACAGATAAGTTGTGAAGAGAGGAAAGTGCTGATCTTGATTTTTCACAATCTTGTTCCCATTGCACACATTCAACAATCATATTTAAAGAAAATATTGAATACAATCTCCTTACCGTGCTTATCACTTTTATTTATTAGATGAATCTGAGAGCCAAGTAATGATGGCAAAGTATGGGAGTGCCCCAGCAATGAAGTTATATGAAGAGGTGAAATAATATTTTCAGATAATTCTCGTTGTTCTTCTTGTAGAAGGATTTCAATTAGTTCTTTATTTCCACTTGCAGTGGCCATACTAAGTACACTGACTCCTAAAAATAAAAGAAAGCTTTTGATGTACAAGAACGATTATATTAGAATAGAATTATACTGTATTTAATAGTTCTAGGATAGAATAGAATATAATTTATTCAGTTTTAGGAACCTTCCCTAATTTCAGATATTCAACAAATTGTATTTCTTTCTTTGGATAAAATATTACAGTTGAACAAGTGAGTTGGAGAAGGTATATACTCCAAAAATCTTAACTTTCTTTAACTTTTCTCTTATACTATTTTCATAAATCATCAATACAACATTTTGTATTCATTATTTACTCCCTTAAGTTAGAAGAATTCTCTCCAGCAATGTAAACAATTTTATATCAATTTTGTAGCATAAAAATTGTAAACTTTCTGTTGTTGATATTTGGTTAAATTACTTTATATTTGGTTAGATTAGATTGAGTTACATAGATCAGATTAGCTTGGAAAGAGTTTTAAACCAACTGTAATAGTTCACCAAAGAAAGGAATTTAATTTTATTAAATTTTAATACAAGATATCAAATGTTTTATCATTCTTTCTTTTTAAAACATAAATTATCATTGAAGTAAACTGCAATGTTGTCAGCATCTTCAGAGTTACAGGTTGGACAGAAAGTCTTTCTAGCTCTGATTTGCAGATTTTCAGAATTAGTTTTTTTAATGCTCAATGGTGTAGACAGCCAGCATATAATAAACAACGACTGAATCAGTTTACATTGCCATTTTTAAACTAGTGGTGCTACAAAATGGCACAAACTTTCCTGTATTAGTTTTCTATTTCCTTTGTCCATTTCCATTTTTCTTGTCTAGCTATTTCGACTTACCAAATTCTCTTGCCAGCTGCCATCTGTTGCCACCCAAAGTACATTTTTTTTGACATTTTATTAATTTTTTGATGTTCTAATAGTAGAACGAAAATATTATTTTAAGAATATTAAAGAACAGTACAACCTCATCCTAAATGGGAATTGTCTTTCAAAAATTTGGAACTGTTTTTTGAAAGAAAAAAAAAAAGGGAATTTAAATGCTACTGTAAATTTGAAATTTGAAGCTCTTTTTCAAAGGACTCTTTTGTGTTTTCAAAAAACTTCATTAGAATTCATTTAAAGCACTTTAACTCACAAATACATTGGTTTTTACAAATGCTCGAGAGATCGTTCAAAAAATTACATTTGTGTAATTTTTGAAAAAAACAAGAAAATACCCAAAAATGAACTTAATGTCTTATTAAAGTTTGATGTGCACTATCCGTTCACAAAATATGAACCCATTTATGCGAAAAACGGCATTTGAACGTTTCAGAAAATGCAGAATTTTGAGCCAGTTTTCACAGAAAACAGTTAGGTTTTCCAGAAAATTTACTTGACGTTATTTAAAGCACATGTACTCATAAATATAATAATGTGAAGAAATTTCTGCTAATGTAAATATTAATGACATGAGAGACATGTAAAAAATTTTATTTCAGTAATTTTTTCAAAAACAAAAGAATAGAGAAATATGATGTTTATGTTATTTCATATAGTACATTAGACAGTATCCTTTCCAAAGGTTTAAAGAAAAAATTTGGAGCCATTTTTGAGAAAATCTAGTTTTTTGTAATTTTTTAAAATTGCACATATTGCATGCAATATTTTGTGAAAACGACTAAAACATTCAAAAAAATGTACATGACCTTAATGAAAGAAATCACTATGGAGAACAGATTTTATTTGAAGAAAAAATCTCTATCTTTAATTTTGTAGTTGTAAGAAGAGGATGAATAAAATTCAAATTTGCAATTTTCGAAAATTCAGAATTAACCATGAAAATTGGATCTATGCCACCTAAATAAGAGTATTTTACTCTATTCTTACAAGAAATTTAGAGAAAAGCATTTGGAGCTGTTTTTGAGAAAATTTTGAAAATGTTCTGGGGGCTTTGTATAAAGTACCCCCAAATATTATAGAATCTTTTTCAAAATCTCAAAGATTCCACTCAAGCCAGATTGACAGGGGTTTCTTCGATTTGAAAAAAATCCACTAGTTTAGGCACTAGTAGTGTTCACAAATGGACGGACAAACAGATGGACATTTTGCTTTCAATTGTTTCTCGGTATCAAGGACCCACAAAAGAGGGATTCTGGCTACACCACATGTTAGGGGATTTTTTTCTTAATTTAGCAAGTGGATTTATTCACTTTTTTGTTACCAGGGTCTAGCAATGAATTTTTTTCTGTCGAAAATCCACTGTTTTTCGCACAGCATTACATAACCTTCCCTGTACTACTTATATTTCTCCGTATATATGTACATATATGGGAAAGTAAAAACATGCACCTTCTTTCAATTCACTCATTCAATTTTAGAAAAACTCTACTTTTTGTTAAGGTGTTCTTGTTAGCATTCATCAAGACATTCCATTTGCAACATTGAAATGAGAGATCATTCAGATGATCATGAAAATTGAATGTCAAAAGATGGTCACTGTATTTGCATTCCAGAGTTTTTCAAATTAAAATGCTTTTAGAAAATCTGCACTTATGTCAACTCAAATGAAATACGAATTTAATTAGATATGTTGCAGTTTCAGATGTATAAAGTTAGTTTTGTGAGGATATACATTTAAATATCATCGGCATTCTTTGAAGATAAAATTAAAAATAATTGCAAAGCATTTTCTTTGAACAATCTGGAAAAAGAAATAAATACTCTTTTTTTTAATGCACATGTATACATATGTTTCACATTTAACTTTATTATAATATTGAGATAATATTTATTGAATTATACCAAATTTATTCATGTGATGTACATTTGCCCCATGAGCAATTAGCTTCTGAATGCATTTTGAATGTCCATTTCTGGCAGAATACATCATGGGTGTCCATCCTAAATTTGTAGATTTATCAACATCTGCTCCTTTCAACACCAGCAACTTTACTATATTATCAGCACCTACAGCCGAAGCAACATGAAGAGGTGTGATTCCATTTTCATCTGTATCGTTGATGAAGACACCTGAATGAAAAATAACTCTCCAATATATTTTGTAAAATTTAGTTTTACATTGTTATTTGTTCTATAAGAATATACTTTATGCATTTTTCTAACGATTTGTTGTCATAAGATTATCAAATAAAAAAATGGCTATGACAAGAGGAAATTGAGAATAAATTATTAGTAAAATGTTGGTAAAAGCTTATTGATAAAGGAATGTTCATCATTTAATAATTGTATTTAGCTCCCTCTCATGAAACCAAGGCTTCTTTGCCTTTACTGAGCTTTAGAACAACTTACTTAAATCAAACAAGTTGTTTGATAAACTTTGTGACAACAAATCAGAGTTTGAAATAATCCTTTTTCATAAATAAAGGGTTTAAAATAAAACTTTGTGTATTTTTAACAGTTGCTCCAATTATTTTAAACTGTGATACATTCATATGTGTTCATTCACATTGATGTATCATCCCTAATTGCTTAACATGAAAATATTTATATTGAACAGGTTTGCTTTGGCACAAGAAGTAGCAAAGAGTAAAAGCAATTATTCAGACATTACATAAGTAGTACCATTAAATTTAATTTACGAATATCTTTAATTTTTATATAAACACAAAATTTCATGTCTTTAGTAAAGGTGGGATATGCAGAGCTGGGAAGTTCCCCTGAAATGTGCATCCAAAAATGTTGAAACTTACAGAAACGTTTAAAATATGCCCATTTTTTGTTACAAAAATATGAATTTGCCAATGATATTTACTCTTTCATTCACCTAGAGAGAGAAAGGGAATGTGCAAATTAAATACAGATTATCTGCTTCTGCACAGTTTAACTTTTCATTAAGAACACACAGTATCACATAACTTTTGTTAAAAGTTTCTGTTCTTAGGTAGCGTCTCCTGTCAGAAAGTACAGTTTTGCGTTTTGGAAAAAACTTTTCTATATTTTGTGGAGTTGTACGCCATTCCTATTTTAACACATTTGTGCTAAATACATTATCTGAAATGTAGATACTTCGGAAATATTTTTTTCTCTTTTGAGAATCATCTTCTCATTACATTTTTTAAACTACATTCACTTACAGTAATAATTTAATAATTTCAACTACAAGCTTGCTCGTGTTTTTAATTGCACATTCATTATTCAATTGAAAACTAACAAATATTTTTTACAGAAAATTGTCTTACTGTCTGATCCATCACTTACTACACAGAATCTGGAACACTGGCACACTAGCTCCTTGTAAACATTCTAATGTATGCTATGAAGGTATTTCATATTTCAAATAAAATTCTGATGTGTGGTGAAGACTAGTGTACAATTACTTCTGTAGAGGTAAAACCTACTTTCAGCCACTCAAAATCCTTGTTAAGAACTGATCGGTGATGTTGTGTGCTCAGAAAATGCTTGCAGAGAATTTTAAACACAGTAACAAAGTTTTATTTTACATATTTTCAATATTTCTTTGGAAAAAAAATAAGTACACACACACAGATCATATACATAATATTTTGCATTTTTTATCACAATGAATTCTGTTCCCTAATAATAAGAACATCGAGAACTACCCACCTTCTTCAACAAGTTGTAGAACTGTATCTTCGTCTTTCATCTTACAAAAATGAATGAGATCTTCAAAACTCTTCCTTGATGGTTTCATGTTTTCATTTGCTGTTACTTGATGTATACCTCACCTTTCACTATTGTAAAGGTGGTATTACTTAAGCGGGAAACTTTTGACCATTAATTCATGTTTTTGCATAGTTATATTTTAAGCCATTAATTACCATTAAAACCACGCCGAGCCCGTGTCGAAGAGTATTATTTATTAATTACACAGTGATATCCAGTATAAATCCCGTATTCAGAAGATTCAAAGTAAAATGGCCATCAGTGCAGAAACCCTTAGAGATAAGCGGAGTTGAGTGAAAAAATCGTTTGTTTTGTGGACGGCACCAAACGCGACCACTCGGAACATTCCTTCGGGCATTTTGGGGGCCTTCTGTTTCATATTTTTGCGGGTTTGCAAGGACACGCCTCGCGAGTTCGATACAAAAATCGAAAATGTCGATGTCTTCGACAATCGATAGAAATTTCTCCAGATTCTGTTTCATGTTCTGTTCCCTCGCCAGTTATTAATGCCTGTATGGCAGATGGCGAGAAAAATTCAAGTTGTCTTGAGAAGTTTTCATGCTCCCGTGGATGAAAGAAAAACTGTCTGGCAGTCGTCAAAGGTTGATAAACATTTGGAACAGGCGTTGTGATAGCGAAACCAAAGAATTTACCCGAAACGACATGTTTGTTTCTGACACCACTAGTTTATTTGAAAGTGATTCTGTGAGGTTGAGTGTCATAAGTATAGAAGGAAATGTGTGGAATATCGACGCCGCCCCGGATTTCACTGTCGAAAAGATTAAAACCATGGCACTGTGTCATTTTTATAATCCTTTGGAAACTGTTAAGGTTACCCCTAATTACAAGCTTGTTCTTGTAACAGGGAAAAGACTATTAGTGAATGATAATTCAGTTGTGCAAGAAGGTTTAAAAGATAATGGTAATTTGGAATTTTAACACGTTTATATGATTGACACATTGTTATGATTGTATTGCATATTGACTATTCTATTTGCACGTCCTAGATGAACTGCTCTTGGTGGAAAAAAGACAGCCTTCTGCCAAAGAAAATTTGAATGAAGATACTTTGAGAGCCCCAACAGAAGAAGAAATACATGGTGCCACAAAGGGATTAGAACCAAAAAACACATTAAAAATGTACCCGCCTCATGAATGCTCAGCAGACGTAAGTTCTTGAAATATCTCCTTTTCTTTGGAAAACTGTAAAATTAGTTTTAGGTAAATAAATCTACATTATTGAAGTTCAAGTGCTCTTCTTTGGAAGCTTATGGTTAAGCTAGGTTACAAATCTTTCAGTACTTCAAATTTGCCATTAAAATGTATGAAATCTGTAAACTGTGTAGTGTTTGTAAGGATTCAGTTCTGATTAACATTGTTCACTTTTGTGTTAATTCTCAATTTGTTTTGTATCATGTATTACATAATGATTTATCATTTTGTTATTCCATTAGTTATTAAGGTGCCGGGCATGATAAGTAAAAGCTATCTAATTGAAAGGAAACCAAAACTCCTTTTTCTTGTGCAAGTATGTGCATATAAATATATAAATTGCAAATTTGTGTGCAATTTTTAATAAGCTATTATAAAACTGTTTTGTGCAGAGGAAAGTTTATGTAATCTTTTGATACATAAGAAGACTATTTAAAACCATTTTTGATTCAGTTTCAGAGTGAAATACGTAAAATACTCATTTCATTGGTGGAAGCTTCAGCAAGAATTTTGACACCAAGCCCTAATGCAGAGGAAGTTTTTCAGTTAATCCGGGAACGATTAGATAGTAAAGGAAAACCTCAGCCTGATCCTCGTTCTGTGAAACAGCTTGTCGATATGGGCTTTTCAGAACAAATTGCTGCTAAAGCATTGAGGATGAACAGGTTTGTTGGTAATTCTATTGGTTGATCCCGACTGTACAGTACCCCTCGCTGTCACAGCCTCCTTAATACATTCATAAGAATCGTACCGATAGGCGATTTTCATGGCTCGTAAAGTTTTGAGACGCCTATATACACGTTGTCCCCACTGCATTATAACGCCAAATTACTTTCAAAGGTAAGTTTTCTCGCTTTGCTCACCCAGATCCAAGTCACAGTAAAGCTCAGTTCTTCGGCCTTCGCGTTCACATAAACAACCTTGAGTCTATCCATGGCATAGTTACCAATTCACTTTTATAAGAAATCACTTCAGCAAGCACGTTATAAGAAAGTCTCTAATATTCAAACTGTGCAGTGAACGATGCTTTGGAACGATATTAAGGAGGCCGTGACAGCGAGGGGTACCATACAGTCGGGATCAGCCATTCTTTTATTTACTGTTATATGTGCACACCCACCTTGTAAAATAGAGCATTGAAATTTACTCATAAATAGCTTGAACCAGAGAGATGCTTTGGATTGGTTGCTGGAACATGGAAAGAATGCAGAAAATGTTTCTGAAGTTCTGGAAGAGAGTGCTGATGATTTACTAAGTGGTAAGGCAGGATCGCAGAGTACTTCAGGTATGGTTAGTTTCATGAACTTTATTTGAAAATATTTATTAATATATTCCTTAAATGAATTCTGAATTGTATTCCAGCATCCAAAAAGGGTCATATCAAAAAATCAGTCACTCAGACTGTAGCTTCTCTCTTGGATTCTTTTCGTGCATTCAAACGCCAGGATTTTAAACCTAATACAAAAGCTCTAAATAATTTAATGGAGATGGGTTTTGATGAAGATGATGCCATCGATGCATTGCGAATAACAGGAAATAACCAAGCATCTGCAGTATGTTTAATTCATATGATTGGGTAAATTACTTTCTGATTCAAACTGCTCTTAAACCACGAACTTGTTTTATATTTCTATTTTAGTGCGAGTGGCTTCTTGGTGAAAGAAGGCCAAGCTTAGAAGATTTGGATACAGGACTTGATCCAGAAGGACCTATATACAAGGCAATAATGTCAAATCCTGCAATTCAACTGAGCCTTACTAGCCCAAAAATGTTATACGGTATGTTATAAACAAATATATTGTACCTTAAATTTTAGAGGCATAACACGCAACTACTAGAATAAATGTGCATTGAGATTTTAGTGGAGCTTCTAAAAGCCATTTATGAGGCTCATGTTTTTTCATATCCCTTGATTTTGAAAGGAGAAAAATTCATTATACTCTGCAAGGAAACCTATAACTTCAATCTGGATACTTCAGAAGCCTCTTTAACTGTTCATT
This sequence comes from Acheta domesticus, assembly GCA_031308135.1. Taxonomy (NCBI): domain Eukaryota; kingdom Metazoa; phylum Arthropoda; class Insecta; order Orthoptera; family Gryllidae; genus Acheta; species Acheta domesticus. The sequence goes on from JAHLJT010003656.1 coordinate 96,075,653, forward strand.
TAAATTGCTGCTACGTAAAAAGTACTGTGAAAAATAACTTCTGTTCCACAATCATTCAATAGAAGATTTTACTATAAACAGCTCACAATCATTGCGTGTACATTTGGAGCCATTGAGAACAAATGTAGCACTGTGCAATTCAAAATTTATACTACATATGGGATAAACGCACAGCTGTCCAGTAATTATTATTGGCAGTCGCGGCTCGTGGTCTTATAAATGGGGAAGGCTGCAAATGCATTGCATTGCCTGCATTGTATTTCTATTAATAATAAGTTTGATACAGACAATTGAGAACGACGCGAAATACCATGAGATATTCTATCCTGGGGCCCATTTCACAAAAGTTACAAGTTACAAGTTATTAGTACTAGTAATCACAAGTACTCGTAAGTTCTGTTTCACAACGAATTTGCCGGGCCCCCGAAGACAAGACCTCATGCGCCAAGAAAGAAAAACCCAAGTATAGCGCTCCTACCGCATACTGGGAAAACTAGTTGAAGCGCAATGCTACTCGCGGAGCTGCACAGCAATGCTATCTGGTGGGCCCGCCGTTCTTCAGACCCTAGGCTCCACATAAAAGGCTGTCTCGCCGCAGCCTTCGTCCGCTGGTAAGCGTCTGCAGTGAATGCATGACGTCACGCCTCCTCGTTTTGTACGCACGCCTTATGGGAGAATAAAGTGGGAGCCTAACTCTTCTCTCTTCCCTGTCTACAGCTTTAAATGCGTAACGGAAGGCCGTTAACGAACCGACGAAGAAAAATTTTGATATAATTGTAACATAATACAACTCATAATTCCATTATTAATTAATAAATACATTTGCAAACATATTTTTAAATGTCTTTTGGAGGAGAGGCTCCGCCTTACAGCCTTTAATGACGAGCCGCGCCTGATTATTGGTGTTTTGAGCTACTGTAGTTTCTTGATTTAATTCTCAGACATAAGTTTCCTTTTGATTTAGCTACTAAAGGTTTGACTGTATTAATTGTACTAAATTTTCTTCAGCCCAAGAAAATCCATTCTAAAAATCAATTTGAAAACCCCTTGTAAATATTTTACTGATTTTTTAAATCATTTCAAATTTTTTAAAAATGTATAATTTTGTGTGGAAAAATTCATTACAAACTCAAATTTAATCACAAGTCCATACTAACAAATACAAAAAACAACCCAAGTACATAATAAAGGAAACTGACGATAAAATAGGTAGTATTGACAGCTCCAATTTCATCACAACAAACACAGAAACTAATACATAGACAACACACACACAAAATAAACTCACAGTAAATGCAAACTTGTTTTGCAGCTTTGCTACTTCATGAATTTGTAACTTTATAACCCTCCTGTAATTATAGGAGTGAAAATTTATGTTACTAGTAATGACTATGAGTTTAAAATCTTAAGCTGTGAGAAGGGGAGAGCTAGTAATCCATGGATCCTACATATACTTGGCAGAACTGAATAGGTTTGAGTGGTGAAACTTAGTATTTAAGTGAAACAAATAAAATAATATTACCCAATAAAAAACATGAAGTTGTTTTTCCAATCTTCACTTTTAAACATAATGTGTCTTTTTTCGGGTCATGAATTTCACTAAGGAGGAAATAATCATTCTCATCTTTGCATGATTATTGTACTGCTGGATAAGATTATTGGATTTTGAATTGTTCTTTTGTTTTTGCAGCATTCCTTTCAATGTTGGAAAATCCAAATAGTGCAAATGTGTGGATTAACGACCCTGATGCTTCCCCTGTATTAAGTCAGATTTTTAAGACTTATCATTCAGAGAAGCATGCCATTCAAATGAATCGTTATGTGGAACAGCAGCATCAGAACCAACTTCAGAGAGATCAGAGGCGACAGACTGGCCAGATGCAACAACAATAGGAATAAAAGTAATTCAAGAAACTTAAACAAATACAAATGCTTATGTAATGGAGAAATGAAATCTTCAGTGTTATACTACTTTGATAAATTTATTGGTAATACTCACAGCACAAGGACTCAACTGTTTTGTTAAAATAAGAAAAAATGAAAAATTGGAAGAAGAAAAAAAAACAGAAAAATGTGAACAATCCAGTTGTTTTATTCCTCTGGTTCTTAACTTGTGAATATCTTAATATAGTTTATTTATAATGTATTTTACAAAAAGTAATTATGTTGAGATATGAGGATATTTAGTAACCATTGTGATGATTTGGATATTTGGAATGTTTTGTTTGGATTTAAAAAAAAAAGAAAAGAGTAAAATTTAAAAAAGAAATTATCTGGTCAAATCTGTCTCAGGTGAAATGCTTTGATAATTTTTATTCTGATGAATCAAAAAGTATAGAAAGGCGCTATGTCCTCAAAAGTGATTAGATGTTCTTTAACATTTAAAACATTTGTTCAAGTTTTGTGATAATGGCTCAAAATACTTTCTCTTTGTGCTTTTAAAACTACTGAGCACATAGTTATATGTGTGCTTTAAGTCAAAATCTCTAGAAAGCAGTTTGATGGGAACTGATGTATAAAATTTAAAGAAAGTTTGAAATATAATTGCCTAAGTGATTAAGAATAAAATGAGTGAGAGAGAAATATTTGATAGAAGCATTACTCTAATGAAGCAATGCTTTGAAAATGTTTTTCCAACTATGCAACTTAAATACAGCTTTTCATTAACTTTGGAATATATGTAATAAAATATTGAATAGATTTTTGAATTATTTTGTAATGTAATCAAACTAACAAGTTATTTTAATTTTTGCTAAAATTTTTGGAATTATGAAGTAGACTCAGATTATGCATTGAGCAGCAGGTGTGTTACCAGAACAGGTTTATTGAATTGAAAATTCCGTTTATGTATTTTCAAAAAATATCCTTGTTTTTTGAGACCGAGAATAAAAAAATGTTCTTAATATTGAAAGATAAAAACTTTTTTGTTTATAATTATTCATATTCCTTCTAAAGGATTTTTACACGAAAATCTCTTTTGAAGATAATTGTTTTTAATGAATTATTTTCCTGTTTTGTAAACTTCAGTAGATTTTTAACTGTCATTTTGAAAACTAAATGAATTTGGGAAATCTTTCTCAACTTTCACATGTACTTATTATGGGTTATGCTTACATTATGCAGAAATAAACGATTTTGAGTTATTCATTTTAAAACGGAGCAAATTCAAATGACATAAAAAATTGAATTCATCATATCTCAACCATGTTGTTCATATAAAGTTTGGTGTGAAAGAGTTTTGAAAATGAGCCATATTCTTTGGAACTTGGTTGAACGGCATTATACAGTAAATGACCAAGCAACATTTTCTACTTTGTGAGAAAAAACGTTTGAAAGTTAAACCTCTTATATAATCTAATAGGACAGGCCTCACAATTTCATGGAACATTAACTCTATGCGTAAAGAAAAAGTACCGATAAAGCCCATCCTCAATCACCAGAGACACTAATATAGTTGATTTTCAAGAATTGGTACTTTATCTTTTGTTGCATAATGCTGTTCAATTGATGACTTCTAAGCATTTGTTACCTGGCATTAAACCTAATCGTTAACGTAATTGAACAATGTTTCTAGTCATTCATGGACTTTGTCAGACAGTACTACTTAATAAATGTTATTTTTATAATGATTTTTCTTGAATTTTTATTTCATTATTTAAAATTTTATGTGAAATGATTGTATTTGCGGTGAGGATACATGTAAAAGGAGATGTATGGAATGTATTTTGTTATTAACACCACTAAGCCAAGCAGTATTTGCTGCAAAAATAGGAATGGTGTTAGGTGTTTCCAAGGGAAAGTGTGAATAGAAAGATCTGGGGAGAAAAGTCCTTCTCAATTGTATTATTTGTTTTGTGTACTGTGATGTTTTCTTATAATTCCAATTTTTTGAGGGAGGGGATTATTAAAATTTCAATAAAATATAAAGACTATTTTATGTCCATATTACAAATTTAATTGCAGTCCATTACACTATAAATCACATTCGAAACACATGTAATAAATTGATCCACTGGAAATGTAATAGGAGTATTTTATGCTCTTCTTAATTTTTTTGACATCCTCCAGAATGCACCAAGAATTGTTCAAAGGCCATTAAATGTAAATACCTGGATATTCTGAAATGGTAATCATTACTGCCGTTATTTTTATTGCTTCTGGGTAGAATGCATCATAAAAATTGTTGTGTCAAAAATAGCTTGTTGTAACAGAAGAACTTGCATGTTGAAAACAGCCATGAAAATACAATAATTCCAGATCTTCTAATGTTAATAAATGTGAGTGGATTATAAAAACCTTAAAATTATATCTAAGAAAATTAGTGTTGGCTAATTTTTAAGATTTATTTCATACATCAGGCTGCATAGGGGCTTGTTGCAGTCTCTGTATGCAGAAGCAAACTTGTTGCAATTAAGTTTTAACTCCGGAAACAATCAAAGTCCCTATCTGAAGTTTTGTGAATTTGCCTGGAATATTTTATTGATCCTTAAAGATTTGCAATTTGTTTTCCTTCTCACCTTATTACATAAGAACAGAAAATTTTAATTCAACACCTTGCACTACCTCCGTAATAAGAAAAAAAAAGGGTGATTGTTGTTTCTGACAAAGGACATTTGGAAAAGTCTGTGATATAAATGTTTATTAGTGTGAATTCATGTGTTTATGTTCTATAACTATGGTTCTTTGGCAAAGAGTGTGTGACTGCCTAAAATGCATGTTTGTAAACTGTAATTTGTATGTTCAATATGTTTTAACTAAATGAATACAAAAATCATTAACAGTTCTGCTTGTACTGCATTAATGCACTGACCTGTGTCATTCGTAGAAATATCGTATCGTCCAATTAAGACATTAAACAATGCACACATGTAGTTGTAACTACTTGTACAGGTAATAAGATATTATATTTATCCAATAAAGGAGATGATCTCTTTAAAATATTGTGTACAAAAAATCACTATCATTCATAGTAAATGCTTCACCAAAGAAATGCAAGATATATAGTTGCATCCAAGATTTTTGAAAAACAGATTTCAAATTTTTTTTAAACAAATACACCATTAATGCTTCTTCAGTTTGAGTTTCAAGGGAAAAGTACTACAGATAGTATTGTTAATATTGCAGATAAAATTAGTAAATAGATAAAAATAGCTTGAGTATATCTATTTTTAGATTTTGGAAAAGCTTTTGATGCTATAAATCATGAAATCTTTTTAAAAAGCTTCAATTTGGGTCCAGAAATTGTTTACAAATTAATCAAAAGCTATTTATGAAACAGAAAACAGAATGTGAGAATAAATGGCCAATGTAGTGAGGAGTTGACAGTGAGATGAGGTACAATTCAGAGACCACTTTTATGTGTTTTATATAAATGACCTTTTTAAAACTTTACCGAAAGGTGATTTGATTTCTATTACTAATGATGTTAGTATAATTATTAAGGGTGTCCTGGGAGGATGTGATAAGTGATTCGGAAGTTAAGATGTCTTTGATAGCAAAATGGCTCATTTGTAATTTCCTGTGAGAAAGATATTTCACAAATGGATGCCCAAGTTAGATCCTTCAAGTCTGCTCACGGGCATAGTCTCTTGCAGTATTTTCTGTATGTATTATATTGGAAATAGTGTTTTAACTTGAATTTGACTGCAATTCGAAAGCGTTTTGAAACTTTACATAATTGTGATTAAATCTGGACATGGGTGTGCCATTATAGGAGGCAAGAGGACTCTGTTCTTCACTCTGTAGATGTTGTCCATGTCAAGTTAGATATGTAGTGACCAGAGAAACATAATCTAGTATCAATTCAACAAGCGAAATACAAGATCTTACAAGTCATCATCAGACAAATTTGTCATGTAGGATGAAATCCAAGGTTCTCATGGCCTCCCTAGAAATAATTGAAACGTATAGCTTCAAATTGAGCCTGCTACCTAAGATTGTACTCAAAACTCTATTGTCTTCTGATGTCAAGGGCTTATTGTTTGTGGTATACCTACGATATGCTTGAAAATTATTTTTTCTAATGATGTCATTAAAGAAACTTTTATCCAGATGAAGTTCCACAGCTTCACAGGTGATTCAAAGTTTGGAAATCACATTGTAGACAATTTGTATCTCTAATACCAGAGATGTGAGAAAGATCTTTTTCTAAAAGAACATGACTGTATCTTATCACTATAGGCAAGACATCAAAGATGAGAACCTTATGGGATACCTATCATCCTTGATTGAATCCAAAGACGATAGGCCAACACAATCACCACCAACAATACAGTGTTCATTTGGTCAGTTACAATCTCAGTGAGGACAACAACGTATCTTTCATACCTATTCTGAACTGTTTGTCTTTGAGGATTGACTTTACAAAAAGCTTTTGTGAAGTCTATATCATTTGTGTTAACCTGAAATCTTCCTTTCAAAAATTAGGAATACAGTGCCTATAAATGGGCAGGTTGTTAATTAACTGGTTTTGTTCTCAATTTGTGTTGGTGCTCAGAGAGCAAATTAAGCCTTTAGCTATTAGCCTTTAAGGACTCGGATGGAAGGTTAATTACTCGTCTCTGCCTCGTAGTTAACCTCCTGGCCTCATCCTTAAAGATTAATTTAGAGGATTTGTTACATAAATAGCTATTATGACATCCTTTTTTATATATACTTTCTTGTACTATAGATCTACCAATCCACACTGGACTGTTGCTTACGGTAAATTTACTGAATTGAGATTGAAATGTAAACCATGAAGTACAGTGATCAGAAGTTAATTTCAGATACTGAGCAATCAATAAGAAATGACTAAAAAAATGTCCTGGAAGTAAAATTAGACAAGCAACTTAGCAAAGTACTACATAGTTATGCACATTTGGGTGAAGTTCATTGTGGTCAGTGCACCCTTAATTGCTAATGATTCCACTAAACAACTTTCTGAATCTGCTTTCTTGGGGAGTCTTCTGTAATTAAAAATTACTATTTTAATTCTATCAATTATTATTTGATTCAATTGAAAGACTTCATATCAACAAGGATGCTGGCCTTGACTATATAAATGGTTCTTGAAAAGGTGTAAATATGGTCTTTCATACCCATTCTTGTGGTTGTTTAACTGAAATCGTTGAATATTGATATCTTTCCAACTGTTTGGATGATAAAGTATAAGTATATAATAGTTTTGAATATTACATACAATGTTTCTTGTTACTTCTATTTATTCATTCAAAATAAACATTGAACACTTGAGTTAAGAATTGTCATTACTCTCAATTTTCTGTAGCAAGGGTTGTTGGTATAGTGTCTTGATACAATTTTTAAATAACAATCTCAGTGCGTGAAATGCAAAACAGTACAAAAGAACAAAGGAAGACAAGTGGGTTTAGGGCAAAGAAAGGGGGTCAAAATGGGACAATGAGGACTAAAGGGACAAGTGGACAAAATGGAACAAACTGAGAAAGGGAAAAAGGAACAAGAGAGACAATAATTTGAGAATTGATTTCATGTAATACTAATGAAGATAAATATCATAGCTTCATGTGGCAATACGTTCTGTGGAAGTTAAAAAATTTAACTTTTAATATATTTGTACCATACCAAAATAATTGTAAAACTAAATTTGCTTACATTTATTCCCAAAAATTTTGTTTTGTGACAATGACATATTTATTCAAAGATTTATTGATCAGGTAATATCTAAACCCGAAAGTCCACTAATCTAGTTTTAATGGACTCTCAAGAATTTTAATGGCCATTGCTAGGGACGTGCTCTTCATTTGTTGTTTATATAGTTGGTTGCTAAGAAGCTAATGTGTTTTCATCAATGTAAATAAAAAAAATATAATTTTACTTTAATATCTATACGAATACATGGAGGTATACAGAATTATTAAATTCCTCTCAGTTGTGTTGTGTCAGTCAATATATCACATTTTATTGTCTCAATCAATGCAATTCAAACAGTAAAATAAAGAGCATTAATCACCATTATGGAAATCATTCAAAACTGTTGCCTTCACTGAACATTAAAGAAAGAGTCTTGAGGAATCTCGAATGCATCACAAGATTGAGAGGGTATCAATGCATTCATGAAAAACTAAGTAATCAGAGTCTGAACATATAAGATCTAGAAGGTAACCATGCAGTTTCTTAATAAAATTTGTTCTTTGAAATTACCCATTATAATGTCATGTACAATGTTTTATAAGTATGAGAATGTTTTACAAAATAGTGATAATTTAAAAAAAAAATTAAAAACTAGATTTTCTCAAAATAGATTCTAATTTTCTCCTAATTTTTCACTTGCTTAGAGTTAAGTTCATACAAAGGTCCAATTTTCATTGCAATCTCTGGAATGTCAAAATTTCCATAGTTCACTTCTTTTTTTGAAAAAAATTAAATTCCTACAACTTCAGTATTGAAGCTAATTTCCTTTTTACTGCAACCTGTTCCTCAATATTACATCTTTAAATTATTTAATGAACACATATTTTTAAATATTAGTAATTTTCAGATATATTGTTAAAGTATTTCCAGTGCCAGCGTAAGTGTTACAAAGTAGGTTAGTGGGTGAAATATAATGGGTAATTGTTTACCTTTTATATGAAAAAGTATGTGCTGTCATAGCCCTACTAGGTTTATTGTTTGAGTTTTGGCGTGAGGATTTGATCAACTGGCATGCCACTGAAGTATTTTATCTGCAAGACTGCATCTCCCTCCTATATTCAATTATTACGGTAATTCCTCAGGTGTTGCCAGAACTACTATTGGGCAGGAGTAAGATCGTTCTTTACCCCAATCTCTAGTTAACCAAATTTGAACCTATATCTGAGAAAAGTTATATTGTAAAGAAATGCAATATTGTAAAGTATTAGTATTGTCCAAAAAGTAGTGCATTCCCAGTACCTATCATAAAAGTGATAACTAGTGGGCTGCAGCAGCAAAACTGCTGCAGAATATCAAGACAAGTTGCTGTTTCATAATGCAACATGTGAATAGCAAATATTTAATAGCAGGTGACCTCCTGGAAGCTTTCCTGTCACATGTCAGCTGTGATGCAATGAATATAACAATTAAGTCGGTGCATGCAGAATTAAAATTGGTGGAACAATAAAATAATTTGCAGATTTCAGTCAAAATTTAAATTGTTTTTGGATTTTTCTTAAGTTTCTGGTTACATAATGAAACCATAAACCCTCTCACGTGGCCAGAGGCTCAATAGTTCAATATCTACTTGCATCGGAATTTAGTATTTGCAGCACACAGCAGCTAAAATGCTGCTGGACAAAACATACAAAGAAGTTTTCCACAGAAGGAACATGCTTATTGCTCTAGAACAAATAAAATACTCTTCCATAACCCTGCAACAATTGAACATTTTGTGGAGTATAAATATATTGAGTATAGCAGTTCTTTACAAACTAAGGATATCAAAACAGTTGCTGTTACATAACACAAAACATAAATAGCGAAATAAGTCTTTGTTGAAGCCCCGCTGTCACCTTACAACTATGTCATAAGCAGTGATGAGTATATTCTGACTTAATGTAGGGTCGGTTGAAGTTTGATCTGCTAGATGTGGTTATCCAAACACGAGCTCCATCCCATCTTAAATTTTGATGTTTCCAACTGGATAATGGTCTCCCAGCTGATCAAATGTCAATGCATCGAACATTATAAGAATTTAGTCCATGTGCCAGTATGAGAATTGGAGAATTTATATATTTGCATTTATCAATCAAAACTTTTACATTGTTCCCCATGATCCTTGGTGTGTAACAATATCATAAATACCTTTCACATGACTGCATAGATTGTTTTTTTCTTTTCTTTTCTAATCTCTGTGTGCATTGTAAAATAGTAATGTAGGTCCAAATGTTTTCTCCTGTGCTCCAGGGTTTCTCATGAAACTGTGAGACACCTCTTTCACGGCTGGAGGCTGCATAGTTTTCTTCTAAATCTGTGTCCATTGGAAATTAGTAAAAAAAAAACATCCACTTGTGTCATAGAAGCATAGTGGATGGAAAGCACACTTGCTAACCTGATGAACCCAGGTTCGAACATAAGGAAGGGATTTTTATCTAGTACAACCTGAGATCCAGTTTGTTTCCTCTCAAAATAAGTATTGATATTTACTGGTTTGATTAACATTAAATGTGCAGTTTAAATATGGCGCTTGCAAATCCATTTTCTCCCCACTTCTAAAACTAGAAGAACTTGAGTAGGCTCATTACAACTAGTTTAGTGGGTTCCGAAGTTCATTGAAAAAATCAAAAAAGATCAGTTCTAACCACTAACTAACCCTAAAGAGAAGTGTATTTTGCACATTAAAAATGACTACAAAATATTATTTTTGCATCTTCTTTATTTCATGAAACAAAAATTCCTATTCTCTACTCAAAAAGTTCAATATAAAATAAATGCAACAAAAGCATGTTATTGAATCATTTCGTTTTGCTTCGGTACGTTAACACAATATATAATCTCACCAACAATGTTAAGAATAGCATTAAAAAATGAATGATCTTAAAATTTCTCTTATTTGTAATGCCTAAAATGTCTGTTATATAGACAAAATTTGAGATAATTATCATTTTTTGTTTGGTTTTAGTACCCAGCATATGTTAGAAAACTGTACTTTTAAAACAAACAAATTTTTGTAAACATCCACCATCATTATTCGTTGGCTGTATTTGGAATTAGTTTCTTAATAAAATGAAAGACAGGTGATATCAAATTGCTAGATGCTTGAATTTCAGAAGATAGTGGAGAAACAGAAAAATTGTCTCTCTCTTCAATAAAAGAATCATTTTGGGAAGAATCATTGGGCCTTAGATTCCCTCCTGAATTTTGTGTGTCTTCATCACTTGGTTTTTGAGCTTCTAATGAATTATTGGCAGTTGTGACTGACAAATTTGTTTTGCAAGTTTCTTCAGCCTTCTCATCTATCTCTTTAGAGGGATACTCCTTACGTCTCTTTTCTGTGCTGTGTTCAACTGTTTTTATACCTTTACGTGTATAGTATTTTGTGCCATCATGTAGAGAATACACAACTCTCTGAAAAAAATAAAGACTAAGTTATTTAATGCACATTTAAGTAACATTCAGCGTGATAGAATTCAGTATAACCTCACCTTATGGGGATACAGTTTTAACTGTATAACATAAACATTAGATTTAATTTGTAATAACCCATTCCTGTTTTCCAACACTGGTAGAAATTTAATATCATAATTGGATTTTGATAACGCTGGTCTTATAAATTTTGTCATAATTATTTCGATATCTGAAAGTTCATAATTAATTTCAAAGGTAATCATACATTATATTGTGGGAATCCACTAAAAGGTTTTTCAAAAATTCTGCTTTTGATATATTCAACTAAAACTGTCTTTTAACTCACCTTTAATTAATACTTTAAGATCACTATCTTTCATTGTGATACCCACTACAACAGAGTCAGGAGACAGACCAATTAAGATACTACCCTCAACATTGTTATTGAGAAGACCGCATATTACCTGGAATTAAAATATATAATGTATTAATTTAACAAAGAATATTTTAAATAGGGTTGACATCGTACATACTTGGGAGATGAGAAATACTTACTTCAGCCATTTCTAGTGGCCTGATGTCTGTACTATCTGTTCCCTCACAAATATGGGTATACAGATCACTTTTAACATTTATCACACTTTGGTATACGAAAGCGGATTCTTCTTTTGCTTTTTCTTGAGTTCATAAACAAATCATTCATTAACATTAACCACAAATGAGAGGGGAAAAAGAGTCACATTTTTTTGTTGCGTCATACACAAAGAATGTCAGGGAAAAAAAGTAAAACTCAAATTATTTAAATTACCACATTTCTCATAAATTGTTCTTGACAATCAAGTTGAACTTCAAATTAACTTAAATGTTATTCTGGAATTACTCTTCAGAAATCTGTAATACATCCTATAAATCTAAAATCTATTATACATACCTGTCAATGCTATCAATAGAATATGAATTTGTTTTTCCTACTAATCTCCTTTTGACCTTTATATATTAGATTAAAAATGATTCATTACATAATCTGATTTGATAATAAATGATAATGATCAAAGATTTACAGAATGTAAATCATCAGATCATTATCATTTTACCATTAGGTATAAAAATCTTTCAATATTTACCTCTGAAGTTGATCTCATTTTCAGGACTTGAGTCTGATTCACAACATTCAGAATCACGGCCTTGTGGCAGCACTGAAGTTCTTTTTTGATAATTGTCTCCATGGGTGATTGCTGTATTTTCATCTAAATTAGACTTAGGATCCCTGTGAAGAAAAATTTGCCTGAATAATACCTTATGTTTTTGATAAGATGTTAATAGATATTAAAACTATTTTGAGATGTAATATATCGCAACCATTATAATTAAATTTGTTCAAAGACTTGGCCGGCCGACCAGGATTCTGGTTTACGCTCAGGCCTTCTGATTTACACCCAGCGGCTCCGACCACTAAGCTAGTGAGTCAACCAATCCTTTGAACAGTTTTCATGAGCACAATATGGTTTCCAACAAGGTGACAGGAAAGGTGACAATTATATATAAACCATTATAATTATTCATGTGAAGTGAAGAATGGGAATTAGGATGTTTCTTGCACAGAAATTGAATTTTTAAACTCTCAAAACTTGGTATAAAGCTGATTAAAAAATGTGAACAAGTTTAAATGATATGAAAAGGTTTTTACATTCTGGAGTGTTTAGAATTTGTGTTTGTAAATTTGGTGTTGCCAACAAACAACCCCATTTTGTACTCAAGTCAGTCCCAATCTTTCTATCTGACATTTTTAGAATCTTTAAGAAATATAATTACGAGAAAGAGAAATTTATAGTGACAAATTGCAAAAGTGATTCGTACACAAATCTTCCATATCATTCTATGAATCACACGCAATTTGTAGGACTGGTGTTTAGAAATTTAAATTATCGAAGATTTCCCTCTTATTTCAAAAGTATTCTTTTTATACATTTATAATTTGGGTATTTTTATTTTTTTTTTATACCTTTACTGAGTTAACTTAGAGCGTTTAAAACATGAATTATTATGTAAATATGTACGCATCCTAAGATGAAATGGTAATTTTCTACCTGGCTTCATGAGAGGCTGATAAAAGAAAAAAGGTAATATGGATATATTCACTGCTTGTAAATAGGGAACAGGTTTTCATGTAAATATATAATTTTACTGAAACAAGATTCCCTGCATTTAGCAATATTTTTTAGAATTTACAAGATACTTTGAATGAATTTGAACCATTTTTATTTGACACATTTTGGTATAATTACATATTTCACTTGTTTCTACATAGTTTGTGCATTTTAATATATTTAGATGGTGAAACGGAAATTTTCAGAGTTTGCAGTATATGTTTCTGGAATCTTTTTTCTTACAATGCAATGCTATGTGATTCTATGATTACTGGACATTCTTCATGAATTACCAAACTCTCCCCCCTTCTCCTGCTTCAAGGATGAGCAGCATGGGAAGCAGAAGTAATTTCAACCATGTGCTTGTTCATGTTTTGTAGACCCCATGTGTTACTTGATCAAAAACTCACAAATATTTTCACTGGTTGTTGTTAACATTAAGAGGGTATATTCCTTTTACTCCAGCCCTCAGGGATTACAGCTGGCAACTTTTCACTATCAACTTGAGCATCACCTCCTTGTAAACAATATAGTTTATAATATTAATGTATTTTATGTTTCAAATGAAACTAGTGTTTAATTAGCTCTGTAGAGGTAGAACTTTCTTTCAGATTCTCTGAATCTATGTTAAGATCTGATCAGTACAGTGCTATGCTCAGAAAAACCTTACAGAGGAATTTTACTCCTTTATTAAAATAAATTCTGTTCCCTACTTATAAGATACAGCACATAGTTTCATGCTTCAAAAACCCTCTTCAAGCTGTTGGCATTTCACCAGATTAAAAAGGAAGTTAGTGGAAGAGGGGTGCAAATTGGCAGTTTTTTCCAGAGGACATTCAGAACTCCAAGAGGGGTGAATCGTACAATGAAGTAGCAAAGACCATTTTCGCTTTTGCATCTCTGAACAAAATGTAGGAATCTTCCAGGTATATTTATCTTGCCCAATTTCCTCCATTTGAATATTTTGTAGTATGGAAACCATAAACACGGCACATATTATGAATTAATTGTAGCGTGGCCAGAAGAAATTAATACTTTTCTGGCAGGGGGACAAGAGAGAATCCAGCCAATCATGGGGGGGGGGGGGTACATCATAGATTTTTGTTAAATAATAAACATATTTTTTATTATATTGTGCTGCAGGTACTTTATTTGATAATTTATATACTGCAGATATACTATACAATATTATTAAGTAATTACTTAATGTGAACATAAATATTTAAATCAATTTTGCCAAATAAAAGAATGTAAATGAAAACGCCTTTCGGGGAGGGGGAGGGGCATGGCCTCCATCCCCCCCTCCCAAAAAGATCCACCAGTGAGGTGACATCACACTCCCAAGGAGGGTATGATCCTTGGCATCCTTCCTGTCAATTTGCACCCTGAGTGGAAGTAAAGGACATATATCAATTCCTCATGTTTTCCTTAATTCAGCACCCAATAAGCTAATGGACACTTGAACAAAGGATAGCATATAATATAGATAATGCTGGAACTTACAAAAAATGTAGATCTTCACGAAACCTTTTTGCTTGTGTTTTAGTCTTTTGATTACTTTTGTCTCCTGGCCAAATACTGACAGCTTGAAAGGGTAGATATTGTATGTTTAAGTTCAAGGATAAGGGGCGGTTAATTAATTACACAACACAAAATCGGAGTATTTTTAAAACTCCCTCTCCCCCTTAACACATTTGTAACATGTGCTTCAACCCTCCAAATAATTATGTAACACTTGTGACACCACCTTCCATTTGCAATAAATAAAAATTAATTATGGATGCAGTAATGAGTTATATTAATTTTATTTGTGATGTATATGAAAATGTATGATAATTAAAGTTAAAATTAGTTGGTGGTGCAGACTGCACCTGCCAATAAGCTTGGGGACAATTTTGGAATGAAGGATGTGTAAGCAAGAAAATTTTTGACAAGCCATGCGCACTTCATCATGGATGACACATGGACGATGGTCTACTACACCAATTTAATTGGAATAGATCACTTTTCAATTTTTTCTTCATAATCAAACAAATTCAATCAATTAATACACCATTGATGAAAATATATTTCCATTTATTGTAACGACTTATACATCATAACTTTTAAATTTATTTATATTTTTTAATTAAATTTGTTAATTTATTTATGTTACAGTGTAAGATTGAATAAAAGGGACGATTTCAGGAAATGTTGCAAAATTTTAAAAATAGATCTTAGCATTATGAAACACTGAAATATGCTTCCATACCCCTATTTTAATACAGTATAATGCTGCCTCAACCCTCCTACCCTTTTTAACAGCACGTTAATTATGGACTAATCCTAAAAAGCTATTTGTGAACTGTATTTTAGAAATATTTTCAGTTACATTCAAATTGTTTTGTGCATCTATTGACCTCACCTGGCAGAAACATTACCTTCTATGAAGTTCAGAATACACTTTTTTTAAATATAAATAATTACATTTAAATCACAGATTTTAAATATTTTGTTAATATCCAATTCAGTATGTGTTATCTGCATGACTACTTAGTAATTTTTTCACTTAAAAACTATTTTTTATTTTAGAAAAATTCTCAAGAGGTATTGTCAAACATGGTCCTAGATTTCATAGATAAAATAATATAAAACATTTGTATTGACAAGTTTTTAAGTAAAATAAATATTAAATTTGAGAATAAAATGCCCAACATGCAAGTAATTGAAAGATTTTAAACAATATGAATATTATGAAATAACTAGAAATGTTCCTGTTGTTCATGCAGCAACATAAACATCTACATGTTTTCCATTTAAATACATATGTTCAGAAATTAATATGTTCTGGGGAAACGAAGCATACTTTAGAAAAGATGTAACTAGGAAGGAAGAAAACTCACAATTATACACACTGCTTATCAACTCTTTCTAATTAAGTGAATACCATTCTTACTAATTGGCAAAGGTCTCAAATACTTTGTTATGAAGGCACTGAGAATGAAAATTTACAATTACCTTTCATTCATGCTCTTCAGTTTCTTCTATTTGGTGCAAAACATTTTCGAAAACTTCAGTGTGCTGATCTTGTCCAATCATTAAAATTTTTAAGGCTGCATAAAGTAAAGTACTGTTAGGAAAAGTTAATTTAATAATCATCACATTCTTTTTATTTAAATTAAATACATTCTTCACCTCTTTTTGCTTGTGTCAAACCACACCATTTATTGTCAGGATACACAGAAAAAATTGCAGAAAATATTTTCACCATTATGAATATTTCAGTTTTTATTCGAGGAAATTGTCTGAGACCTGATCTTGTAATGTGAGCCCAAAATTCAAGCTTTCCTAAAAATTTAGAAATGCATAAGAAGTGGAACTGAAGCACCAAGTTTTAATACAAACATTACACAGTACCTGTGAGAAACACATCAAAGCCTTTCTTGTGTAAAAACACACATCCTTCTTTATACTTTGTCAGTATCAGAAGTATATCAAAGATATATCGCCTTATTGCGGAATTATGGTGCTGAAACACGACATAAAATTCCGTATTATTGAAATAAGACAGGTTGCTTCAAATCCATCCATTCAAGAGCTCCTAGTACATTCAGTGGAAAAGACCACATTCATTTTTAAAATTTTGTGTACCTTTTCATGTTAATGTCATAGGATGTTTCTAATCTTTTCAGTTAAGAAAATATATTGGCTCTACCATTGTGCATAATTTGTTCCTAGAAAATACACTACCTCTGCTAGTAGAAGTAAGTTCTCCCCTGCATCTGGCATAAACACTTTCTTTCCTATCTCATTGTTTTTCAGAGCAGCATGTCGCAGTATTGACAAAGCATGTGCCAAAAAATCTTCATCAACATCACATACTGAACCTAAATTAAAAAATGAAATAAAAAGTTAACAAATAGTACTGAAAATTTACATTATAAAAAATTAACCTTTTTGTTTTGGTGAGAATGTTACATTTGTAATATAACATTTGGGGCATTAATGTATCAAATGTGTTAAACAATTTAGTTGCTAACAATTATTATTCATTAATAATTTATTAACAAAATACTCAGAGCAAAAAAATGTATTTTTCTTCAATTTTTTAAGTACTTTATTAAGTAATGTGCTAATTTCTGTATTCAGTGGTTCAGTCAGTAAAGGTTGGATGCTGGACTTCAGTGGCTGTAAATTGCTTGTGTTTTACAAACAAACTATTTTTTTCTCCTTTCTTTCTCGAATGACTCTCACAATGTGGAATTAGTTGAAAATATTTTCATTTACATTCCTAATTGTCAATATTTAATGGATCTTGCTGTGTAGTTTATTTTAAAATACAAATTTTTGAGTTGAATTGGAGGAGGGTTCACCATATCTATTGCCCTGAGTGTTATTAACTCCAGCTATACTACTGCTTGTGAATGGAATGTCAAACCTAATTTGTGGCCCAAAGAATGATATAGAGCACAAAATAGAAATATGATGTTTAGAAATTGTACAATGGTCTCCTGTGGTTCTTTGACTACAGGAAATTATCAAAGAAACCCCAGAAATAACTGAACAGAGCCTTTTGTAAAATTTCCCTCCAATGACTTAGATCAACACAACTCTTTAATTGCACTGAAATTCTCCAGTTCTGGACCTTAAATCTAGGATCTTTCTTGCCAGAGCTTGTATCACAGATCAGGAACCACAAATTTTGAATTAAAAAACAAACACATATTTGTATGTTAATTTACTTTAATATTATCTACACATATTACCTTTCAACTGGCCAATTGAAACTAATGGCTCCAAGGAATTGAGAGGAGTATGTTTCAAACAAATCAGTTTTTCTCTCCGAGCATAAACCCATGTTCCAATGTCCATTGCCCATAAGAGGACATTGCCCTTTTGCTGTGAAACAATAAGGCCACGTAGAAATGGCACTGCCTTCAGAAACGTATTTTCAAATTCAACATCCTGAAAAAATATATGTTTTATTTTAAGCACTGGAAAGTACGAAGACCTGAAAGCTAATGATTTCTGTGGTAATACTTACATCATGATGAAATCCAACAACATTACCATTCCTAAAATAACTTTCTGGTTTGGTTTCAGTGATTTTTTGTATATGATCACTTATTTCTTTCAAATGTTCTTCCCACTCTTCACCCAAATACATTAATATGTATCTGGGTGCCTTTGTCCTTATCACTGTAATGTACTTTTTAGTGGTTCCTATTGAATTTTCTGGAAAGTTATTCTGTATACTATCTAATTTGGTACAATCCATGTTTGGTTGAATTTTTATAATTTCTTCATTCATGTTTTTATTAACTTCTTTACCAACATTACCATACAGAATTACCTCATGAGCTCCATGCACCCAGTCATCAAGTCTTAATGATATTACATTTGATAACAACTGAGATGCAGCATTGGAATCCATTTCAAAAGTGTCACAAAGTAATGTTTTTCCTTGGCATAGAAGAATTATTTTTCTTTGAATGTTGTCAATGTTGGATGCAATGAAAGTCACAGCATTAATTAATAAAGATATTAAATGCGCTTGAAGAAATCTTGAATGTGGATAACAAGCAATACTTGCAAAGAGTTTAGTAAGGGGATTCAAAAGACATAATTCTCTAGGTGGACGAGCTTTATCTTCAATCTGTACATTTTTACGTCCAAATACAGATACTGTGCAGCAATATTTCTCTAAGAGACTCTCAAATAATTGTATCATTGATTTATCAAATGCTTTACGTACAATATCTCTGTTACTAGAACATTCATCTTCAAGGCGTAAAATTATGAAGACTTTTATTTTCAAAGGAATTTTGTGATGAAATAAAAATTCAACTAATTTCTTGGCATCTTCATATGTGAGAAACTTTAGTGTTAGAATATGTTGTAGTTCTTCTTTCACTTCTTTGGCATCATCTTGATATTTGTGAGCATTGTTTGTAATTTCATTTTTACTGCTTCTGTCTGCATAATTATGATCTCTTAAAACTAATTGTTTGTCCATCTTATTTTGGAGTTTTTCAACAGAGTTTTGTACATTTTCTTTAAAACTCATTTCTTCAAACAATGCTTTATGTTCAGCTATTGATTTTTGTACGGTCATTGAATTTTTCTTGCTGAATGCTGTGATACTGCAATTTCAAATTTTCATCTGCATTCAATTTTTTAGTCATTTCAATATGAGAGGAGTTTTGAGCTTTTTCATAATCAGAAATGATGGACGGCTTATTGGAAGACAACTTCTGGAATTGTGAAATATTGACGTGTTTTAACATTCCTTGAATTGTTTCATAACTTGGATACTTTTCATCCCTTTCAGGGGAACATGATCTGGAGATTTTACTGAATAAATCCATCATTTTCTGATCTCGTGTCCTAGAAAGATAAAGTGCGTATTATCAAATATTGTTAATGAAAACCATGCATGTCTTTTCATAATATGTGTACATTTTACAGCGTAAGAATGTTAATGAAAAAAATAAAATAAAATAAATAAAATCGTGTTCATCACAATATTAACAATAAATGACTTCTTTACCGCTTTGATTCCAAAGCATAATTCCCGTAGAAAGCAGTTTTTGTAATTCATTTTCGTCGCAGCCTGTTATGCCACCGGAACTAAGTGTACATTTCCAAGAATCGAAGCGCTGTTGTAGGGGGGCCGTTTGCTTTTTTTGCAAATAGCGAGCGCTCTGCAATTCTGACAGCCGTCTGGCGAGATTCTGACGGCCTAATGTGGACGCGATCGCAAAATGACTCTCGATAGACCAAATTTTCGTTTATAGTGGTTTGCCGAAGACATTTTCTTCGACTACACTTCAGAAATATCTTCAGCGCTTCGACTCACGTTATAAACAAAGGTAGCCTTCTAGACAGTATAGAAGAGCAATCGTCAAGAAACTACTGTACGAAAATGAAGCGTTTCCCGGCAAAATTACATTAAAAACATTTATTTATCTGATAGAGAAGAAGATGGTGGAGTGTTTTTTCTCATGAAATAACTCGCCTGTATAAATTGTGTATTGATGGTTAATATCATGACATGTCGAAGATTCCAAGTGGGAAATGAAATATCCTTCGAATAAAACAAATAATAGGAATTAATCTCAATTGGCCTAAAAGTTGCTTATACATTGATTTAACTAATGTTTTATATGTTAATGACTTTATTATTGTGCAGATGATGTAGCCGGCGAGACCGTTTTCGTTATCTTGCAATAGTATGTAGAAATTTTTCGCAACCATCGTCACGGCCCGCGGCTGGTAGTCGCCTATAGACGGCTACGAAAGAAAAGAAATATTTTCTCGCCGCGCAGCCGGCATCAAAATGCTTCTAATTTCCGAACCTTTAAAGCTTTCAAACGCAATACGGCATAATGAGCGCCGGAAATTCTGCATATACCGAAATATAATATTTACGTGAGTTTTTGTGGATGTCTAAAACACGAGCATAGCAAAAATTGTGTCACTCGAGCATATGGAATTTTAATATATTTTGTGACGTCGCTGTTTGCGGTCTTCGACTTATCCCGATTCTGATTTAAATTTGGTGCGGGCAAGTCTGGGTATCCTCTAGAAAAATATTTGTAATGAAGCAGAAAAACTACCGATTTTTCGACAGAAAAAACAGCAGCGTCGCATCGAATGACATCTCGCACACTCCACACGGGGGAACAGGAAGGAGTGTAACCATCTAACCGGAGCGACGGACATACACACTTTATCCGATTAGTACAGTACTTAGACCTTGTGCCGAAAATGTAAAATATTTATTTTTTTCTGTAACATTGATATTTTTAACGGATGTATCGTTTGAGCATTACATTCTTTCATGACTCAGCTCAGCAATCACCGGTCTTTCATACGAGTTCTGCAAAGTACCTCAATCTTATCAGGCGTTTGATTATAGACAAGCCTTGGTACATCTTTTCTACCATGCAAGAAGTTTCCTTTCATTAAAAAAAAAATTCAGTGATTCTATGCTCATGGGGCGCCCAGAAGAGAGGGGCAGCTAAGGTAACTTGCTCCAGGCCCCGATATCTTTTTCATTAGATACCGGTACATTAATGTATTTACTTCTAATTCAAATTAACCGCTTTCAGTTATTTCTGTTGCATGAAGAGATTAATTATGTTTATGCATTATATACCCACGTTTTCTTCAACCCCGGAATATCTACTCGACCTCCTATTCTAACATTAAATTAAGAATAAATATTAGTGACAAGCGTTGTTGACAAAATCTAATGATCAGAAAAGGTCCCTTTTAATAGAAATTATTTTGCACCGGAAAACTGGCTACAGACTTGATATAATAGTCCTGTCGTCGAAATAACCAAACCCCCGCCCCTCGCATATAGCGAAATGAGGGCTCAAAATCACCTGCGGGTATAATACTGAAGGGGGAGGATTTTGTTTGAAATAGGGGGCTTCCGTGGATTACTACCTCATACTCCTTGTTTTCTTTGGGCGTCCCGGTTTAGCCCTTCTGCGCGTTGTGTGAGATTAATACAATTGCCATTTGAGGGTGAAGTGTGAAATGGTTGGTTACTCATTTCAACAGCAGATTGGCAGCTGGGGCCGACTGGCCGCGGTGCTTTTCATGTGTTTTCCGAAAATATACTTTGTTTTTTCGAACTTGGCCGATGACATTATTAGACACCCTGCCCTATAAAATGAACCTTTTCATTAATTCGGGAACGTTCTTCTCAACGGGGTTCGTGGCCTCAGAAATGTGCTTACCAACACTGTGAAAAAGATTCCTTTTATTAGGCAGGAGGTGTAATGACGGCCTAATGTCATCGGCCACGTTAGAAAAAACGAAATATAGTGTGTATGGGGGAGCAGGGTGGGGGTGGTAATATAAAAATAAATTACTTGTATTAAAATAACAATCATTATCGTTAAAATATTGTCAACAATCATTACAATAATTTGAGGACATTGACTTTTAAATGTTTTGAAGTATTTGTCAGCTTAGGTTGGCATTCTTGTGTTTTGTTACCGTGATTGCCAAGAGTGTATGTACGATTGGAAACTAGCCATAGTAAATCTCAAAATTAATTTCCCGTAAATAATTAATTTCATCGGAGAATAAATTTTTATATGTATTCATTTTTACGGTGGAGGAACGGTTATTATGTAATATTACATCTGTAAATGTAATGAAACTAAAATAAATATTAATTTAATGTCAAAAATTAATTAAAACTTGGTTTACATGCTATAAGGAGAAGCGTATTGTGTGCTTGAGTTCTGGCCCAAGGGCGTCACAAACCTAAACATGAGTAATGGCCGGCAAAAATACGCATGACGCAATTTCTGGTATTAGAATAATCAGAATACGAGAGTGAGCACATCACAAATGATGTTGCAGCAACTTCACCCTGGAAACATTTTCTCAACCAATAATTGTCTAGTTGATGGCTGCAGAAAAAAAAGTTGAATTATTCGTTCGATTGCTCTGGAAGTAATAAACGCGAACGGTTTCTTGAGCCCTAGAATACCTACTCAAACTCCTTTATCAACATTAATTGAATTAACTTTAGCAATGAGAGTTGTTGAGAAAATCTGGTAACCAGAAATGTTCTCTCCGATTATATAGAAATTAAATTACACTGAGGAACGAGCTACAGTTTTTATACATATAATATTCCTGTCGTCAACCCCCCCCCCCCACTCACGCGTCTGGCAAAACGAGAGCTCAAGAAAACGTGAGCGTGTAATACCTACCCTAGAAAGGTGGAAGAATTTCGTAAAGTACAAATTCTTCAGTAGCATCTGTGTATTTCTTGCAGAATCCAACCCCAGAAAATTAATACGCCTCTGACTACGCAACTATGATGTATTTCAAAGATAACATTTCCGGAGTAAGATTGCCCAACCTTTATAATTGTGTTCAGGCGACTCGCGCTTCGCTCATTGTTGCAATCGGAAGTATCCTCTACCAGAAAGTTGCGGCATCTGCGAGGCGAAGATTGATAAGACTACGAGAGGCAGAGGCGGGTTGACATGAAAAAATATATACTCAATGAACACTTTTTTACTATCGACGATTTAAGTACTACTTTTTAATATTCAAATTGGAACATTTAAAAGTCAACTGGATTAAAAACATAGAATTGATGAAAATCTTCAGAGCAGAAACTAATATTATAAGGATTAGTTTATCTACAAAAAGGAAAAAGAAAGACTTATATCTCAGTGGAAAATACCAAAGCAAGCGACGGTATTAATTTAGATAAGAAACTCGAAATTCTAATACTTGGACTTTTTTTTGCAGTCTACCGGAGCATCTGGTTTGTTACCGTGGTTGTTACAATTACGACTTCCCTTTCTAAATGATTAGCATACATATGTTTCTCTAAAATTAATTCGTTACTGTACATTCCATATACCTAACAATGTAAAGGATGGTAGCGATCAGACCATGGTGTTAAATTTTGGAATATGGAACAAGTTTCTTGTGTGAAGAGCGTCGAAAAGCTACTGTGCACGAATTTTGTTCAATGCATGTACTTTGAAGAAAATTCTAATAAAGATCGGTAATGAATTAATCTCATTAAATATTATTTAATGAGAGGCAATGATTTAACATACTTTCATATTTTCTCTGCTTACAAAAATTGATTTTGTGATGCATAAAAATGACGTTGTAATGGTTACTGCAACAAATCCCTTGCTGAGCTCCGATTAATTCTAATCGAACAGGAAATATCCAATGTTTTCAGTTTCACAAAAGAAAGCATTTTAAAATATAAAAGTCCATAAAATCCATTGTGGTCATGTTTCCGAGCATATTTTCTAAATTTAAGAACTATTTCATTTGCATCATGTGAATAAAAACTAACAATACATTTTCGTTGTGAAATGTTTTCTAGTCAAAAATGCTTTTGAAAACAAAATTAATATTACTTACCTAGGTTTTACCAAAATAGTTCATTCATAATGTACAAGCCTGCACATTAATATTTCTTGGCTGCTCTCTTCTCGAGATGCTAAGACCTTGAAACCGAGAATTAGCAGAAAACGGGCACGCAGAAGCTCTACGGAACAATTTTCCGCTTATTTCCTTTGCCTTCCTAAGCACGACAGTTGGTGGATTACGTTCACATAGACCTCGATGGTGTGTGAATTCGTATCTCAAGAAACCAGGAAGAAAAGATGATTCAACCAATCAGACGTGTCCATTTGATTTTTTAAAATCTTTTTTGTGATTAGTTTTAGAAAACGTGCATTATCTGCATTTACATCGAATATTCTAAATCTTTCAATACAATTTAATAAATTATATGAATTATTTTCGTGAGTTATTTATCGTCTTTAATTGTCTCTTGAATTTAAATTATAGTAATGGATTATCAATTGTCGGCTCAAAAAGCAGTAGTTTATACATTTCTGCAAATTGTTTTGAGAAAAAGGAATTAAAACCAATATATTTATTATAAATTATCGTAAGAACATCTAAATCACTTGCAAAACTATAATATAGTAAAAAAGGCGCAAACTTTCCTATAACGTGAATGGTTGATTGTGAATTTACACAATACAAAAATACGTAAAGGATGTCAAATTGTTTGTGTAAAAGACGAAGATCTTACACGAAGCTCTTTTCCCCTTGTATTCTTGTTACTATAAAGCGTTTAGAAAATGAAATTTCTGAACGGGATACCTCAAGCGGTATCTCTGCCACTGTTGCCCGATTTATCACCATTAACAACGAGCTGTGAGCGCTATATAGCTCCAAAGGTTACTTCTTCCCGAGTTGTCAGCTGGGATTCTTCAATTTTTATGAATCTCTTTTTTATGATCATTATTTTCAACGTGTTAAAATATATTAGAAGAAAAACATTTGTCTAATTCAAATGCAATTATTTCTCAAGTGAATGAACCCGTGTTATTGTGACTTTTGAGTATAGAATACACTTCCCCAGGTAACATTTTACTCTTTCCCTCAACTTATTTATATTCTAAGATTATTGATGGCAGAGTACCAGACTGTTTTATGATTAATTTTTTAATCAAATAAAATTTTTGTTTGTGTTTTAGGTCCCTTTCTACATGTGCACAACAAACGAATTGTAAATATTTTACTCCATAAGCTTGCAAGAAACCCATTTTCTACTTACCCACTACAAACAAAAAGTTTAAATGTCTCTCCCGGATATTCCCGGGTGGATCTGGTTCTAGTCGAAGCTTTGAGATTTTGAAAAAGATTCTTCAAAATTTGGGGGTACTTTACATAAAGCCCCCCGGACATTTTCAAAATTTTCTCAAAAATCGCTCCAAATTTTTTCTTTAAGTCTCTTGTATGAATAGAGTAAAATACACTTATTAACATGGCATAAGTCCGATTTTCACGGATAACTGTGAATTTTTGAAAATTGTGAAAGTTTGGATTTTTTTCGTCGTCTTTCTCCAACTACAAAATTGAAGATAGAGGTTTTTCTTTCAAATAAAATGTGTTCTCCAAATTAAGTTATTTGTTTAAGGTCATGTCCATTATTTTGAAAATTTTAGTAGTTTTCGCACAACATTGCGTTAATATGTGCAATTTTAAAAAATTACAAAAACTAGATTTTCTCAAAAACGGCTCCAAATTTTTTCTTTAAACTTTTAGTAGGGATAGTGCAAAATGTACCCTATGAGATGGCATAAACGCCATATTGCTGTATTCTTTTGTTTTTTCAAACATTGTAAAAAATGTAAGTTTCTTGACATGTCTCTCACGTCGTTAATATTTACACTAGCGGCAAATTGTTCACATTATTATATTTATGAGTACATGCGATTTAAATAATGTCAAGTAAAGTTTATCAAAAACACAACCGTTTTATGTGAAAACTAGCTCGAATTTCCGCATTTTCAGAAACGCTCAAACGCCATTTTCTCATAAATGGCTAGAAAAAATGTCTTCAAACTTTTCGATCGGATAGTGCTAAATGCACTCTTTGATAAGACGTAAGGTTTATTTTGAGGGTATTTTTTTTGGTTTTTCAAAAATTACACAAATGTAATTTTTTTGAAAGATCTCTCACATCTTTAATATGGCCATTACCAGCAATTTGTAAAGATGATTATGTTTGTGAGTGTATGTGCTTGAAATGACTTCAAATGAAGTATTTTGAAAACTCAAAAATTTTCTGTGAAAACGAGCTTCAAATTTAGCATTTTTAGCAGCGCTAGAACGCCATTTTCTTTAAAACGGCACAACATTTTTAAGAGATAATTGCCATTTATGACTAGGTTTTTGTGTTCTTTAATATTCTAAAATTAATATTTCCGTTCTACCACTAGGAAACCTCACAACTAAGAAAATGTACTTTTGGCGGTGATAGATGGTAGCTGGCAAGAAAGAAGTATGTGGCAATTTTAAATAGCTAGCGAAGACCCGAGGAAATAGAGAACTAATACGGGAAAGTTTGTGCCATTCAGTGGCACCACTAGTTTCATAAATGGCTTCAAATTTGTTTTTCAAACTTTTGAAACGGATACTGCTAACTGCACTATTTAATATGACGCAAAGTTCTTTTTTTTTTTTGCTTTTTTCAAAAATTACCCAAATGTAATTTTTTTGAAAGATATCCCACACCGGTTATATGCACATTTCCAGTAATTTGTAAACACTATCGTATATGCAAGTTAATGTGCTTCAAATTACTTCTAATGAAGTTTTTCGTTAGGTAGCAAGAGTTTTTCGTAATTAAAAAATCACCTTTTTCCGCATCATTACATACTGCGTAAGTAGTGTAAGAGAAAGTAACTATTGGCGCGACAAAATGGCAAAGACTTTCTCGTGCTATTAATTTTATCTGTGCTATAATTTTTTGTCATTTTCTTAGTTGTGTGGTTTCCTATTGGTAGAACGGAAATATTAATTTTAGAATATTAAAGAACACAAAAACCTAGCCCTAAATGACAATTTTCTTGTAAAAAATTATGTGCCGTTTTAAAGAAAATTGCGTTTTAATACTACTAAAAATGCGAAATTTGAAGCTAATTTTCACAGAAAATGTTTGAGTTTTCAAAATACTTATTTGAAGTTATTTGAAGCACATACACTAACAAATATAATAATCTTTACAAATTGCTGGTAATGTGCATATTAAAGATGTGAGAGAACTTTCAAAAAAATTACATTTATATAATTATGAAAATCTTTCAAAAAAAGTACATTTATGTAAGTTTTGAAAAAACAAAAAATAACTCGAAATAAACTTTACGTCATATTACAGAGTGTAATTAGTACTATCTGTTACAAAAATTGAAGAAAAAATTTGGAGCCATATATGAGAAAATGGTGTTTGAGCGATTCTGAAAATGTGGAATTTTGAGCTACTTTTCACAGAAAACGGTTGTGTTTTCGAGAAACTTTACTTGACATTATTTAAAGCACATGTACTCGTAAATATAGTAATGTGAAAAAAACGCCGCTAATGTAAATATTAACGGCGTGAGAGACAAGTCAAAAAAATTACATTTTTCCGATTTTTTAAAAAACAAAAAATAGAGCAATATGGCGTTAGGTCATCTCATAAAATACATTAGGCACTATCTCTACCAAAAGTTTAAAGAAAACATTTGGAGCCGTTTTCGAGAAAATCTGGTTTTTGTAACTTTTTTTTAAATGCAAATATTTCACGCAATATTGCACTACTAAAATTTTCAAAAAAATGTCCGGGGGGCTTCATGTAAAGTACTCCAAAATTTTACAGAATTTTTTTCAAAATCTCAAAGCTTCGACTAGAACTAGATCGTCCGGGGAATATCTATTTTGGAAGAAATCGTACGTATGGTTTAGGCGCTAGCAGTGTTCAAAGACAGACGGACGTTTTCCTTTCAATTGGTTTTTCGGTATCAAGGACCCACAAAAGAGGGGTTCTGGCTGTACCACATGTTAGGGTTTTTTCTTCTTAATTTAGCAACTGGTTTTATCTACTTTTTGGTTATCAGCGCCCAGGAACGAGTTTTTTTACTGGCGAAAATTCGCCATTTTTCCGCGCAGCATTACATAACTTTCCCTATACTACATATATCACTCCGTGTATACGTACGTATACGGGAAAGTAAAAATGGTGTTTGAGCGTTTCTGAAAATGAGAAATTTTGAGCTAGTTTTCACAGCCATCACTTGAGTTTTAGAGACATATGAGATTAATTAAAGCACATGTACTCATAATTATAATAAACAAATAGATGAACTAAATTGCCCTTAATGTAAATACTAACGACGTGAGATACAAGTAAAAAAATTCAGTTTTGTATTTTTGAAGAAAAAAAGAAAAAGATTAGTGCAAAATGGCGTTTTTGTCATCTCATGGAGTACATTTAGTGCTATCCCTACTAAAAGTCGAAGGAATAGCTTAATGAATGAACTCACTTTGGAGAACAAATTTTATTTGAAGGAAAAACCTCTATCTTTAATTCTGTAGTTGAAGGAAGACGCCGAAAACATTCAAAATTTTGGAATTTTCGAATATGCAGAGTTAACTGTGAACATCGAAGTTATGCCATCTTAATAAGTGTATTTTTCTCTATTCGAACGAGAATTTTAAAGAAAAAATTTGGAGCCGTTTTTGAGAAAATTTTTAAAATGTCGGGGGGGGGGGCTTCATGTAAAGTACCTCCAAATTTTAAAGAATGTTTTTCAAAATCTCAAAGCTTCGACTCGAGTCAGATGGACAGGGCTTCTTCAATTTGGAAAAAATCCTAACCATGGTTTAGGCGCTATTGTTCACAGACGGACAAATGGACGTTTTGCAGTCAATTGGTTTATCGGTATCAAGGACCACAAAAAAAGGCATTCTGGCTGTACCACGTGTTAGAGGATTTTGTTCTTAATTTAACAACTGAGTTTATCCACTTTTTCGTTATCAGGGCCTGGCAATGAATTTTTTCTGACAAAAATCCGCCGTTTTTCGCGCAGAATTCTACAACTTTCTCTATACTACGTAAATTACTCCGTATATACGTATGTACACGGGAAAGTAAAAATAGGAGCGATTTTTGAAAAAACGTTCGAGTTTTTCTGGAAAATGCGTAAAATTGAGCTCATTTTGATATATGCAAAAAACGTAGAAAACCCGCCTTTATTCTCCTCCCCTCCCAACTTCAGGGGTTTCAGTGTAATG
The DNA here is from genome assembly GCA_031308135.1 of Acheta domesticus. Lineage (NCBI taxonomy): Eukaryota > Metazoa > Arthropoda > Insecta > Orthoptera > Gryllidae > Acheta > Acheta domesticus. The sequence continues at coordinate 96,104,959 of JAHLJT010003656.1, forward strand.
TGCGGTAGGTATCAACGAGCAATCATGTCAAATTTCAATACTCCCGGATTTTTTTTCACTCGCTTTGTCTAATTTGACTGGGCTTGTAGCCATCCGCTGTAGGTCAGGTATTGTGGTGGGGCTCTATGATGTAGGTACTTCTTCCATACAGCCATCTTTACCGTATTAAAGGACGTTTTTTTCCTTCTTCGTCTTTCCTTTCTTATTCTTATTTTTCGTTTGTATACTTCTTATTACTATTCTTCGAAGGTACCTTTAAGGGCGTGCTGAAGTACTTCGGAGCCCTCATCATCCACTTGTTCAACCATGGATGCCCTACCAGAAGCTACGCTACCACCGTCATAGCCAGGTCATACCTCTCAGGATCACAGGGGTACTGAAGCACAACCTTCATCTAATTCAATTGCACATATTCACTAGGTGAAGTAGTATATTATTGGTATTGGCCTTGTTGCTTCTATTGTCAAACAACAAGGCAAGTTGTTTTCCTTATCATAGTAAACTGTGGATTACGAGTGACAAAATCTACTCCTGTAAAGTTAGATAACCATTCCATCATCTGTGTTTAGCGGGTAAGAGTTAGGGGCACTCGTCCAAAAACGAATGTACTTTGAAATCAGGTCATTCAAGAGCTTAAATTATTTTGATTTTGTACTATGAGTGAAATTTGATTTTAAGAATTTGAAATACTGAAAAAAAGAAGCTGTTATTTGATCATATGTAAATATTCATGGGAAATGGCTTACACCAAGAATACAATTTTCACTTCGATTGTCTAATATATTTTGTTGCCCAAAAAGGACCGACTCAATCATCTCATTTAAGATGTTTAATAGTTACAAAAATGGACGGATGTAATTTAAATACTTGCTATAATTGAAATAATGTTTTATTCTGCGTCGCCTCCAAGCGGAAATTAGGAGTCAATTTATCTAATGACACTTCTTTTAACATTTTCATGTCGTGAAATATGTGTGTCTAGTTGATCATTCTTTCAGTTAAACACTTATTTCAATCTTCACTAAAACAGATTTCGAAATTGTATCCTCCTTCTGTATCTAAGAACCAAATCGGAAATAGATCAATTTCGAAAGGTGAAAGTTGGTTGTCCTGTTACAGCATCAAAGATGGCAGCCAGTGATGACGATAGTTATATACAAAATCCAAAATTATCTCCGGAAGACAGAATGGACTGGGTTCCGCTATCATTGACTCTAGTTGAATATCCTCAAGGTAATATTGATTGAAATTTTATCTCTAGAGTATCCTCTGTAAGTGTATTTTATGGCACCACGTACTACACTTTCGGTTGTAGAGCCGAACTTAGTGCACACGTAGGGACATTGCATGCGTGGGATGTTTCAATCAACCCACTGTGGTTATGATAGAAAGAAACAAATATTGTCGGCATCACTTTACTACCATGTAATTGCACCCTAGGTATACTCTGAAAGAAATGCTGATGTTGAATGGGTCTCCGATTTCATTGTAATGAATCCTATTTGACGTATAGTGTTATAATGTTAAATCCAATTTGTATTTCAGGTGATTGGATTGGGAAGCTTTTAGCAATTGCGAGTTTGCTACCCCTTGGAATTATTTCAGGTTTTGTTGCTTTGATATTATTTCGGCGAGATCTACATACAGTAAGTTGTGATTTTGTTGTGTGGCTGAATTTTTTAGCACCACATATTTACAATAAAAATGCAGTTCGTTTAAACATATGTGCTACACAGAGTTTTTCTAACATGAGACAACTGTAGTCTGAAAATGTATTAGTTACAGGCAAGGGTTTATTCATTAGTGATATTCACAAAATTTGTTATTTTGACATTTTATAGTCATACTGGTGCTTGCTTGATGTGTCCAGTAAAATGTATAGCAGTTCCTTCCTGTTGAAAAGGATTTAAATACTTGCATTAATCTTTTGGAAAACATTTTTTTATCACAGAATTGCGTGCTGCTAAACCATTTTGTTACTAACATTGCTCATAGTACATACATTTTGTTACTATTATCACTCATTATTTGAACAGTTTGCTTTGAAAAACTTGTCTCATGCTTGCTTAATGTTTCATAAATTATACAACAAAAGTAAAAAGTAAAAATGAAATTCTGTTGTAAAAATTTTCTTCAAATTTCTCTGAGTGTTATGAGCTGTAAAATGAAAGAATTTGAGGTGAAGGAGAGAGATAGGATAAATGCATTTTATGCATTATTAATTTTATTTTTTTGTCAGAATGGTGCAGTAGAAACATTTTTGAATGTTGAGGTCTTATTTTCTGAAATCTTTAATTCTTCAAAATAAAAATAACTGCATTTGTAATGTTAATGAAAATGATAAGCATTTAAAACATGAAATTTCCAGTAATTTGGAGAAAACTGACAAGATGCTTTTCTTTGAACATGCTTTTTTCCGTCTTCGGAACAAAGGAAGATTTTAGAAGAAAATGAAATTATTTTCCAAAAATGAGAAATAGGAATACAAACTTATTAAAATTTTATGTTTTAATCAAAGAAATTGTGACCTTATTTGCAATAAAAAAAAATTTTGAAAATAAACCGTGATTAGTATTGAAATGAAATTGTTTTTTGCTTTTAGCATTAAAAAATAACTCTAAAGAAAAAGCAGTTGTGAAATAATCTTGGATTAAATGTGTTGCATGGTTAAAAGAGTGCATTGAATTTGTTTCTGCATAAAGATACGTCATATGTTTTACAATTATAGTCTGCTTTGGAAAATAAATGTGTAAGACTGTTAGCTAAAATCATTTCACAACATTCAAGTTTGTATACCATTTTCAGATATCCTTCTTTTTTGGCACTACCATAAATGAACTTCTGAATGTTATATTGAAACACACTTTTTGTGAGGCAAGGCCAATGCAGAGGGCAGGTCTGTATACAGAATATGGAATGCCCTCATCTCACTCACAATTCATGTGGTTCTTTGCAACATATGTGATATACTTTGTATTTATCAGGTAAGTTTTTGTGAAAAGGGATTTCCTGGTGGTTTTTGGGTGTATGTCTTATTGACTAGCATATTTGATTGTAGGTTACATCATATGAATAATAATACTCTTTTAGAAAATTTATGGAAGACTGCTATTATTTCCTCATGTATTTTGATGGCAACAGTTGTAACAATTAGTAGGTAAGTAGGAATGTTTTTTTAGGACTTGAGCTTTAATTTTCTTTTGCATAATTATTGCTGTTAAAAAGTTTTCTTGTAATTATTCTAACTTGCCTAATGTTATTTTATTTGAGTGTGTTAAGGATGGTTGTTATTTTGCCTTGGTTAAAATTTTCTAATCACTCCCTCTTGTTATATTTTTTTCTCCTGAGACAAGACTGTATGTACTGTCAATTGTGTTGATGAAAAATCTCACCTTGGACCGTAATTGGGTTTTTGTTGTGTTTTTCCCCTTTTTTTCATGAATTACTGCCATGAAAATCTATACTGATATTCAAATGTCCACATATTCTTTGTATCATTTTTTTTTTATCTTTTCGTGAGGGTATGATGAAATATTTGCATATTCTGTATTGATTTATTTTGATTATCATGTATAAAGGAATTTAGGCCTGTGTGTTAGTGGTTGTATTGGAGTTTTGTCACTTATTTTGTCACAGAAACAATTTTAAGGTTTCCTGCAATGAAGGAAGCTGAAAATATTGATAAGTAGAGGGAAAACAGTAATGGACATCAAGATGGAGTGATTGATCTATCATGTTTCTTCATTCCCTTATACATTTTTTCCCTGGTTTCATATTTTTCTTCTTCAGTCAAGAAAACTTATAAAATGAAGCTTAAGTGAATATATGTAAACAGTTATTAAATGTGAGAGGAAAATGTTTTATAGCGTATAGATTTGTGTTGGTTTTTGCTTTGTAGAGAAGCATTTGGCTTCTCTTTGGTGTTGTAATAAAGTCAATGTTTCTCAAAGAACGATAATAGCAAATAAGAATTAATATTATTACTAATGTTGATTTATATTATTTTCAGAGTTTATCTACAGTATCACACATTAAAACAAGTTCTTAGCGGAGCTCTAGTGGGATTTATATTTGGATCTCTGTGGTTTGCTCTCACTTATTTAATTTTTACTCCGATGTTCCCACTCATTGCTTCATGGTAATTTTTTTGTTTATTTGATGTGAGATTCAAGTATTCACATGATATTTGAGCATTATAAAGGGTGTTCATTTGCAGGAGAATATCAGAACTTTTGCTACTAAGAGACACTACCCTTATTCCAAATGTTTTGTGGTTTGAATACACAAACAGTCGACAAGAGGCCCGAGCACGCAGCCGTAAACTGGTCTCCATGAAGTCCCAATGACAGCTACTGGGGCTGGGTGGAGCGATGGCCGATCGTGGTGGTCTGCTCCACAGCCTCATTCATTTCTATTGGGCTCGTAAGAGATAATAGAGCTTCTGCCTTTGTGCATGACAAAGTAAGTAAATAACATGGAACACTTTCTAAGGTGACCTGATTCTAATATGTATACAACTTTTAACTTCAGATAAGGAAATTTTTCCTTCTTATTATAGAAAATGATGAAAAAGAACTAAATATTGTGGGAGATTGACTGTGTTGCTCCTGATTGTTAATTACCATGTGTGCATGGTGTAATAGAATTGAAAATACCTGTTCTTTGTGCAGAGATATTTTAAAGGAAATGCCAGCGCATTATTTTATTTGGCTGTTAAAGATCTCGTTGATAGATGCCTTCTTGCCTGTTAATATTTCAGCTTATACTAACATGGCAGTTGTAGTTACCTTGACTAAACAAAGTGCAGCTTGCGCTCTGCCTCTGTTGCAGTTTCATTGCAGTCAGCTATATCAGTTGGCAAGGAATAAGACTGCCACTTGTAGAATTTTGCAGTGAAACCTGTGCTGAACGAATGACTTTATGGTATTCGTGAGTTATTTTGTGTGTTTCAGAAGATTGTTTTCTCTTGGATATTTGTACTTGTTCAACTGCCAGGTACCTTGCTGTATGATCCCATGTCTCGTAGAATTGTCTTACTGCTGACTCGAACAAGAGTAGTTAAAAATACAGTTTAAATGTTTCTTAACTTGGAATACTAGTACATATTTTTCTACACAGATAAATGGACAATACAAGTGTCTGAAACATGCACATATTCTTTTTATAAGATTGTGATGTATTCCTGTTTTGTTCATTGATGTCACTAGGTAAATTTAAAATGTTTGGCAGCTCTTTTTATTAGCTGTAATTACTTTATATTTTTTTTATTAAACTTAAATGGAATTATAAGATGAAAAAGTAGTTCCCTGATGTCATTGGTTCATCATGCTATGTAATTTCAGTACTTTGAGAATACCGAAGAGGTCTGTGAACTTAGCCAGTTATGCTGGTTTTATCATTGCAATGATTTAAATTATCACATAATGATTAGATAATTTTGGTACATTAACAACAGTAAGTTTTCTTAAATTGTGACTGCCACTTTTTAAATTTTGTGTGTGTCTAGCCAGACAACAACAACCACTGTGTATTAAAGACATGTTGCATTCTTTGTTACGATGAGCGTAACGTATATATTGCCAGGAATTGTGAAGTGGTGAAAGGACATTCTTTCCTTAGGTTTTGTATAGACATTTTTCTGTGCTTGTAGTTGGGCATATTCATTATTCCTTAGATATTATCAGGAATATTATTTTTTATTTGATTTTTAACATTGTACTTAGCTTTGATAATTAAATTTTGTCAAATTTCCTGTTGAATCACTCTTTCCTGCCAATTTTGTTTGCCTGGATTATTTTTAATTTACAAATTGAGACCTTCAGCTTTTTTTTTTTGTTTTGTGCTGGTTTATTTGTACATGTCTTGTGATTGGTACAGTTAATATAAAAAATTCTTGATCTCATTTGAATGTAAAGTGGGCTATTATTAAGTGAGAGCATTTTGCTAAACTTTGTAGACTTTCTTTAAACATGCCTGTGCTTTTGTATTGTGTACTTTGAGGGAAGGAATAGGAATATGTTTTGTATTTCTTAATTTGGATGAATGAGTTTCTTATACATTGTTGCAATATTTTTAATATCATACAGGGAACAACTTGATTTTATTTGCTCATTTTCATAGTTTCATCTATGAAAGATTATGTAGTAACTAGATGTTAATTTATATAAATCATTTTTATTATGATCTGATTCATAATAAAATAATTTTCTGAGTACGAGGTATTTCTGTCTTTGCTTTAATTTAAGCTTGTTAAGTAATGTTTAATACTGTTAATTCTAATAAGGAAAGACAAAAACTCATTACATGTGAACACTTTAATATAGATCAGTGCAGTGTGCCAAAACAGTGAAGAGAGATACAGGACTCTGTACTTCAAGAGACTACTGTAATCACTAATGCCAACTTCAGAGATTTAACTTACATTACAATAGAATTGGAGTTCTTATTCCTCACCCTTCTAGGATTCCCAGTGATGCAAACATTTGTTTTGGTGAATTATTCCTTAAATTTAAATCTGATTTTTCTTAATTTTTGGCACATTGCATTTCTCTTATTTAAAGTAACCAATTGTATATGTTTCGATGAATGCTTGTTCAGTGCATTTTGCATTATGGAGAACTGATTACTGTGTATGATTGACCCAAGCCAATGTTTTAAATTTTCAATGCTAACACTGGTGAAATAAACAGGAAAGCATCTACCAGATGTTCCCAATGTTTTATTCAAATATTTAGTAACAGTATCACAACCATGTTTATGCATTTATATTTGTTACACAATAATCACCTGTATTTGGCTTTGAAAAAAATTATATTGTATTAATTATATGTAACATGCATATTAATGTTACATTGAATCAGGTTAAATTTGCTCATTTGAATTACTTTGAGATTTTTCATATGCAGGATTTTTGTGAATCTGCTAGACAGTCTCTTGTTAAAGTTTCATTTGACAGTTGACAATACCAGTGGAAGCAATACAGACAGCTTATGAAGTTGAGAGTGAATTTTACAAATCACAACTTTATATTCCTATTGAAATTTTAGATATTTAATTTTGTGTGTGTGTGTGTGTATGTGTGAAAGTTTGTTATAACTTTGCATTTCAATTTAGAATGTTGTAAGAAGATATTATTCATAGTAAAAATTTTTTAAAAAATAGATAAAGACAGCTTCCTTGGAATATTTGTGGGTGATGGTCAGGTTAGCAGAAAGGTTGAAAGGAACTTAAAGGAAAATATTTTAGAAAAGTGAATAGCAATTTGCAATTAATAATTGGTGCAAGGGAATAGTGAAATATATATAAAAGATAAGATAAGAGTTTGCCAAAAAAAATGTGTAGTTAAATGCAACTTTTTTGCTAGTGGTTTGGACACCCTGTTGATGCCAAGTAAATTCTCGTACTGCAGGTGAGGTTGGAAAATTGATAATTGTGTGACAGTGATTTGGAAAATTTGCTATTCTGGCAGATTGAAAGAATCTGTAGAATTGTAAAAGCGATTTTCCTGAATTGTCAAATGAAACTTGATATAATAGTTGCTGTATTTGTTACCAAATGTAATATTCTGAAGTTTGATTGTTGAGAAGGGAGATAATATTCTAATTAAAAGGACGTAATTCCCTTTCCTACTAATATAATAGTGTGATTGATTTATGCTGAGAGAATATGTTGTGTTCAAAAGACCAATGAAGCTTTCTCAAAACGCTGTGACGATTCTTAATGTCTTGTATAGTCAGTGAATGTAATTATTAAAAAGTTTCAACATTCTGTAACCACTTGACTTGAAACTTTATTAAAAAATAAGTGAATTTGTTTCTTTCACACTACATTCATGAATTAATCTCTGCATTTCTTACTGTTAATAAATGTTGGAAGTGTAGAAAGAAATAAACATTGAGAGAGATATTTATACGGTCCATATATACAAGTGGATTGTAGTATCTTTTCAGGTCAACTGTGTTACTCTTAATGCGTGGTGATACAATCTGTGTTAGTATACTTTTCCTTTGATTCCAAAGTGCAATATTGCATCGTTCAATTGTCATTTTCTCTGACATTTGCATTAGCTATAAGCTGAACCAATATTGTTCTTGGTTTGAAAGTGAATGCGCACAAATATATTTGCTCTGATGAGAGAACTGTTTCTATAGATATTGTGCAATTTTTTTGTTTCCAATAAAAATATCGTAGATCAGTTTTTGTTTTTATAATTTTCCTTTTTTTGTTATGTTGTTTTTCACCTAATGTATTACAGATTAGAAATCAGTATTTTTCAGTATTACTCTATGCTGGCTATTTCACAATTGTCTACATTTATTTCTTGCAAGGCACAAATTGCAGTGATGCTTTTTATTTTGTTTTCTTTGGCTAATTTATTTCTTAATTTATGAAATCGGAATTTTAATGTTCACCAGGGCAAGATTAAAATTGGTTTTTAAAAATTTGGCATTGTGAGTCTCTCGAGAAAAAGGAACTCCCTCCAGTTATAAGTTTTTCTTAAAAATGAATAGCATATACAGTTGTCAAAGAAATTAAAGGAAGTAATTTGATAAATCTGACTAAAAAAGAAATCTTTTACCAGCGAAATATATTTTAAATTTTGTGTCCCAATTTACATTATTTTCCTCCCTCATTGCTCTTTCCAAAAGTTTTGTTATATGTGGCACTAGGAAAAAATACACTAGGGTAGTTGCTGAAGGGAACTCAAAAGATAACGGATATGAATTGTTATATTTAAATATAGTCATGGATTAAGACTTCTTTTCACATCATGACTATTCTAATGTCAGTTCTAATACCAAATTCCTTGCACTTTTTGTCTCACTTGGAAGCCACGTTCTTTTGTGAAGAAAGATTTCTAAAATTGTGTATTTTCATGTTTTAAAACTTTTTCTGTAGAAACTTGCATAAATTGATTGAAAATGCACATGAATGATTATGGAGTTGAAACCAGTACGTGAGTGAAATTTTGGTTGAGGATCTACAGGGATCTACAGTGGGAACTCCAATTGTGTTTTGCCCTTATGGGTTTTCCACATTTATACTTTGGTTTTTTGTAAGTCCAGCATAAATTCCTATACTTCCCATGCTAAATTATTTCCGAGTATATGCATTTTATGTTTGTATGTTTTTAATGCTTAAATAGAGTATTGCATAAGTATTCGACCAGTCTCCTTGTGTACAGAGAAGTGCTTGTAAAAATTCACATAATTATAATAAAACACTAATCCTTTGTATTTTATTTCATCTGTGTATTTAGAATACAATATTGTAGAACATCTATATTTCGACATTTAGCACATTTACTTTGACATTAGTGCAAAATATCTGCTCTTGCAAAAGTATTTTACCAGTCAATCAAGAACCAATGAAAATATTTGACCTCCACAATTTCCAAACCAATACTGCACAATTATCTGCTGATAAGGCACAATTGTTGGTGTGATGTGCTCCAAGTTGGTCCATAAGGTAGTGCTCTAACTATAGCACTATGGGTCATAAAAGTAGAGTTGCAAGAAGACATGAGGTTGCTAATACTAGAGCATAATTCCTAATGGTGATTTATTCAGTGTAATCGCCCAGAAAATCTGTGTCCACTGGCGTCAGTGGTATACCGATACCATACATAGAATAGGATTTGCAACAAGCAGCAGACAAGACGTTCTAAACTTTGGTGGATTCAATCCCCAGACGTTTGCAAAGTGTTATTGTATTGAAGCTAAAGGACGAGCAAGTAGATATTAGGTTTCTGTTTGTAATATTTATTTTTGATTTTGTTTATTTGGTCGAACACTTTTGCAGGGCCACATTTCTTTGTACTGAAATAAATCCGTGTCTTTCACATTGAGATCTATAATTTTTAAGGCCATGATTTTGTACTATATGATTGTGTAAATAACATGCGGTGGTTTTTCTTTTCTACAACGATTTTTGTGAATTTTTATCAGCGCATTCTGCGCACAAGAGAGGTTCGGTCGAATACTTAAGCGGGCCACTGTACGTACACAATGAAAGTCCTTGTAAGACTATAACGTCCAAGAGACAACGACATAGGTGACCAATAAGTGAGAACATTTACGTTATCGTAGAGGAACCCACAGAATTTTTGTGTTGAACTCAGTATTCAGGTTGTTTAATTTCGTCGCTGCGCAGGGCGTTTCCACTGGTTTCCACTCTCCATTTTGGGCAAAAATACAGGATGAAACTAGTGGTGCTACAACAGCATATGCTTTCCCGTGTTATTGAAAACAGCTACGTAGGATTGAAATATTGCACTTTCTGCGTTACTAACATCTTAGGCTATTAATTGTGAAATGTCCAATTCAACCAAGAAGCGAACAACCCATTGTTTCCATCGCAGTGTTGTCAAAACTGAATTCTACAACTGCATAAAAATATAATACAAAAGCTTTCTAAACTTGTATTGGAAAAAGAAGCCTGATACCATACATCTATTATATCAAGTCACAATAATGACACGTAATTCACAGAAATTCGCGAGAGCGAAACGGAATTCCATTGTTGCATTCCCTTGAATAGCTAGCAATTTTTATTTCAAATATTTCACAATAAATCATTTCTAAAAGATTAATGTACAAATGTATAATAAAAGGTCGAATGTAAGAAACGAACAAAGAAATAATACACAAAATTGCATGTTCTAATTTACGATGCATCCGTCTATCTGAAGCGCAGTAAATTTGCAGCGGGCTATAATGTTTGTCACGAAATTATTGAAAAACTACTCGTATTTTCAAAAAATCAAGCATGACCTTGTTTGAAGATGTATTTTTGACAAATATATTTCATTGAGAAAACCAGCTGCCATCTATCGCCGCCTAAGGACTTTTTTTTTTACATTTTCTCAATTTTTCAGTTTCCTAATGGTATACTTGGATTTTTCTTTCTTGGCGCACGGGGGGAGGGTGTCAATAAAATGGAATATTTCACGGTTTTTCGCGTCGTTCTCGGTTGTGCTGATAGGAGTAGCATGCTCGCGTCTGTATCGAGCAGTGCTGGCGATCATGCGGCTCTTGCGGCATAAAGGAGCACGACGCGAAATACCGAGAGGTATTCCATTTAATTGACACACCCGCGTGCGCCAAGAAAGAAAAACCGAAGTATAGAACGGAAAGATTAATTTTAGAATATTAAAGAACACTCAAACCTCATGGCCATTTTCTTTTAAAAAGATGGTAGCCGTTTTAAAAAAAACGGCGTTTAAGCGCTACTAAAAATGCGAAATTTTTGAGTTTTCGAAAAACTTCATTTGAAGCTCACAGATGTAATAATCTTTACAAATTGCTGGTAATGTGCATATTATAGATGTGAGATATGTTAAAAAAAGAACTTTACGTTATATTAAAGACTGCTATTAGCACTATGCGTTCAAAAAGTTTAAAGAAAAAATGTGGAGCCATTTATGAGAAAATGGCGTTTGAGTGTTTCTGAAAATGCGGAATTATGAACTAGTTTTCACAGAAAACGACCGAGTTCTCGAGAAGCTTTACATGAAATTATTTAAAGCACATGTATTCATTAATATTATAATGTCAACAAATCGCCGCTAATGTAAATATTAACGACGTGAGAATTCAAAAAAATAACATTTTTGCAATATCTGAAAAAAAACAAAAGAATAGAGCAATATGGCGTTTATGTAATCAAATAGAGTACATTTGTCACTATCCCTACCAAAAGTTGAAAGAAAAAAATTGGAGCCGTTTTTGAGAAAATCTTGTTTTTGTATTTTTTTAAAAATTGCACATATTGCACGCAATATTTCGCGAAAATTACTAAAATTTTCAAAAACAATGTACGTGACCTTAAAGAACTCACTATGAAGAACAAATTTTATTTTAAGGAAAAATCTCTATCAGCAATTTTGTAGTTGGAGGAAGTCTCCGAATAAACTTCAAACTTTCGCATTTTTCGAAAATTCAGAGTTATCCATCAAACTCGGACCTATGCCACCTTAATAAATGTATTTTACTCTATTATTACAAGAAATTTAAAGAAAAAATTAGAAGCCTTTTTTTAAAATTTTGGAAGTGTCCCATGACCTTATGTAATTTAAGTATCGGTTTCAAATTCAAGGGGCCACGAGATCAGCCAGATCGATCTAGAAGTATAAAGGTTCTACCCAGAGAAGGGTGTACCCAGATTCCGACCTTCGTTTGCAATTCGACTCGGATTTTTCCCACATATTTGGAAATATTATTATTTTCAAAATATACGGGCAAAATATCCTCATGGTAAGTACTTACAGCGAAAAAAACAGTTTTTTCGTGTTTAAATTAAGAAAATAATTATTTTATGCCATTTATTTTATTTCTTTGCTTCTATTATGAACTTTGGAGAAATAATTGATTAAAAAATTGATTTGTAGATGCGTTTCAGTTCATCAATAGCGTAATAAATTGATTAAATTCAATTTTTTCTATACAAATGTTAACCAAAAATTTATTTTTTTAATAAAAATTCACCGAATTCATAAACTTCCAGAAGGAGTTTCAGATAGTGCTACTTATGAAATGTAGACAATTTCATATGCTTTTGATTGCTCCAACCGGCAAATGTCTAGGATTTGATTTAAGACCTGGCGGGTGGCGGGCCGATTTTGTAACCATGCTTTTTTACGATTTCCACGTCTTAAATAATATAATATATTTTAATATGTTTATACAATATGAAATATTGTCAAAATTGATAAAAAATAATAGGAAAATGTCTTAGTATTGTTGGAAATTGTTATTATACATCAAATAATATTTTTTATTCAAAATAAAAATACTTTATCTCTCTATATAAAACAGGATGTTGGTATGTATATAAGAGCAAAACTTCAACACCGTTGGACCGATCTCAATGAAAGTTGGCACTTTTACGTATTTTTTCACCGAGAAGGTTTATGTGTTGTTAATTCTGTTGTAACTCCACTACATGGCGCTACATATTCACTACATATTCACGCCAAATGCAACCTGCAACACACTCGGCAGCATTTTGAATCTATATCATTTAATAACTCCAAAACGAGTTGTTCTAGGGCCTTAAAAACTACAATATTGAGGCCAAAGGCCTCAAAGAAACGTTTCTCACACCGTAATCTGCAGAATGAACTCTTTCTCATCATTCGATTACATTTTTGCTGGTCCGGCGCTGTCCGATATTACCTCACCTGCTCAGAGACGTGAAGAATCTACAAATAAATGTGAATGAGAGGGACAGAGAGCGGCAGAGACAGACACACAGGGACATGGTGAGGGAGGGAGAGACAGTGAGAAAGGGTGATGGGAGGGGAAAGAGGAAGATGAAGGGCAGAACGATGTCTACCGGGTTTTCCTAGTTCGCCATGAAATAATAAATCGGGAGCAAATTGGTCGATTCTCTTTGTCAGAAGAACGTTTGTTTAGCATTGACTGGATTAAACTAGAAACAAATTCAAGAATTGCAACAAAAGTTAACTTCTATGGTACACACGAAAAATAGATCTTGTTTACAGGCCTTATCGTTTTTTAAATTTAAATTAAAAACGGGAAATTCGAATGTCTTAGCATCAAGTTTGAGTTTAAAAAGGTATTACATTGAATCGCATTTCTGCGAATCTGTTACGGACTCATTTCAGAACTAGTGGGGCTACAGAATGGCACAGACTGCCCCTATTATTTCCCTATTATTCCCCTATCTATTTCCTTGGATCCGCGATAGCTATTCGGAATTGCCAACTCTTTCCAGCTGCCATCTATTACCGCACAAAATAATTTTTTTGACATTTTCTTAATTTTTCGGTTTCCTAATGGTAATATTCATTTTAGAATATTAAAGAACACAAAAACCTAGTCATAAATGGCAATTATCTCTTAAAAATGTTGTGCCGTTTTAAAGAAAATGGCGTTCTAGCGCTGCTAAAAATGCTAAATTTGAAGCTCGTTTTCACAGAAAATTTTTGAGTTTTCAAAATACTTCATTTGAAGTCATTTCAAGCACATACACTCACAAACATAATCATCTTTACAAATTGCTGGTAATGGCCATATTAAAGATGTGAGAGATCTTTCAAAAAAATTACATTTGTGTAATTTTTGAAAAACCAAAAAAATACCTCAAAATAAACCTTACGTCTTATCAAAGAGTGCATTTAGCACTATCCGATCGAAAAGTTTGAAGACATTTTTTCTAGCCATTTATGAGAAAATGGCGTTTGAGCGTTTCTGAAAATGCGGAAATTCGAGCTAGTTTTCACATAAAACGGTTGTGTTTTTGATAAACTTTACTTGACATTATTTAAATCGCATGTACTCATAAATATAATAATGTGAACAATTCGCCGCTAGTGTAAATATTAACGACGTGAGAGACATGTCAAGAAACTTACATTTTTACAATGTTTGAAAAAACAAAAGAATACAGCAGTATGACTTTTATGTCATCTGATAGAGTCCATTATCCCTACCACTATCCCTACCAAAATTTTAAAGAAAATATTTGGAGCCGTTTTTGAGAAAATCTTGTTTTTGTAATTTTTTAAAATTGCACATATTGCACGCAATATTGCTCGAAAACTACTAAAATTTTCAAAACAACGTATATGATCTTAAACAAAGAACTCACTTTGGAGAACACATTTTATTTGAACCTCTATCTTCAATTTTGTAGTTGGAGAAACACACCGAAAAAAAAAACTTTCACAATTTTCGAAAATTCAGAGTTATCCGCGAAAATCGAACCTATGCCATCTTAAGTGTATTTTACTCTATTCATACAATAAATTTTTAAGAAAAAAATTTGGAGCCGTTTTTGAGAAAATTTTGAAAATGTCCGGGGAGCTTCATGTAAAGTACCCCCAAATTTTGAAGAATCTTTTTGAAAATCTCAAAGCTTTGACCCAAACCAGATCGACCGGGGAATGTGCATTTTGTAAGAAATTGTACCTATGGTTTGGGCGCTGGCAGTGTTCACAATCGGACGGACAGGCAGACAGACGGACAGACTGATGTTTTCCTTTCAATTGGTTTTTCGGTATCAAGGACCCACAAAAGAGGGTTTCTGGCTACACCATGTGTTAGGAGATTTTTTTCTCTTCATTTAGCAACTGATTTCACTTTTTCGTTATCAGCGCCCGGCAATGAATTTTTTTCATCATCATCATCGTCATGGCCAACGGCCTGTTCCGGTTCGATGGTCCACCATTTTCTTGGTCTCCCGGGATCTCGTTTTCCAAGAGGTCGATATTTCCAGGCCTTTTGAGGAAGGCGCTGCTTATCCATTCTGCATAGATGTTGGGTCCAATTTCTTTATTATTTTTGGATTTGACCGAGGACTGATACAACTTTTAACTATTTTCGAATATCTTGATTTCTTTCGTGATCTGCTGTCGTACAACCTTTTACTGCCCTCAGAAACTTCATCTCTGAAGCCTGTATTCTGCTCATTTCTGTTTGTTTCACACCGGGAGAGATGGATCAGTGCATCAAACTGATGTCACTGCAGTCCCTCTGACCGGGAGGTCCTAGGTTCGAGTCCCGACGGCGGCAGGATTTTCGACACTAGCTTGTCAGCTAAGTCGAATTCAGTCGCTGTCTGGAGGAGAATTCTAGCGGCCGGCTGCTCTGATCGGTAGTTTTCCGTGGTTTCTCCGATCAACACCAGGCGAATGCCGGAGCAGTACCCTAACAAACGGGCCCCGGACCGCGCGCGATCATTCCTTCCTCTTCCTTGTCCTATCTTCTCCTCTTACACACACACTTACACTAACATGCACTACACTACCACACATGCCGGGAGACCGGTCGGGAGCTTACAGCTTGTCCCGGCTGGGGCGGTGTCCGGCTGGGGCGGTGTCCCGCTGGTGGGAGATACTTGGTTGAGGGGAAACCCCGCTATTCGACGGTAGGTCGACGCCAGATCTCGCCATCCAGCGGGGAAACGTTCATCGCCACCTCCCGACGAAAAACACGCACTACACTGACGAGACTAATGACCAAAGTAGTTGACGCGCCCGGAAACACGAATCAATCAATCAATCAATCTTTGTTTCAAAACCCAGTATTCGCTACCGTATAGCGGGGTTGGTATTGCCATTGTCTTGTAGAATTTTAACTGTGGTTCTTTTCGGATTTTCTTACCAAGGGTTCTTCTTATGGTTCCACACATTAACTGGAACCGCGAGAGTTTCTTCTCTACGTCTCTGTCGTAGTTGTATGATACATCGTTTCCTAGATAATTAAAATTACTCACTTGGCTCAGAACCTGGTTTTCTACCACTATCTTAGATCTCACTGGATCTTTCCCGCAAAATGCCATAATTTGGGTTTTTGATGTGGATATTTCACAGTTATAGTTTCTGGCTATTTTGCTGAGCTTGTAGATATTGAGCTGAAGCTCACCTTCTGTTTCAGCTATCAAAACTTGATCGTCTGCATATAAAATGGAATTTAAAAAAACAGTTTTCTACAATCTCAATACCACAAGAGGCATAGCAGTTCCATTCATTCAGCATCTCATCTATGTACAGATTAAACAGAGTTGCTGATAAGCTACAACCCTGTCGTACTCCCAGATTTATATTCAGAAATGTTTTGCCGATTTTGAAATCAGTGTCGATACATATTCTTGTTGCAGCGTACAGGCTTTTAATTACTTGGATGATATGGTAAGGTATCCCCTTCTTTATTAAAATTTCCCACTGCAGTGGTCGTCTAACTTTATCGAAAGATTTCACATAGTCAATAAAGGCTGTATGTGTTTCAAGATTGTATTCTCTTCTTTTTACTTTCCCGTATACGTACGTATACACGGAGTGATATACGTAGTATAGGGAAAGTTATGTAATGCTGCGCGAAAAAATGGCCAATTTTCGGCGGAAAAAAATTAATTGCCGGGCCGTGAAAACGAATAAGTGGATAAAACCAGTTGCTAAATTAAAAAAAAATCCTCTATCTCGTGTTGTGGTCAAAATCCATGATTTGTTGCTTCTTTATACTTAAAAATCGACTGACGGCGTTCCGTCCGTCTGTCCGTCTGTGGTCAACGCTAGCGCCTAAACCGTTCGGTTGATTTTCTTCAAAATTGATATTCCCCAGTCGATCTGATTCTAGTCGAAGCTTTGTGATTTTGAAAAAGATTCTTTAAAATTTGGGGGTACTTTATATGAAGCCCCCCGGGGATTTTCAACATTTTCTCAAAAACGTCTCCAAATTGTTTCTTTAAATTTCTTGTATGAATAGAGGAAAATACACTTTTTAACATGGCATAGGTCCGATTTTCACGTACAGCTCTGAATTTTCGAAAATTGTGAAAGTTTGACTTTTTTTCGGCGTCTTTCTCCAACTACAAAATTGAAGATAGAGATTTTTTCTTCAAATAAAATTTGTTCTGCATATTGAGTTCTTTAATAAAGGTCATGTAAATGTTTTTCACAATTTTGGTAGTTTTCGTGCAATATTGCGTGCAATATGTGCAATTTTAAAAAATTACAAAAACAAAATTTTCTCAAAAACGGCTCCAAATTTTTTCTTTAAACTTTTGGTAGGGATAGTGGTAAATTTACTCTATCAATGACATAAAAGCCATTTTGGTCTATCGGTTGTTTTTTTCAAAAATTACAAAAATGTAATTTTTTTACTTGTCTCTCACGTCGTTAATATTTACATTATCGGCGATTTTTTTACATTATTATATTTACGAGTATATATGCTTTAAATAATGTCAAGTAAAGTTTCTCGAAAACACTACCGTTTTGTGTGAAAAGTAGCTCAAATTTCGGCATTT
This sequence comes from Acheta domesticus, assembly GCA_031308135.1. Lineage (NCBI taxonomy): Eukaryota > Metazoa > Arthropoda > Insecta > Orthoptera > Gryllidae > Acheta > Acheta domesticus. Next base: position 96,122,731 of record JAHLJT010003656.1, read on the forward strand.
TCAGAAATGCTCAAACGTCATTTTCTCGTATATGGCTGCAATTTTTTTCTTGAAACTTTTGTAACGGATAGTGCTAATTACACTCATTAGTATAGCGTGAAGTTTATTTTGAGTTCTTTTTGTTTTTTTCAAAAATTATATAAATGTACATTTTTTGAAAGATCTCTCACATCTTTAATATGCACATTATCCTGCAATTTGTAAAGATGATTATATTTGTGAGTGTAAGTGCTTCAAATAACTTCAAATAAAGTATTTTGAAAACTCAAAAATTTTCTGTGAAAATGAGCTTCAAATTTCGCATTTTTAGTAGTGCTAAAACGCCATTTTCTCTTAAACGGCACATAATTTTTAAAAGAAAATTGCCATTTACGGCTAGGTTTTTGTGTTCTTTAATATTCTAAAATTAATGTTTCTGTTCTACCAATAGGAAACCGAAAAATTAAGAAAATGACAAAAAAATGTACTTTTGGCGATGATAGATGGTAGCTGGCAAGAAAGAGTATGAGGCAATTCCGAATAGCTAGCGAAGACCCAGGAAAATAGAAAACTAATACGGGAAAGTCTGTGCCATTCTGTAGCACCACTAGTTTCTATAAGTATTTTGAGCGTATATACGCTATCTGAAGAAGATCGTCCTTTTCTAAATCCGTTTTGTTGTTCACTGATGATGGTGTCAGCTATTGGTTTCAGTCTTTCGGAGAGTATACTAGTATGTACTTTATAACCAGCAGTTAGCAAACTTATTCCTCTATCATTTCCGCAGAGTGATCTATCACCTCTTTTGTAAATATGTTTTACAATAGCCACTTTCCATTCTTCTGGTATTTGGCAATAATTCCAGCATAGATTAATGAAGTACAACAGTCTCGATATTAAAGCAGGGCCACCGTCTTTCAATAATTCAATATTCATATTGTCTATTCCTCCAGCTTTTCTATTTCTATTCATTTTCAATGCACATTCTAATTCTTTCATACTTATAGGATCTCTATGTTCTGGTACGTAATTTTCTTGGATGTCTCCATTGTCCTCTATTTCACACCACAGTTCTTTGTAGTACTGCAACCAATCTTGTTCTTTGATAACATTTATAATGGCTGTGTCTTTCTCTTCTTTATTAAGATGTTTCAGTACTTTGTAAGCGTATTCTTGCCGTCCGTGAGCATCATCTTCAATACAACTTATATAATAATCCCAGCTTTTCCGATAAGTTTCTCTAATCTTTTTCTTTGCTTTTGCTCATTTTGTTTTATAATCAAATTTGTTTTCTTGTGACGGAGTCTAGAGCATTTTCTTGTAGGCATTTTTCTTTTCTTTTACAGCTTTCTCGAGATCCTCTGTCCAGATTTTGATGCCTCTTCTTCTATAGTTTTTATACCTATAGCCAAGGGTCTTTTTTGCTGCCGCCTCCACAGATCTTTTTATATTTGCCCATTCTTCTTCTAACTTAACCCATTTATTCCCAAACAGTGAAATACTTAATTTATTTAATAAAATTTAGTTAAATATTAATAAGAAGTCTCCAAAGATTGCAAAACTAGTTTGCTAAAAATATTTTCATTTTTGGTTGAAGCTAGACGGAACGTTGCGTTTACGCAACGTTGGGAGTTTTCCGGAAAGAAAGTGTACTTGCCGCTTTTTAAATAAATGTCGGTATTTTTTAAGTTAATGTCTACTAATTTTACTGATACGTAAACAGAATTTCAATTTATGTATGAAGGTGTAACTTCATATTGAATTTCAATGCTTTTGACTTTTTTTATTTCAAAATTAGCCGATTCTTCCGAACATTACGTTGTTTGCATGCATTCGTATTATCACTAGCTTATATAATCAACATGGACCTTTTGTCTTTCTCTCATTGTCTTCTCACTATAATGCCATAATTTTCAATGTGAGAATCAAATGGCAAATTACAATTTGTGTGCTAGATTGACAATTACAATTTCGGTTTCCCGATCCATATTTTTATTAGTTCTAAGAAATTCACTTCTAAGAAAAGATCAATCTCGAAATCAATACAATTTAAAGTATTTTCTGTTGTTAGAAGGTAAATATTGCCTTGGAGGGTCTCTAACAAAGCAGAATGTCTTTATGCTTCTCTATCATGCAATCACACACAACTTTTGTTTTGAATTTTTTTATTAGACGCGAACGATCTGATGTCATTTTCTCTCAGTTACCACAATTACATTTGCGTAGAAATTGGTTTCTAATAAATGACAAAAATAATGTCATACATACAGAAGTGTGCCAAGAAACAGCAGTTCTTGTTTTCTTCAACAAATTTCGTCAAATTGCAAATTAGTTCATCCAAGATCGAACATTTGTAATATTCTTTGATATTCCCCCATGAACATGAAATGTTTTCAAAAATAATTTCTTCTCTGTCAGTACGCACCACATCATGAAACCAACCTCACATGTCTCGCTTGTTTTAGCAAAGTGTCGCCTCGAGTATGAAACTGCACATAAGTACTGATAAATTCTGGCTAAATACTCCGGATTGCAAATGTCTATTGTTCGTTCATCAAAAAATGGTATTTTGTAGATCAAAATTCAATTTTGTAGATTTCTAATCACTGCCTAAGGTGTTATTGACCTAAATGTGTAGATATCCTTTTTATTTCTTCAAATCTGTTTCAAATTTTTCTTTCTTTCACGATTGGTATCTTCGGGAGTCCATGCAAACTGTTTTATATAGGAAGGTACACCTATGCCATACCTTGTTTTAGTGCCGAGAAAACTAGATATTATGTAAATTGACGTATTCGACAACGGAACAATCCAAAGATAGCATATTATACCCAATATTACATCTCTTTTGAAATGATAAGCTCCTACGAAGTGTTAGTCGTGGCGCCGTAATGGAATTTGGACGTTCCCAAATCTGCCGGGAAACTCCCAACGTTGCGTAAACGCAACACAAAATTTATTTGTCTATAAAAATTGTTTCGAAAATCATACACTTATCAAACATTAACACTTTTATTTGTACATATTTTAGCTTGTAGTGTGATACCAAAACGTCACATAGATCACCAATTTGAAGATCAAAAGACTGATATTGGACAGGCGTGAAAATAGGACATGGGTCATTATGGAGAAAAAAAATTAAATTGAGTATTCACGTAATATATATATATATATATATATATATATATATATATATATATATATATATCAAATAAAAATAGTTTTAATGTCATTAAGGACTGTATTTACTATTGAAAAAATTTTAAATGATTTCAACGAATGGTGTAGGTAAAATAAAATAGTAAACATTGCGTTGCGTTTACGCAACGTTGGGAAGAAATGGGTTAATGCTTGGTAAATCATTTTCAAATGATGGTTAATAAGATTTTTATATAAATATGATATACTCTCTTCTTTTAATAAGTTTACTTTACACGCTAATCGTTTCTCCTAAATCTTTCCTTTTATACCCGTTCTTTTCCATGGAGCCATGATATTTACTGTTGCTCGTACTATAAAATGGTCAGAATTGATATCTTCTCCTCTGAACACATGTACATCTTTAACCAGATTTTTTTGTTTTCTTATTTACAATAATATAATCAATGAGGCTACGTGTTTCTCTTGCTGCTCAGGTAAATTTATTAATATATTTCTTTTGGAAGAATGTATTCGTTATTTTTAGCTCATTATAAACACAAAAATCAATTAACCTTCTTCCATTATTGTTAACTGTTGTTTCACCAAAGGTTCCCACAACATCAGACACAGGTTGTGATCCTACTCTTGCATTGAGATCTCCTGCAACTATGACATAATCGTTTTTATTAATTGTGTTTATCACATTTTGCATATCTTTGTAGTATGCTTCACTATCTTCATTTCTACCTTTTTCCGGAGCATGTGTTCCAATTATTGTTATATAACCACGTGGTACTTTTAAACGCAACAATATTATTATATCATTGACAAATCTATAGCTTCTGATATATCCTTTCCATTTTTATCAATAAGAATAGCTACATCACTACTAGCGTGCCTTGTCTGAGCTACCCCAGTCCACAACATAACTGTTGTGAAAATAATTACCTTTTATTCAAGGCTTTAACATACAAAAATCTAGGCACAAAGAAAGTTGACTTTGATAACACTTTACATAGTAAACATCCACAGACTCACAACACATGGCAGGCGACCGACTGACTGAGCCACCAAAACACTAAACAAAACAATATTCACGGTAACCAGGGCGGCCAACACAAAAGTTCAAAAAGTTCGAAAAATAGTACCACATTCACCCCTCTCTCAGAAATCAGTCACATAGTCTGTCAAATAAGTGGGTGGATGCCTGGAGCGAACAGGTCGTTGAGCACCATCAACATCTTCTACAGACAGCGGCTGTTCAGCATTTCCTGTTTCCACATTTTGCTCTCTTTCTTGAGGTTCCAGAGGCTGATGTCCTGGAACGCCAAAATCACAGTCTTCCTCTTTAATTTTAACTTCTCCTCGAGGAGCAAGATGCCGAGTTGAGATAGTAGTTTCTCGGCCATTTTGAAGTCTCACATGAGCATATTCTGGATTAGCTTCCAATAATTCTACTTCCTCCACTAACGGGTCGTATTTACTGCCACGAACGAGTTTTTTCATTAAAACAGGTCCAGGTTTTGTTAACCATGTTGGTGTAGAGCTTCCATTAAAGGATCTTCTTGGATGATTGAACATTCGCTCGTGAGGTGTGACATTGGTTGCTGTGCAGAGAAGAGAACGAATTGAATGTAAAGCAATATCAAGTACTTCTTCCCAGTGCTCGGTTTTAAGGTTGTTTGATCGAAGAGCCAACATGATAGTCTTCCATATAGTTCCGTTGAACCTTTCAACTTGTCCGTTTCCTCTCGGGTTGTAAGGCGTAGTTCGGCTTGTTGCAATATTCTGAGAAGTTAAAAATGATTTAAGTTCTTGGGACATAAATGAAGCTCCTCTGTCAGAATGTATGTATGCAGGTGTTCCAAAAACCGAGAACAAATGTGTCAAATGCCGCATTACAGTAGTTGTAGAGACATCAGCACATGGTATAGCAAAAGGAAATCTCGAAAATTCATCTACAATAGTTAAAAGATACTGATTCTTTGTTTTCGTTGGCAGAGGTCCTTTGAAGTCCAGATTCAATCTTTCAAATGGCGAAGTAGCTTTTATTAAGTTTCCTTCAACTTTATGAAAACGCGGTTTTAACTCTGCACAGACCTGGCATGAATTAGTAATCCTTTTTACATCTTCAATGGAGAATGGCAAGTTTTTGACGCGTACCCAGTGGTTCAACCGAGTGATACCCGGATGACAAAGTGCAATATGTAGGGAGTTGAGATCCACCTTTGAAGTGATAGCAGCGCTTATTCTGGAAAAAGTATCCGCCGACACGTTCTCACTGCCTGGACGATAAATTATGTCAAATTTGAAACAGGCAAGTTCGAGGCGCCATCGTACAATTTTCTCATTTTTAATTTTACTGGAATGCTGTTGATTAAACATAAAAGAAACAGAGCGTTGATCCGTAACGACTTCAAAATGATGACCAACTAAATAATGTCGCCAATAACGCAAGGATTCCACAATTGCATAAGCTTCTTTCTCTACGGAAGAGTGTTGTTGCTCCGACTTGTTCAGTGTCCTAGAGAAGAATGCAATAGGTCGACCTGCTTGACTTAAAGTAGCAGCTATGGCGAACTCCGATGCGTCTGTTTCTACCCTGAACGGTACGTCCTCTTGTACTGCAGCTATCGTTGCTTTCGCCACATCATCCTTCAAAATCTTGAAAGCTGAGATAGCTTCCTCTGAGAGTGGGAAAGGATTCTTTATCAATAAAGGATGAGCTTTTTTTGAAAATTGAGGTATCCACTTGCAGTAATGCGAGAACATACCCAAAGCTCGCCGCAAAGAAGCTGTATCTTGCGGAATAGGCAGATCAAGTAAAGGTTGAAGGCGATTAGGATCAGGTTTGATTGTCTTGTTAATAATTACGTACCCAAGTAAGTTTACAGACTTAACAGAAAACTTGCATTTTTCCTTGTTCAGTGTCAAATTATATTTCTTAGATGCAGCTAGAAATCTTTCTAGATTGCGGTCGTGTTCCTCTTGGGTTCTTCCGCATATTGTAACGTCATCAAGGTATGGATATGTCCCCTCCAGTCCTTCATCTTGAACAATTTGATCGATCACTCTTTGAAAACAAGCTACTCCATTTGTTACTCCGAATGGAACACGTAGAAAATGGTAGAGTTTCCCGCAAGCTTCAAAAGCTGTGTATTTTCTCTCCGATTCCAGAATGGGTAATTGATGATAGGCATTCTTGAGATCTATGGTGCTGAATACTTCATTCACCGAAACTTTAGCAATTATTTCTTCTATCTTTGGAAGAGGATAAGCATCTAACATTGTAAATTTGTTAATAGTCTGTGAGTAATCAATAACCATTCTTGTTTTACCATTTTCTCCCTTTACAACAAAAGCTTGAGCGCGCCATGGTGAATTGCTAGGTTCTATTATGGCTTCATGCAATAGTCTTTTAATCTCAGAGTCTATAAATTGGTTATTTTCGTGAGAATGTCTCCTAGATTTGGTAGCTATTGGAACACAATTAGAAGTTAGGTTAGCAAAAAGCGAAACTGGAGGTACCTGTGCAACAGCCGAACTGCAGATCTCGAGGGGAGGCTGCGGACCTTGAAAAGCTATGTTCACAGAAGAATGATACTGCAGGATGTCATGGCCAATTATAGCATCTGAGCAAAGGTTCTTCATTACCAGTATTGGAGTATTGTTGTAAATAAAACCTTCTATTTCTATATCGGCTTCACATCGTCCCGATATTTCAGTAGATAAAGAAGAATTTGCCATCGCAATTCTGCCAGAATATGTCAGCAATTGCATGCCACATTTCCTTACAAAAGAATGGTTGATAAAACTTAGAGAGCTTCCTGTATCTATTAACGCGTTCAACTTCATTCCATTTACTTTGATCTCCACTATTGATTTTTGAAGACCGTTTGGCAACGCAGAGGTGACGGATGCTAACATTCCAGTAGTCGCAGTTGTATTTGATAAATGTTTGGACGATTTCGACCTACACACACGTTGGTAATGTCCTTTCTTACCGCAGGCCCTACATTCAGCAGCTCTCGCAGGGCACGACGTTCTGGGATGGCGGCTTCCTCCACAAAAATAACACTTCTCAGTTGTTGACAAAACTGCCACAGTAGTAGTGGATGTCTTTAAATCTTGATTATCAGCGTCATTAATAGTAGATGCAATAGTATTAGAATCAGAATACGATGCTGAATGTTGTTCAGCCATTTCTAAAGCTCGAGCTTGGTCGAAAGCAGCATCCAAGGTAAGCGTTGTGTTTTCAAGCAATCTTTGTCGAATCCGAGAACAAATCAAACCACCGATGAAGGCATCTCTAATGGATTCATTCTTGTTTTGTTCCGCAGTGACATTCTTAAAGTTGCAGTCCCTGCTCATTTGTTTCAAGACTTGGAGGTATTGATCTACAGATTCTCCAGAATGCTGTTTTCTAGTCGCCAAGCAGTGTCTAGCATAGATTTCATTTCTAGGTTTTACGTATAGAGATTGTAGAGTGTCCATAGCATCTTTGAAGGTAGTAGATTCACTAATATACTGATACACATTAGGAGCTACGTAGTTTGTCAAGAGCTGTAACTTACTTTCATCTGATGCATCTTCGATATGGATTAGAAAATTTGAGAATGTTTGTTTCCAGTGTAACCATTTCTTATCCGCAGCGATTGAGGTTAGTTCCACATCGAATCTTTCCGGCTTCAAGTATTTATCCATACCGCTTACGTTCTTCTAATTTTTGTATGTTAAATTGTTGTGAAAATAATTACCTTTTATTCAAGGCTTTAACATACAAAAATCTAGGCACAAAGAAAGTTGACTTTGATAACACTTTACATAGTAAACATCCACAGACTCACAACACATGGCAGGCGACCGACTGACTGAGCCACCAAAACACTAAACAAAACAATATTCACGGTAACCAGGGCGGCCAACACAAAAGTTCAAAAAGTTCGAAAAATAGTACCACAATAACCATATCTCTAATATTTGACGTTCCGCGAAGTTTCTTTTTTGTCTCAGGTAGTACAGCAATATTAATTTTCTTTCTGATCATAACTTCTATTATTTCTTCTTCTCTAGCATGCAGTCCTCGAACATTCCAAGTCATTATATTTAAATTACCAATAATCCCATTTCGTTTACCTTTTTTCTTGGCCATGTCGTTATCAAAATTTGAGTCCGGCATATTCCTATCGAACAAGCGAGTATGTAAATTAATTCCAGAAACGTTACCAGCGTCTCGTAGAATGCGATGCCTGATAGGGCTGCTATCTTCAGGTCTGGCATCCTACCTAGCTATGTACTTTCCCGAGTAGCTAGGGTTGCCCCATCCGGCTGTAGCTGGCTGGACCGTACCTCAAAATATCTGTGAGGCGCTCCAGCATGGTCGCTACACACCATTCTAGAATATTTACTAGAACCTCCATCTCTCGTTTGTTTGTCGAGCCATGCCGCCGAAGGGATTGAGTACCACAACCTTGGAATGGATTACTCGACGTAACAGGACCTACCACGTGAAGGTGAGAGATGGAGGTTGAGATGAGGGTTGGAGGTTGATGGAGGTTGAGGAGGTTGATGGAGGATGAGGGAGGTTGAGATGGAGAGGCTAAGAGAGACTTTCTTGCGAGAGTCTCTTATTTTCGCTTCCACCCCCTTATGCCCCATGAATTTTTCTCTGCCGAAAATTCGCCATTTTTTCGCGAAGCATTACATAACTTTCCCTATACTACGTATATCAATCTTTATATCACTCTGCACTCTTTGATATGACGTAATGTTTATTTTGAGGTATTTTTTTGCTTTTTCAAAAATTACACAAATGTAATTTTTTGAAAGATTTCTCACATCTTTAATACGGAGTATATCTATGCCTTTTGGAGAAAATCGGCAGAGCGGTTTAGTTGCTAGCGTTGTTCACAGACCGATGGACAGACGTTTTGATTTGAGTTGGTTTTTCGGTATCAAGGACCTACAAATCTGGCTGCACCACGTGTTAGGAGTTTTTTTTTTAATTTAGCAAATGGATCTATCCACTTTTTAGTTACCACGGCCCTGTACAGTGGCGTAGCGTGAGTTTTGGCTTAGGGTAAGTAACTCGAGAAATGAGAAATAATTTAAAACTTCTAAATATTTCTCATTCGCCAATACCATTTCTCTCACTTTGGTCAATTAGAGCACACAAATAATTTGTGTATTTAAAATAAAAAATTGATCCAGTAAAAGTAGTAATGGCTCACGTACTTCATGTAGTTTCCTGGTTGAAAGTGTGTCTCATACTTTAATAATAAGAGCACTATCAAACCCAATGATTTTCTAAATTGTCCAATTCACATTAATTTCGAACCCATTAGAATTGGCATAATTTATAAAATGGAAAGCAATGATCTATAATAAAAATATAATAGGAAAGAGAAAATCAGTGAATTTACAGACACGTAATGAAAATGAAAATGAAGACAAAAGAGGCTTTAGAAATTTCAGTTTTAATTTTATGGGACATTACCTGCTCACACTTGAAATCCAATCAATCTGAATTTCTGCCGAGATTGCATGAAACAGTGGAATTTTCCATATCATGCTTGTCAGTTTTATCATATTTCATTATTTTCATTATTTTATTATTTTATATATTCCATGAAATTTTTTCCATTGGATGATCTCCTATTTTCATTATGGATAGAAAATACAAACCCTTGTTTCTCAAAAAATCATACAACTCGAATGAAGTGTGACAGAATTTCCCTATTTTCCCTTATATCACTGTTGCATTGCTCAACATAGCCTGTGTTGGCTGTTTAAATAAAATTCTATCCTCTGAATTTTTTTCAAATATTTTTAACTGTTTCTCACGTTTTATAATTAGCCACAGCACAAAAATACGATAATTAAATAGGATCGCGTTGTGCTCGCCATTTCAGGGCACAGATGGGGACTGCATAGTCACATACCCTTGTGCATTCAACCAGCACAATCCCTAACCTAAATTTTCTATAAATATATAGTTACTAAATGCATTAAAATAAGGTAAACAACTTAAATAAAACGACAATGTTCATTAACTGATCTCGTTCTCTTACAAACACCGAAGAGAACAATGAAGATTTCGTAAAACGACCGATTTTTCGTAGGCACCTTGGATGTAATGGGTCACTGTGCATCTGATTCACAGCGCTGACAAGGCGGCATTTCAGACTGATTCGTTCATCCTTGTGAAGAATCGAATTCTCAATGGCGCAATGTTTGAAATATACTGAAATATTTTGTAGTCGAATGAGAAAATAACAAATGGAAAATTTACAATCATTTTAAAATAAAAATAGCTGAAATTGTCAGGGTATGTAACACATCATCCACATCCATGGACGCTACGCCCCTGGCCTTGTAATTAATGTAATTCGTTCCCAGGGTCCTAACGTGCACAAATTATAGAGGCATTAATTTTATACCGTCTAAAGCAAGATTGTTGTCTAATATTTTCAATAAAAAAATTGAAAAAGAAATATCTAGTTTGAGTTGAGAGGAATGTGGTTTTAGATTGGGACGATCCTGCCTGGAAAACATTTACGGTTTAAGACAATGTATTGAGAAATGCAAAAACAGGAATGTAGATCTTCACCTGACATTTATCTTGAAAAAGCCTATGATAATGTTCCGCGCTAGGGAGCAGTACGCTATGGGAGGCAGTGAGAAGAGTAAATACAGTCGACTCCGGTTACAGGAACTTCTGGGGACTAACATGTTTGGTTCACTGTATCAGAGGTTCACTATATCCGATGACGTCAAAATTAAATGGAATTTCTCCACAATGATTTATTTTATTGACATACCGTAAAATACATTTACTGCACGAAAATAAAATTTGAATATCTTGTATTGTATCTATTTTGAATTGTTTGCTTGTACATTTTTCATTAGATCCTTCTCCAGAGTTCTCTCCATACTTGATTCTACATTGTCCTCTGTATATCGTAATGTAGTCAGAACGCCTTTCAATGCCTCTTGCACTGTTGGAATACCATCCCACTATCTATCGCCGCCCAAATTTCGTTTTTTAACATTTTCTTAATAGTAACACGGAAATATTATTTTGAGAATATTAAAGAAGAATGAAACCTCGTCCTAAATGGCATTTTCTTTTAAAAATTGGAGCCGTTTTTACTTTCCCGTATACATATGATACGAAGTAGTACACCTAGTACAGGGAAAGTTATGTAATGCTGCGCGAAAAAACGGCGAATTCTTGGCAGAAAAAAATTCATTGCCGGGCCATGATAATGAAAACCTGGATAATACCAGTTGCTAAACAAGAAAAATTAGTGGTGCTACAGAATGCCACAGACTTCCCCGTATTAGTTTTCCATTTTCTTGGATCTCGGCTAGCTATTCATACTTACCACATACTCTTGCCAGCTGCCATCTATCGCCGCCCACGCTACAATTTTTTTTAAAATAGTTTCTTAATTTTTCGCTTTCCTGGTGGTAGAATGAAATATTGATTTTAAAATATTAAATAACACTAAAACCTGGACTTAAAGACAATTTCCTTTGAAAAATTTGGAGCCTTTTTAAAGAAAATGGCGTTTAAGCGCTACTAAAAATGCGAAATTTGAAGCCCTTATTCACAGAAAATTTGTGAGTTTTCGAAACCCTTCATCTGAAGTCATTTTAACTTACACCACTTATGAAATTGTTGTTTTGTTGAAATATGTTTTAAAGTCAGTCACTTTAACTTACAAATACAATAGTGTTTAAAAATTGCTGGAAATATGCATATTAATGGTGTGAGAGATCTTTCAAAATAATTACGTTTGTGTAATTTTTGCAGAAACCAAAGAATACCCCAGTGGACTTTTCGTCATATTAAAGAATGCAATTAGCACTATCCGTTGGAAAATATTGAAGAAAAAGTTAGAGCCATTTATGAGAAAATGGCGTTTGAGCGTTTCTGAAAAAGCGCTACTTTTCACAGAAAACTAGCGCTGAGCTAGTTTTCACAGAAAACGGTTGAATTTTGGAGAAACTTTACTTGACATTATTTAAAGTTCATGCACTCATAAATATAATAATGTGAACAAATCACCGCAAATGTATTAACGACGTGAGATACAAGTCAAAAACAACTAAATTTTTGTAACTCTTGAAAAAAACACGACAAACACGACTGTGACATCTTTGACAAACACGACAGTGTCCATCTCCCTTTATTCAATCAGCCTCTCTTTTGTCAATAACCGATTACTTTCTTTTCGATAAACAATTGATACATAAACATAAATACCCTTCACTGACACAATATAAAATTAAATTGACACATAAGAAAACCATTCTCTGAATAATTCACAAAATTCCATTCATACCAAATGCGCATTTTGAATACGTCCGTATTGATTCTTAAACTATTTAAATTTGACATTACTTGACCTTCAACATGAATGCGTCTTCGTAGCAAATTAAAAAAAAGATAGTAATTGTACTTTCCTGTTGGCGGCTCCGGCGTTGCAGTAGGTGACGAAAATCACATCCACCATCAGATGTCGATTCGTGGTCGCGTTCGCATTCGTGATATTAAACAAAAAAAAATGTCCGATCGAGAAATGTTCGCCCTCGTGATATAAATAACTCGCCACTCAATGTTTTAACAAATATTGTTTATCTGGCGATAATGATACGCAGAAATATGCTGTATTGCCATCGTCTATCGATTTATATGCGCGTTTTAACGATTCACAGCTAAACGATAGCTCGTGCCACAAAATAAAATGTTTTAAAATCACAAACTCGTAACAATAGAAAATTCTCGCACCGCACAATGTGGATTCACACTCGAGCAAGCTTCCTCTCTCTCTGATTGAAGGGCGTTGTTGGCATCTCGCCTATATAGTTTCTGGGCGAACAAAATCGGATCACTCGCTTGTTGCCCCGAATAACATAACGAAAATATTTATATTTTCTCATTTATCAGCGTTTCTCTGACTTGTCGCTGTTTCTAAATCGTATCCAACATTCCTACGATAATTGCTGTATCGTCTTATTCGTCGGTCAACGCCTTATTTAATTAAGTATTCCGAAACTATGATTTATCATCTTCTCATGACGTCACGAAAATATGGCTTTTGTTTCTATTATTCCTGAATGAAAATTTAGCAATTAGTTTGGATTTCGCCTCCTGAGAATCCTCCAAAATCGTGACTACCTTCAAAAATTTCGATAATTTTTGCTCCTTTATCCTGCCAAATTCTAACCCGATCCCTTCTTGCGTTCTTTTAACATTCACGAAAATCACTTCTCGTTAAATTTCTTGAAATTAAGTGACCCCCTGGTCCGATTTTGATGAATTTTGTTTTAACCGATTCCAAAATTTGTGCTCTATGGAATGCTCGTATCGCATTTTCCTTTCTTCCGCGCATTCATTGAATTTAGAAAAAAAATGTTCGTGCGCGGGGCTGCTGTCATTTGTCTCTCCTGGTATAGTTTATGGCTCTTAACTTGCCTTGCCTTTTTACGTAAGGAAAATGAAATAGTCTAAATGATCGTAAATCATTACTCATCTTCCTCCAACAACAAAATTGAAGATAGAGATTTTTTCTTTGAATAAAATTTGTTCTCCAGGGAGTTCTTTCTTTAAGGTCTAGTACATTTTTTTGAAACTTTTAGTACTTTTCGCGCAATATTGCGTGCAATGTGTGCAATTTTAAAAAATTTACAAAAACAAGATTTTCTCAAAAACCACTTCATTTTTTTCCCTTTTCAAAATTTAATGTAGACTAGAAAATGACATTATTACATGCCTCATTTGGACGAGAAATGTGCCTGAGAAACAATTTCCCGAAAATCGTGGGTTTCAATGAATGCTCAAATTTTGGTCAAATTTGACGCGCACTAGCTCCTAAACTATTTGATCTACTTTTCAGAGATTTACACTTGGATTGTGTGTACATTACCGTTTATCTTACAGGTTTCGCTGAGATTTTCATTTATAAGAACCGGTAAAAATGGCTATTTCCTGGAGTAATATTTTTTAGGAAAATTACGTTTTTTACGCAAGTTATTCGCGAATTTCTGGAAAACGAAACATCTGGTGGAAAGGGGCTTATCACTAGGGCTGTGATTTATATGCAATAAAAACAGCGAAATAAGCAGATATATAGGTAAATATATTTGGTTATATATGCAATTAAAAAAGGAAAATATGCGAAATAGTGTAATGTAAAGTGCAATGTGGAAAAAATGTTTACAGCAAAAACCGATACAGAAATTATATAAATTGTTACAAGCGACAAACATTAAGTTAAGGGCTTAATTTTGAAGAACACTCATTTCTTAAGAAAATAATGGGAGATGCAGACAATGTGCTAGATTTAAAAAAAAGTATTGCTACAAAAATATGACTTCCTCTCAATTACAATTAAATTTAGAACACAAAAATCAAATGACTTAAAACTTGAAAATCTTGATTTAATGCGTTTCACTTGTGAGCCAACGATATTTGGTTAAAAGGGAAACGTCAGTAAATTGAAAAAATGGGACACATCAAATTCAGGCGTTGAAAACATTACTCATCAGCTCGGGCTGGTCTCCTTCACTACTAGCGAACAAATGACGCACTCGCAGATCGTCTGTGCCATAAATTCACGGGTCTGACTCTTTTAACACCACTCCACGGTTGCGCCGTGCATTGGCACGCATAGGCGCTCGGCGGATGCACATTTCATTGCAACTGATTCTGACGATGACAGGTCTTAGCGTGCTTCTCGAGCGACTTCGTACGAGTCAGGTGAGCGGCAACGTTGATCCGTTGCTATGGAAACGCAAACAAATCCTCGGAAGCCCATTGCTTCAGAGAAGGTCATATGATGTACCGTAGCACGTGGCGAAAGAACTGTCAGTGCACGCTGAAGGAACTGTAACTGTTGGGCTTCATTTTGCGGATGGGGGGTGAATGCGCAACAAAAATATGCAATTATGGTGGTAAATTCGAAAATATGCGAAATAAAAATAGTTTTAATTGATTCTAAATGCCTCAAAACGTATACTATTTGTTGAAACGGGGTGTTTTAGTAATCAGAAAAAAACATGCAATTGCATATAAGTCACAACCCAACTTATCGCCAGTGTATTCGCCATGAAATTTCAGGCAACGACGCTGGTGTCAGAAGATTTCGAGCTCCTGTTGAAAATCGCAAAATTCAACAGGTGAAGGTTCGTTGAATTTTCGCTATTATAGTTACCAAAATATAAGGCAGAAAATACTCTTTTCTCCAAAACTAAGGAAAATATTTCGATACTGGAAGCAAAATTCTCTTTCAAAATTTAATATAGATTTAAGAATTACATTATTTGCCGTTTTCGGACGAGAAATGCGCTCTAAGAGGCGATTTCCCAAAAATCGTGCGTTTCAAAGAATTCCAAAAGAAGGTCAAATTTGAGGCCCTCTAGCTCCTAAACTATTTGATCTCCAGCTCTGAGATTTACACTGGAAATTGTATGTACATTACTGTTTATCTTATAGGTATGGCAGGAATTTGCATTAATAAGAACCGGTTGTAATGGCCATTTCCTATAGAACATTTTTTGAGGAAAATAGCGTTTTTACGTAAATTATTTGCAAATTCCTGGAAAAAGGATTATCTGTTGGAAAAAGACTTATCACCAGTGTATTCACCATGAAATTTCAGGGGAGTGCATAGTTTTTCAGAAGAATCGAGCATCCGTCCAAAATCGTCAAACTCAACGGATTGGGGGGTCGTTCAGTTTTGGTAATTTTAGTTACCCGAAAGAATTGGCAGAAAATGCTCTTTTCTCAAAAACTATGGAAAATATTTCGACATAGGAAGCAAAATCCTTTTTTAAAATGTAATATAGATTTAGAAAATGACATTTTTGTCGCATTCGGCCCCAAATGTGCCCTTAGAGGCGTTTTTCTAAAACTCGTGGGTTTCAAAGAATGCCAAATATTGGTCAAATTTACCGCGCTCTAGCTCCTAACCTATTTAATCTAAGCTCTGAGATATTGACAGGAGATGGTATATACATTAATGTTTATCTTACAGGGATACCTTATAAGGCAGGAATTTTCATTTATAAGAATGGCATAAAAATGTTCGTAGAGTACATTTTTGTAAAGAAATTGCATTTTTTTACGTAAGTTATTCGCCAATTTCTGGAAAACGAACCGTCTGTTGGAAAAATGCTTATCACCAGTATATTCCTCATGAAAGGCTAGGGCGTTGGTTTTCAGAAGAATCGAGCTCCCGTCCAAAATCGCAAATTAAACAGGTGTGGGATAGTTGATTTTTTCTTTCCCGTATACGTACGTATACACGGAGTGATATACGTAGTATAGGGAATGTTATGTAATGCTGCGCGAAACTAGTGGTGCTACAGAATGGCACAGACTTTCCCGTATTATAATACTATACTAAATATACTAAACTATAGTTTTTCCTTGGGTCTTCGCTAGCTATTCGGAATTGCGACATACTCTTTCTTGCCAGCTACCATCTATCACCGCCAAAAGTACATTTTTTTGTCATTTTCTTAATTTTTCGATTTCCTATTGGTAGAACGAAAATATTAATTTTCGAATATTAAAGAACACAAAAACCTCATCCTAAAATATTAAGAATATGACACAAAAATGTACTTTTGGCGGTGATAGACGGTAATAAGTTGGCAAGAAAGAGGTGGCAATTCCGAATAGCTAGCGAAGACCCAAGGAAATAGAAAACTTATACGGGAAAGTCTGTGCCATTCTGTAGCACCACTAGTTGCTATTTTGGTTACCCAACATAATTGGCAGAAAATGCATTTTTCTCTAAAACTGTGGAATATATTTAGATACAAGGAGCAAAATCCTTTTCCAAAATTTAATATAGACTTGGAAAATGACATTATTTGCCGCATTCGGAAGAAAAATGTGCCCTGAGAGACGGTTTTATTAAAATCGTGGATTTCGAAGAATGCCAAATTATAGTCAAATTTGCCGCGCTCTAGATCTTACACTCTTTGATCTACAGCTTTGAGATTTTCACAGGAGATTGAATGTACATTACTGTGTATCTTACAGGTATGACAGGAATGTTCATTTCTAGGAACCGATAGAATATGGCCAGTTCCTGAAGTACCTTTTTTGAGGAATATTGTATTTTTTACGTAAGTTATTCACGAATTCCAAAAATTGAACCATATATTAGAAAAATGCTTATCACCAGTGTATTCGCCATGAAAAATAAGGCTAGGCCGTTGCTCTTCAGAAGAATCGAGCTCCCGTCGAAAATTGCCAAATTCAACATGTGGTGGATCATTGAATTTTTCTATTTTAGTTACCCCAAAGAATTGGCAGAAAATGTCCTTTTGTCCAAAACTGTGGGAAATATTTCGGTACAGAAAGCAAAATCCTTTTTAAGATTTTAATATACTTAGGAAAAGTCATTATTTTCCGCATTCGGATGTGGAATGTGCCCTGAGAGGTTTTTTCCGAAAATCGTGGTTTTCAAAGAATGCCAAATTATGGTCAAATTTGACGTGCTGGAGCTCCTACACTATTTGATCTATAGCTCTGAGATTTATACTGGAGATTGTATGTACATTACTGTTTAACTTAGAGGTATGGCAGGAATTTTCATTTACATGAACTGGGTAAAAATGACCATTTCCTAGTGTACATTTTTTGAGGAAAATTTCGTTTTTTACGTGTTACTTGCGAATTTCTATAAAACAACCACCATGCTTATCACCAATGTATTTGCCATGAAATGTCAGGTGAATGTGCTGGTTTTCAGAAGAATCAAGCTCCCGTCGAAAATTGCCAAATTCAACATGCGGTGAATCGTTGAATTTTTGCTACTTTAGTTACCCAACGAATTGTCAGAAAATGCCCTTTTCTCCAAAGTTATGTAAAATATTGACATACATAAAGCAAAATCCTTATTTAAATTTTAATATAGATTTAGAAATAATATTGTGGCATTCGGACGAGAAATGTGACCTGAGGTTATTTGATATATTTACTACAAATAAGTAAAAATCTTATGTGATGCACAGAGAAGTACTATCCACACATTTTATTGATCTCCAGAATCTCTTTTCAGTATTTTAACTGTAAGTAGTTGATGAAAAAGTTTCAAAACAATTTGTTTGAAACATTTGAAAGCAAGACATTTTTGCTCCCACATGATAGAAAACATATTTGCATAAGTAAGCAAACCGCAGATTTGATTTGTACTTTCCCGTATACAGACGTATATTCGGAGTAATATACAGAGTAATATACGGAGTAATATACATAGTATAGGGAAAGTTTTGTAAAGCTTCGGAAAATAGATTTCGAGATTTTAAGGGAAATACGCGTATTGGGGTCACCTGTTACTGAAAAACTATTTTGTTTCTTCTTCAAAACGTCCGTCCGTCAATCTGTGAACACACTAGCTCCTAAACCTTAAGTACGATTTCATCCAAATTGTATATTCCTCGGCCGATCCCAATCCACTAGAATACAATAGGACACGAAATCTAGCAAAAGAGATCGTCCGACAAGCCCAACAACAATCCTGGGAAAAATTTGTCTCAGACTTAGAACATGACATACGTGGAAGACAGTGATTAGCGTACAAAATTTTAAAATTTCTTAATAAAGAAGAGAAGGAGGGAGCCTACATCCCAACTAATATAAAAGAGGAAGAATGGAAAGAACATTTCCAAAATTTATGGTACGATGATATTGCCCACGAAGAAAAACCATCAGACGAGAAAATCGAAACCGACCTTTTGACAGTAGATGAGGTAGAGGTAGCAATTGCAACAATGAAATGTAAAAAAGCTATTTAGATATTTAGATATTTATTTGTCAAAAAACAGTAAAAACTGTATATGACGTGTGGGGAAAGAAATTTATCTGCGCACATTTTCTTGAGGGCCAGAATTTTATTTAAAAATTAAAAAAAAATTTTAAAAAACGAAAAAATGAATTTAGAAAATAAAGATATTTGAAAAAATGTTTTTTCCCGAGTTATAGAAAATCAATTTCAACTGTAAATGAACTACAAGCAAAAGGAGTGCTCAACAAAACGTGCGCACAGTGAAGCTACATTTACGTCCAGAAGCAAAACAAGGGGCCATCTCAGCATTTGCTCAATGGATCAGGGAAACTGGACAAAAACCTGATCGAGATGGGGGTCATTGACCCGGAAGCTGAAGTACATTACTTGTTACAGGCGTATTAAATATTTTTTTAAATGTATACAATGCAAACATAAACTAATTCATTATATATCTTTGTTTTGTTACATTAAACATTATTTTTCTTTTTCACGATCAGTGTAGTCTCTAATTGTATAGAAACAGTTTTGCAGCAGAAAAGATTTTACTTTTAACTTAAATTTGTGTACCGACTTTAATTGTTTTATGTCATCTGGCAATGCGTTGTAAAGTAACGTACATGTATTGTATGTTGATTTCTTGTACTGAGCTGTTGATACTGACACTTGATGCACGTGACTTCTACGGCGTGTGTTGTAATTATAAATATCAATATTGCATGAAAATATGTTCCCTCCGTTAAGTAGGTCATTTTTGACAAATATTACAGATTCGTAAATAAATAGACAAGGCAATGGTAGGATTCCCAGCTCAATGAAAAGAGGCTTGCAGGAATCACGTGGAAGTCATTTTTTCATTATTCGAATAATTTTCTTTTGCAATCTGAAAGTCTGAATACTACAGGATGAGCTTCCCCAGAATATTATGCCATATCTCAGGCGGGAATGCACATTTGCAAAATAAACGCAACGAGCTGCATGAAGGCTGACAGAATTTGAAAGAATTCTGAATGCATAGCATAATGAACTTAATTTAGTGTTTAATTCTGTTATATGTACATTCCATTTGAGGTTTGATTGAATTGAAAGACCTAAAAATTTTGTTGCCTCAACATCAGCTAATTGCATATTGTTCATTTTCAATGGAACATGCGATTTCCGATTTGAGATGCAAAAATGCATTGAAACAGTTTTTCTTTCGTTAACAATTAATTTGTTATTATTAAACCAATTTGAAACTTCTGAAATTGTACTATTTACTGCTTCTTTTTTGCAAAGAACATTCGTGTCATCAGCAAACAGAACCGTTCTTCCATTTTTAATAGACGAGGGCATATCGTTTACATATAACAGAAAGAGAATAGGACCTAAGATCGAACCTTGCGGGACCCCATGCACAATTGGCAAAGAATTGGAAATATAAGTATGTAATGTCCTTTCCTGCCAGTATGGTATTTCTACTCTTTGAGTCCGATGTTTAAGGTAAGAAGTTATCCAATCTAGGGCAATACCACGAATTCCATACGAAGGTAATTTTGAGAGCAAGATGTTATGGTCAATAACGTCAAAAGCTTTCGAGAGATCTAAGAATATTCCAATGGGTACTTCATTTTGGTCTATTGATGAAGCAACATCTTTGAGAAAAGAAAAAATGGCAGTTTCCGTAGATTTTGATTTTCTAAAACCGTGTTGTGAGTCCGAAAACGCTCTGTTTTTCCTGAGAAATGTTTCCATTCGTAAGTAGAAAAGCCTTTCTAATATTTTTGAGAAAACTGACAAAAGAGAAATTGGCCGGTAATTTTGAATATCATTTTTGTTCCCTTTTTTAAAAAGTGGCTTAATTTTTGCTGTTTTGAAAATATCTGGAAATATTCCTGTACATAAAGAAGCATTGAAAATGTGAGTTAACGGATGTATAAAGGCAGGTGCACAAGTTTTTAATAAACAATCCGGAAATTCATCTAAACCAGATGAATATTTATTTTTTAGTTTACTGACTATTCTGAGGATTTCGTTGGGAGAAGTTTCGGGAATAAACATCGTATCTGAAATTTTTTGGGAAGTGTAAAATGTTGAATTTTGTGATTTTAGTCCCTTCGTGAGATCAGACGCAATTCTGGAAAAGTGTTTGTTGAAGAGATTGGCAACTTTTTCCGGATTACTCGTTTCTCTTTCATTATCCTTTAAAATAACATTCTCTACAAGGTATCGAGATGATGTGGTTGTATTTTTTACGATATCCCACATTGCTTTAGTTTTGTTACTAGCGCTCAAAATGTCCTGACTATTTTTCATTATTTTTGCCTGAACTATTACTTTTCTTAAAATTCTTTTATATTCTCGGAAGTATATATGGAAACCGGGTGATACGTTATGATGTTTAGAAATAAAGTAAAGCGTACGTTTGTTTTTACACGATGTTCTAATTCCTTGTGTGATCCAAGTATTACTTTTGCTTGAAATGTTTAATTTTCTCTTTTTAAGAGGAAAGCACGCGTTAAAATGAATTGAAAGCTTGGAGAAAAATAAATTATATTTTTCATTTGTGTCAACAGCGTTATAAACTTCGTCCCATGATTCCTTCATCAAGTAGTCCGTAAATAATTTTATATTAACTTTAGTGAATGCTCTGCACATGCGTGTATTATTTATTGTGTCAGTGTTTATGTTCTTAGTAATTGTAAGAATTTGTGCATCGTGGTCACTGTATCCTAGATTATTCGTTATTATTTCATATGTAGTTGTGGTTTTGTTAATTATAATTTGATCTATTGCTTTTTGTGATTTAAGCGTATTCCGTGTAGGTACATTCACTGTAATGTCTAAATTAAAAGAATGAAGTAAATTGAGAAACTTCTCTTTTTCGTGGGATTCGCTCAGAAAATCAATATTGAAATCTCCACATACAACAATGGATTTAAAAGAGAGTTTACTAATTTTGTTCAGAATTATCTCTAGATTTTCCAAGAACGTGAAATAATCTGAAGCTCGCTTTGTTGGAGGTCTGTAAATGCAAAGTAAGATAATTTTGAGCGTAGTAAGATGTACTACTGTTGTTTCAAAAACTTTTTCAACTGCATATAAATTAAATTCTGACAAGAAGGTAGAATCAATATAATTTCTTATGTAAATACATGAACCTCCGTAAGCAGGGCCCTTATTTGATTCCTTCGCTCTGCAATACGATCCTGCAAGGTAAAAGCTAGGAATTTGGAGTGTGTTTATATCATTTTGAGACAACCAATGTTCTGTAAAGCAAAAAACATCTATTTGTCTTAGATCACATTGTAATGCTGCCTCGATAAATTCAATTTTATTTGAAAGAGATTGCACATTATGATGCATTATTCGAATCTTTTGCATGTACCTACACGGATGTTTTTCTGCTGCATCTGACTGTAGTTGTTATTTATTTATTTCATTTTTACCTCGAGTGCGTGGTCGAAGGAAGTATCGTGTCCCAGCAGTGACAAGAGGTGAGGAAGGAGAGGTGACAGATGTAGAGGAATGAATAGTGGGAGAGGTAATACACGGATTAGGTTCAGGGGATAAGGTAATTGGGTCCAAAGGGGTCCCAGGGGATGGAAGAGAACTAGGAGATGTGGGTGGGGATGGGTCTTGGGCAGGACACTGCCAAGTTTGTGAAATGATGTGTTTTGCAAGCTCACTACTGAGTGCATGTTTTCCGACAAGGTTCAGGTGAAGACCATGTCGGGTGAAGTGTTTTTCTGAGAGAAAGTTTAGCTCAAACAATTTAACATGTGTGTCTCTCAGATGCAGTTTCAATTGGTTGTTTGCGTGACTAATTTCTTTGCATAGTGTGGGCTTGTTGTACCAGAAGGGCAGAGTCGAGACTACAATGTTCGTGTTTTGGGCGGCACGTTGTAATTTGTCAACATGTTCTTCAGGCGTAAAGTGACCACCCAAATTAATGTCATTCTGCCCTCCTATGATAATTACAGTATCCCGTTTGGTGAGGGTTTTTGTGTGCGTGTCCAACTCACTGGTCACGTCGGCAAACCTCCCGTTAGGTTTAAACACACACATGGCAGAGAAATTGGTTGGTAGTTTCTCACTGAGCAGGGAGGAGATTTGTCGCCCATGGCTATCTGCTAAAATGAGTACCTTTTTGATGGGCTCAGTGGGAATGTCCTTGTTTTCTGGTGAGCTAGTTTGCGCAACTCTACGTGTCTTTGTTACTTTGCGCTTGCTAGCCTGTTTGCGTTGGTTTGTGAATGGACGTGTCGATGATGGGTGGGGGTGGTGAGGATTGGGAAGGCAAGGAAACTCATTGTAGTAGTCTAATACAGAAAATCTGTTTTGAGTCGTGATTGGTGGTGGTGATTGTGTTTTTGCTTCCGCGAATGGACGGTTGGAGGTTTTTGCAGTGTTGCCTATTGTTGTCCAACCGTCTGTGTTTTGAACGACCTCTTCGAGCCTTCGGATATGTTCATCTAAATTACTGTTGATGTGTGTGAAGGCTTTCAGAAGATCGGCTTTGAGAGCGTAGAGAGTAGAGAGTGTATAACGATTAGTAGCCATGTCACGAATGCGTGTCAAGTGCGTGGTAAATATGAAAATAAGTAAATAGATAATTCAGAATACTACAAAAAACTACTCCCTAACTTATCTTTTAAATTTAATTGTATTAACTTATTTAAATTACGTTACGTATTTATTTAAAAATAACGGTGATCTGATTCTAATTAGTATTTAAATGTGATTAATTAAATTCAAAAAGCGTTCAGTGTGTTTAATAGATTGAAGCTGCAAACTAATAAATACAATTAGATTACTATATTTTACCTATTGAAAGGCCACGAAATTCACCACTTCCTCAAATTAAAATATAAAGTTCAAGTCTTTCCGTTACTGTGGTTACGAAACTTCGAAGTTTTGTTTTCACAATTTTCACAACACTTTCACTAATAGTTTAAAACTTTACGCAAATTTCAATTAATTTACAGAGAAAATGTAATATTAATGGTCTTTACACTGTTCAAATGAACGTTTGTCCGTTACGCCGTCTTTTAAATCAAGTATTTGGATTACTTTTTTTTTCACTGCTTCCGACAATATAAATCTCGACAATCTCGACAATATAAAGCTTGCGGACTGGATGAAATAAATTTAGAGCAATTTAAGTATGGGGGTCCTCTTCCTAAATTTCGACTCCTGCACGTGTGTAAGTGTATTTTACTCTTCTCTTACAAGAAATTTAAAGAAAAAAATTGGAGCTGTTTTTGAGAAAATTTTGAAAATGTCCTGGGGGCTTCATGTAATGTACCCACAAAAATTAATGAATGTTTTTCAAAATCTCAGAGCTTCGACTCAGGACAGATGGACAGGGGTTTTTCAATTTGGAAAAAATCGTACGCATAGTTTAGGCGCTAGACATACACCGGACAGGAAGACGGACAGGAAAAAAAGATGGACAGACAGACGGGCGGACCGATGTTTTGCTTTCAATTGGTTTTTCGGTATTAAGGACCCCCAAACCAGGGATACTGGCTACACTACGTGTTAGGGTTCCCCTCTCCTTAATTTAGCAACAGGATGTATCCACTTTCTCGTTATCACGGCCCGGCAACGAATTTTTTAATGTAAAAAATTTTGTCGCGAAGAATTACAAAACTTTCCGTATACTACGTATACGGAAAGTTATGTAATTCCGTATAATATACGCACGTATGCGGGAAAGTAAAAAGTCATTTTATTGAAATAACTTGTATACCAACAATGAAGAGAACAAAAGAACATGGTTTTGAAACTTATTGTGCTGAACTGTCAAGTAAACGTAGGTCTCTAACAAACTCTAATTTTCCATCTGGAGACATCAATACCTACCTAACCATGGACGAAGACGCCCATCGCAGTTCTTCGTCAGATCTGGCCTCAGTACACCGTACTGGTTCAGTGTCAATCATTGAAATTGGTCGAGCGTCAACAGTTCGGAGTGAAGACGGAAATATCATTAGAACTTCAAAATCATTTACAAAAATGGCAATACCAGATGATGTAATGCTGTCCCAACGCAAGAGAACAAGTAAGATTATTTTTGATGTTATTAAATATGCTGTCCCAACGCAAGAGAACAAGTAAGATTATTTTTGATGTTATTAAATATTTACTTTTATTGTTTGCAATATAGTCGCAGGTAAACATTCTGAATGATGTAAGTCATAATATATCAACCCTGGTCAGCGATATGTCATAGTCCACTAGAATATGACTGTTGTGAAATGTTTCTGAAAAAAAAAAAAACTTTGCGAAACTGACAACGTTAGGAGAAAGGTAAATTAGAGAAATATAAATATTCTTTAATCCGAATTCCAATCCTTTAGGGATAAACATATCTCAAAATAAAATTTTTAAATGATAAAAAATCGTATTTTGCAGTCTTAAACCAGAACAAGTTTTGATTTGATTGTCCCTTGGTATAATTTTAAACAAATATTTTTCTGTCCTTGTTTTAAATTTTGGACAACCATAATTATATCAACATTTTATCATGTCATTTAAACCATAACATTCCTTTTACACATTTTTTCAATTACATAAAATTATTGAATAAATGAAATGATGGAATTTTGTTATATTTAATAATGGTTGTCAAAAATTAGAAAGAACAGAAAAATATATGGAATAAAAAATTAAAATAGAACATACTAGCGTACCCGTGCGAGAACTCTCGCATCTTAAACCCAATCCTTTCCCTATCGCTTTGTCTATCCTTTCTATTAAGAAGTACCGTTCTTAATGAAACGTTTTTATTTGTTTAAAAAATGTATAAATGTAACTTCAAATGAACTTACAGAATATCAAACAAAAATTCTAATACAATTTATGTTGGAAACAAATTTTCAATAAAGGTTTATTCAGCATTATAGAGAGATGTTCTTGAAAAAATTCATACTTCTTCAAAAACAACATTTGAAGAAACTATTCAATCTTCCTTGAGAGTTTGATTTTCGATTCCTTCGATTGTCACAAAAATTTTAGAAAAGGTTTTTACTCTTGAGAAAGCCAAGTAAAGTAGTGCGAAAATACCGATCGGGCAAGTACAACCCTACTCTTTGCAATATTATTTTACTTTCCTTGATTTGTTATGTGTAACAGAGGGAGTTTTGGAGAGACAGGGTGCCAGCATGCTGGGGTAAGAAAATTGAAAAAAATATTTCTATACTAAGAAGTATTGATTATTTTCTGCGTTCTAATGTACATCATGAAAAGCAATTGCGAACCAAAAAATAATCAAAGTAATAATTTCATCTTTGAATACTGTGATGGAACCACCCACGTCGGGTGCCGATTTATGTAATGAAACCGGGGGGGGGGGGTTACATCACAGAGTTGGAAGCGCCGTCACGCTGAAGGTGCAACGGTCGTTCCCGGACAGCAGAGAGCACACGCTGAATTTGTTTGAAGGGCGCCAAGCGCATGCACACTTACCTGCTATCCATTCGCCGGCGTCGAGCGTCTCAGGGGTGAGTGCCCTGGGTCGAAGGATTGCATTTGCTTTTGCTGATGGTAGTAATAATACACTTTTCTTAGATTTTGAATTTGTCACTCGGCAAAAGGGCGGGGACACATTTATTAATAAAAATCTGTTGTTTTTTTTGAGAACAAGACACCGTTCTTGGCGGTTTTCACAGGCTACTGATAAGTGATGACGGTGAACACTTACATAATGGTGATGAGGTTGCAGTTACGTCACCGCGAACGGGATTGCTCGCCTACCAATTGGTTGTCGCGGCCGAACCCTCAGGGGCGACGCTGGAGCGTTGTTGGAATGCGCGTCTGATGGTCGCAGTGGCCCCGGAGATGGATGCTTCGGCGCGCGAGAAGTCAGCGATGAGCATCCGCGAAGCGATGACTTGAAGCTGGCGCGCGTGTCAGGTCGTCAAACGTCGCCTGGACCGCATGTGATGTTGAAAGCCAAAAGTCTGGCTATGCACTCATGTAACTGATTAGAGGGTGTGGATCCCTTGACTCCCAGGCTGGCATGCGGAATAAATTCCGATGCTGAGTGAAGGCTGGGCGGATCTCGTAGCAATCGGAACAATGTTCGTCTCTCACGAACTGCTGCTACTCTCTCCCGTAACTTTTCTGCTAATGAACAAAAAGCCCTTTTTTCGAGCGTTCTCCGCTCACACGGCCTCGTTCCCCTCCCTTTCGCACCGCGCATGAGTTTTGTCACGTGCTTCTGCTAAGTGTTTTGATAGGCCGGTTTGCTAGGTTCCAGAATCTTCTATTCTTTTGGTTACAAGATTGGGTAGGATGGGCATCGCCATGTCGCGACCTTCGCCTCCTGACATCTCATTGGGCGGCATTGTCACGATCGGGGAAACGCACGCGGGGCTTCCCTGCTTTGACAGTTGTGTTTTTATTAGGCCTTAGGGATTATGGTACAGCGTGCTGGCGCACGTGTCCCTAATACGGTTGTTCCAGAAGTCTATCATTTGTTGAAGACACCAAGAGGGTTAAATTTATTGTTCTGAGTTCGGGATTCCCTGGAAACCTTATACGCAGCTGGGCGGAACGAATCAGGCAAGGAGGGAGGCCCTGTCGTTCGCCCGAGCTCCTGATAATGCGGCGTGACGCTTGGGTGGCGATGTGCGATGGGGCATACGATACATCGCAATACTAAATACCATTTTCACTTTCCCGTATACGTACGTATACACGGAGTGATATACGTAGTATAGGGAAAGTTATGTAATGCTGCGCGAAAAAATGGCCAATTTTTGGCGGAAAAAAATTCATTGCCGGGCAGTGATAACGAAAAAGTGAATAAAACCAGTCGCTAAATTAAGAAAAAAAATCCCCTAACACGTGGTGTAGCCAGAAAACCTATTTTGTGGGTCCTTGATATCGAAAAACCAATTGAATGGAAAACGTACGTCTGTCCGTCCGCCTGTCTGTCCGTCTGTGAACACTGCTAGCGCCTAAACCATACGTACGATTTCTTCCAAAATGGATATTCCCCGGTCGATCTGGCTCTAGTCGAAGCTTTGAGATTTTGAAAAACATTCTTCAAAATTTGGGGGTACTTTAAATGAAGCGGGACATTTTCAAAATTTTCTCAAAAACGGCTTCAAATTTTTTCTTTAAATTTCTTGTACAAATAGAGTATAATACACTTATGAAGGTGGCATGGGTCCGATTTTCACGGATAACTCTGAATTTTCGAAAATAGCAAAAGTTTAAAATGTTTTCGTCGTCTTTCTGGGACTATAAAATTGAAGATAGAGATGTTTTCTTCAAATAAAATTTGTTCTGCATATTAAGTTCTTTCATAAAGGTCATGTAAATGTTTTTCAAAATTTTAGTAGTTTTCGTGCAGTATGTGCAATTTTAAAAAATTACAAAAACAAAATTTTCTCAAAAACGGCTCCAAATTTTTTCTTTAACGTAGGGATAGTGGTAAATATACTCTATCAGATGACATAAAAGCCATATTGTTCTATAGGTTGGTTTTTTCAATAATTACAAAAATGTAAATTTTTTCACATGTTTCTCACGTCGATAATATTTACATTAGCGGTGATTTTTTCACATTATTATATTTACGAGTACATGTGCTTTAAATAATGTCAAGTAAAGCTTCTCGAAAACAAAATCGTTTTCTGTGAAAAGTAGCTCAAAATTTCGCATTTTCAGAAATGTTCAAACGCCATTTCCTCATATATATCTGCAAATTTTTTCTTCAAACTTTTGTAACGGATAGTGCTAATTACACTCTTTAGTATGGCGTAAAGTTTGTTTTGAGTTATTTTTTTGCTTCTTCAAAAATTACATAATTGTAATTTTTTTGAAAGATCTCTCACATCTTTAATATGCACTTTACCAGCAGATTATTATATTTGTGAGTGTACGTGCTTGAAATAAGTTCAAATAAAGTATTTTGAAAACTCAAAAATTTTCTGTGGAAATGACTCTTCAAATTTTGCATTTTTAGCAGCGCTAAAACGCAATTTTCTTTAAAACGGTACATAATTTTTAAATGAAAATTGCTATTTAGGATTAGTTTTTTGTGTTCTTTAATATTCTAAAATTAATATTTCCTTTCTACCAATAGGAAACCGAAAAATTAAGAAAATGACAATAGTACATTATGCAATTAATTTATAATGTCCTTTTTTGCACAAATAAGAAGATATTACTTAAGGAACAACGTTAGGAGTGAGTTCTGTAATATCTTTTTACGAGTACAAAAAGTAACATTATAAACGAGTTTCATACACTATTTTTTGTATTTAGTTTTTAAGGCTCTAGAATGCTTTGTTTATGTGTTATTTGACGAAAACTTTGGCAAGTGTTGCGGGTTGCATCTGACTTGACTATTTAGATGCGTTTTTTAAACAAATCCTTTATGTTTTTAAAGTCAAAGTGCAATTCATGACTTCTCCGTGCAATTTTCTTTCTTTAGAGATCTCATTTATAGGGATTGGTTGTGTTTGAGAGCCGCAGCGGAAAGGTATACTACTGAAATAATACTGATTTTATTTAACTAAGATGGCACTGTAAATTTCCGATTTATCAAGATTTTTATTTAGAACGATTTTTTGTTGTACTATGTATTGATAAAATAGAGCTATATACAATTAAGGAATTTGTTTAGCAGATCATTATTATTACAAATATGTTACTAAAAATAGTCTTGTTAATCTCAATTTTAACTTGTGGAAATTCATTCAGTCAAATGTTACTCTGTCAAATGTTTGTGTCATTATAAAGTTGTTATTTAAAATATTTTAAAATCAGATTTAATATTTAGCACATACTTAGTATTTTAATAAGCAATATAACAAAATTATAAAATAAATCATCTTTATTTATGTGAACATATTACAATCCACTGAAATTTTCTTCATTTATAGCGTGTTATTCTGCAAGTGAACCTTCGAAAGGCTGTAGCAGGTTAGGGGGTAAAAATGCAGTAGGTTAATTCAATTTTGAGTAGAGGATATGTTTATAGTTATTTTGAAAGTAATTTCCCCAAAATCTCAGAACGGCAGCCTGATTATTACGTAAAATATGAAAAAAATTACGAATTATCTGTTTTTGATTGTTTTCATAAGTCGGAGATAAAATTCTGAAGAAATTCTGAGACATAGTTGACATTTATACGTACCTTGGAGAACTTTTTAAAAAAAGTTGGCGGGAAATTCAAATTTTAAAAATTATTAAATTATTATTCGGTATTTTTTAATGTTTTATTTCTTGGATGACGACTCCAAAGTTGGGGAATTTTTACCCCTCTAACCTGCTACAGCCTTTCGGCGGTCGCTTCGGTTTTCCGGTTTCTTTGTAACTTAGAATGTCTTCTAGTTTTCATTTACAACTACAAAAGCAGTTATTTTATTTAAATTTCTGTCGTCAGATTAAATTTTCCCGTATGCAAATTTTAGCCACATGCCTCTAAGACACTTGAAATAATAAACGTAAATGCGATGTGGCAACCGATTATACTTCAAATTTAATATCTCCTGCTTTTATTGTAATCTTTGGAATTATTTGGTTATGGTTTTATAGCTACTTATTTGTAAGATCGGTTCTAAACATACGGGCCAGAAAGAGGAAAATTCTTTAAAATACAATTTCGAAAACACATCAGCTTATCATCGTTCATATGAAAACTTAACTTCGTATACCATAAATGTGTTACCATAGATTTTAAAACAATTTAGCAATTAATTGCATTTAATAAATATAGTGAGACTACAACAACACAAACGTTCTCTCATTATTTCTAACTTTTGCAATTTTCGAAAATTTAGTGGCTTCAATTTTGTAAGTGTCCTCTCCTCTATCCCTGGAAACAATATAAAGACATAATTTGTGACCGTTTTCAGAAAAAATAATAAATTCTTTACTCCAAGAAAAAACACGCGAAGAATTCTCGTTTTTCAAAAACAATTTACATATTCTTTATTGAAGAGTAATTTTAACTTTCCCATACACTATACGTACGTACGTATAGTATAGGGAAAGTTATGTAATGCTGCGCGAAAAAACGGCAGATTTTCGGCAGGAAAACTCTTATTACAGGGCCCTGGTAACGAAAAAGTGGATAAATTCAGTTGCTAAATTAAGAAAAAAATCTTCTAACACATGGTACAGCCACAATCCCTATTTTGTGGGTCCTTGATACCGAAAAACCAATTGAAAGCAAAACGTCTGTCCGTCTTTCTGTGAACAACACGTGACTAAACCGTTCAGCCGATTTTCTCCAAAATTGATACTCCTCGATCGATTTAAATGCTTTTGCTGCTTCTTGAATTTGAAAACGATATTTTAATTTTGGAGGGTACTTTATATGAAGCCCCAGGGACATTTTCAAAATTTTCAAAAAAAAAGCGCCAACAATTTTGACTAAATTTTGTTGTTGGATAGTCTGAAGGTCATTTAAGAGAATGGCGTAGGTCTCATGTTGATTAAAAACTATGGTTTTTTCGAAAATTGAAAAAATTCAAAATGTTTTCGGCATCTTCCTACAACAATTATGAAGATACATTTTTTTCTTAATGAAATGTGTTGATAAAAAATAGGTCTTCAAATAAGGTCATGTTCAATTTTTCAAAGACATGAGTTTTTTTTCGAAAAATTGTGTCAAACATAGACAATATTTTATTTTCTTTAAACCATTTTTTTGTTAAAAATTGCATAACGGTTTTTGATTAAATTGGGACCTGAGATAGCATAAAGGAAGCTTAAGATAATGGTGTAGGTTTCATGTTCGTTGAAATGCCAGATTTTGCAAAACTTTTAAAAAATTAAAAATAATGGCGTCTTTCTACAACTACAATTGCGATGACACGATTGTTTTTCTTAATGAAATATGCTCATCAAAAACAAATCTTCAAATAAGGTCATGTTGAATTTTATGAAAATATGAGTAGTTTTTCTATAATTTCCTGACAAACATAATAGCCCTCTCGGAATTGACTGCGCTTCGTTTTCGTCGTTTTCTTACAACTACAATTTTAAAAATACAGTTTTTTCTCAATTACATGTATTTATCAACACATCTTCAAATAAGGTCATACTTAATTTTTTTAAAATACAAGTAGTTTTTCTATAATTTTGATACACATAATAGCCCGCTGTAAATTTACTGCGCTTCGGACAGCTGGATGCGTCGTAAATTAGAATTTGCAATTTTGTATATAATTTTTTTGTTCGTTTCTTACATTCGACCCTTTGTTATACATTTACACGTTAATATTTTAGAAATTATTTTGATATTTTTGAAATAAAAAGTAAAAAAAATAATAGCTCTCAGAATAGCGACAATGCAGGGTCTGCAATAATGGAATTCAGTTTGCGCTCGCGAATATCTGTGAATTACGTGTAATTGTTGTGACCTCATGAAGCTGTATGAAAAGAAGTTATAATTGTCTAATTTATGTTGATATTTGCATGAAAATATTTAGTTTTCGCACCAAATATTGTACCATTTGTAGTGAGTAGAGTATTTGTGGCGTGGTTTTAGAATACTTCTCTCTAGTCATGGCTCTATGGAATGCATTTCTATATGGTCCAGGGTATCAGTCTTCTTTATCCAATACAGGCTTACAAAACTTTTGTATTTTTTAGTCCAGTTGTAGAATTCATATAGTTCTGACAAGACTGCGATGGAAACAGTGAGTTGTTCGCTTCTTGTTTGAATTGGACGTTTTAAAATAATAGCTAATGTTAGTAGCGCATAAAGTGCAATATTTCAGTACTACATAGCTGTTTCTTATAATAGGGGATAGTATGTGCTGTTGTAGCACCACTAGTTTTTACAACATATTTCAATAAGAAAACAAGATGGCTTGCCAAAATTCAGAGCGTCTGAGGTGGCTCAGAGCATCAGTTGAAGTCACTGCAGATCTTCTGACCGGGAGGTCCTAGGGTTCTAGTCCCGACGGTAGCAGAATTTTCGTCACTAGCTTGGCAGCTTGGGCAAATTCAACCTCTCTCTGGGTAAGAATTCTAGTGGTCGGCTGCTCTGATCGGTAGTTTTCCATGGATTCTCCGATCAACACCAGGACCAGGAATGCCGGAGCAGAACCCTAACAAACCGACCACGGGCCGCACGCAAGCTTTCCTTCCTCTTCCTTATCCTATCATCACCCCTTACACACACACACTCTTACTCGTACTACACTTACACTTTTGTCTCAGCTTAGAGCTTGTTTCGGGGCGGCGCCCCTCTAGTAGGAGATACCTGGATAGGGAAAACTCCGCAAGTCGAATCTCTTCATCCAGCGGCAGGAGGACAACGCCACCTCACGTGTTAAAACTTGAACTATGCTTAAGTGAAAATGACCATAGCCTTTGACGTGCCCTGAAACAGAAAAATTCAATGAATTGAATGAATCAAAGTTGAGTGGAGATAAGTAATACAAAACTCATTTCTTTTGCAGTATGGGATCTCGACCTACCGCGCCAGGATAATCGAAAGCGCCTCCAGGGAATTGAGAGGTATCAGTTGATCAAGGAATATTACTGTGTGCCGTCTGAGGGGCTGCAAGAAGACTACGACTTGGACTTAATGGAATATACGTTGGGTTGCTGTTCTGGACCACCGCCATACATGCATAGTGAGTTATTGTACATTTACTATACCATTTACTATACTTTGAGAATTTGTAGCGCAAATGGGAAGGGAAGTACAGACGCACAATAGGATTTCAGCATTTGCTCTTCGATCGCGGCCGAACTAGGCAGAAATCCCCACACTCAAGTAGGGATAATTATAATCAGGGGCGTCCAAAAATGGGGGGGGGGCAGCTAGGCAACTTGCCTCAGTCCCCGATTATCCTTGTCCCCGAAATTTTTTAAATAAATATTGCCTCCCTGGAAGGTTTATATTCTCTTGTATCTTTTTCTGACCAAATATTACAAATTATATTCTCACATACTACATACATAGAATAGATATGTAATGTTACAACGAAAAATTGAGATTTTTCGACAGAAAAATTTGTATTTTACGACGTCGATACCGAGAATGTTGATTTTTCTTGTTTCAGTATACTACATACATGTAGTAAATTACTTCCTCCAACACATGTAGTTGTGGGTCCTTGATACTGAAACATTGATTGATGGCAAAACATCAGTCTGTCCTTTTGTCTGTCCATCCGTAGGTCCATCAGTGAACAACGATATCGGCTAAATAGTGAGCAGAATTTTCACCAAATTTCATAATCCTTAATCAATCTGGCTGATTTAGCGACTCCTTGAATTTGAAATGAATATTTTTTTAGAGAAATTTACATGGGTTCTCAACAATATTTTCAAAATTTTCTCAAAAATAGATCCAAATTTTGTTTATTTTTACTCTCCCGTATACGGAAATGAACTGATAGAATTGTCAATCCGTGTGGAAGGAGTCAACAGTCAAGATATTTCTGCCAAAAACTGAGATGAAGCTGACTGAAGAATAGACTACATGTTAATATGTGTTAAATTTAATGTATTGGAAAATAAACTACGTTTGTTTGCAGTTCGGTACATAATTTCCACATGTAAGAATGTAGTGTTAAGTCAATTAATTGCGTAAAGGACACGTGTCATAAAACAATAAAATTTATTTTCAGGGTATTGTTCCACAAAAAATAGTAATTGACATCTTTTCAATATTTATATAAATTAGGGCATTACAGTAGAATTTTTTTCCAAATTTTGAAAGATCTCTTGTATCGAAAAAATGTTTTTTGTTTTTCCTGAAAAATTATTTTTTAGTGAATCATGCCCTTTGTGAAACACCGATTCAACTTCATTTAAAGTCACTTGAAGAATTTTTACTCACAAGTGCAATAATCGTTTCCTACATTCTTTCAGAAGTATACCTTCCCTTTGCGCTCTCACACGCAACCAAGTTTATAAACGAGGTCTCTAAAAAAAAGAGAATTTCACGAAGACGTGTCGAATTGCACTTTTAAAATATAAGGATTTGTTTAAAAAACGCATCTAAACGACATGAATATTTAGATGCGTTTTAAACAAAAAATGCAACCCTCAACACACGTCAGGATTTGTTAATCTATATCGTTAAATAAATAATAAACAAAGCGTTCTAGGGGCTTACAAACGAAAATATTGAGGCCAAAGGCCTCAAAGCAACGTTCCTCATACCGTAATCTATAGGATAAGATCTTCTTGACTATTCTATTACATTTTTACTGGTTCGACGCTTCTGGATTCTTCCCTACCTGTTCAGAGCCTGTAGAACTTGCAATTGTATGTGAAATTACTAATTACTGGCTATTCTATGTGATTGAATTACACGGGTGTACCTCTTTGCTCGAAAATAAAGTTAAATGAGAATAATTTGTTTTGACAAATGTATTAAGTTTGTTGTCAATTACAAGGGGACATGTAGAACAAGTGACGGAGGATAAGAGGGTATTGAAGAAAAATATATATTACAAGCTTAATATGGAAATGGAAGAAAAAGGAAGAGCATATTGTATAGCATGCGAGAGTTCTCGCATGGGTACGCTAGTGTATACAAATTGCTGGAAATGTCCATTTTAATAGCGTGTGAGATATTTCAAATAATTAAATTTGTGAAATTTTTGAAAAAACAAAATAATACAGCAAAATTAAACATATGGCATCTTAAACAATGCAATAAGAACTATCTGTACAAAAAATAAAGAAAAAATTTGAGCCGTTTTTGAGAAAATCTTGTTTTTGTGATTTGCTTTAAATTGCACATATTTAACGCTATATTGCGAGAAAACTACTGTAAAGTACCCCAAAGTTTTGAAGAAACTTTTTCAAAATCGCAAGTATGGCTTAGGTCATAGTCGTGTTCACAAACGGACAGACAGACAGGTGGACAAACGGACAGTCGGACGGACGTTTAAAAAGAAAAATTTTTTCGTTTTGAGGGGACCCCAGTTGTCTTAAGACGTGTATTTCCATCGAAATCCTGAAATATATTTTCCGCAGTATTACGTAACTTTCCCTATACTACGTATATTACTCCGTATATACGTATGTATACGGGAAGTAAAAACAACCAACCACCAACCATCATGGAGCCGCTGAGACCCTCCCTTGGTAGGATTAACAGACAGAATAAAAGATCAAAATCAAATACAATACATTTTATATATATATATATATATATATATATATATATATATATATATATATCGTCTCCTGTATTATTTCAGTAGTATACCTTTGGGTTCCGGCTCTCACACGCAACCCATCTTTAGAAATGAAGGCTCTAAAGAAAGAGAATTTCCCGTATACTTGACGAATTCCACTTTGACTTTAAAAAAATATGGGTGATTTCTTTAAAAACAACGCATCGAAATATTCATTTAAAATGCAACTCGCATCACATGTCAACCTATATCGGCAAATAACTCATAAACAAAGCATTTTAGAGCCTTAAAAAGCAACATTTTGAGGCCGAAGGCCTCAAAGAAACGTTTTCCATACAATAATGTACAAGATTATACATTTTCCGATCCATTTAATTAACTTTTCGGTTCCACGCTTCAATACTATCAAGACCACCTCAATATTTCAGCCCTTCCTGCTGGTAGCAATTTTTGTGGCGACACGCTTAGAGGACTTAGATTCGACAATCTTTATTTACGCTTTCTGTTATAACTCGACCAACCGAAGAATGAAGGCTGCGATTGCGGCGCGTCGTGGAACTAACAGTGAAAACACGGGTCTGTAAGTTAGTTTAGCCATAGCCCGCTAGTATGCTTAACAGCCGCGGCACTTCGCCGATCCTTATGGAAGCCAGCGAACGGACGAAGTTTCACATAGTGGCCGCTGGAGCGCTGGTCGCCGACCATTCGCGAGACCTTCGGGCCGTTTTAATGCATAGGGAAATGCCCGCATTTCGGATGATTTTGGTCACTAACTGTGATATGAGACATTGAAAACTCGTGTTGGTGGTAATATTAAACAATACTGAAATTATATTTCACTGTGCAGTTTGCTTAAAAGAAATTGTGGAGTGAATGCTTCAAATTAACACTCAAATACATAGCATAAATACATACATACATAATACATAAAGCATACTAGTGGGCTATGGTTTAGCTAACAAAAGTCGCCAGGAGCGGGAAGCGAGTTCAGAGACTGCTCCTACGGAATCATCACGGCCTCCTTCATAGAGGTTGTGAATCATCTGATAAAATATAACTTCAGAGACACATCATGCAAGATTTTTCACTGTCTGTTTTATTTTTGTCCCTTTAAGTTGCTTTCTTTACTTTTCACCGTTCTAGTACAAGACTATTATAAAAAGTTCTCTTTATATTGAATTTTTAATACTTATTCATTGAATTTAAACATTTTGTATTCTCCTTCATTCATCTTTTTTTTCCATAGGCTTTAGACGGTTTGTTAGATATGCAATGAAGTACCAAAACATTAACTTTACTTTCATAAGTATCTACAATATTCTTCATTATGGTGGTAGTTACTCCTTACATAAAAAAGAATTTTATTTGGTATATATTCTGAGAAACTACTTAAGTTAAAATAAACGACTTATATGAATGTTACAGCTCGTCGAAAGAATTAGTTTCAAAATTTTGAATAGTTTTGTAGAGAAAAGTATACTTTTATCTATTCCAACATGAGGTGCAGACATGTCTAAATACAGTTATAATATTAAGTGGGAAGATTCTAGATTTGCAACGAAATAAATCTCGCTTTCGTTCCCAATAGTTTGGCACGGTACCATTTTAATTTTGAATCGAGTATCCTTTTATCTCCGTCTCTGTCGTTTCGGCTGTAAACACAGACGGTGGCGCCCTCCTGTAAACATCATTCTCAAGTTGGTCGAGCTATAACACCGTAGTTTGTGCAATCTGACGAGGTTTATTTGCATAATCATTAAATCAAGTTTATCTCTCCAGCAACAACTAGAAGTACTATTATAGTTGCTTAATACCTATACCTATGAAGATTGTTTCTTATGCGTGTAGTGAAACTATTCAATTAACGTTTTTTCACAGTCTAAGTGCTGTTTACTTAATTGTGGAGGGATGTGGGTGTTCATTGAAGAGTGAAGACTGTGTTTGTGTTTTACCTGTACCAATATTTTCGTTATCATTCGATGAAATTTTCAAGTCAACTGGTTCAGACACGTAGCTTTCTCAAAAGTAAAAAGCTAATATTTTGTGAATATCACGAAAAACTAAAACCTAACTGAAAAAGAATATTGAATAATTACTTCAAATATCTTTAAGTAAGTGTTGGGAATTGTTCCAAGCAAATTCTCCATGATATTGAATAAATATTTATTGAAAATTTCTTTTACACATTAATTGCATTGTTTTTTTATTTTTATTTGTAATTGTGTTAGTACATTGCAAGTTACCTTTATAGTTTTTAAACAAATAAACACGTTTCGTTAACTATTTTCCCTCTTAGAATGAAAATAGGATAGGGATGAGTGTGGTGTCTAACATGCGAGAGTTCTCGCAGGGGTACGCAGAGGTAGTGGGGGAAAACTTGTGCTATGGCACAAAACAAAGAACAAACAAAGAACAATGGAAAACAAAAATCAAAACTCGCTTGCCTACAGTTCTACGTGAATCAATTAAAAACAACTAAATTTAAAATTATAGAAAGAATAGAGCAAGTCATCCGACAACTGCCAACGATCGCAGTCCAAACGCACGATTTAAATGTTGACGGTATCTGAAAGTATGTACACCAACGCCTAGCTCCAAACTCATATTGTAAATAAAACACTGTTTGATATTAAACTCAAGGTGTCGGTTCGTTAAGATATTAAAAATGCAAATATCGTTTGAGCAACATTCCCATGTACCGAAGTGGGCTTACTAATGCCTATTAAATTGTTTCTAATGGTAACAAATGGTATTTAGTACTCAAAGGTGAAAACATTAGTTTGATTTTTTTGGCTCGGAATTGTTTTTCTTGAGGTACGTAAGGACGCAGAAAATAATTCAATACTTTTTAGTATACAAAAATTTTTCAATTTTCTCACCCCAGCAAGCTGGCACCCTGACTCTCCAAAACCCACTCGGTTCTTCATAACAAATCAAGGCAAGTTAAATAATATTGCAATGAGTAGGTCTGTTCTTGCCCGATCCGGTATTTTCGCATTACATTACTTGGCTTTCTCAAGAGTAAAAATCTTTTCTATTATTTCACTATCAAGGAAAGCGAAAAGCTAACTCTCAAGGAAGATTGAAAAATTTCTTCAACTGTTGTTTTCAAAGTAGTATGAATTGTTCCAAGAACATCGCTCTATAATGTTGAATAAACTTTAATTAAAAATTTGTTTCAAACATCAATTGCATTGTTATTTTGTTTGATATTCTGTAAGTACATTAGTAGTTCCTCTCCTTTACGGAAAGGATAGAAAAACGGATAGGGAAAGGGTGGGATTTAACATGCGAGAGTTCTCGCACGGGTACGCTAGTATATATATATATATATATATATATATATATATATATATATATAGTTATATATATAGTTTAAGTACAAGTTTAAGTACACAACTTGGTACAATGGTCAATGTTGCTAGTGGTACAAATAGTGGTTGACCCTGTCTCCATTTTATGACAAGTTTATTACATGGATTCCTGTTTGGTTATAGTACAAGACTGGTTCAAAATTATAAACTATATGTTGCATAACAATAAAATGGTACTTTGGTAAAATGGTATAAAATATATTACAGAATGAAAACAAAATATGATATTCTGCTTTGAAAATATTCAACCAAAGTACACAATTTACATAGTATAGATTAGAGTAATTTGATACAAGAAAAGTAAACCGCGCAGATAAATCACATGGTACATCAAATAATCAATTTTATTCAACATACTAGATTCCGAAATTCAGCCCATATCCACCACTCTTTATCACAAAATTGAAGTATCCCGAAGAGCCAATAGTTGATGCAAAATTACGCGAAAACTAATTTAATTTTTGAAAAATTGTAAATCTGTCCTTGAGGAACTGATTTAATTCAGAAAAGCGTTTGTATCTCCAGTATTGTAGTTGAAGGAAAACGGACGGACGCATAAACGACCGATGTTT
Source organism: Acheta domesticus (assembly GCA_031308135.1). Lineage (NCBI taxonomy): Eukaryota > Metazoa > Arthropoda > Insecta > Orthoptera > Gryllidae > Acheta > Acheta domesticus. The sequence goes on from JAHLJT010003656.1 coordinate 96,162,726, forward strand.
TGCCGTCAATCAATATTTCGGTATCAATGATCCACAAAACGTGGATTCTGAATGCACAACGTGTTAGAGCAAATAATTTACAATAGTATAAAGGAACAAGATTTATCCACCTTTTAGATACTAGGATCCCACAACACAAGTTTTTCTGTAAAAAAAAAACTGCATTAAAATAGTTTTTTTTGCCTCTGCATTAAAATAGTTTTTTCATTGCTACGTAAATACGTAGTATTGCGAGGTAGTAAAATTATGGAATGTTGAGCTTGCACTTACAATATACCTCTGAACGCGGTAAAACTCCCTTCTTTGATCGTGAACTGCGCCGCTGTGGCAGGTTCCACGGTGTTGGGGAGGCGGTCGCAGCTGGTCACGTGCCCTTGTTGCCTGTCGCTAGTGCGCACCAGGGTGAACCACGGCTTCCGCCGCCGCGCCCTCGGCGTCTCGTGGATGGTGCCGCCCGTGTGGTAAGCGTCTTCTTCCACTGAAGAATGCTAAGATTCGTTCATATTATTATATTTATAAGTGCATGTGCTTTAAATGATGTCGTATACAGTTTCTCAAAAAATCGACCGTTTTCTGAGAAAACTAGCTGAAAATCCTGCCTTTTCAGAAACGCTAAAACGCCATTTTCTCATAAATGGCTCCATATTTTTCTTCAAAATTTGCAAACGGATAGTGATAATTGCATTTTTTAATATGCCGTAAAGTTCATTTTAGGGTGTTTTATTGTTTTTTAAAAATTACACAAATCTAATCCTTTTTTAAAGATCTCTCACTCCGTTAATAGGCACATTTAGAGCAATTTGTAAATACTGTGGTATTTGTAAGTTAAAGTGCTTCAAATGACTTCGAATGAAGCTTTTCGAAAACATAAAAGATTCCTGTAAAAAATAGCTTAAAATTTCGAATTTATTGTAGTGCTTAAATGCACTTTTCTTAAAAAACGGCTCCAAATCTTTCAAAGAAAATTACCATTCAGGACATGGTTTTACTGTTTCTTGAATATTCTTAAAATAATATTTTCGTTCTACTATTAGGAAACTGAAAAATTAAGAAAATGTCAAAAAATTACTTTGGGCTGGGATAATTGGCAGCTAGCGAGAGTTTGTGTCAAGTCCAAATAGCTAGCTGAGACCAAAGGAAATAGAAAACTAATACGGAAAAGTCTGTGCCATTCTGTAGCACCACTAGTTCCGTATCAAGGACGCACAAAACAGGGATTCTTGCTACAACACGTGTTAGAATTTTTTTCTAAATTTAGCAACTGGATTTATCCACTTTTCCGTTTTCAGGGCACGGCAATGAGAGTTTTTCTGCCGAAAATTCGCCGTTTTTCTCTCAGCATTACATAACTTTCCCTAAGCTTCGTATATTACTCCGTATATTCGTATGTATACGGGAAAGTAAAAGGGCGAGTTTCTGTCACGGTGTATAGTAAATTGAAGAATAATATTTAAAGCTGGCAGGAAGATAGCGTAATACTGATAAAGCTGAGTATAAGAGAGTATATTATTGTAGTTTTAGGGGTATATACATGACGCAGAGGGAATTATTAAAGAGGAGTTTCACTCAGAATTGACAGAAGATTTTTCAGGAATTAGCCCTGGAAAAGAAATATTTATTCTAGGAGACTTAAATGGCCGAGCAGGCCAGCAGGTTCAAGAAGCATCATAGGGAGATATGGCGAAGATATTAACGACAGCGACCAGTATTTAATTGACTTGTGCAAAACCTTTTCTTTGAAAATAATGAATGGATACTTTCATCATTAGACTTCGGATTTTTAGGTCCTAAAAAATGTGGTTTTAGGTGCCTAAAAAGGTCCTAAAAAGTAGAGAAATAGGTCTTTAATAGGCATAATAAATATACAAATTTTAAGCATCACGCCATGCAAAACACGGTGATTTATTAATCAAAATGTTTTATTCCAAAACACACTTAAATACGTATGATAAATAAGATAACATTGTAATTGAACAATCACTCTAAAGGGGATATATATGCTTTTATTTCAATTTAAAAAGAGAAACCATATGCGGATTAAATCCTATATGGAGAACTGCCTCACGTCCTCTTGACACGCCTGATATTTCTTTCAGAACCGTGTATCCACGATTTTGGGCGAGCACCATTTGTAGTTTTTTAGAAACAATTTTCCCAACCTAACCAACAGCTTTCTTTAATTGACTTTCTGCTCTTCTAAATAATGTGATTGATTCAGTGAGACAGAGCTTTGATAATTGTAATTGTTTTATAGTATCTGCTAAAAAGTGAAATCAGTGCGAATTTATGACAAATCCTGCCTCAAACCTTTCCCCCGTAGGACATCCTGGCCAACCTTCATATACTACGATTCTTCTTCCGAAAAATTACTTACAATCTGTTCAACACTCGCAATGTCCTCACTGTAATTATTCACAGCCTGCGACCACACCCCCCATCTTGTCAAAATAGGCGCTGATGCCAAATGCAGATTGGGACATCTTTCTTTGTAAGCTGGAATTGTAGAACTTGACTTTAAAAATGCTTTCTTTATGGAGGATATTAAATCACTGATTTTAGGAAACTGGTTTCGAACCTCCTCTGCTACTCGGTAAAGTGTATGAACCAGACAAGTAAAGTGACTTAAATCCTGGAAAATATTTTCAACCAGATGTGGGCCAATTGTTGTTTGCAGTTGTAATTCCTTTTTTTTAAATTTATTTATCCTTGTTCGACTTATTTAGTCTTTCGAGGTTTTTTATAATTACATAATTGTTTTCCATACAAAATTTGTACGTATGGAAATTACATACTTAGTTTGCCTTGTATAATTTCACAATAACATTTTGGAGGTTAGAGCATTTAGGGATCTCTAACATACAAGAAATAATTTATCTATTGTATTTACATTTTTTTATGATACATAATTGGAATTTGAATAATTATCAATACAGTTTGAAATTATTTCCAGCAAATTATGAAGGATGTAACAAGTCTTTAGCATGACGGGTTTTAATTCTTGGTTGAGGGTAGGCTGATTTTCCGAGTGAAAATGTTTTAGTTGCAGGACATAAAGGTAAGTTAGTATAGAATTTTGATGCTAATTTCCTTACCCAAGTTTTTAATGGTACAACAGAGAGTTCTTGATGTATCTGTTCTTTACTAATAAACCAGGGAGCTTTTAATGTCCACCGAAGAAATTTATTTTGAATCACTTGTATTTTATTGAAATTAGTAGGGGCTGTACCTCCCCATATTTGACAGGCATATGTAAGAGAGGGCCGAATGATATATCTAAAGATGGATAAAGACGTTTCTATGTTAATTTTAGAATTTTTATTAATCAGAGGATGTAATTTTAGCATTTTAATAAATGTGTTGCTAGCTATTTTTGAAACATGATCTTTCCATGTTAATCTTTTATCAATTAGTAGTCCTAAATATTTGGCAGGGGTTGTAGATGAAAGCCATTGCTTTATTGTTTAAAATTAAAGGGTATATTGGTTTTATTATTTTTAGTGAAAATACTTTTGCTTGGCATTTATTAGAATTAGTAGTTATATTCCATTTTTGAAGCAATTTAGAAAGTATGTTTAAGTCAGCTTTTAATTTGTCTCGACCTATTGGTAGGTCTTTGTGTTAAGTAAAAACTGCAGTATCATCCGCAATTTCTTGAAATTGCATTCATTTGGCGAAGTTCCGATTTTGAATTCGGCATCTTAATATTTCATTAATTGCTTTACTTATTGTTGCATTAAGCCAAAACGACACCAAACAGCATTTTATCAAACAGAAAGCAAATAAGTATCTAGTCAATGAAAGGTTTGTTGTTATATTCAGTGAATAATTATGTATTCAACAGTGTAGTGAATACATTGATAGGAATTTTTTTTAAAAGGGCATTTATAGGCACCAAAAGGTAGAAATAGGCATTTATGTCGAAATAGGTGCCTATAGGCACTATCAAAGTTGGTTAATACCTTTGTAGGTCAATTGTATGTGTAATTATCTATGTTATCCTCAATAGGCTGTAAAGCAACACAATAGGTAAAAACCTAAATGTCTATTCATCGTAAATGGATTCATAAATACTTCTGGTGTCATCCAACAAGAAAAATTCCTTCTATTGTTTTGATTAAATTATTCAAAAACAAACTTCCTACTTAAAAACCTCATACGTAAACGTTTACGAGAGCGGATCAGTCTATCCACTAATTTATGATTTAAGCTCCGTCTTTAAATACAGAAAACAAACAAACAAGAAAATTGAGAAGTAGAAGGTATGATTCCAAATATAACAATTATAATCTAGAAAGTTTAAATGAAAACTCGATGAGTTTTTTATACAAAATGATACTATACGAAGCTCAAAGACCCGCCAAAAGAAAAGAGGGACGAATTACAATTTCATATAACACTGCTTTCAAGAAACAGCTAAGAAAGCACTGGAAAAATGCAAATGGCTAAAATGATCCAGAATGTGGACAAAAGAAGTTACAGAAAGTATACTTATTAAAAATGGTTTTATCAAAAGTGACTGAGGTTTCAAGACAAGGAAGTCAGAAAAATGTATGCAAAATTGGATAAAGAAGTTAAGAGACAAGAAATACGATTAAAAAATCAAGTTCGGAAAGTTATATTGAGAAAATAAGTCGATTTCAAAGAAAAATTGTCTGTCTATTGTCAGTATTCATAACTTCTTAAATGAATCTGGCCACAGTTTGTTTAGAACAGACGAAAGGTTTTTATTGCAATATCCAGGTACAAAAAGGGAAATTCAAAAAAGCGACGTTTCGAGGACTAATTTTTCATCATCTTCAGGCTATAAACAGTAAATATTCTGTCTGATTCATACTCTTGTCAATGTTTAGATTATATCTTCTTTCTTCACTGTTTATAGCCTGAAGATGAGGAAAACTTAGTCATCGAAACGTCGCTTTTTTGAATTTCCATTTTTGTACCTTGATATTGCAATAAAAAAATTTCGTCTGTTCTAAACAATCTGTGCCCATATTCATTTAAGAAGTTATTAAAATAAGTCGATGTACGGGAGCTTCTAAAATAGGAATGGTATAAAAAAATCAAAAACAACTATGTAAGTAAAGACGAACGACAAAGTGCAAAAATTCAGTTAATAAATGCTTTCGGATGGTTTAAGCATTATGAGGTACTTTTTGCAGAGGATAGGAAATAATTCAAATGGAGCTGGGTCATTACAGTGTTATGTCAGGGTGGTCCTGCGGTTCAAGTCCCGTGGACAGACACTAGCTGGGTCGAATTAAGCCGCTGTCTGGAAGAGAATCCTAGCGGCCAGCTCTGATCAATAATTCTCCGTGGTTTCTCCGATCATCACCAGTTGAATACTGGAGACGTATCCTAAAAAAAGAGCCAAGGACCACGTGCGATCTTTCCTTCCTCTTCCTTGTCCCATCCTCACCCCTTACGTACACATACACGCACTACGTGTGGGGAGACCAGACGGGAGCTTAGAGCTTGTTTCGGCTGGGGCGGTGCCCCGTTGGTGAGAGATACCTAGTTGGGGAAAACACCACGAGTCTACGTGAAGGTCGGTCAACTGCACTTAGCAGTTGACGCGTTAGGATCCACTAGTCAATAAAATAGAGCTGGGGAAATCTTGTAAGAGACGTACAAAATAACGATTGTGCCAATAATGACCTAAGAACTACAGAAATTGCTCTCTGAAATCGAAAATGGTAAAATCGTCTGTACCAGGAGACATTCCAATAGAACTTGCGAAACATGGACCAAAATTTCACAAAGAACTAACCGATTTGATAAATTTTCTTTTAGTAAATGGGCAAAACGTTCCAAAGGAATGAAATTCGGCTCATATCTTCTCCATAGTTGTGCTACTACTACAGCTCTTACTTTCTCGCTCTTAGTGACGGTTATGAAAATTCCTGAGGTACCATTATATCGCAATTTCTGTCCGTATTAACACATTTCAGAAATCGCTTGTTAAACTCATTACTAGACATCGGAAGTTTAGGCACTAAAAATCCTCTTTTAGGCGCCTAAAAAGGCACTGAAAATGTCAAAAATAAGGAGAAAAAAGACACTGTCAAATTACATTCACTATAAAATTAATTTTTTTTGTAAAACTCCACACATATTTACAACTCTTCTACATTTTATTCTTAATAGTTTCCGTTGCAATATATTACCGGTAATTTCTCAAGGATCGCAATTTAAAATCTGCAACGATTGGGAGACAAAATCAGTTTGAATATAGAGGAGGATTTCTGAACACCTACTGATGAGTTTGGCATATATTTTAGAAGTCCAACATTAGCAACACTAACCTTCTGGTAATTTACATTTATTTACACTCAAAAGGTACGGTGTAAAAAGTACTCGATGTATTGTCAATCGACCATTTTCTCAGAACATGGCTAGTATTTATGAAATAGGGAAACGAAGAAAAATATGTTGGTATACTTTCAGGAATTCTCTCGTATTTCAAAATACAAATACGTGAATTGAAGGTTTCGTAATGAATGGTCAGGTTGGACTATGGCCGATTTTCTGATGTCGCATTGTCTGATGTTACTGATTAGCATTGTATATATAAAAATAAGACAAAACACAAAAACGTGCAGTAATTCTAAAGAAAAGGCATTTATGCAAAAAAGACATTTATGCTAAAATAAGCATTATAAAACTTCGTCATATGTCATCATTTGTTAATGATTCCTGTACATATATTATCCGCCTTTAAATAAGTTCGCTAGAAAAAATAGGCATTTCCCTAAACATCCGATGTCAACTCATTACAAATCGTACGAACTTAGGTGCAAAGCATGTTTTTAACGCTAATATATCAACACAAATTGGAAAATTAATTGCAAATTTTAGCTTTAAAAAAATTAAGTTATTGACCCAGCGGCAGCGGCGGTTGCAGTGGTGGCTGTCGTTACAACCTGTTGTTGGCAGTGCAGCGTTGTTAAAACACCAATGGACAATGCGTTTGGCATATTGGCTTGGCGAATATTTTCTTGTCAATTCATATCAAAAACAATTTCCATCTGTATTCCGAATTTAACATGTATAAGGGTTAGGGTAGCGATCCCAGAATTTCAGAAAATGTGCACAAAATACACGTGTACCCATAGAACGTCACACAGGCTGTAACTGTTAATTGAAAGAAAAAAAAGGTTCAAACATGCATTATGCTTGAAAAGAAAACTACCAAAACCCGCAAACATGCACGGAAAAAGGTGAAAGGCATGTAAGGTGAAAACTCATTTACCTCAACACCTGATTGATTGAGTTAAGCCACAAACGATATTATGGTTATCGAAAATTAGTGTGAGGGTGAAAACAACAAAAGTTACACCCTTTTTCTTCCACAAGAAACCTCTGGGACAATGGAAACCCAAAGGATCTACACACGTTCGGTGCAAGCGGCAATTTGACCCGTTCCATTTCATACATCCCGGCAAACACCAGCGTTCGTGGCCACAAATCGGCCGATAGAACTGCCCTGATCGAAATCTTTCGGCTCTAGATCTTCTCAAGGATATATGTTCGTGATTGCTCATTTACTGAAATTCTGAGTGTATAGTTCTGTTCTGTTTGTTGTACTGTTTCAAATATAGTTCAGGTCTCTAAGCAATATTTGGGTACTGCGTTTTGCAGGTGTTGTTGGATGCTGCATTTGATGCCGTGTTGCCACAGCGTACGACATTACTGTCCGTTGTGTCATGTGTTCCTTGGGACCTGTCCCGCTTGGGTACGTGAATACTTTTTGCTTATTCATTGCTTTTATTTCCAGAGTTTTTAGATCAGTAAAACACTCGTTCACTTATACTATATATATATATATATATATATATATGTATGTATGTATGTATATATATATATATATATATATTCTGACGCAAACCCGCCCCGAACACCCAATTTAATTTAACTTACTCTCAACAATCGTTGAGCGTCTGGGCGGGTGCGCAGATATCTGCTCTTACGAGCTGACTTTATCTCAGGGCAGTGGGATCCTTTGGGGTGTAGAGAGCAATCCAAAACACGAACACAAATAACAGTAAAACAAAATTTAATTACTTCAAAATAATAACCAAATCTACTACACACAAATCATCATCATCTTCCTTGAAATTTTCAACGTACCATCAACACACACGATATTCTCGTTAAATCAAAAATAACCAAAGACTCTTCAAAATTCTACTCACTGAATTACTGTTCAATAAATTAAGGAGTTCCTTTGCAATTAAACTGATTAAATTTACTTCCACTCTTAACTAAATAACTTCGTACTCTTTACCATTCTTATTTTACATTTGTTTTTCCTAAAATTACATGAACAAGTAACGTGCTCTGAGGCACGACTTCCTCCACACTTCAATGCAATTATTACTACAAAAATTTACTTCAATTCATTCACAAATCTAACAGGTAATCAGGCGTCAAAATGGCTAGTGCATTGTAATTACGATCTGAAAGTTATTTTGCCTTCATAGTCCAGTACCTCCCCGTATAATTTCTCTTAACATTTTCTTTTAACGCGGCGCGAACTTGACCTAGATTTTGCTTGCACCGTTACCTCCCCTTTTGCATGAAGCTGGCCTTGCGTCTGGTCGCTGGCTGCCGCGTGGACGCTGTCGGCACGTGCAATGCAAGTCGAGGCCTTGCGTCTGGCGACTCGCTGCCTTCGTGCCTCCGTCTTCTCTCTCTTCCGCTCCCGGCTCCTTTCCTTTTCTTCTGTCTTCTGCCCCCGGCTCCGTTCCTCTTCTATCTTCTTCTCCCGGCTCCGTACCCTTCTTCTGTCTTCTGCTCCCGGCTCCGTCCCCTCGTCCGATTTCGAACGCTACTCGCCCGGCTCCAAATCTCAGTCAGCACGTCCTTTTGCTCGTGCTTAGTTTTTTCGTACGCCGGCGTGAGGTGTGGTTCTCGCTGCGTACTAGTTTTCTCCCTCTCTCCAGCTGCAGATTTTATGTGATTTAATCTGAGCATCAACTCGTGTCGCAATTTAACAGGCGACCTCCTTCACGGTGCCGTAACTGAAGAAAACTTTCTTTGAATATTCTACAAATTCGCGGACGACTAACTAGACGCCTTTCTGACGCCGAACACTCCTAACTAATGATGATCTTACGAATGGTACGTTACAATTGGCGACCGTTACTTCGGCGATGGTGTGAACCAGCAGAGCTGCTGCGACCGGCGTAAACCAAAGAGAGAAGCTGCCGCTTCCACGGACGTAAAACCAAAGGGATCTTGTACTCCGGCGGGCGTAAACCAAAGAGAGCTGCTGCTGCTGCGGGCGTGAACCAAAGAGAGCGTTTCCGCTTGCGGACTCGCGTTTTATGCCTTCTGCTTGTAGGGGTAACGCGGCGCCTCCTCCTCCCCTCTCCAGCTGATGCGCGTCATTTCCTCGCGACGTTCGGCGGACGACAGTTTTCTCGTCCGCGGGCGCGCCCTTTTCAAACTGCGCCGCGCTCTCTTCCCCGTTCTTTTATGGTGTTTTATGGTGCGCGGGCACCTGTGACGAACCTCTGAACTCACGTTCGTCACTATATATATATATATATATATATATATATATATATATATATATATATATATTAGGGTGTCCCTTATATTGCCCGAAAAAAAATTTTTGCAATTTTTTTGGGCTCACCCCCTAAATATTTTCCATTCGGTCAAATTTACTCGAAAATAAAATTTCGTCTCATTATGTCGATATTAACCCGTGCCGACTTGAGCGCTAAATTTGAATGTTAGGGATCATTGGTTTTGTTGAGTTAAGTCAGTGGAAAAGTACTAATATATTTTTAATATAATTTTATATTACAATTTAATTCATTTTCAATCTTTAGACTGTGTTATAGTTTTAACTTTTCTTGTGGATACTTTTTTTCAGTGTTTCTTTCTTGCAATATGCGTACAGTGAACGATGTTCTTGAACAACACAACAAAAAATTTCTTTCGCTCATCATAAAAGTAGCCCAGTAGTCCATGAAAACCTTATGTTAATTCAACAGGCGTTTCAGCGCAGTCATTCACAGCTTTCAACTTTATAAATAACCTTTTAGCTTCTAAATATGGAGAGTTGCATTACCAGGTCAAAGGACAGTTTTGAATAAAACTAGTATCCATCTTCAGGCAAGAGAACATATCTGCTTTTATTTCACACAAATTCGGCTATTGTTTTTATTGAAATTAAGATTAAATTAAATTAGGAGATATATTATATATTAACGAATTAATAATTGAAGAACTGGCCGGCTCCGTGGCCAAAATCTTTAAAGCAGCAGTGTCGTGGCGATCTCGCACCGCAGGGTGATGGGTTTGAGTCCCGCCTCGGGTATGGGTGTATTTGTGTATGTCTATGTGTGTGTGTCCTTTCACCTCTCACTATCATCATTCATCTTCCATACCGAGGGCTAACAGCCCTGGGAAGTAAAAATGCGTAATGCTGATCCCCCACTGTATTCTCAGCATCCCTGCGAGGTCCGAAGTGACATGTTCAAAATAAAAATTAAAGAACGGTCTTCGGTCTACAATTGAGCGTACCACATTATTCTCTATCCAATTTTTCACAAAAAGGAATATAACACTCTTCCATGTGTAGATTTACTCAGGTTAAAAACCCTACCATTTTGATTTTGATTTGTAACGTCTACTTCATCAGAAAGCGGTACGATAGACAATTCTTCTAAGAAATACTACATACTGTATCTACATTTTTAAGTACTTTTGAAATTGTGGAATCTATCCTTTCAAGTGAGTTTAGAAATTTAAAAAATCATCTTGATAAGGAGCTTTTCCAGCTCCACTGTCCTAAAGCCACGGTTTCACATAAACAGTTACAATCAACAGAAAGATATTATTTAAGGAATTTTTAATTACACAAGATAGTTTAGATTCTGATCTTAGCAGAAACGTTTCAAATATTAAATATCTTTTGCCATCTATCGAGCTAGATGCATTACCCCAGGAAAATGTATTTTTAGATTGTTACTTTCATAAAAGTCCAACATTTCTTTAATTTCGGACTCATTAAATAACATTCCCGTATTCTCTTTACCACTTTCAAAATTAATGGCATTAAATCTTTTCTAGATTTCCTTAAAATGCTAAAAAAGTGGTGTCAGGATTGCTTGCTACATTACGTGTTTTACATTCAAACACATATTGTGAAATGAGTTCATGTGATGACGGCACGGAAAGAACGATGCCCTGTCCAAATTTTCTTCAAGAAAGACGTATATTCCATCAAAATGTCAAGTGTTTGTTGCAGTTGTATCACAGCAAAGAATTTATGATCTTTTTTCTTATTGTATTGATCTTTGTTGCACCCTTTCTTCTCTATCCGCGAGATGTTCGTCTAGTTCAAACACATATTGTGAAATGAGTTCATGTGATGACGGCACGGAAAGAACGATGCCCTGTCCAAATTTTCTTCAAGAAAGACGTATATTCCATCAAAATGTCAAGTGTTTGTTGCAGTTGTATCACAGCAAAGAATTTATGATCTTTTTTCTTATTGTATTGATCTTTGTTGCACCCTTTCTTCTCTATCCGCGAGATGTTCGTCTAGTCCTACAAGATAGCTTTTACATCCTGGCTCTTTCTGCTGAAATAAAAAGATCCTATCTTCTTCAAACGTAATCATTTGTAAAGCATTCGGATGTGCAATTTCAAATAGATTCTTCAAATTATTTCTAAACTATCCACGGTGCTTCCAAATATCTTCACACTTGCTTGCGTTTTTTGTAATTTTCCTCACTCCGAATAGTTCAATTTAATAAGTTTTTGCGAACAATGCTGATAAGCTCTTGTCGGAATTCTTGATTTCTTCCAAAATATCATGCACTCACGAGCCACAAGTTTAGCGCTTGCTAAATTAGCGCTTGCTGTTCATTTTAATTTCCATATGTTATAAAATAAAACTTCAAGCACTTGTTTATTTCATGGTAAATTGCGCTACAGTTATTAGAAGTTTTATATTAATAATTAATACTATCTCGTATTAAAGACACACGTTCTTCGGCACTGCATATGACATTTACGTTACGGCACTGCATATGACATTATGTTAGATTAGCGACCTATAAACACGAGTGACACGATCGATTAAAATTCATGCATTGTTGTGCTCGACTCCTGACTCAGCGGTTGGTGATAGCTCTGGACATGTCCGTCATGCAAATTCGCGCTCAAGTCGGCACGGGTTAGAATGCTCCGATCTCAACAAAATTTTGTACAGGCATGTTTTAAGGTCATTCGGACAAAATTGGAAGGTGAGCGGTATATATATATATATATATATATATATATATATATATATATATATATGTATATATATGTATATATATATGTATATATATATATATATATATATATATATATAAAGGTGGCCGTAAATTTATTTCTAGCTGCTTTTTAAGAAAGCAGAAAAAACATGGCAAACTCTCTTGTTTTTGTTGAGGTCTTAGAGGAAGCTGCTTTTGCTTTCCAAAGAGTTCCCAGATTATTCCATAAGATCTATTTATTCGAAAACAACAAATACGTTTTCTTGAAAGCAATATCTTTTTTTCTCATTGCAGAGAGGACGCTGATACTAGTTCTTGGTGTAAACAATAAGAGAAACAGTGCCATCCTGATGCATGATCTGCGATAAGCAACGAGAACGAAGAAGAAAATTTACGAAACAAGGTTGAAATTATATTTTGCCATTTTCCGTATATTCTCTATTATTCAAAGAGATCAGTAAATTGTGGAATTACCAAGAAAGATATGTGGTTGTTTTGACTAGTTTGAAGAATGACAGAGCGAAGAGATCAATGCGAATGAATCTTGTAGAAAATTGAGAATTATTAATAGAATATGATTTTACCTATCTCAGTATTGCGGGTATCAATGAAACATATAAAAAATCATATGAATATTTATAATTCTAATGATGTTCCTAACGAAACAGGAACAGAACTTTTTGTTCAAAATATTGTATAATATTGCCCATTAATGTGTGCCAGGAAGCCAACTACATTTGTCGACTCCCCTGTCCATTATTTTTTTTATTTACATACATTTTATTTTTACAACAATATTCATTATATTTTTTGCATATCATGATGGCCGTCTTTCTTGTGGATAGTTTCGTATATTTTTCTATATTTTTTGCCATTTTCGGCCGTTTTTACTTTCACGTATACGTATGTATACACAGAGTAATATACTTAGTATAGGGAAAGTTATGTAATGCTGCGCGAAAAAATGGCGAACTTTCAGCGGGAAAAATGCATTACCGGGCCGTGATAACGAAAAAGTGGATAAAACCAATTGCTAAATTAAGAAAAAAATCCCTTAACACGTGGTGTAGCCAGAAACCCTGTTTTGTGGGTCCTTAATATCGAAATACCAATTGAAAGGAAAACGTCCGTCTGTCCGTCTGTCAATCTGTCTGTGAACACTGCTCGCACCTAAACCATACGTACGATTTCTTCCAAAATGGATATTCCCCGGTCGATCTGGTTCGAGTCGAAGCTTTGAGATTTTGAAAAAGATTCTATAAAATTTGGGAGTACTTTACATGAAGCTCCCCGGACATTTTCAAAATTTTCTCAAAAAATGGCTCCAAATTTTTTCTTTGAATTTCTTGTAAGAATAGAATAAAATACGCTTATTAAGGTGGCGTAGGTCCTATTTTCACGGATAACTAAAAATTTTTGAAAATAGCAGAAGTTTAAATTTTTTTCGGCGTCATTCTGGAACTACAAAATTGAATATAGAGATTTTACCTTCAAATAATTTTTTTTCTTTGTAGTAAGTTCCTTCTTTAAGGTCATGTACATTTTTTGAAAATTTTAGTAGTTTTCGCGCAATATTGCGTGCAATGAATGCAATTTTAAAAAATTACAAAAACAAGATTTTCTCAAAAACGGCTCCAAATTTTTCTTTAAACTTTTGGTGGGTATAGTGCCTAATGTATTTTATGAGATGACAAAAACGCCATATTGCTCTATTCTTTTGTTTTTTCAAAAATTGCATTTTCAAAAATGTATTTTTTTGACTTGTCTCTCACTTCGTTAATATTTACATTAGCGGCAAATTGTTTACATTATTATATTCAGAGGCGGGATTTCGAATCTTTCATGGGGGGGGGGCAAATTTGGGTGCTATTATAAACACGAAAATATTCGTTTATTTAAATATTTTTAATTAATTGTGCTGTAATATATATATATATATATATATATATATATATATATATAAAATTTTCAATTTTGTTAATTATTTAATTGATTGTTATTAAATGTTATTAATTAGATTAGTTGAGCACAAAGGTGACGATCTTCAATGTTATTGAACTGACCGAACTGTAAATTCAACGATGCATTTTTTCTCAGTGAATCATATCGAAATATCGAAAATATTTATTATGATCACAAATGTTTATACATAACTGTGCCATTCTGTAGCGCCACTAGTTATTTTCTTTGTTATGAAATGCTGCGAAATATTGATTCCGAGATTTCAACGGAAATACACGTTTTGGAGGTCCCCTAACGCCGCAAAAGTTTTTTTTTTTTTTTCCTTTTTTTTCTTCCTTTCAAAACGTCGTCCGCCGTCCGTCCGTCTGTTTGGTGTATGTGAACAACACAAGCGCCTAAACTATGAGTACGATTTTTCCCAAACTGAATAAACCTTGCCGATCTGGGTTGAGTCGAGGCTCTGCGATTTTGAAAAACATTCATTAATTTTTGGGGGTACTTTACATGAAGCTCTCGGGATATGTTCAAAATATTTTCAAAAATGGCTCTTTAAATTTTCTTTAAATTTCTTGTAAAAAGAGTGAAACTCATTTACAAAGATGGCATAGGTTCTATTTTCACTGTTAAATCTGAATTTTTGAAAGTTGTAAGATTGAAATTTTTCGGCGTAATCTTACAACTACAAAATTAAGATGGAGTTTTTTCTTTCAAGTAATTTTTTTCTTCATAATTAGTTATTTCGTTTAGTTCATGCACAGTTTTTTCAACATTTTACTAGTTTTCGCGCATTATTGCGTCCAATACGTGCAATATTAAAAAATATCAAAACGATTTTCTTGAAAACGGCCCTATATTTTTCTTTAAACTTTTGGGTGGATAATATTAAATGTACTCTGTAAGATGACATAGACTTTTTATTGCTGTATTCTTATGTTATTGTTTTCCGAAATTACACTAATGTATTTTTTCTTGTCTATTACGTCGTTAATATTTACATTACAGGCGATTTGTTCGTTGTTTAGAACCGAGAAAAAACGAACACCTCTGTTTCACAGCCGCTCTCATTTGCAACCGAACCACAGAGCTATGATGACAAAAGGAGTTATTGAACTAGTTGTTAAAATCGTTCCTGGTAGAATGTTTGCGTAGTATGAAAAGACACCAAGGTGGCTCATATTATATAAATGGCTTGTTTCACCATCTTTATCTCTATATGTATAATAAACGGGATTTTTTTCTTTTTGAGAGTTAAAATTTGAATGTTATGACTTGACCTCCGAATTTTAAGCACAAAAAAATGTTTGATTTAGGCTCCTAAAATAGGCTACAAAATTACGAAATTATGCTCTAATAGACATTAAAATCGACGTTTTTGGCACTTAAAATAGGTTACAGAATGACTAAGCCATGCAAAAAAATGGACATGAAAAAGTTAAATGTCTGGCTTCAAGAACTGATCTCAAAAGGATTAAATTAGGTAATTTTTATTATGCAGGAAAAAGTATTTTTACATTGATGAGAGACTAAAAGGATATTTTATTGACTTTCATGAGTAGAAGTATAATATTTAATCAATATTTTCTCCAAATTTTCTACAATAAGGCTGTCTTATCTATGAAAATCATTTTGAAGGCTGAAAATAAGCTTTTCACTGACAGAAATTTATTGGAGCAAACACATTTAGTAACATTTCTTATGCTCACTTCTCCTAGAACTACTTCACTTGTCCCTCCTCCCCACAGAAGAAAAAAACGACGCATTTAACCAACTATTTTAAAATCTTCGTCTGTCCGAGAGTTGGCTCTTGCCTGACCTGTGCTTTCCACACCTGGAAATCGCAGACGACGCGCTGCGGCAATAAGCCTCAACCTGTCAACAGCGCAGCTGCATCAAGAATGGTTGCATTTGCCTAGAAGCGCGTGTTGATCGGAGACGAGCGTGAAACATCCTTATTATGTTGACTTGCAGGACTCCTTTTGTTCGGTATTTCGAGTAAAAGATTTCAGTGCGTTGTCGATTGCGTATTCGATCACATGATATTTGCATTTCGGAAAAGTTTTTGCGTTTCCATAAAACAAATTTCAAAATTTAGCATTTAAAATATCGTTTTTGAAAATAGCTTGTTTTAGGCAGTTTTAGGTAAAAACATATAATAGGCATCAACCGCACTTTTAGAACATTTTAGGCTCTATTAGACGCTTTTAGTAGATCTATTTTGTTATGATTCGTAATCATCTGCAATTTTTCACAACATCCTAAAGGAACTAAATAGGCATTTGTCCTAAAATCCGAGGTCTAGTTATGACTTATGATTTAAGGCATGAAACAGTTTAATTTCCAAGTAAATAACATTTAAAAGCAAAATATAATCGAAAGAAGATTTATTAATAAAGGGTATTAAATATAACGCTGAACATTATCCTGCGCGTTTTATAATACTGAATTAAAGTTCACCAATTTATTAATGTATGTTATTAGCTCAGTTTCATAAAATTATTGTTTGCTTAATTATTATTATTATTATTATTATTATTATTATTATTATTATTATTATTATTATTAGTATTAGTATTAGTATTATATTTCTTCTCAAAATACAGAAACAAGTAAATATTTTATATATAAAAAGGAATATTCACGACATGAAATTAAATATAATTTTTTAAAAATTGTCCCAAGATTGGCGGGGCAGTTGCCCCGCCTTGCCCCCCCTGAATCCCACCTCTGATTATATTCATGAGTACATGTGCTTTAAATAATGTCAAGTAAAGTTTATCGAAAGCACAACTGTTTTCTCTGAAAACTAGCTCAAATTTCCGCATTTTTAGAAACGCTCAAACGCCATTTTCTCATAAATGGCTAAAAAAACTCTTCAAACTTTTCGATCGGATAGTGCTAATGGCACTCTTTAATATGACGTAAAGTTTATTTTGAGTTATTTTTTTGTATTTTTCAAAAATTATACAGATGTAATTTTTTTTAAAGAATCACTCACATCTTTAATATCCACAGTACCAGCAATTTGTAAACATTATTATATTTGTGAGTGTAAGTGCTTCAAATAAGTTCAAATAAATTATTTTGAAAACTCAAAAATTTTCTGTGAAAATGAGCTTCAAATTTCGCATTTTTTAGTAGCGCTAAAACGCAATTTTCTTTAAAACGGCACTTAATTTTTAAAAGAAAATTGCCATTTAGGGCTAGGTTTTTGTGTTCTTTAATATTCTAAAATTAATGTTTCCGTTCTACCAATAGGAAACCGAAAAATTAAGAAAATGACAAAAAAATGTACTTTTGGCGGTGATAGATGGTAGCTGGCAAGAGAGAGTATGTGGCAATTCCAAATAGCTAGCGAAGACCCAAGGAAATATGGGAAACTGATACGGGAAAATATGTGCCATTCTGTAGCTCCACTACTTTTTCTTCTATTTTTGATGCATTTTTAAGGGGTTGGGTGGGGGCGAGTTCATGTTGACTGCCTTTCAGGATATGATCGAAAGTTTCTTCACGAATTTATTTCGAATTCGTCGAATGCAAGTCTATTACGTTTTAATTTATTTATTTAGTAAAATAAACAACAAACAAACAACTGTATGTGACGTAGGTGGGAGAAGTACCATCTTCTCACTTTATTTTCAGCTTCAGGACCTCCTTCCAATATTTTAATTATGAATAGTTCAAAGATGAATAAAAGTTAAATAATAATAATTATAATAATAATAATTATTATTATTATAAATAGAAAATAAAACTAAAAAAAGCCCGAGATTAGCAACATTTGAAAAACAAGATATTATTGTTCCCAAGTTATAGAAAATTAACTTGCATCGGTAAACGAACTGTGGATTTAATTATTTTGTACTGCTAACATTATACTTCACACTATAGGCTCTATTAGCAAAAGGAGAGTTCAACATGGTTCAACAAAACGTGCGCATAGTGAAGCCACATTTATGTCCAGAAGTGAAACAAGGGACCTGAGAGTATGTCTAGGCAAGGGACCTCCTCAGTATTTGCTCAA
The DNA here is from genome assembly GCA_031308135.1 of Acheta domesticus. NCBI lineage: Eukaryota > Metazoa > Arthropoda > Insecta > Orthoptera > Gryllidae > Acheta > Acheta domesticus. The sequence continues at coordinate 96,180,987 of JAHLJT010003656.1, forward strand.
TGGATCAGGGAAACTAGACAAAAACCTGATCGAGATGAAGGGTTTTCGTTTCCGTTCAATTTCCAGAAAATGAACCAACAAGAGTGCTTCCTGTTAATCTTCATTTTGGAAAAATAAATGAAATGTTATCTATTAATAGGCTTACTTGAAATCGGCCTTTCTTATTAGTGCAACGGAAGTAATGGAGTAGATGATTCTGTCGTAGAGCATGGCAAGGTAGTACATTGAACTATAGACCATTCGCAATTTTATATGGCCCGCGAATGGAAAGAACGAGCAACATTACACATACTTAAATAAAAGTCCGTTCTTACGAATTGACAATATTTAAATTAAAAAACTTAATTCGCCAAAGTTCCGCACCGATTTGGACATTCTCAGAAATAAACATTGAATATTTTACTTATTAAGAATGATGACAAAGAATTCTGAACATGATTTATCTTTTGCTTTGAATGTTGCCTACTCTGAACTACTGAGCCCACTGATACTAGTGTTTTGTTCTTCTATTGTTTTTTTAGTGTCCTGAATGATCCTGAAACTTTAGATTTGCATGCTTGGATAAGTTACTCCTTGGCACGTCTACCTTGTCATTAAGAATGGGCTGTGATGAAAAATGTATTCGCCAAGTTAGTCAATATTTAAATGCGCCTTTGGGAAAATTGGCATTTGACGTAGGAGGAAATGTAAGTAATCATAAACTTCCTCATAACATAACCTACACTAAATTTGGGCTGGCACGTATTCAATAACCGATATTTGTTTTGCGTGAACACTACTGAACTTATTATAAAATTTTGAGTTACGTGTGAGTGTGGTACTTGGAACTTCATACATCAATAATATATGTGATTTCTCCAAAACGTTAATATCAACCAAAACTTTGCCCCTGAATTATTTTGTATTGTAGCCATTTAGTTGTCTCTTTAAAAAACTTATTTCATTTCATGTAATTATATTTTAAATATTTTGATTTGCAACTTTAATGATATAATTCCAAGTTGATGAACAATTGGATAATTCAAGCTATTGACTTACAAATATTTTGTAGATCTCTGCAACTCTGTCCAACAGTACGGTAACTGGCTTTGCAACAATTGTCTTGTCACTAGCAAAGTTAAGTAAAACTCCACAATTTGGAAGAAATACAGAGGATGAAGTTGTTGTGAGACAATGGATAGAATATATTGCTTGTTATGGTGGATGTCTTGAATCATCATCATCTCGACGAGTTCTTGAAGTAAGTCTTGTGTGTTTGAAACGTCTGTTACAATGATATGTGTATGTTACCCTGACTTTGTTTTCATTACAGGAATTGAATGATGTCCTTTCTTCAGGAGCATACTTTATAGGAAATTATCAAACATTAGCAGATGTAGTAATATATTATATACTTTACAATGTTATGGTAAGTGTGTATTTGATTATGTGAGTTGAAGTTAGCTGAGATTCCTATCTTTTTGTTAATATCTTTATTTTTAACCTGTTCTAAAAGATAGAATTGTTTACAATTGGAGCATGATAAAGATTTCGCAATATCGCAGAACAATGTTGAAAGTCACATTCTAGGTTCAAATTTATTTTTGATATTTAGTGTTTTTCTAGCGTTGGGCAACTTAGCAAAAATTTTCTTATAAAGTTTGTAATTTTCTGATAAAATTGCAATTATTGGCTTGTAGTAGCACAAATGCTGCTGAACTGAAACACACAAAATGGTTTTTCCAATTAAATTAGGTGAAAATAGTGTGAAAGTATAGGATAGAGGAGAGAAAGTGGGTAGTGAAAAAGATGGCATTTAATAGAAATTAATTTTGTTGGAATAATTTATTTGTTATATAAATAAGGAGTGAAATATTAGCCTTGTGGCTATTCTTGTATTAAATAAAAAGTTGCATGCACATTAGGGTAGCCAGATGCAGTGGCTAGAATAATCGAGTGGAAGGGATGAAATTGTGCTACAATAGAGCATGATGGAAATTACTAAATTGCAGTATAATTGTGATATATTTTGCTTGAGTCTCATGGTAAGTTCACTAGCAATTGGTGGTGCTGAAAAAGTTGAGCCAGCAAAGAAAATACTTTCTTTTTTGTTACGTGATACCTTGTGCTCTAAAGAACTGAAGGAAAGTGATTTCAAATCAATTAGTGATAATGAATATTTTGACAGGGGTCAAGATTTTAATATAACTTTAAGATTGTATTTGTTTTGTTAACAGATTTGTTCGTTAATGTGTGATTTGAGGTTTAATATAAATATTGTCATGTGAACTCTCATGAATTTATTTCTTGTTATAATGTCAAAATTAAAATTTTTGATCACTATTTTTTTTAAGTGAGAATGTTCATAAGTCTAGCTACAAGGATTTTTAATTAGATTGTGAAGATTGTCACCCATTATACAAAAACTATACACTAACAATAAGCGACTCTCTTTGGAATTTTGTTAGTTTGTTTAGATTTTGTGTAAAAACGTACAAAACTAAACCTAGTTAAGTGTATTCAAGTACTTTCAAGGTGTTTCTTTATCTGGTGACACTTTGTCATATTTGTATGTGAGGTGAGCGATAAAGTGACTTCAAGTTAAAGTAAGGGGGAATGAAAACTACTTGATCTCCTTAATTTTAGTAAGCAATCAGAAATACACTAGTACTAATAAATATTTTTTGTAAATTGTTTTAAAAATTATGGTACAGATATGGTACGATCTGGCAACACTGATACACACTGCTCAAAAGCAAATGAAATACTCTTGTACAGCAAATTAATATTTTTAGAAAAACAATCTCCAAGAGTACTGTATAATAACATGGTATAGTATATATGGATACACACAGTACAACAGTATGAGAGCACAACACATGAGAGACATAGGAGCAGAACAAGGATTCAATTAAATATGCTCCATGACAACAGTGTTTAGTATTACTTTTGAATAGTATCAGTCATTTTAGCTCTTAAATCAATTTGTACGTACATAATAGGAAAACTATTTAGAATGTTGCAAAAGAAGGTGAGAAAATAAGTTTTCAATAACCTGATTAAGGGGGCCAATTCCAAATTTCATGTGTGAGTATATTTTATTTATAGAAGTGTACCATGTGTTCTACATTATATTGAAAGAAACAAGATTGTATTTTTTTGGAAATTTAGTTTCTATTTAAAAGAGGGTAAATTTCTAATTATTTTCTTTAAATTATTCTTGACAAATGTGTATTTTCTGTGGTAACTAATTACACACACACACAAGCAAAAAAGAGTTTATATTAATATGTACCTCCTAACTTAAAGAAAAATTAGTACAATTACATTTTTTTTTGCAGAACAATAAATTGAATTGTTTGTTTAAATTGTATTTTATTATGTACACCTCACACAATAGCAGTAACATTTTATTGATCATATTGTATTCTCATTTTCTGTGAGTTTTTTTGTGGACTTTTTTTTTTTTTATAATTTTTTTTAATGATGCTAATTTTCACCAGTGGTTAATGCAAAATCCTCATATTTTGAGATTTGCGTAATGGAGTATACATTTTCAACACCCAACAGCTCATTGGGGGACATGGTACATATTCATTAGCACAGAAAATAGAACATTTCGGAAAAGCTAAGAATGCTAGAAGAAAATGTTTGAAGCATGAATAAGTGCAATAGAAATAGATCTAGAAACATCCATTTTTTCACCGTTTTCATTAAAGTTTTTAGTAGACAAATACTGTAAACATTTTTGGAAAATATTTTTTGTGCCACTGAAATGAATATTAGAACATCTTTTTCACATTAAAAACTGCATTTTTGTGGTATAAAAAAGGTAGTAAAAGTGAAATGTATAATAATGTGCTAAAACTTCAATTTTTTTCTCCCTGTATTGTATTAGAATAACAGCTATTTGTCGTACTGATACGAAGCACCATCTTTTGAAATGTGTGAAGCTTAATATCAGTTTTTTGTTTTTTAAATCTCCCTTATGTTGTTAATATATGCATAAATGGTGTTTTGTATGCATTAATTAATTTTTTTAAAACAAGTGCTTCAAATGATGTCTTATAAAGTTTCTTGAAAACTCATCAGTTTTTTGTGAAAGAGCTCAAAATTCCACATTTTTAGAAACACTCAAACACTATTTTCTGAATAATGACTCCAAATCTTTTCTTCGGACATTTTTTGATGGACAGTGCTAAATGCACTGTATAAGATGACATAAAATCATTTTGCAGTATTCTTTTGTTTTCTTCAAATAATTACACAATTACACATAATTACACAACCTTCAATCCAGCTGGCCACCAGAAATATAGATGAAGACATGTTGAAATGAAAACTGTATTCTCAGTCTGACTCACACCATTACTTTTGCCTAGTCATTTCTTAGAATAAAGTGCGTAAACTCTTGGTCTCTTGACATTTGTCACTAAGGCAAAACAGAATTCTATGCCAACATTCTCAGAGATACAATAGGGTTTTGGATTTTTGTATGAGCTTTCTGGATACACATATACAAGGAATAATACAAAGAATAATTATAGGATTGGACTTCTCAGGACTGCATAGTTTATTTGAGGGCAATCTTAGTAAGAAGTTAGCTTGTTTACTTTACATTGTGCTGGAGTGTAGCTACTTGGTTGTGATTTAATAAATATGGTTGTATGCACTGACCTCCGATGCCTAGCATTTCATGTTTTGTTAAAAGTATGGGATGATAAATAATGTTAATGGCTTAAGCATGTCCCCTTTTCTATCAATTATTCTATTTCCGTGAAATTCTCTATACTTGTTCCCCTTAATTTGAAATAATTCAACATGATTCATTCATTCTGAAATTCCATCCCAAACCCCCTCTCCTACATTTTCAAGCAGAATTTAAGTGGGATCCTTTCAGTTTTTCATGAACAGTGGAGAAATCAACTCTGAATTTTTTGAAAGTTAAAATTTGCCTACAAAAGTCATTTGGATTCATTCCATTAGTGCAATTAGAATCAAGTAATTCAAGGTCCAAGATGAAGATGTGTTCCGTCAGGAAGTAGCATGGTTGAGACTGATGGGAAGAACATGGATGGGTAGATGGGAAGAGTGGATGAGATTGAGCATTGTATGCTGTGTGGAGTAGCGGGGGACAGGGTGAGGGTATAAATTAAATTACTTCCATTTGACACTATGGATAGAATGTATTCCTTCTCCTGTCTAACAGTTGTACCGGTTGTGGATCAATTCTGTATCAGATTTACATCTGGTCTATTTCTACCCTGGGATAAAATCTTCCCCTGCCATTGTTGCGAAAACAGTGGGGTACTCTTGGGTTTATGATATGCATGATACTGCATCATTCAAGAAGATTCCAACAGAGAAAAGTGTGTGATACAGTCAGAAATAAAAAAATATTGTCCAAAACAAATGATATTCTTCTTCGCTACAATGATTCTTGCAATTAAAAGAAAAAAATATGTGTAAATGATTCTTTATTACATAACTGGAAAATATCTTTACCGTGAGTGGCATATCTCTTGATTTTATCTTGCAATATTAGTGCTAGTGATTATTGTGGACATATTTATTAGTATTTAAATTACGCACTGGCATTAGATTTAGTCAACCATTAAGAAGATTAATACTGAAAATCTATCCCAATATAAAGAAATATTCTACAAAGTTATATACACCATTGGTATGGATAAAATGAAGATTATGTATTTCTGTACCAAATGTGAATATAAACATTATATTAATGCTGTTCTTTCTTGCAGTTGGGTCTGACTCTTCAGGAGAAAGAACAATACCAACACCTGTCTAGATGGTTTGCTAATATGCAACAAGATCCAGCTTTGCGACAGAAGAATCGTCTCTTGGTGTTTAGTCGAATACCTTTGTACAGTTAATTCTTGTATCTACAAGTGATGTGATCTCCTTTGATGCATTTGTGAAAGTGACTGGGAACTGAAAGTAGCCAAGATTAATTTTATCCCAATGTTAGTGTTTCTTTTGTAATAATTATTTATGTATATTCAAAATGTGTGAAATACATAATGTATCAAGTATTGATTATAATTTCGAGATCGTATTGCTTCTAAATTATTATATAAAACGTTTATTGATATTTTAATGTGTTTTACATTGGCAAAACTTAAAAATATTTGGATACCATTGTGAAAAAATAAATGTTGAAATCCAATATTTCTAGATATTTGTCATAAGTGAATTATTTATGACATGTATATATTTCATTGATATAAGTGATACCTTAAATCAATGTTATTTACATTCCCTTGCCTTCAATAAAATTAAATTGCTGTTACAGGATTTCATCTTATCAGGCTTTCTTTGTATTCCTTTTGCTCCACAATGCATTTAATTGCATTTTTTAGATCCTATTGAGTTCTTTGGCTGCATTACATCTGTCAGGTAATTGATTTAATTTCTCTAGCACTCTGCCATTTAATTTACTACTCCTGCACAACTTATTAGTTGTAAAAATTAAATTATTTTAAATTCTGTCTATGCAAACATTACATATGTTTTAAATATATATATTTAAACATTACATATATTTTATATATATTTTACATACGCTCTGGGCCAGGGGCGACAAGGGGAGAGGGGGAACCTCGTGATCTGCGCATGCGTCATTGCTCGTCGCAATCTCGCGGCAGACGCTAGAAGCATTTTAGCGTCCAAGCAATCACGGGCAAGCTTCAACAACCCGCCGAATTCAATCATAGGAAATCAAATTAAAATTAATTCAAAACTTGTTTCGCTCAACGGACCACTTGTCAGATTATCAATACAGTACTTAGGGTTCTTTATTAATATTATACACGGGGATGCTCAGCGTCCCCTAACGCTACGCCACTGAAATTTAAAGAAAAAAATTGGAGCAGTTTTTGAGAAAATTTTGAAAATGTCAGGGGGCATCATATGAAGTACATCTAATTTTAAAGAAAGTTTTTCAAAATCGCAGCGCTTCATGTGGAACGTGATCATCATTAGCAGCATGGATTGGGCTGATCTAGCCTGTTCCGGCAAAGTTGTCTAGAGACCATTTTTGGTCTTCCCACTACTCTTTTTCCACACTCATCGTCATAAAAAAAGCTGCACCCAGAAGAACAAGATGGATTGCAATCGTTTTTGGGAGGCAGGTAGAGGGTACCACGTATACAAAATGATTACACTTTCACATTTGTAGAACCAACATTTATAGTGCTACACGGCCACAGCTGGTACATGTTAGTATGACGTGGGGCCGCCATTTTAGCGAACACGCATTCAGACATTGCGGCATGGAGTCGTACAGTTCTTGAATGATGTCCTGTGCTAGTCCATCCCATGCAGCTTGCACCTGAGCGCGCAGTTCTTGCAGATTGGTGGGTAGGGGTAGGATCATGAACGCACACTCCATAGAACCCCAAACATTCTCGATCGAGGGAAGGTCTGGCGATGCGGTTGGCCATGACAGAGAATCCACGGCTGCAAGGCATGCTCGGGAGATGGCTGCGGTATGCGGACGCGCGTTGTCCTGTTGAAACGGCATGAGCGTGGACGTTCACGAACGGCAGAGCCACCAGTTTCAGGATCTCCTGAACGTACCGTGCGGTTGCCACGGTGCCTCCAAGGAACACTAACGGTGAACGTGCACCATGGGATATCGCGCCCCACACCATCTCACCAGACCTGCGGGACGTGTGATGGGATACTACACACCACTCGTAGTGGCGCTCCCCATGGCGCCTCCAGACACGGACCCGGTGATCGTCGTCATCACGGCTGAAGCGGGATTCGTTGAAGATGACCCACTGCCAGTCTGCATGGCTCCAGGTCATCATTCCCTGCACCAGGCGAGTCTGTAGCGACGTTGCTGGAGTGTGAGTGTCAGGAGTCGTGACGGTCGGCGTGCGGCGAGCAGTACGTTGTGCAATCACCTGCCAATGGTACTGGCGCTTATACTGCGATTTTTCTAACTTTGCCCCTCAAGGCTACTCAAATCCCATCTTCGCGATGGAATATGTCACGGTATTTCGCATCTTTCTCAGTCGTTCCTCTAGATTGCGCATGATCGCGACAGTATCAAGCAGTGCTTGCGATCATGCGACTTCTACCAGCAACACCGAGAAAGACGCGAAATGCCGTATGATATTCCATCACGATTGGCCTTGAGGGGCGAAATCAGAGAAATCGCAGTATACAGGATGTCGCAGTGCAGACTGCACAGCCCGCTGAATAGCACCAATCGTTGCCGCTGGATCCCGCCTAGCGGACAATCCGTCGGTCCTCCCTCCTCATGGTGCGTGATGGACGTCCAGATCCTGCGTTTCGTGTGTGCATGCCTTCCTCAATCTATAGCCGCCAACAGCGGGCGATAGTGGTATCTGTACGATCGGTGTGGTGAGAAACGAGACAGGACCAACCAGCCTCCCGCACGCCCACGATACAGCCCCCTCTTGAACGTGTCTAACTGGACAACCGGCTGAATTGATAGATTGATTCGTGTTTCTGGGCGCGTCAACTACTTAGGTCATTAGTCCCGTAAACGTAATGCGTGTTTTTTTCTCGGAAGGTGACAATGATCTTTTCCCCGCTGGATGGCGAGATCTGGTGCCGATCTACTGTCGACTAACGGGGTTTTCCCCTCAACTAGATACCTTCCACCAGCGGGGCACCGCCCTAGCCGGGACAAGCTCTAAGCTCCCGACTGACAACCGGCTGAAGAAAGCGTAGCCGAAGCATAGTGAACGTGCAGATGACGCTCGGCGACGCTACCCGATGTCGTAACGGCCGGCGCCGCCGTTTGAAGCCCTTTTATTTAGATCGGTGGGCGCGACGTCACGTACGTACCACCTAATGCGCGGCCGACCGTGAAAACGAAATCAGTGGCTTAGCGAATGGTGTGCAAAATACCCTCAGAGTTTGCAGCGGACAGTAGAGTCCTTCGGGGTGCAGCTTTTTTCATGACGATGAGTATATATTTATCTTTTCTCGTAGGCTGGTAATTCCCAATTCCTCGCTTATATCCTTATTTCTAATATGATCCATTAACTTCCTGAATAGAAATAGTTTGCGTATTATTGCAGAAAAGTGCATTTTCTGCCCATTCTTTTGGACTACTCGAAAAAGCGAAAATTCAACTATACCCACCTTATGATTTTCGCGATTTTTGAAGGGAACTAGAATCTTCTGAAAATCTGCGACATAGCACGGAATTTCTTGGCGAATTCACTGATACAATCCGTTTGTCGATCCGCCTGTTATTTTTCCAGCAATTCGCGAAAAATGTGACCTTATGTTGGGCGACCAGATTTGGCCCAATTTTTCTGAAAATTCCTTTCAGAGCTCATTTCTCGTTCAAACGCGGTAAAAGTTGTCATTTTGTATCTCCATATTAAATATTGAAATTGGATTTAGCTTCCTGAATAGAAATAATTTGCGTATTTTTGCAGCAAAGTGCATTTTCTGCCCATGCTTTTGTGCAACTCGAAAAAGCGAAAATTCAACGATATTCTAATAATCTTATGTTTTGAAGAGCGATTTTTGAAGTTGACCAGAACGTTCTGAAACTCTGCGACCTTGTTTTTAATTTCATGGCGAATTCAGTGGTGAAATCCGTTTTTCAATCCGATTGTTAGTTTTCGAGAAATTCGCAAAAAACTGCCATATTTGGCGATTTTTGAAGGGAACTCGAATCTTCTGAAAATCAGCGTCCTAGCACGGAATTTCATGGCAAATTCACTGGTGAAATTCGTTTTTTCGATCCGACTGTTAGTTTTTCCGAAATTCGCAAAAAAACCTGAGCGCGGATTTTCCGGTAAAATTTGGAAATTTCCGAAAACAACTTGATTCTTCTGAACGCCAGAGTGCTAACACGGAATTTCATTAGGAATTCACTGGTGAAATCCGTTTTTCCATCAGATTGTTAGTTTTCCAGAAATTTGCAAAAAACGTGGCAGTAGATTTTCCGGCAAAATTAGCAAATTTCCGAAGAACACTCGATTCTTCTGAAGTCAGCGTCCTAGCACACAATTTCATGGCGAATTCACAGGAAAAACGCGTTTTCCCGTAAACGTTGATTCCAAATCCAAAATCGACAGCTTTCGGATCGACGAAATTTCGCGTTTTTGGCTTGCACAAAAGAATTGGCAGAAAATGCATTTTTCTGCAAAATTATGCAAACTATTTATATTCAGGAAGTACAATACGATTTCAAACTTTAATATAGAGTTAAAAAATTCCATTATTTACCGCATTTGAACGAGAAATGAGCCATGAAACGCATTTTTTAAAAATGACAAAGTGGCCGATTCACTATTTCGCGAATTTCTGGAAAACTAACATTGTGTTTGAAAACGGATATCCGAATAAAATCGACAATTTTCGTCGATCGAAGAAATTCCGCGTTTTGGCTTGCACAAAAGATTAGGCAAAAAATGCATTACACTGCCAAATTATGCCAACTATTTTTATTGAAGAAGTGAAATACGATTTCAAACATTAATATAGAGTTTAAAATATCCATTATTTACCGCATTCGGACGAGAAATGAGAACTGAAACGCATTTTTAAAAAAGTGACCAAAAGTGGCCGATTCAGATTTCCGTGAATTTCTAGAAAACTAACAACCTGTTTGAAAACCGGATTTCACCAGTGAACTCGCGTTTCGATCCCGGGCTGGGATATTGATTTCCAGCGAATTCGAAATTCCGTCCAAAACCGACACTTATCGTCGGTCGACGAAATTTCGCGTTTTTGGTTTGCAAAAAAGAATGGGCAGAAAATGCACTATTCTGCATAATTATGCAAACTATTTCTAGTCAGGAAGTAAATTACGATTTCAAACTTTAAATTAGAGTTAAAAAATTCCATTATTTACCGCATTTGGACGAGAAATGAGGCCTGAAACGCATTTTAAAAAGTGACCAAAAGTGGCCGATTCATTTTTTCGCCTATTTCTGGAAAAATAAAATTCTGTTTGAAAAACGGTTTTCCCCAGTAAACTCGCCTTGCAACTCAATGCTGGGATATTGATTTCCAGCGGATTCGAAATTCCGTCCAAAATCGACACTTTTCGCCGATCGACGAAAATCGCGTTTTTTTCTTGCACAAAAGAATGGTCAGAAAATGCACTTTTCTGCAAAATTATGCAACTAGTTCTATTGAGGAAGTGAAATTCGATTTCAAACTTTAATATTGCGACTACCCGTCTGTCGGTTGGGCGCCGTAGACGTGGTAGCCGGCTCGCTCAGTCGATAGAAAGGCTTGCCTAAATTGATGAAGATGGAGGAAGTTGGTGGCCGGTGTAAAATAAGAAACTTTTACTCATGTTAACAAATAGGTGGCTTTTATTAAAAAAAATAATTGCAAGATTTTATCACTCATGTCGGCGAGCATGCTCCCCTTTCCCAATTCCAAAATATGTCATGCACACATAAAATAATAAAATAAAATTGACAAGTGAAAATTACTACAGTAAAAAAAGAACAATATTTTCCTCTACGCTGATTCCCTCTTGACAGCCAAGCGCGGCCGGGAATCTTCTCTTCGTCGCCCGGTCAAAGGTAATTAAAAATTGTTCACCAAACTGTTTATGCCTTTCGACCACGGGCGCGCCAAAAGAACGAAAAAAAATACCGTCTCAGCGGGGCGGCGAGCACAACAAACCAGAGTTGAACGACCTCGAGCCCCAGCTGGTTGACAGGAGTGGCGTGGGACGTCTTGGGGCGCCGCACAAAAGAGGCGCGCAGGGCCGAGTCAGGTAGTAGGCGGGGTCGCAGGAGTGTTGACCCAACACACAACGCCGCTTACTTACTGTCGCTAATGCTCAGATAATGTCTGCTCAGCTGAATGACCATGTCACTTTCGGTTCACCGCACGGTACTTTAGAGTTCGTAGCAAGTTCGTGAATGATCAAATAGTTCCACGATAATGTTCCAAACACGAGCACAAGTCAGATACTTTTTCTGAACTATTAGAATGTCAATAAAACTTTTTACATTCCGCAGTCTACACTTATTTAAGAACCGCGCACAAATTCTTCTCGAAAACTCAACGTTTTCTTATAAGTCCAACTAAGAAACAAAACTTTATCTCTGACGCCGGGCGCCTCCACAATAACGTCTCGTCCCCCCGACCGCCTCTCACGTTCTCTCTGTGACGGCCCCACACCCTCTCTCTGTGATGGCCTCACACCTTCTCTCTGTGATGGCCTGCACCAAGTCCTTCGAGCCTCCCTTCCCCCACCAAATTCCCTCAGAATGTTCTAGAACATTCTAGAGCTTTGTCCACGTCCGGCGGCTATTGGCGAAAGGGTATTGCGTCGTAGAATAATTCCGCCCAATCATCGGAAGTTTTTGGGGCTGAGAGATGAGAGAGAAACCCGCACTCATTATCTCTCGCTTCAATTTTCTGTCAAATAGGGGCAGAAATTAATGACTGGGGGGGAACGAAAATCTCAAGGGAGGATGGGGAGGGCGAGGGACGCCGCGGAAAAGTACTGCCGGGCCACGTGCACGGGAAGACCTCCCAGGCTGCGGGACACTTGGGTGCGACGAATCGTTAGGGGGGTGGGTCCAGCGGGTGGCCTGACAGAACCCTGGCGCCGCCGTCGACCCCTCTGTCGCGCAACACGGAGCAATTCTCAGGCTCGCAGCCGTAATGGATTGGGTATCACTACATTGGCCTCCCTTCCCGCAATAGAGATATGCATCGTGTTTTAAAATTTTAAGGCATGTTAAATTTTGAAATCTTAGATGCTTATCTCGTCAAAAAATTAGAAAAGTGGTACCGAATTCTAAAGACTAATATTTCTGTTCAACAATTGCATAAAAGATCTTATTCAACTAATTATTCTTAAGCTGAACTCACTAATCCTAATAATCATGGAGCAAACTAATAAGCTAAGAAAAAATGAACCACCTAATCCTATGGTTCCAAATAATATTTCTAAATCAGTGTAAGCACGAGTATCGCAGACCAATCAGTAAGATGTAAAGTTCCGGCGAGTTTCTTTCAGAGACCAACAAAATTTAAATTGAAGTTTTCTTATTCTTTGAAGGGCCGCAGGTTAAAAAAATTGAATTTGCCTGTTCGTGCCCCTTGGTTCAATGCCATTTTGTTCCTTTTCGTAATAAATCGCGTAAGTTCCCTATCGTCTGAGCGGATAGCAATTTGCCAGTACGAACTAGAAAAATCCAAAGCTGAGAAAATTTTAGTTTGATTAAACTTCCAAAGAATTTCATCAATGTTTAGTGGTGCCTCGTTTTCTGGAATGGTCACTTCATTAATTCTGCGAGCGTCTAAACATATTCTGACCCCTCCGTCTTTCTTTTTTACAACCACAATGGGATTTAAATAGGCGGTTACTGACCTCTCGATGATGCCCTCGTCAATCATTTTCTTTACAGTCTCCTCCACTTCCCTCCTTAAAGCTTGTGGAATGGGATAGTTTTTCATCTTAAACGGCGAGTCATCGGTAACCTTAATTCGAAAGCAAAAATCTTTAATTGGATAAACGGGGCGATCGAAAACATGTAAATAACTGAGTAGCACCGTCCGCAACTGGGAGCGTTCATCATAATTCAAAAATTCAAATTTCTGCACATTTTGGCAGATAATCCCCTCTGTCGTTTCCCCCCTTCCCAAGTTGCACTGGAAATGCTAAGGTCGATTCTATCTTCCCCGTCATCTTTAATAACAATTTCTTTACCGTCACCGAAACTCATAACATTTCTTGAAAAATCTATTATTCCACCGTTTTCTCTTAAAAAATCAACCCCCAAAATAACATCGTGATTGAGATCATCAATTACTAAACAAGGCACATCAAACAACATATCCCCTATATTAATCGAGATCAGGACCTGCATTGAAATTGGTTTGCTACGTTTTTTCCCGACTCCTACAACATAACATCTGACGGTGGGTAATGTCGGTACTGGGATCCGCTCGCTTACAAGTCGCGCATAAAATTTCTTTGACACAGCACTGATTTCACTTCCGGTATCAATTAGAGCTTGGACACATAAATTTCCCATGAGGGATTCAATAACAGGGCATTTTCTGGCACGTTCTTTGACAGTCACATCCTCATCTTCATTAAAATAAAAAAAAGCATAGTTCACTGACACGACATCATAAAATGGTATCTCTAAAGAAACTCGTCCGTCGCCCAGATACCGAGACAGCTTGGACGTTTCTAATTTGTTGAAACCTGCCTAGACGAATTTTGACGTCCATCCCTCTCGTCACGGTGCGCACGGTTCTCACGAGGTTCGGGCGGGGCCCGCCGATCATCTGCGTCGTTACCTTCAGCCCTATTGTCTCTATACCACTGTGGCCTGCCTTGATAGTTCCCGTCAGGTCTGCGATTCCTGTCGCGATTCTCGTTGTGATAATTGTCCCGCGTCCTATCGAATTGAGCAAATAATTCCTGAAAACGCTCCAGGTCTTTGTATTCCACGCTATTAAAGATGTTCTGCACATAAGTTAGATAGTGAGCGGTTAATAGCCAAATGATCTTTCGATCGTTCGCTTGTGGGTCACACAACTTAATTGCCGAGATTTTCTCCATGGCGTAATCTAAATAAGACTGACCGTGGCGATTCTCCCACCGAGATTCTAAAATTTTCCGCTCGAACTCATACCTCCGTTGTTCACCCCAGTAGCGGTTTAAAAACTTATCTCGAAACTCTTCATAATTTTGAGGAAAAGGGGTTAAGGCAGACATCCAGTGAGCCGCATTGCCTTTCAATAATTCCTGCATAAATTTGGCCTTCAGGTGTGAAGGTACTGCCTTCGTGAGGTTCATGTAATTTTCCGCTCTATTAAGGAAAACTTTCGGATTTTCATCGGGTTTCCCTGAAAAATGCAAGTTTTGCGGTGGGGCCCACGAGAAGCGAAGGCCTGAGCCGCCGGAACTCGGACTAGGGTTGTTCTCGCGTTCTTTTTCAACTTCTTCTTTCACTAATTCTAGGACAGCGCGATCTATTTCCCTTTTTAATTTTACTTCCCTCTCCCTGATATTTTCTTCACTAATATTACCGACTTGTGCGAACTTTTCGTGCATCTGCGAAACTTCGGAGTGGAGTTTCTGGTCAATTTTAGTGATTTTTTCACCCATCTCCTGCTTAACTTCAGTGATCTTATTGGCGACTGATTCGTAACACGATTCTACCTTCTTGTCGCATGCCTGTAGTTTTGTCTGAATGTCTGTTTTTAAAGTTTTGAAATTCTCGGAAGTTTCTGCACGTGCATTTCCTAACTACTGACTGAGTTTTTCTACATTCCCTTCTATTTCCCCACAGCTGCCTTCAACTTGATTCTTTAAGACCCCTATTTCATGATCAAGTTTCTGTTCTAAATTCTCCAATTTGTTTACCTGTGCTTCTAAGTGACTTTCAATGCGGTCGAATCTGTCTTGACACTTGTTCTCGTGTGCCGTGAAACGTTCGTCTAGTTTTGCCTGTAATCTAACAGCGTTGTCTGAAATTTTCTCCTCCAATTTAGTAATGTTATCCGAAAGTTTCTCATCTAATTTAGCCGCCGCCCTTTCCGATTGATCTTTAATTCCCTTTAATTCAACAGCTGTGCTATCTGAAATTTCTTTTAATTTTGCAGCATTATCTGAAAATTTCTCCTCTAATTTTGCAGCAGTGTTTTCTGAAATTTCTTTCATCAAGTGCAAGATCTCGTTTAAAGTAGGGCCTTGCGTTGACTGTTCCCCAAAACTGTCATCTCCCGTCACATCTATACCTGACTCGTCCTGCATTTTGAAGTCGTTACGTGCCTTCACACGTTTTTGTACGCGCACACGGTATTCACACAACACAACACAGAACAATAACACTTACAAAGAAAACACAATAGAAAATCACATCCTCAGTAGACCACAAGTTGTTAACATTATTACACCGTCCTTCCATCCATCATTTTAGTAATTTGAACAAATTAATAATTTTGATAGAGAAATCTCAGGGCGCTTTTCTGGGATATCAAACACAATTATTGTGGTATTGGCGAAATTATCGTGTTCCACGGTGGAAAACGACGATTGCGATTATTTCGCGTTGATCGAGCCCCACGGTGGGAAAGCCAATTGCGACTACCCGTCTGTCGGTTGGGCGCCGTAGACGTGGTAGCCGGCTCGCTCAGTCGATAGAAAGGCTTGCCTAAATTGATGAAGATGGAGGAAGTTGGTGGCCGGTGTAAAATAAGAAACTTTTACTCATGTTAACAAATAGGTGGCTTTTATTAAAAAAAATAATTGCAAGATTTTATCACTCATGTCGGCGAGCATGCTCCCCTTTCCCAATTCCAAAATATGTCATGCACACATAAAATAATAAAATAAAATTGACAAGTGAAAATTACTACAGTAAAAAAAGAACAATATTTTCCTCTACGCTGATTCCCTCTTGACAGCCAAGCGCGGCCGGGAATCTTCTCTTCGTCGCCCGGTCAAAGGTAATTAAAAATTGTTCACCAAACTGTTTATGCCTTTCGACCACGGGCGCGCCAAAAGAACGAAAAAAAAATACCGTCTCAGCGGGGCGGCGAGCACAACAAACCAGAGTTGAACGACCTCGAGCCCCAGCTGGTTGACAGGAGTGGCGTGGGACGTCTTGGGGCGCCGCACAAAAGAGGCGCGCAGGGCCGAGTCAGGTAGTGGGCGGGGTCGCAGGAGTGTTGACCCAACACACAGCGCCGCTTACTTACTGTCGCTAATGCTCAGATAATGTCTGCTCAGCTGAATGACCTTGTCACTTTCGGTTCATCCGCACGGTACTTTAGAGTTCGTAGCAAGTTCGTGAATGATCAAATAGTTCCACGATAATGTTCCAAACACGAGCACAAGTCAGATACTTTTTCTGAACTATTAGAATGTCAATAAAACTTTTTACAATCCGCGGTCTACACTTATTTAAGAACCGCGCACAAATTCTTCTCGAAAACTCAACGTTTTCTTATAAGTCCAACTAAGAAACAAAACTTTATCTCTGACGCCGGGCGCCTCCACAATAACGTCTCGTCCCCCCGACCGCCTCTCACGTTCTCTCTGTGACGGCCCCACACCCTCTCTCTGTGATGGCCTCACACCTTCTCTCTGTGATGGCCTGCACCAAGTCCTTCGAGCCTCCCTTCCCCCACCAAATTCCCTCAGAATGTTCTAGAACATTCTAGAGCTTTGTCCACGTCCGGCGGCTATTGGCGAAAGGGTATTGCGTCGTAGAATAATTCCGCCCAATCATCGGAAGTTTTTGGGGCCGAGAGATGAGAGAGAAACCCGCACTCGTTCTCTCTCGCTTCAATTTTCTGTCAAATAGGGGCAGAAATTAATGACTGGGGGGGACGAAAATCTCAAGGGAGGATGGGGAGGGCGAGGGACGCCGCGGAAAAGTACTGCCGGGCCACGTGCACGGGAAGACCTCCCAGGCTGCGGGACACTTGGGTGCGACGAATCGTTAGGGGGGTGGGTCCAGCGGGTGGCCTGACAGAACCCTGGCGCCGCCGTCGACCCCTCTGTCGCGCAACACGGAGCAATTCTCAGGCTCGCAGCCGTAATGGATTCGGTATCACTACAATATAGAGTAAAAAATTTCTATTATTTACCGCATTTGGACGAGAAATGAGTCGTGAAATGCATTTTTTTAAATTAGAAAAGTGGCCGATTCAGTTTACCGCGAATTTCTGGAAAACTCACAATGTGTTTGAGAAACGGATTTTACCAGTGAACTCGCCTATCGTTTCCGGGCTTGGATATTGATTTTCAGCTGATTCGAAATTTTTATTGAGGTGTTTTGTGTATCTGCGTTCCCCTCCGTTCCCCCACTTCACTTCAGAGGCCACTCTTTTTCTAAGATCATAGCGTTTGTGTATAGCAGTGTGAAGCGTTGCCCCCCTTCCAACCCCGCGCGATCCTTCAGACGGATGAAGGCGTCATAAAACCCGCCCCTTTGTGACCGCGCACAGCCCAACTCCCGACGCCAACCCCCCCCCCAAATCCCTGTTCTCCGCACTCACGCATCAATGTGCGAAGAGTTCTCTCTTTCACGCAATAATCGAATTATTATTTAACGCCCTGAAAGTAGCATAAATAGCTGAGTCTGATCCCCGATCCGCCCCACGAAATAAATATCCCCCGCACACGTGCAAGCCCTCGGATAATTGCCGTGAAGTTTCTTTTAAGCACGACCAGTACAAGCAAGGTCGATCACTCGAATCCCCAGCGACGTCCACGTCACCCTCTCGCCACTCTCCGTCCCCTGGAGAGTGTCGCCTGTCTTCCCGGGCGCACTCGGTTCAATAATTACCGTAAAAATCCTTAGGCACCTAAGAGAAACTTGGCCCACTTTGGCAGCGAGCGACGCGCGAGATAAATAAAGGCTCACGAATCAGCCAATCCAGGCCTCTGAAAACAAGGAAAATACCAGAAGCAAGCCACGTGACACCAAATAGCGAATCCGAAGATTAGGCGCCAACGCGAGTCCCGCATTCGACTATTCTCGAATTTTAATTGGGCAAACACAAAAATACTTTGCGAACGAGATTTTGAGCGGGAAGGCACGCCTTCGAGGCAAGCGTCCTTCGCCGAAAGCGACAATTCATTTCCGACCGCCGAGAGTAACAGATCATTTTCCGACGGGCGAGAGCGAGTCATCATTTCCGACCGCCGGAGACGCAACAAGATCCGATCTCCGACCGCCCGTGCGATGGACAGAATTCTTTCAACCTCGGACGAGACAAATTCTCTGATCGCTGAGAGCGTTTTTTTCGGCTGCCGGCTGCTGATGACGCAATTGTTCTGACCGCATCTTTGTTTCGGTGACTTCGCGGCCGCAATGACAAATCAATTACGCGATCTTCAACGCCGTCGCCGGAGACTCTGCGTGGTCAGGCCGGCCGTCGCCTCCACACATCATCGGTTCCCGCTGGTGCTCCACCGAACGACAACAGTCAGCTGTGTTGGTCCCGCCCGCATATCAGTTCCCGCCACGGCGCTCATCGCTCGAGAGTGGCCGGACTTCCTCTTGTGAATGCGACTAATTCACAGCCTCCTCATCACCACCAACTGTAAGTAGGTTAAGCATTTTAATTCCGAAGAACTCTGCGACGCCATGAATTGTTAAAGACTTACCGAACTCATGATTAACAACGCAAGATAGAAGACATAATGCATGCCCATGAATAAATGTTTGCAAAATTGAAGGCGCAAGAACAATTTATAATCAAATGTAGTTGTGTTAACAGTAAACTTTTTAATTCTTAAATAAATAGGTGGGATAATTTCAGGGACCACATCAAAAGAAATTCGCCTACAAATTTATTGCACAGTAGTAGTAGTTGTAGTGTTTGAGCACACCTGAACCAGTTTCCCTTGAGAAATCTATCCCAGAGAGTCCACCTCTGCCGAGAACATCTCCTCTCTTCGGGAGCTGAATCCCACAAAGGTCTCTGTCTGCTGTCAGAGGCCGACACAGGTAAGATTGACGTACGTCAGCTTGCACGTGTCTGGCGCCCACAAGCCTGGCAATGACAAATCGAAGGCCGGTACGTCACACTATTAAGTAAATGAAATACAATTTGAAACTTTATCTAGAGTTAAAAAAATTCCATTACTTACCGCATTTGGACGAGAAATGAGCCCTAAAACGTATTTCAAAAAATTGAGCAAACGTGGCCGATTCAATTTTTCACGAATTTCTGGAAAACAAACAATCTGATTGAAAGTCGCATTTCACCAGTGAATTCGCCTTGCGATTCCGGCCTGGGATATTGATTTTCAGCTGATTCGAAATTCCGCCCAAAATCGGCAATTTTCTTCGATTGACGAAATTTCGCGTTTTTGGTTTGCACAAAAAAATGGGCAGAAAATGCACTTTTTTTGCAAAATTATGCAAACTATTTCTATTCAGGAAATAAAATACGATTTCAAATTTAATATAGAGTTAAAAAATTCTATTACTTACCGCATTTGGACGAGAAATGAGCCTTGAAACGTATTTTAAAAAAATGACCAAAAATGGTCGATTCAGTTTTTCGCGAATTTCTGGAAAATTAACAATCTCTTTGAAAGACGGATT
The DNA here is from genome assembly GCA_031308135.1 of Acheta domesticus. Classification (NCBI taxonomy): domain Eukaryota; kingdom Metazoa; phylum Arthropoda; class Insecta; order Orthoptera; family Gryllidae; genus Acheta; species Acheta domesticus. Next base: position 96,201,044 of record JAHLJT010003656.1, read on the forward strand.
TCACCAGTGAACTAGCCTTTCGGTTCAGGGTTGGGTAATTGCTTTTCAGCGCATTTTAAATTCCGTCCTAAATCGAAATTTTTCGTCAATCCATGGATGGAAGAAAATTTCGCGTTTGCTGCTTGCACAAATAATGGGCAGAAAATGCACTGTTCTGCAAATTATGCAAAATATTTCTATTCAGGAAGTAAAATATGATTTCAAAGTTTAATATAGAATTTAAAAATTCCGTTGTTTACTCGATTTGGACGAGAAATAAGCCCTGAAACGTATTTTAAAGACATAACCAAAAGTGGAAGATTCAGTTTTTACCGAATTTCTGGAAAATAAAATTTTAAAAAACCGATTTCACCAGTGAACTCGCTATTCGATTCTGGGCTGGGATATTGATTTCCAGTGGATTCAAAATTCCGTCCAAAATCGACAATTTTCGTCGATCGCAATGCGAGATGGACGAAATTTCGTGTTTTCAACTTCCACAAATGAATAGGCAGAAAATGCATTTTCAGTAATATTATGCAAATTAATTCTATTCAGGAAGTCAAATACAATTTCAAACTTTGATAAAGAGTTAAAAAATCCATTATTTATCACATTTGGAAGAGCAATGAGCCCTCAAACACTTTTTTTAATTACAAACAGTGGCCGATTCAGTTTTGCGCAAGTTTCTGGAAAACTATCCATCTATTTAAAAAATGGATTTCACCAGTGAACTAGACTTTTGATTCTTGGCTGGGATATTAATTTTCAGTGGATTCGAAATTCCGTCTAGAAAATACAATTTTCGTCGACGAAATTTCACGTTTTCTGCTTGCACAAATAATGGGCAAAAAATGCAATTTTCTGCAAAATTATGCAAACTATTTCTATTCAGGAAGTAAAATACTATTTCAAACAATAATATAGAGTTAAACAAATTCATTATTTACCGCATTTGGACTAGAAATGAGCTCTGAAACGCATTTAAAAATTGACCAAAAGTGGCCGATTCAGTTTTTCGCGAATTTTTGGAAAACTAACAATGTGTTTGAAAAACGGATTTCACCAGTGAACTCACCTTTCGATTCCGGGCGATTCCGATCCATGGATCGACGAAATTTTGAGTTTTTGGTTTGCACAAGAGAATGGGAAGAAAATGAACATTCCTGCAAAATTATGCAAATTATTTGTGGGAGCTGCTGATTATTAAGTGTGAGATTTTCTTAAACAAGTCGATTAAGTAGCGGATCATCTCAGACAAATCGATTAAGTGGGAAATCCGTTCAAACAAGTCGATTAAGGGGGGATTCGCTCAAACAAGTCGAAACGGAGGATCTGCTCAAGCAAGTCGTGGAATTTCAGGATCCTCTCAAACAAGTCAATTAAGCAAGGGATCCGCTCACAGAAGTCGATTACATTGATGATCTCTTCTAGCATGTCAAAGAAGTGGAGGATCCTCTCAAGCAAGTCGATTATGTGGAGGATCCGCTCAAGCATGTAGTTGAAGTGTACTATCCAGTGGCGTAGCGTGACTCGCGTGTTTGGGGATGCTCAACAATAACGCCAAATGAACACATCATGGTCTTTAATGTTTTCTAGAATCTATGTTATCAAAACAAATGTTTCAATACTTCAACAGATTTATGTCAGGAGACTTCTTGAAAGGAAATTATACAATGGCTCAGTTTTAATTCTAATGCGCGATTGGCAATGAGATCACTTGTGAATTTATACATTTCAGATCAAAATAATATTTAATATAATTAAGGAAGAATTCATCTTCTTAGATGTTAATTAAGAATTAGTATCTTAGGCAAGCACTATTTCTCCTGTTTATGCCCACGACCAAGCATAGAATCCCAAGTGAGAAAGAAAATATTTCACTGACGTCGTGTGCTGTGCTCTCGTGCACAAACGCGCAATTCTCATGCGCCACTTTGCTCTGTCGTACGCTAGCGTACAAAACTGGCGAATCTGTAGGGGTGGAGTGAGGAGGGGAGGGGGAACCTCGCCGTCTGCGCATGCGTCATTGCCCGTGCAATCTTGTGGCAGACGCTAGAAGCATTTTAGCATCTAAGCAATCGGAGGCCAGCTTGTAATAACGCGCCGAATTCAATCTTAGGAAATCTCATAAAATTAATACAAAACGTGTTTCACTCACCGGACCACTTGTAAGTTTATCGATACAATATTTAGGGTTCTTTGATTAATATTTTACGTGGGGATGCACAGCATCTTAGCGTCTACTGACGCTACGCCACTGGTAGGATCCTCTCAAAAGAGTCGATTAATTGAAAGATCCGCTCAAACAGGTCGATTCAGGAGGGGGTCTGCACAAAGAAGTCGATTAAAAGGACGAACTGTACAAGCATGTTGATGAACTGCGGGAGCCTCTCAAACAAGACGATTAAGTGGAGGATCCTCTTACACCAATCGATTAAGTGAAGGTCCACTCATACAAGTCATGGAAGTTGGGGATCCTTTAAAACAAGTCGATTGAGTGGAGGATCCGTTCAAAGAAGTCGATTAAGTGGATGATCTTTTCTAGCAAGTCGATGAAGTGGAAGCTTCTCCCAAGCAAGTCGTTGAAGTTGATCCTCTTAAACAAGTCGATTAAGCTGGGAATTCGCTCAAACAAGGCGATTAAGTGGAGGATTCGGTGAAACAAGTTCATTAGGTAGAGGATCCGATCAAAAAGTCGATTATCGGATACGCTCAAAGAAGTCGCTTAATTGGATGATCTTTTAAGCAATACGATGTGGAGGATCCTCTCAAAAGAATCGATTAACCGGGGGATTCGTTGTAAGAAGTGGATTAAGTGGAGGATCCACTCAAGCAAGTCATTGAAGTTCGGGATCGTTTCAAACAACCCGATTAAGTGGGTGATCCGCTCAAAGAAGTTGATTAAGTGGATGATCATTTCTAGCAAGTCGATGAAGTGGAGGATTCGCCCAAGCAAGTCGCTGAAGTTGATCCTCGTAAACTCGATTACAATAGGGATCCGCTTAAACAAGGCGATTAAGTAGGGGATCCTCACAAACAAGTCGGTTAGATTGAGGATCCTCTCAAAAAATTCGATTAAGTATTGAACCCTCTCAAAACGGTCGATTAAGTGGGGGATCCGCTCAAACAAGTCGATTCCGCTCAATCCGCTCAATGACGTCTATAAAGTTGATGTTCCTCTAAAACAAGTCGTTTCAGTGGAGGATTCACACAAACATTTCGATTAAGGAGGGAATCTACTCAAACAAGTCATATAAGTGACGGATCCGCTCAAACAAGTCAAATAAGTAAGGGAAGCGCTCACACAAGTCGATTTAGTTCAGAAACCTCGCAAACAATTCGATGAGTTCAAGTGGAGGATGCGCTCAAGCAAGTCGTTGAAGTTGAGGATTCTCAAACAAGTCGATTAAGTGGGGGATCCGCTCAAAGAAGTCGATTAGGGGGATGATCTTTTCTAGCAAGTCGACGAAGTGGAGGATCCTCTTAAGCAAGTCGACGAAGTGGAGGATTCTCTCAAGCAAGTCGATGAAGTGGAGGATCCTCTCAAGTCGATTAAGTGAGGAATCCGCTCAAACAATTCGATTAAATGGACTATCCGCACAAGAATGTCGATTAAAAGTGGAAGCCGCTCTAACAAGACGATTATGTGGAGGATCCTCCCAAACAAGTCGATTAAGTAAAAATCCGCGCAAGAAAAACGATTCTGTGGAGGATCCTCTGAAACAAGTTGATTAAGTGGGTGCTCATCTCTAAGAAGTCGATTAAGTGTGAGATCCGCTCAAGCAAGTCGTTTAAGTTTAGGATCCTTTGAAACAAGTCGATTAAGTTACAGATCTGCTCAAACAATGCGATTGAGTGGAGGTTTCGCTCAAACAAGTCGATTAAGTGGGGGATCCGCTCAAGCAAGTCGATTAAGTTTAGGATCCTCTCAAACAAGCTGATTAGATAAGGGGTCCGCTCAAAGAACATGATTAAGTGGGGGATGCACTCAAACAAATCGATTAAGAAGGGATCCGCTGAAACAAGTCGCGAAAATACGCAAACTATTTCTAGTCAGAAAGCTAAATCGTAATTATAAATTTAATATTGAGTTAGAAAATGTCAACTTTTACCGCGATTCAACTAGATATGAGCACTGAAAGGCATTTTTTCGAAAATCAGGCCGAATCTGCGGCCAGAATCCGGTCACGTTTTCGAGAGTTTCTGGAAAACTAATGATCTTTTTGAAAAACGGACTTCACCAGTGATTTTTCCATGAAATTCCATGCTAAGTCGCAGATTTTCAGGAGATTCGAATTTCCGTCAAAAATCGCGAAAATCCTAAGGGGCTTGATTTACGCTTTTTCGAGTCGCACGAAGAAATCCAAAAAACAAAACTTATGAACAAAAAACTGTACTTAGCGGTCATTAAATTTCAGCTATCAAATTTTCGACAAAATTTTCATAACTTTAATTATCAAAGAAACAAAACACGAAAAAACCTGTATTAAGCGGTCACCATATCTTTTATCACTAATACTATGATATTTTTCTACTAATGTTCCCTTATCAAAGAAACAAAACTTATGAAAACACCTGAATTCAGTGGTCATTACGTTTCAGGTAACAAATTCTCGACAAACTTCTCGTAATAACTTTAATTATCAAAGAAACAAAACCGCTATAAACCTGTATTAACGTATAAACCTATATTAAGCAGTCACCATATTTTGCATTGCTAACAAAAAGTTATTTTGCCTCTAATGTTCTCTTAGCAAAAAACAAAACTTATGAACAAAAACCTTAATTCAGCGGTCATTAAATTACATCTAAAAAATTTATGGCAAAAGTTATTAGCTAACAAATTCTTCGAAAAAGTTTCGGAATAAATTTTATTATCAATGAAAAAATCACGAAAGGAGAAACCTGTATTAGGTGGTCACCATATTTTACATAAATAATACTATGGTATTTTTCTACTAATGTTCTCCTATCAAAAAACAAAACTTGTGAACAAATGCCTGAATTCAGCTGTCATAAAATTTCAGCTAAAATTCACGACAAAATTTTCGTAATACCTTTAATTATCAAAGAAACAAAACACGAAAAGAAAAACCTGTATTAAGCGGGCGCCATATTTTGCATAGCTAAGTTATTTTGCGTCTATTAATAAACAACTCGATTAAGTGAGGATCCTCTAGTAACTCGTTTAAGGGTGGGATCCGCTCAAACACGTTGATTCCACTCAATCCTCTCAATGAAGTCTATAAAGTCGATGATCTTCTAAAACAAGTCGATTGAGTGGAAGATTCTTACAAACAAATCGATTAAGAAAGGATTCATCTGACATAAGTCGATTTAGTTCAGAATCCCCTTAAACAATTCGATAAAGTGGAGGATACGCTCAAGGAAGTCGTTGAAGTTGAGGATTCTCTCAAGCCGATGAAGCCAAGTCGATGAAGTGGAGGATCCTCTCAAACAAGTCGATTAACTGCGGAATCCGCTCAAACAAGTCAATAAAGTGGGTAATCCGCTCGAACATATCGATAAAATACACGATCCGCACAAGCAAGTCGATTAACTGTGGAAGCCTCTCAAACAAGTCGATTATGTGGAGGATCGTCTCAAACAAGTCGATTAAGTGGGGGATCAGCACGAACAAGTCGATTAAGTGGGGGATCTGATGAAGCAAGTCGATGAAGTGGAGCATCCTCTCAAACAAGGCGATGAAGTAGAGGATCCGCTGAAGCAAAACGTGGAAATTGAGGATTAACTATGGGAACCGCTCAAACAAGTCGATTATGTGGAGAATCCTCAAACCAATCGATTAAGTGGAAATCATCTTATGCAAGTCAAATAATTTGAGGATCTCCTCAAACAAGTCGATTAAGTGTCGGATCAGCTCTAACAATTCGACTAATCGGGGAATGCGCTATAAGAAGTCGATTAAGTGGATCGATGATCTTTTCTACCACGTTGATATAGTGGAGGATTCGCTCAAGCAAGTCGTTGAAGTTTAGGATCCTTTCAAACAAGTCGATTAATTTAGGGATCAGCGCAAACAATGCGATTAGTTAGGATCCGCTCGGACAAGTCGATTAAGTAGAGGATACTCTCAAAGACGTCGATTAAGTGGGGGATCCGCTCAAGCAAGTCGATTAAGTGGAGGTTCCACTCCAACAAGTCGATGAAGTGGGGGATCCGCTCAAACAAGTCAATAAAGTGGGGGATCCGCTCAAGCAAGTTGATTTATTGGAGGATTCTCTCAAACAAGTCAATTAAGTGAAGGATCCGCTAAAACGAGTCTATGAAGTGGAGGATTTACTCAAGCAAGTCATAGGGAGACTTTAAAACATGTCCATTTAGTGGGAGATCCGCTCAAAGAAGTCGATTAAGTGGATGATATTTTCTAGCAAGTTGATTACTCTTGCTAGTAGGATTCGCGCAAGCAAGTCGATTAGTCTCTAGGATCTGCTCAAAACAGTCGATTAATGGGATGATCTGCTCAAGCAAGTCGTTGAAGTTGAGGATCCTATCAAAGAAGTCGATAAATTTGGGGATCCGCTGAAACAAGGCAATTAAGTGGAGGATCCGCACAAACAAGTCGATTAAGTAGAGGATCCTCACAAGAGAGTCGATTGCGTAGGGAATCCTCTCATACAATTCCAATATGTTGAGTATCCTCTCTAACAAGTCTATGAAGTAGGGGATGCGCTCAAACATGTTGATTAACTCGAGGATCCGCTTAAATCAGTTAATAAATTTAGGGATCCAGTGAAGGAAGGCAATTAGTGGAGGATCTGCTCAAACAAGTTAAGTGGAGGATCCCCTAAAAAATTCGTGTAAGTAAGGGATCGGCTCAAGCAAGTCGATTATATGCAGGATACTCTCAAATAAGTCGATTAAGTAGAGGATCCGCTCAAACAAGTCGATTTAGTGGGGATCTACTCAAACAAGTAGTTTAAAGTAGGGGCCCGTTTGAAGATGTCGATTAAATTGGGGATCGTATCAAAAAGTCGATTAAGTGAGGAAGCTGCTCCAACTAGCCGATTAAGGGGGTTATCTGCACAAACAAGTCAATCAATTGGCGTATTCGCTCAAAAAAAGTCGATTAAGTGAGGGATCCGCTCAAACAAGTCGATTAACTGAAGTATCCTCTGAAACAAGTCGATTAACTGGGGATCCATTCAAAAATGTCGATTAAGTGGGGGATCGGCTAACGTTCAAAAAAGTCGATTGAGTGTGGGATCAGCTCTAACATAACGATTAATTGGAGGATCCTCTCAAACAAATCGATTAAGTTTGGATTTTTCTCAAATAAGTCGATTAAGTGGGGGATCCTCACAAACAAGTCGATTATATTGAGGATCCTCTCTAACAAGTTGATCAGATGGAGAATATTCTCAAACAAGTCGATTAAGTGGGGGATCCGCTCAGAGAAGGCGGTTAGGTGGATCTTTTCTAGCAAGTCGATGAAATAGAGGATCCTCTCTTGCAATTCGAGTATGTGGAGGATCCGCTCAAGCAAGTCGTTGAAGTTGAGGATCCTCACAAACAATTCGAATAAGTAGGGGTTCCTCTCCAGCAATTCCATTATGTAGAGGATTTTCTCAAACAAGTAGATTAAGTGGGTGTTCCGCTCAAACAAGTCGATTAAGTTACAGATCCGCTCAAAAAAAGCGATTAAGAGGGGATCCGATGAAACACGTTGATTAAGAGGAGGATACACACAAACAAGTCAATTAAGTGGGGAATCCGCACAGACTAGTCGATTAAGTGAAGGATCCGCTCAAGCAAGTCGTTAAGTTTAGGATCCTCTCAAACAAGTCGATTAAGTGTGGGATCCACTCAAACAATTCGATTAACTGGAGGATCCTATAAAACAAGTCGATTATTTGGGGGATCCGCTAAAAACGTCGATGAACTGGGGGAACTTCTTAAACAAGTCGATTAAGTCGGGAATCCGCTGAAACAATTCAATTATGTGGACGATTCGCACAAACAAGACGATTTAGATAAAATTTACTTAAGCAAGTCGATTAGTGGAGGATCCTTTTAAACAAGTCGATTAAGTGGGGGATCAGCTTTAACAAGTCGATAAGTTTAAGATCCTCTCAAACAAGTTGATTAAGTGGGGGGATACGCTCAAACACGTCGATTAACTGGAGGATCATATCAAACAAGCTGATTAAGTTAGGTTCTTCTCAAACATGTCGATTAAGTGGAAGATCCGCTCAAGCAAGTCGAATAAGTGGGGTATCTGCTTAAACAAGTTATGTGGGGACTCCTCTAAAACAAGTCGATTTAGTGGAAAATCCTTAATCGATTAGTAGGGAATCTGCTCAAACAAGTCGATCAAGTGGGGGAACCGCTCACATATATCAGTTTAGTTCAGAAAGGTCGATAAAGTGGAGGATGTGCTAGTATAACTGCGATTTGCGCAGCTGTCCGGTCGGACTACCTTTGATGACGTCACTAATCAGTGTGGAGGCTTTCTATATCCAGGGGGTGTTGGTTGGCCCCATCCGCCAGCCAATCGGAGGGACCTCTCCGCCAATCACGGCGCACCTGCCCCACCCGAGCGCCCAGGCAGAACAGCATATAATACTGGACGTATACAGTGTCATGTCACTGCCCTAAGGAAGCCTGCGACATGGTAGTCTAAACGTCGGCCTCTCAGCCAACGACGCGGCGTCACTCGGACAGTCGAGAAGTTAAGTCGATGAAACGGAGGATCCTCTCAAGCAAGTGGATTATGTGGAGGATCCGCTCATTCAAGTCGTTGAAGTGTAGGATCCTCTCAACCAAGTCGATTAAGTGAATGATCCGCTCAAACAAGTCGATTAAGTAGGGGAACACTTCAAAAACCTCGATTCAATTGCGGATACTCACAAACAAGGAGTCGATTCAGTTGAGGATCCTCTGAAACAAGTCGAAGTGGAGGATCCGCTGAAGCAAGTCGTTGAAGTTTAGGATCCTCTCAAACGAGTCGATTATTTATTTATTTATTTGTCAAAAAAACAGTAAAAACTGTATATGACGTGTGGGGAAAGAAATTTATCTGCGCACATTTTCTTGAGGGCCAGAATTTAAAAAAAAAGTGGGGGATCCGCTCAAGCAAGACGATTAAGTAGGGGATTCTCTCAGACAAGTCGAATAAGTGGATGATCCGCTCAAACAAGAAGATTAAGTGGTAGATCCGCTCAAGCAAGTCGATTAAGTGGAGGATACGCTCAAAAAAACCGATTAAGTGGGTGATCCGCTCCAACAGAACTAGAAAAAAGTTATTTTTAAAACCATTATAAAAATTTACTTTTATGGATAATTAAGTTTGAAGATTTAGTAACATGTGTTCGCCATACATGTTGTGTACAGCGCATAAGTTGAACTCTCGTAAGTTCTAAACTAAAGCAGGTATAAATATATATTTTTTCACTCAAATTAAGATCTAAATCTACTCATTTCAAACAAATAAAAAACAAAAATTCGATTTTTTGAACCCAGGTAACTATAACTACCCCCTTAATATAGATGTAGAAAACGCCTTTATTTGCCGCATTTGGCCGAGAAATGACCCTTAGAGGCTTTTTTTTCGATATAACACCTCCTGTATCTCGATTGGTGCACGAGAAGTGGTTTAATCTGAGAGACGGAACCGCTATTGCGCGTTTACGCATACGAGGAGATAACTCAAATACTATATAGGGAAATGTATATATTCCTGCTTATGTTTGGGCACGCTACTGAAATCTTTCTTTTTCTATATCTGTTAAATTGTGTTTTTAATATTTATCTCAATGTTCGAGAATGAGCGGCAATACAATTTTTAAAAAAAGTATTATTCTTAGGCTCTGGGAAATTTCGTCCTGAAAATAAATAATGAAGCAAAGCGATTTTTATATTCAATCTTTTATTACAAAAAAATCGTATATACATCGTACATCAAAAAATACACTTCTATGCTTCTACCATACTTTAAGATATTGAAATTTAATGACATTATGTACTGTAAAATGATTAAACATCTTTAAATTTATTTTCTTATGAACTTGCTATCACTGTGTGATAAATTGTATTGTACATTCAGGTCGCTAAATTTTGTAAAGAAATTTATGTTTTTTATGAACACTGATTTCAATCTTCTCACTCGCCATGTTTGAATGGAAGTGGTCAAGAATGTCAATAAACCAAACGTATTCCATACGCAAGCATATGGATGATTCAATAATTTATACTTTTTCTCCTTTTTTATTTGTTACACACTCTTCCATCAGTAATTTATATGAGCATCTTTCAATTATTTGCTGTTTTATTTTTATAAAAGAAGATACATGGAGCATTGAGTTAAAGTATGAAAAATATCTAGCTTTTTATTTGAATTATGGCAACAAATATTTATCTCCATGACAATGTTCTTGTAGCATTGTAAATGCACATATAAATATACTACTTCAGAAATACACAGTTATTCTTGTGGGTGTGGAAATCTGATTAATCCATTTCTTAAATCAGTACAAGGAATAAATTAAGTCCTTTCATCGGCACCTTTGTTTGTAGCACTACATGGGAAACCACTGCCATTCAGAGGACAGAATCAATGACGTGAAGCACTCCATTTGTAGCCGGAATGTTGGGAGTCAGGACATGAGCACTGTTCGCCTTCAATTGCCCTGGAAACAAATTCAATACTTTAATTTAACTGAATATTCAATAACTTCCTGACACGTGAATTATCAAACATTGAAACGCATGTTTCAAAACAACAGGCAGCTGAATAACAAAATGAATGTTGGTTGTCAAATTACAAAAGCACATTTAGGTTAATATGACGAACAGCATAAAGTACAAAAATATAACAAATTGTGAAACTCTCACAAATAATTTTTACCGAAAACCCTTGGACATTTGATTGACACTACAGATTTTGTTGCTTTTATCAACATTAACCGCTTGATAGGCTTCGTAACCAGTGGAATAAATGTCTGAATGTGAGAGTGTATGTATGTATGTATGTATGTATGTATGTATGTACGTGTGTGTGTGTGTGTGTGTGTGAGAGAGAGAGAGAGAGAGACGATAGTCTGACATTTAAAAAGAATGTGAAATAATTAGAAAAGAACTTCCAAAAAAATGTCACAACTACGTCACCAATGTCGTCATTTGTTATTGATGAGAACGAGAATTATTAATTATTAATTGCAATTATTAATTGAATTGTAAGTTCACGGGTGAGGAAAGTAGAAAAAATGAACAAAATCTCTTATCAAGAGCGGTAATCTAAAGGTAATGTGTACTTCGCTTTTTTTTCAAAAATAACTGATTAGTATTGAAAGTTCATTTAATAAGAGACAAAATTAAATTCTCTTTTCTTTTGGATCGAAAAATGTTCTCAATTTTCTTCATTTCAATATAATCCGATATAATCCGATTACCAACATAATTTACAACATAAGAATCTTTCAATCACACGTTATCAATGATTTTTTCACTGAGCCAGTCAAAAACTTTACAAATCAATACTTTCCAACAAGATCATAAATAAGGGCGATTGTACAGAGGCAGACTTAAGATTAAAATAAAAAATTGTAAAAAGAATCTACGTTCAGTAAAGAGTACGGATACAAACGTACTAAACATTCAAATGTGTTTCTCCCGAAAGAAATCGCTAATCGTGCAAAAAAAGTGCAGCGAGAGTCACAGAAGCGAGTTTCTCTGCCGAATGTCGTCTCCGCGGCCGCTGCTTGAAAGTGAAATCCCACTCTCCCCTGGAAATTACACACGCCGCCCCGCGCCGACGCACGAGCCTCGACCCGCAAGCGCCGCCGCTCCGCGCCGCGCCGCGCCGTGCCGGCAAGGTCGCTGCCAGGGCCTTGCAACTCTCCATCAAAACTGGAGACAGAGCTTGAGGGTGGTACTACCAAATAGTATAAAAGACAATACTGGAAACTCCTCGAATATTTTGGTGACAGTAAAACAGCGCTCTCCAGCGGTTCGAGGTGTAAACTACAGCGCAAGAATTTGTGTGTGTGCCAACTTCAAGGTGTGAAAGTCAAGTTTGTTCGTAGTTTTTTGAGAGATAATTTGGTAGAAGAATAATCTGTTTAGATATTGTTATTTGATGGTCTGCCGCAAATACTTTAATGTATAAATTAAAAACAATAATAATGAAAAATGACAGAACAAAACTGTGAAATCAAATAATGTTTAAAAAACTAGAGGTACTACCGCAGCACATAACCTAAAAATTAAAATATACATACATTTGAAACTCCCAAAGCCTCGGGTACATTAGATTGATTAGGGAATATCAGTTTTGAAGAAACGAACGGTTTAGGCAAACCGACGTTTTGTACAGACGGACAGACAGACTTTTGCCGTCAATCGATTTTTCGGTATCAATGACCCTCAAAACATGGATTCTGGCTCCATGGTCGGCACCATGTGTTAAAGGAATATTTTCTTCATTTAGAAACGGGATTTATCCACTTGTTCGTTACCACGGACCGTCAATAAGAGTTTCTCTGCAGAGCATATTATTTTTCTCACATTCTTATAAAATGTATCTTTTTTCTCCCGCATTCTAGCCTCTGCCCTTCATGTTAACAAAAGTCATAATGATATTGATTATAGGGGTTTAAAAGTATCTGAAAATGTGCATTTTATGAGAAAATAATATTGATAAACATAGAGAAAAGAATAAAATATCTCCATTCTCTACCTTACAAAGTAATGTCAAAATGGTACACACGGTTGTATTATATTGGTAACATTTACGCCTGTCTTGTAGTGTACGCCTCAGGCCGCTAGGGGCAGCACAATCACTTGTCGCTTGTACCGCCCATGCTGATTTGCCCGAGTTTCCACTATTATCTTTTATACTATTTGGTAGTACTACCGGCGCCAGTGTCGCCGGGTATTGCTGCACGATAGGCTCGCCCACTTCCGCACATCAAAAATCATTAATTTGTGAAAAATACGAAAAATGTCTTGTAAATGTTTACGTATTCATTTGTAAAAATAACAAATAACCATTTAAAAAGAAAAAGAACTATCAAATATCCACACGTGCGCTATGCAATGCGTGTGGCAAGGGAGCCGTTTCCTTGCCGCTATGGAAGTCATCGCAAAATCTACAAGTCAATAAACCACTGAAGAAAGCGCGAATATCGACACTATATTTTGTGACATTTGCGACGGCTTGCATCTCGCGAATCTACGCAGTAGCCACACACATTTGAAGTATTGTTGGCAGCAGTTCGTATTTTAGTTCCTGTAAGTAGGTGATAAAGGAGAGTGCGCCACTGTAATGGTCTCCCCCACGTTATATGGGAGTTAAAAGAGCCTGGTCGCTGCCGCGGCAGCGGGGGCAAGGGCGCCGTTTTCTTGCCGCTATGGAAGTCATCGCAAAATCTACAAGTCAACTTTCTTAGATATGTGACACTGCGATGGACATTCGCTACGGAAATCATCGTAACATCTACAAGTCAAATTCCTTATATACGAGACACTGCGATGGACATGCGCTATGCAAGTCATCGTAGCATACACAAGTCAAACTTCGAAGATAAGCGACACTACAATGCATCGCATAATCTACACGCCAAACTCCAAGATATTCGACACTGCGATGGACATGCGCTATGCAAGTCGCCGTAGCAAATACTACTCAAATTTCTAAGATAAGCGACACTACAATGGTCATGCGCTATGGAAATCGTCGTACCATCTACAAGCCAAATTTCTGAGAAAGATGACCCTGGAATTCGTTATGTAAGTCATCGTAACATCTACAAGCCACATTTTTTTAGAAACGCGGTGCTGCAAGAGACATGCGCTAAGGGGATCATCGGGTCTACAAGTCAAATTGCTGAAATACGCAACACTACAATGGACATGGGCTACGGAAATCATCGTATCATCTTCAAGTAAAATTTTTAGATATGCGACATTGCTATGGTCATGCGCTATGGAATCATCATGATGTCTATAAGTCGAATTCCTGATATACGTGACACAGATGTGAACATGCCCCATTGTAGCATATGCAAGTCAAATTTCTCAGATATGCAACACTGCAATGCACATTCTCTCTGGAAGTCATCGTAAGATCTTTTAAGGTCCGTTCGCTCTAACTTTACTCAACACGTAAACAAACGCACGTGATCGTCGCTTGTTCTCATTGGCTGACGGACACCACACTCTCCTTCCGGGCGTCGTATGCTACAGGAGTTAGGTCCCTTCTAAAATTGATTTATTTCCTGACTCTTTGCACACACACACAAAAAAACGCAGAAAGCGTGAAAAAAGATGCAGATATTTATTGTAATATCTTCTACATTAGGTTTATTTCTTCGCTAGAATTGGTAACAAGGGTTAAATTCATTTACTTCGCTCTGCATCAAGTTGCGTTTTAACGTGTGACTGTCATACATGCTACTATTTTGTACATAATTCTTGTAACACTTTTTTCATGAAAATTTGTTTTAGTGTCTCTTTCAAATGCAGTAGCTAAATGAAAAAGTGCATTGTTTATTTTGGAGTTAATAAAACAAAATTATGTCGAACTGCTGACTGTTGCATTAGGTTTTCACTATTGTAAGATAATATATCACTAATACTTTTATTATGTTGAGTGTTTTCCGATCTTATTGCATTGTATTATGCATTGCAATTGCACATATTCGATTTTGTAACTTCAGGGTAACTTAAGAATGTTACTTTGTAACTTAAGAGTGCATGCCTTACATAACGGAACCTATGAAAAGCAATCTGATGTTTTCTGGGAATAACGTTTGCCAAGTTACTGCAAGCTAACGCTTTTTGCAACTGAAAATAAAAAATGTGCAGAAAAAGATGTTAATAAATCAGCCTCTCACATGTGAAAAAATTAATATTACACGTAAGTTGACTTCTTTATCATTGTTTTGAGAATCGTACAAAACCAATGATAGCATCTCATATATTTATGATCTTTAAAGGTAATTGGCAAGATTCTATTTAAATTAATGTGTTTTGGCATATGACATTGCATATGACACTTTAACGGAAGAAACAATTATTAATACGGGGGTAAAATGTTCTTCCAGCGATGAACATTTTTCAGACAGTGCTTTGGACGAGATTTCACTGCTACCTTGCAAGAGCACATCTTAAACGTAACAACTGTGATATTTAAGCAAATTATCAGCATGTTTTGGCTGGTATTTTGGGCGTATTAAAGAAGTATTAGTGAACATAATATGCTATGACAGTTCTGGCTACGACACGTGCCGGCATTTGAGTATAGTCGTGGCGCGAATGGCACAGCCAATCACGAACTACCGGGCGGAAGGAAACACTTAAAGTTTGTTTACACGCGGAGTGAAGTTACTACGAATGCACCTTTGTCAAATTTCTTAGATACGCGACACTGCGCTATGGAAGTACTTGTAACATCTACAAGACGAATATCTGAGTTACATAAAACTGCAATAGACATGAGTTGCGGATATCGTCATTGTTATGACGTTGATTGTTATGATTCGATGAGGAAATTCTGGAAGATACACGATACTGCTATGAAGGTGCGCTGTGGAATTTCATGAACCTTGCATCTGAGTGAAATTTCCGTGGTATACGACACTGCAATTTACATGTGATGTGGAAGTCATCATAACAAGGCCTCAGAGAAAAATGTTTGACTTACACAACACTGGAATCTAAATCGGATGTCATGCTGGAAATCAGAGTAACAACATATCGAAGGAACATTTCTTAGTTACGCGACACAATGAACATGCGTCATGGAAGTCATCATAACAATATCTTGAACAATAACTTCTCGAATGGGCGATATTCCAATAGGATCATCGTCATCAACAATAACAACAACAACAAAGAGCGATTTCGGATGTTTTATGTCCGATGTGAATGATAGAACGGCTCGGTTACGGGATAGAATCCTGCGCAAAGTGGGAATGTGAAAAGAACGAATGGTAGAGTAGAAGTCAAACGACCACAATATCCACTAATTTATTGAAAATGGATTGTCACGAAGTGCAAATATTGTATCTCACTGCGCTCCGAGTCCGGGACATTCTGATACTCACAAACATACTCTAACCGTCTGAGGTAAAATATTAAAACATTCATTGGTACAATGTGTGTCATTCCATTTCGCATATCTTCATCCTTCATGTCAATTAAAGCGTATCGACTGAATTATAACTCATAATTTTATTGATGAAAAATAATACGATGTATCGAATTTATTCCAAAAAATGAAAGTAGTCGCTTTATATCGTTTAATTCAGATGATTCTGTAAATACGAATTCGCATTTAAAATAAAGATGCGTTCATCTTTTTGACGTACATTAGGAATATTAAAATATAATGAAAATTGAATCAAATCTGGGAATGTGTGCTTTTCCGAAGATATTGCCTTTACTTTGGGAAATTTTGAATTGTATTTTTTTCTTTACCAATTGTTGCAAAATATAATTAATTTTTTATTTTATAATTGGTGTATTTATTAAGGTAGCATTAACGTCAAGGTCATTAGCGACCACATGGTTAGTACAAAGGATTAACAATATGTAAAGCAGCTAAGTATTACAAAATGGTGTGAGCAAATATGAACCTTTTTACATTAATATACGATAGCAATGTAATGGTATAATATATAGATATTTATTATTCAGTTTTTCATAAAAATGTCCTTGCTATAAACACCCGTTTCCTGGATTATAAGATATAATTTATGTCGAAATGAATTAAAAACTTTTCAAGATAATGGCTTCCTAGCATAAGAAATCAGACTTATAAGAAAAAGAGTTAATGAGAAGTCTTCACAAAGGGATTTTCATGGTTGCGAACAGCGATCGCCTCTTTCGACGGTGAAACTTCCAAAAGGCTGCATTGTTAACTTCCAAACAGCAAGTGTGAACCGTACCGTTTAATTGCTCTGGGCCACTGGGAAAGGACAAGCGCGCCTCTAATGACTTGGAAAAGGCGGTGGAGTGCGTAAGAGAAAAGTGCAAGTGTGGAAAAAGTGCTAATTATTTTTGAGATTTCTCACGAGACGCTGCGAGTGTTTCACGTGAGGTTTTCTAATTATCTCTTAGAGCCCGGAAAAGGCACAATGAGAATATTCTATTACACATGCGTACACCTGCGTGTAAGGAAGACGCATTATGTCGAGCGTCCATTATCTTCTTTATTGGTCAGGGAAAGCGTGTTACTTTGAGATGATAGAAACATGGGAAGAGTTATGTGCACTCCAACAGGTTATGCGAGCACTTCCTCATATTCCGCTGCAATGTCACATATTGTATCTTATGATAAACAATTGCATTTCTTCTTATCCCCTAGGCAAACAGTTATTTTCTGTCACAATAATTGCCTAAAACAAGGAAAAGAGACCTGTACAAAGCAAAGGGAGTAATAAAATGAAGGAAAGTGTTACGAATTTATTTCATTATTCCACACGAATCGTTCAAAAATTATTTTTTATTAAGAAAAGGAACCAAAATATAATAAAAATATCATCACATTAAAGTTGTAAATTTAATTTTCACGCAACGAAGTATTGGTCACACATCTGCAAGTTTCACAATTTTGTTTGTAAGTTTGTGACTTTCCGCGCCTCTGATATCAAAAATCACTAGTTCTCAAAGACGTTTGTGCAGAACTGCATGCCTAATTTATCTGAAATACGCGTGAGGACTAGTTCAAGAAAATGTTTAACATTAATTCTGACTCACTAGACCATTAGCGCATAAGTAATATTATATTATTTTATAAAAATAATACAATGTATGAAACTCTACGATACTCTGAGTAGAATTGTATTCGTTTATGAATTACTTACATATGACGAAAGAAACGGTTCCTGTTACAGAACATTTCTTTGGTAACATAAGTGTATTATTTGAAAGAAGCGTATTCAACGTTCATGGGTCAATTTTCTTTTTCATATTCGTCCTCGAGCATCTAATGTTATTCATTATTTAGTTGTACCTCAATTATCAGATCGAAATAAAACAAATCAACATCAGTGCCATTAAAGCTACTCCGGACAATTTGAGAAGATGAGTGCCATTAACATTCCAGAAAAAACCTTCTTCAAATAATTTTTACACAGAAATGCAATCATATGTAGGTTTGGGAGTGATAATTTAACCACAAACAGCATCGATGATCCAGTTGATAGAGCGCTTACAAAAACCAAAACAAGAGGGCATCTGAGAATCAGAGGTGTGTCTCTTTTTGCTCCCATCGCCTTGCATGGCCTTGATAAGGTCGAATCTCCAGTGAACCGCATCGCAAGTGCTGCAGCTGCCAAATTGTCCCTCAGCGACCGCTAGGGGACCTCGCCGTCCACCACACGTACAAGACAATAGCTACTTCGCAGACTGCATATCGGACGTGACTTTTACTGGACCATCCCACATTCACACTGTATTCCATGGCGCATCCTTCCAATATTTTCTAACCCACCACCAACCTATTCTAATGAATGTATGTATTTGGCGCGTCAGCCCGTGAACGAGCTCAGGCCTACCGGCGACGTCCCTGCCTCGTGGCCATGAGTTAAGGGGGTACGTATGGTTAGCACGTAGAATCCTCAAGTTTATTCCGGTCTTCTTGACCTGGGAAGTGAATTTTCTCATCGTCACGCAGCAACATATATTGGGACATTGCAAGGAAAACGCACACTATTATTTTGCCTCTACCGGGAATTGAACCCGGAGCCGCGTAGTGGAAAGCGACCACGCCGACCAAGAGATAGTCACGAGGTTACAACCTATCCTAAATTTATCAAAATATAATCTTATAATATCCGTAATAATCTCTCATTCATTCATTCATTCATATCTTGTAAAGTTTCCACGAGGCAAAGTAGGTCAGTCAACAGAGCTGACGACATTCAGCTAGCACAATACCTCCCAATTTCCCTTCCACCAAAACCCATGTCCTACTCTGACAGATTCTCTATTTCTCTCCTTCTTCCGTTGCTTCTCCTCAGCATTTTCATACACACGTATGTTTTTAAATTTTTCCTTTGCCAGTTCCGTTTGCTGATAGAGAACGCGAATCATTACGCGTTAACAAATACAAACCATTTCGCTGTAAGAACCAACTCCGACATTTATATCATGATTCAACTTGTGAGGAAAGATCAAATCAGGGTAGGTAACACAATCCCATGTAACAATCCTACGGAACGAATTTTTTCAGAGATACTGATACAGAAGGCATTTGCACCGATTCTCGACCACGCGTTCACATGGTTAGTGCGCGGAGGACTAAATTTTAAGAAACCATATCGAACTGTAAAAACAAATCTTCATTAGAAATGGAAATATCAGGTGTAGTTTTATCACCGAACGAGTACTTTAACAGTATCGCAGTACTGTAAAATTATTATGATAAAATTACGCCTGATATTTCCATTTCTAATGATGATATAATAAACACTGCATCATTTTCTTCTACAAATCTTTACATCCTTCCACATCATTGTGAAAATAGTCTATGAAAATTCAGGAACGTAATCCGTCTAAGAAAACAAACCACAAATCGTGATCTTCATAGCAGGAATCGATCCCAATGCAATGAACTCTGACATATTCATCTTCGGATATTTCCAAATATTGAATAATTCGAGTAAAAATTCGAATTGCCTTGGCGCCATTATCATTATCGGCGCCATTATGGCGCATTTTCATTATCTCTGTCGCGGGAGCCGAGAGCTGTCACATGACTGGCCGCGGAAGCCTACAGGCCAGCACACGTACAGTAAATTTAATGTACACGTACAGTAAATTTCATGTACACGCATACATTAAATTTAATTGTACACGTACATTACATTTAATGCACACGTACACTAAAGTTACTGTACGTGTGCATTAAATTTAGTTTACGTACATGACACTTACTTTAATGTACTTTTACATTAAAAGTAATGCAGAAATTTCTGACAGTGTTCGATTGACAAGCGTTAGTTTGTAGAGCCTCGAGCGAGATGCATGCTCCCACCCCCCCATGCGCAGCGTGCGTGCGCTGGAGAACGGCGGAGCCGTGCCGAGCCGGCCTCCATGCTCACTGACGCGGCGTGCTCCGCGCGTCCCCGTTCGACCCTGGCCCAGTGCCCGCGCGCGCGCGCGCACGCGCTCACGCACCGGGCCCCGCAGCCCAGTGGAGGAGAGCGATTTACAGCCTTCGCGGCTCGTCTGGGCAGCGCCGCTCATCCGAACGCCAGGGCGACTTAATGAGAACGCCGCGTTGGCGTTGCTTCATTCGCCTCCGTGTGTTTCCTAATTGGGTGAAGAGGCAAGGACTGTTAGAGGATCGCAGATATTGCAATTACCCAGAGAATTTGATTTACGACCGGATGCCATGAAACCCACTGAACTCTGGAAGGCATCGGAGAGATGTCCACCAGAGAGTTTGTTAGAAAACCAACTAACATTTGTCTCCGTGTTTTTCCCTGTGTGAAGAGGCAAGGACTGTTAGAAGTTCGCAGTTATTGGAGTTATCCAGAGAATTAGATTTATGACCGGATGCCATGAAATCCACTGAACTCCGAAAGACGTTGGAGAGATGTCCTCTAGAGAGTTCGTTAGAAAATCAACTAGTTGGTTAGAATTCTTACCAGCATCCATGAGCTTACATCCGCAACTTCACTTGTGAGGGGGAAGCCTTAATCCTCTTTGTAGCTTAATTTTAAACGATGATCTCTTACTTTTTAAGGTTATGCAAAATAAATGGATATTAAATAAAAATAATGTATTCCTCCATTTACGTTAGATGACAAAGGCCCACTTCTGTATGCCAGTCAGACTAGCTCCTCGAATAATCCTTTCTATGGCTTTTTAAAATATCTTGAAAAGGATGTTGGCAATTACATCACATATTTTCAACGAGCTCTGAAAAAAATGTGTCCGTTTTAATGAAGCGATCATGATGGCCAGAGGCTCCTAAGGAAATGCGGAATTAAATGCCCTATAAATGCTATAGTGCTTAACATATCCATTATCTAGAACTGTGCAACACGTAACATTATCTAGATCATCTAGATTTTTCCGCATTATCTAGCATCATCATTATTATATCTTGTTAACTATCACCATCTAGAACATTATGCATTATATAGAATTATGTAGAACAGAGTAACACGTAACTCAAAATAGTTGAAATCACTTACTTCATGCTGCGATAGCAAATCGTAGTGAAGGAAGGAAAGTCCTTTCCATGTCAAAAAAAATGTCAAAAAAGGGCCTTTCCATGTCAAAAAAAGTAATTTACACTTGCAGTCAAATTACCATTCCTATTCGACATTAATATTCACCACTAGATAATTCCTGATAATTCCTAATTCAATGATTCCCTTTTCTCCAAATACAACTGTATAACTTAATAACAAATTCATATCATTCAAAAGTGGATTTCATCGTTTATTATCATTTCACAAAAAAAAGTAGTTCAGTTTTGGTAAAATATTTGGATAAAGCTATATTGAATCACGAAAGTGTCAATTGTTAATTTTGCAATGTTTATTCTTCACAATCTCAAAAGCATCAACTTTGGAAATTTACACCTACTAGATACCAGCCTGTTAAACATCCTACCCACATAGTAATCTACCTGAAAGTGCACCGCATCCACGACCCAACACGCACGCGCCTAAACTCAGCGCGCGGTTTCTTTTAAAGTGGGGAGCCACGCTTCGCAAACACTTTAACGAAGTCCGCGGGCGAAACGGCTTCCTCGTAGCGTGCGGTCGTAGCGTGCAGCCGCGGTCGTCGGGCAACGCGCCTCGCTTCATTTCGCCGCTGGTGACGGTGGCTCGCTCTCCCACGCCGGGCGAAGCCTGGGCGCTCGCGCGAGGCGTTACGTGTCCATCGCAAGAAACTTCCTCCATTGAGAGGTCGGCGAAGCTGCGGGGCAAAACACTGGCGCAACGGTGGTGGCCGGACGGGCGGGCGAGCGGGCGGGCGAGCGATCGGACGGGCGGGCGAGCGATCGGGCGGGCGGGCGATCGGGCGGGCGGGCGGGCGGGCGGGCGAGCAATTGGGCGGGCGGGCGGGCGATCGGGCGGGCGATCGGGCGGGCGGGCGGGCGGGCGATCGGTCGGTCGGGCGGGCGGGCGATCGGTCGGGCGGGCGGGCGGGCGATCGGTCGGTCGGTCGGGCGGGCGGGCGGGCGGACGGGCGGGCGAGATCGGGCGGGCGGGCGAGCGATCGGGCGGGCGGGCGAGCGATCGGGCGGGCGGGCGGGCGAGCGGGCGGGCGGGCGAGCGGGCGGGCGGGCGAGCGAGCGAGCGGGCGGGCGAGCGAGCGGGCGGGCGAGCGAGCGGGCGGGCGGGCGGCGGGCGGGCGGGTGGGCGAGCGATCGGGTGGGCGAACGATCGGGTGGGGCGGGCGGGCGAGCGAGCGATCGGTCGGGCGGTCGGGCGGTCGGGCGGTCGGGCGGTCGGGCGGTCGGGCGGTCGGGCGGTCGGGCGGTCGGGCGGTCGGGCGGTCGGGCGGTCGGGCGGTCGGGCGGTCGGGCGGTCGGGCGGTCGGGCGGTCGGGCGGTCGGGCGGTCGGGCGGTCGGGCGGTCGGGCGGTCGGGCGGTCGGGCGGTCGGGCGGTCGGGCGGTCGGGCGGTCGGGCGGTCGGGCGGTCGGGCGGTCGGGCGGTCGGGCGGTCGGGCGGTCGGGCGGTCGGGCGGTCGGGCGGTCGGGCGGTCGGGCGGTCGGGCGGTCGGGCGGTCGGGCGGTCGGGCGGTCGGGCGGTCGGGCGGTCGGGCGGGCGGTCGGGCGGGCGGGCGGGCGGGCGGGCGGGCGGGCGGGCGGGCGGGCGGGCGGTCGGTCGGTCGGTCGGTCGGTCGGTCGGTCGGGCGGGCGGGCGGGCGATCTGGGCGGTGTTTCAGTGTTTAAGATTATTATAAGAAAGCTCGCTCTCCAGCAATATTTTAGAATGTGTCGCAGGCCGAGGCCGCCTGCAGAGAGAGTGATGACGGTGATGGATGCATGAGAGTGAGCCGAGGCGCCGTGAGCGACGGGAAAAACGCGCGGCGCGGGGCAACGCAGCCAGCGCCAGCGGCCACCGGCCTTTCTCCGATCGGCCACGGCGCTTGAAATTCATCCGGAGGCGCACTAATGAGAGAGACTGGCGAGAGGTCAAGGAGGAGAGAAGAACCCTTGCGGTGGAGTTGGAGTGATATTTAAATGCGACGGAAGCGCTTACGATGAGGGCGGGGACCAGGTGGGAAACAATGGGTGAAACTCTAATCATCCATGCTAACAAAAGTGAATTCAACGACTGGTAACCGACATCGGTATCACAACAAGTAGAGTATGCACAGATACGAAACCGTCTGCAGAGAGTCCGACCTGCAGGGAGTATGCACAGATACTGTCTCTTCTTCAGGACTGTCGCAGTGTCCTTGCAAAGTTTGGCAAAGATTAATACAACACAAATGTGTAAAATAAATAATTAAAATAATATTTTGGTAGATGCACCATGATCATTATTTTTCGCTTTTCGCTAAGAGTGTGGTTTGTAGTATACACCAGATGCCAGTAGCGCTACAGCAAAATGGCTCTTAATATTTTTAGCCATTGGCCGTTAGAGGGGCAGTAGAACTGGCACCAGTAGCAGTGCGTAAAATAATATAATAGCAATGTACTGTAAAATAAATTGAAAGAAAGTTATATTATTTTGTTAAAATTTGAACCAATAATATTAAATGATAATAATCTCAAGCACAGTGGTTTATATAAATTTGATTTTTCCCCTTCTCATAAAGATTGGTAATGAAAGTAGCCCGGGCAACGTCTGGTATTTTGCACGTCATTAATAAGCAGACGAAAATCTAAAAAGGTTGAGAGTGGGGCGATGTTGATGGTTGTGGTGATGATAATGACGGCAGTGGTGACTGTGAGGGTGATGATGGTGGTGGTAGTTGAAGAAAAGACGGTTTCGAAAATTATGTGCTGAGTTGGAGACAGTTCTCAAGAAAAGTAACACTACATATTATTGTTAGACGAAGCAACGTCGCACAAGAGAGAGGAACTGTAGTGTCTTGGATTTGGATAAAGAACGTACATTATTTTTATTTGAGTTTACATGGTCAAATCATGCCTCTGTACACGACTTTTGTGAAGAAGTAACAATAAGGCAATAACCGATTCAACTGTCAATGCAATTGTGATCAAAAGTGCATCCCAAGGAGGAAGCCGATCAATACACTTCATATAGTTCACTATTAAATGTGCACCCAAAAATTTAAAAAATGCTTATACATTTCTTGCGTAGGACCTACTGTTATTTTAAAACGTATTACATTTTCCATTCCAAGAAAGAGAAAATCATCACTCGCCAGCAACTTTTCTGGATCCACCACTTCAATTCAATAAAATGATATCTTATTTTACGTGGCCATCAGGCCTGCTCTTCCGTCTGACCACGCAAATTTTGCCACGCTCCTTTCACTATTTAGCGGGGAAAGAAGGTATCACTCGGGTGACGAAACAATCGATTTAAATTTCATGCACATAATCTACACAAGAAACAGCCTGTTTAATTCGCAACCGAAAAAAATGCTTACGAAGGATTTTTCAGCCCTTGAAAATCCACGGCTTTGATCGAGTTTGAATTCGCAAACTTAGGTATGACAGCCCGAAACTCTAAACGTTTTATCATCAAAGTCGACTTCGGTACTGTGCTGTTAGCTTGACGGGCAGGCAGACCAGACACCAGCGGCAGAGGAGAGAACGGGGGTGGCGCCAGCGGAGGCGAGAGGGGCGGCGGTGGGGGCGGCGCGGGGTGAAAGCCCTGTCGGCTCCTGCGTCGTGGTAAGTTGTCGCCTCCGCCTCCACCGCCACCGCCTGCGCCGAGGCGGCATCAACCTCGCTACCCGCGATTCGTCCGTTTACGTGGACTCCCAGACCTCTCCACTTTCGCCTCCTTTCGTTTTCCCCCTTCACGCGGACGGGCCGGGGCAGGGGCCGGGGGCGCGGGGCGCGGGGCCGCGCGGCGCGGGGCGAGGCGTGGCGCGCGGGCGCGGGGCGCGGGGCGCGGGGGGGACGGGGCATGGGGTGCGGGGCGCGGGGCGCGGACGGATGTGTGCGGGGTGGAGGAGGAGGGAGGAGGAGATGGAGGCAGCGACGTCGTCCGACCTTGCCCCAGTGACGTCCGCCGTCACGCGCCGTCGCGCCACGCCCACCCGTGCACGACCGCTTCCTCTGTCCGCCCACTTCACGCACTGGTCTTCTGCGTTCAATCAGAAAGCAAAACGAGAATAACGCTCAACTGAAGAAGAAAAACGTCAGCTGCTAAATACCAGCAAAGGCAGCGGGTACTGATGTCACTGCAGTGCCTCTCACCGAGAGGTCTTAGGGTTCGAGTCCCGACGGTGACAGGATTTTCGACAATAACTTGGCGGTTAGGTTTAATTCAGCCGCTGTCTGGAGCAGAATTTTCTGGGCCGGCTGCTCTGATCTGTAGTTTTCCATGGTTTCTCCGATCAACACCAAGCGAATGCCGGAGCAGAACCATAACAAACGGGCCACGGGCCATGTCTTTCCTTCCTCTTCTTAGTTCTATCCTCACCCCTTACTTACACACAGTTACACTTGCATGCGCTATACTACCACACTTGTGAGACCAGTCGGGAGCTTAGAGCTTGTTCCGCCTGTTGCGGTGGGAGATGCCTAGTTGGGGGAAATCCCCGCAAGCAGATGTAAGTCGACGCCGGATCTCGCCATCCAGCGGGGGAAGATCTCCACAATATCCCGCGATAAAACATTAACTACACTCATGGGACTAATGACAGCCGCTGACACGCCCGGAATCACTAATTAATCAAGCGGCCACTAAAGAAAGAGTATATGTTAAGTGTTACGACAATTGTCCTGCCTCCCTCGTAAGGGACCCATTTCACCTTCTGATTTTCTGACCCTACACGACTGCCATACTGAATATGAATCTAAAATGTATGTTAATATTCTTTGAATATCCTTGGCACAGTCGGATAAAAAATACAATGTTTCAAGAAAGAGTAGCAAAATTCCAAAAATTCCATTGTAGGTTAGTGTATGATAAGGCGAAAAAATATCAATGAGTTTGCAACTAAATTATCTCAAGACTTTTACATATTTAAACTATGACATGTCATGTTTACAGCGAAAAAAAATATGATTTTTTAAAAATACGCTTTAGTTTGCATTTACAACGCTTCTTGGTAAATGTCCTATATTTACACAAGTTTCCATCATTAAACCTCCTACCAATCTCACAAATAATTCAGGTTTGATCGTTTTGTCCCATTGAAAGAAAGAGTGACTTTTCCCCTCTGAAACGCCTTTTGAGTTTTATTGTTTTTATCAAAGCATAAACAACGTATGTGTTAAGATAAATTAAGGATAATTATCACTATATAAGCTAATGACCGTGTAAAACTAAAATCTACAGAAAATATTTAATGTTATCTTTCAGTACAAAACTACATCGTTCAGATGATAACAGCTTATAGTCGACTGTAAATAACCTAGAGAGTACAAAGATGGCTAACAATGATTACTAGCCGGAGAAAGGCGTGGTTCAGAAAAATAAACAGGTCGATTCAATCTTCAGGTAGTTTATCTGTACCCTTTAGGGTAAAAAAAATTGCAAACACCTTTCCATTGCAGGAAACAATCGAGCACTTCCATTTTAACACCGACTGAAATAAGGAAGACTATCATTTATTTCTCGAGGAAAAACAGAGCGTATGAGAAAGGAGGATATAATAAAAGAGAGACTGCTTCAGGCGTAACTAAAGCGCAGAAATAGAGCTTACTTGAACATTCTCCTATTCAACAGTATTCTTCAAAAGCTTCTTACACGTTTTCTTCATAGATTTACTACAGAATACATTATACTATTAAATAATCCCACATTCAAGGTAATGTAATTCATTTTCATTTCAAAACAAAATTCAAATTCATATTAAGAAAGAAAAAATGAAAAGCAAAGTTAGCAAAATAGTGTGTCACATAAAATCTAGTTTAATGAACCAAACCTAAGGAAAAAATCTCCGCGAAGAAGAAATTGAAACTTTCCCATACGCAGGTTTCATAAAAATGAAATTAAACTAACCAACCGGAAAGAAACTAATAAATATTAGAGCTTTATGACAAAATTTGTTATGAGCTTCATTCCATACAAGGACGGAGACATCAACGCGCATTCAACCCAGAAACTCCTCCATTCCTAAGACTGACGCCACAATATTATTCGCTGAACATGACGTACAGAAAACTTTCTACTACCGATTTCTGTGCCAGTCATCCTCTTGACAGATGCCCCTACTCATTTCCCTTACAGCTGGGTGCGTAGGAGAGACAAATCATCTTCAAGTTCTGCACATTCGTTTCATTCAAATAGCAACCAGATTGTACGGTATGTGCAAGTCCTCATAAAACCCACATTTGAAAGAGGAAGAAATCAAGAGAAAATACATTAACTGTCGTGGATTCCCTAAATCGCCGTTGCATAAGTTGAGAAACTGCAACTTCAGATTCATTTAATGTAATATTGCACTTATTGTCCAACTTACGCCATAGTACATTTCCTTCACTATATTTTTATTATAACTACATTTTATTTGCATTGTGTGAAAGTGAGATTATATACATACGTAAGCCATGTAAGTAGTGCTAATAAGCAAATATCAATGTTAGTGGTTTCCTGTTCGTTTTGGCAATAGACATTTTGTGAATTAAATATATGTGCAATGCAAAATGATGAGTTTAACAAATGAAAGATTTGTGTATAAGACATTTTTCTGAATATCTATGACTTTCTTTCAACATTTAGAGGGTGCAACGGGAGGAAGGAGGAAGCAGCACCTCAAATGAAAACAATAGAAAAATTTATAGCAAAACATATTGTAATATTGGTAAAATATTCTTAGAAGTACGAAAAATGTCTTAACAAATTGCATTGATTGTTGTTGATAGTTACAACCATGAAAATAAAAGAATGTTTGTTCCATTATCCACAAGACCAGAAGGTGATTTCACTTGTTCTGGTCGTAAGCAGGTCGCTCTACATCTTGCGTGGCCTTCCAACGACTACCCATCCACATGAATTGTACTCAGCGATTTGGCATTCTCATTTCACACTTAGGGTAAAAGTTTCCGAACTGAACAGTGCAACGTTCTGCTGTTAAAAAAACGTTCTAGAATTGATACGCGAGCTGAACGGTCGGAGTTCGCTTTTTTAATTGACTGATGGATTAGTGATTCCGTGTGCCTCAAGTGCTCGACGTCAACGTTGCGCTCAACGTCATTAGTACTATAAGTGTAGTGCATGATTTCCTTCGGAAGGGGACAGTGATCCTTCCCCTGTTAGATGGTGATACTCGGCGCTGACCTACCTTCGGCTAGCGGGATTTCCCCAACCGGGTATCTTCCACCAGCGGAGCACCCCCCAGCCGGACAAGCTCTCGTCTCCCGACTGGTCTCCCGGCACGTATGGCAGTGTAGTGTATGTTAATACAAGTGTATGTAAGTAAAGGGTGAGAAAAGGAAGGAGAAGGAAATATTGTGCGCGGTTCGTGGCCCGTTTCTTACAGTACTACTCCGGCATCCGCCCGGTGATGATTGGAGAAACCAGCCTCTAGAATTGTCCTCCAGAGAATGAACTCGACCCCGCTATCTAGATAGTGTCGAAAATCCTACCACCCGTCAGGACTCTAACCTAAGAGCTCCCGGTCAGAGGCACTGCAGTGACATCGGTTGATGCCCTGAGCCACCCCTCTCTGTCGGTGTTCGGAAATAATGCAATCGATCAGTTCCCAAGTCGCGGCTTCCGCCGCGCGCCGCCGGAAAGCGGACCGGATTCTTTCCTCACGACGTCGCCGCCCCCTCCCTCGCCCCCGCCCCCTCCCTCGCCCCCGCCCCCGCCCCCGCCTCCGCGCTTTCCTCCCGTCGACGCGCGGAACAATGGGTCGCGGAGGAACGAGAGCTCCGAGCCATAAAATGTAATTGTACGCGGGGACAAGCAAACCGGCGAATACTCGGCGGGCGCTCTCTCCAGTGAAAGGGAGCGGTCGCTCCAGAGAGAGAGAGAGAGAGAGAAAAAGAACCCTTGTGTCGAGAAACGGTTCCGAAATGCTATATGCGAACGATGTGGAACACGTCGCAGCCGCTCGGTTTGAATGCAAGAGAAAAATTGCGGATGTTTATGAAACGCGATTTCACGATGTGCTAAGGCGATTTTGTTTCCGCCCTGATAAAGAAAACGGCAAATATCCTGTAGGTGTGTAACTTAGCGTTTGGTCGCTGACCGCTGAACGTTTTAGTGCTAACCACAATACAATCAAAGTGTCAACGTTAAACAGTTGAGTCGAAAGCTGATTAAACATCATTGTGTGTTCTTCCTTGTTCTGTATTCTAGAATGTTTTACGATAGTTACTTGTTTTTATTAAGTAATGAACATTTTGCTAAAACCGTGGATTCGTGTCTTTCAAAATAGTAAAGATAGATAAAATTATTACATTTAAATCATTCATATTTGATAAGAATTATTACTTTTATCAAGAATTTACCTTGGAATTGATATCTTGAGTATTCAGAGTAAGTATATTTTGAATTGCCATTATTCTTCCTTCCCAAAATCTCTAATCGAGTTCTGAATATATTCCTCAAGTAACAAATTTCCTCTGTAACAAAGGCCTTCTTTCACTGAACTCAAACGCCTTAAATAAAGGTCACGGCTTTCTACATGACCGTATCCCACTTCTCAACCGTGCTGGTTGCTTTTCAATCGTTGATAATTAAAGTTCGCCTAGTAAATCAAACAATTATCTTCTCGGAGAGAAATGTAGGAATCTGTCCAAACACGAACACCTTAGAAAAAATTACAGGATAATCAGTAGCTTTCGTTCTTGTGAATGAAAGAGAGAGAATGGAAAATACGATACAACTGAATCACGACTCTTTTCAACTTCTTATAGCGTCCTAGAGAATCCTCGTCGATAATATTTTCTCTGTTCAGTCTTCAAGAAACTGATCGTCACGTTGTCCATGTAGGTAATTATATTCAACAACTTTCGCCGTTTGGGTTGAGGCGGCTGCAAGGTGTCCGAAGAGTTGACCTCTGATGTGAAACTAAGGATCTCTCAAAATGTACGTTGCCGTTAAGAGGTGAGGATGCGCTATGCTGAATCATAAAACCTATGTGAAATTGGCACCCGCCACCGTCATCCAAATTATCATCAACACGTCATTTAGAAAAGTGACAAACAGATATAAGATAAGAGTCATAAAACTGAAGTTAGGTAACTCATTAAAAAAGCTCAGTGGTTGCCGTAGACATCTTGTGGATATCCTTATGGATAGATAAAGAGAAGTAATATTTCACAAAAAAATGTATTTACATTAAATACAGAGACCATACACACATTTTAGCCCCTTTTTTCACTTTCACTATTTTCTTTTCTATAGCTGGTAGGGAAGTAAAGATGATGAGGTAGATGCCTCGAAACATGTATGTAGGAATGTAAGATCTGTACTTAATGTAAAAACATTGTTATTGTGAAAGATTACACATTTTTACCTATTCCTTAAAGAACATTAAAATATTTTACCTATTCATT
Organism: Acheta domesticus; assembly: GCA_031308135.1. Classification (NCBI taxonomy): domain Eukaryota; kingdom Metazoa; phylum Arthropoda; class Insecta; order Orthoptera; family Gryllidae; genus Acheta; species Acheta domesticus. The sequence goes on from JAHLJT010003656.1 coordinate 96,231,622, forward strand.
AAAGAAGATTGGCATTTGAACACACGATATGGCCCTTTTTATATTGCAAAAGAAAATTATTCAATTAAAATAAAATAGAAGACAAATTAATGCCATTTTTTTACAGTTAGCGTGTTTCTTGCTTCAAGTTTCAATCATCTTCGGACCGTAATATTGATATCACATCCTCAAGATTGAGAAAGTCTTGAAGTTACAGTACTTGCATAAGACGCAGCGTCTCTTAGTCAGTCGATGCCTTATTGATAGGGAGCGGATTTCTATGATCTTGCATACTTTTGTCCGTTTCTTCATTGCACAGCTTAGTGAAATTCCTTGACACTTGGTTAGAAAATGATGCTATATAGATTAACATGTTTGTGCATATTTATGCATATTTGGCCGATTGTTCTTGTTGGTACATATTTGTGTAATTGTAGGCGCATATTTTGCATATTTCGTTAAAATAGTCTTATCTATCAAATGTTTCATATTTTATAGAATATATATATTTTGGAGCGTTCATTGATTCGTAAGAGCCTGTCACTGTTTGCGTTCTTTTTTATTTTTTATATATGATAAAATACTTGTGGAAATATAGTATATTTCTTAATAACTATTTTTTTAACCAGTCAAGAAATATAACAAGACAAATAATAAACTTCACTGAAATGAATATTTACTTTTTTATTTCGCGAATAATATTTATTTATTTATTTCGCGAAGTAGGGTATGTTACATAATATTTGCACAAAAATATGTATTTTCATTCTAATCATGCTTCTTCTAAATTTTACAAAGAAAGGTTTGTAGAGGAAATGAAATATTGTTATTTTTAATTGTATATTAAAGTGCATATTTCAGATTTTTTAGGTCATAAATGCATATTCTTAAAAGCATATTTCAATACTTTTTAGGGCATAAAAATCCTGTCCCTACTCATTGAATTCGAGAGCAGAAGTTTACGTTGCCGATCAACGTTGTCGATCATTCCCCACATTTATTTTAACGAATTCACTTGGTTGCTTTCGTGAGCGAGTGAGTATTGATTTCGAGCGCGTCAACTACTTAGACTCTTAGTCACATTAGTGTACTACCTACAATTTCTTGGGAGGTGGGAGTGTTCCTTCCCTGCTAGAACGTAAGATCCAGCTACGCCCAGCACTGTGGCTCCCGGGTTTTACCTCCTTCAGTTAGCCTCCCAGCAAGGCATTGCCCCATCCGGGACAAGCTCTATGCTCCCGAAATGTGTGGTATTGTATTACTTGAAAGTAAGAATGTGTGTAGGTGTATGTGTGTGTGTGTGTGTGAGTGAGTGAGTGTTTGTAAAGGGAGAGAGGAGGGGACAAGTTTGCTGAAGGAAAGATCGCGAAAGTGCTTGGCTCATCTTATTAGGGCACTGCTCCGATATTCGCGTGGTAATGACCGGTTCCACGGAAGATTGGTAATGACTGCATGCACCGATCAAAATAACCGGACGCAAGAATTCTCCAGTGGTTGAACTTAATCCAGCTACTCATGCTATCTAGTACGGAAAATTCGCCGCGGTCATAACTCGAACCCTACATCTCCCGCATAACCATTCTACAGAAACAACCCATGTTGCCGCTAAGCAGTGGCGGATCCAGGGGGGGGTCATGAGTGCCATCCCCCCTCCCAAAAGGCCTACAAGTTCTCGTTTGTTACCTTCCTTTATTTGGCAAAATTGACTTAAATAGTTATTTATATTAGAATTATCTAATTATTTAAGCAATATTATTGTGGAGTATCGTATCTACTGTGCATAAATAAGACACAATATAATAACAAATATGTTTACTATCTAACAAAAATCTATGATTCCTCCCCCGTCCCTCAAATGTCCGGCTGGATCCGCCCCTGCGGCTGAGTTATCGCAGCCGACGTGGCTTTCGTAATTCCAAAGTTCACTTCTTTCTTGAAACAGTCATCACGAGGGAGATTCCAGCGGAGAGTGGTTTGTGCATTTCCGGGGAGGAGAGCAGAGGGGAGCGGAGCGCGGAGGCGGGCGGGTGGAAGGCAGGGGGTGGAGTGGGGGTGGCGAGCGGCGCTGATCCGCGACGGGGCGAGCGTCCGCGGAGAAGGGCGTCGCGGACGCCACGCGGAAGGCCCCGAGGGCGTCGCAGCTGACAGGCGCGCGGCGCAGCGCGGCGCGGCGCTGCACTCCCGGAAGCACTCGCGATGCTAACGCCGTCAATGCTGCGGCCGTCAGCGACGCCAAACACTCCCTCCAGGGTCCATACAGCCTGGCTCTCTCCTCTCATTAGCTAAGTAGATTTGTCACAGTTGCTACCTTCATTGTTTTCGCAACGGAGCGGATAGCGACGCGACAGTTTTTCAAACTGACGCGAGCCCGGCTTGCCGTGAAGTGCGCACTGAAATGTGATGAACACGGTTTCGCGCTTCTCATTATCTTGTAAATATACTACCGCCGTTAACTGCTCCATTGTGGGAACACTTTACAAAAATATTCAACTGGCGCGTGTTAGGCTCGCGAGCCGCTTTGCTGGTATATAGCCACCCTGACTCAAGCCGCTCATTATCATGTAAATATGGCGCCATCGCTTCCATTTTTATGGTTCCAATAACGGAACAGGCAGCCCTTTCAACAGATTTACAACCGACGCGAGCCAGGCTCATAAGCTGCATTTGATAGTATGACCAAAATGGTTTCCCGCCAACATGTAAATATCATTAAACTTCTCTTCTAAATTATTCAGATTTCCTATCGCACTATTGTTCTTGAAATCACAAATTAAAATTGGAATTTCCTTGCCTTAACTAAAGAGTATTTTTATATTCAACAATGACGTAGATGATATATTAAAAATAATTTATTTCTAAATTTCTCACGAAGTGTGTGATACTAATTTGTTCAAATATTCTGCAACATTCGAACAATCACGGAATTTATGCGAAGTGTGTGTTACTGATATTTACGCTGAATTATTTTTATAAAATTATTTTTCACAATGGGAGTAATGAATTACACCAAAAATTACAAGAATTATTTGAAGGATGTTTGAACGGAAATCAAATACCTGATGATTGGAACGTCGGAACAGCATTTCATAAAAAAGGCTCCACATCTAAATGTAAAAACTACTGAGGAATAACAGTATCATATAATTTATGTACAATCTACAGTAAAATTTTAAAAATTCTTCTCGAAAAAGAATTTCAAAACATTCAAATAGAAGAACAAGCTGCCTTCAGAGTTGGGAGATCTACAATAAATCATATATTTTGTCTACAACAATTAATAGGAAAGAAATTAGCTTTTAATCAACCTATTCATATTTGGTTTATGGATTTAGAGAAAGCTTATGACAGCATTCCTCTCAAGAAATTATAGGATGTCTTAGAGGATTATAAATTTAATAGACTGATTATAAATGCTATAAAAATTGTATGAAAATTATAAAGTTCATATCAGAATAACAATCAATTGTCAGAAGGTTTTCATTCAAATAAAGGATTGCGACAAGGATGCTGTCTTTCACCAACTCTCTTTAAAATATATATTCAGAAAGCTATTCATCAATGGAGTAGAAAATGTTCAAAAATGGGAAGCAATATAGACAATTATATGTTGTACACATTATTATATGCTGACGATCAAATGTTAATTACACAGGATTATGAAGATCTAGAATATACAACACGAAAGTTAATTGAAGAATATGAAAAATGGGGATTCCAACTTACCTTAAATAAAACGAAATATATGTCACTAGGAGATACACCAAAGAACTTAATTTTAGGTGAAGGAACAGGTATAATTCAATATTGTGATGAAGTAAAATATTTAGGGATTACAATTCACTCGGACGGAACCCCAAATCATGAAATCACGAAAAGAATAATGAAAGAACGAACTGCAATTAATATGGTTAATGGAATTTTATGGGACAGAAATATTACTACAGTTACGAAAAATCATATTTATAATAGTATAATAAAAAGTGTTATAACATATGGAGCGGAAACTTGGCATTTAAAATCTAAAACAAAATTCAAAATTACTGGCAACTGAGATGGACGTTTGGAGAAGATCGGCAAGAATTTCTAAATTAGATAAAATCAAGAATGCTACAATAAGAGAATCCATGAAAATTCATTACACAATATTAGATTTTATACAAATGAAACAGTATCAATGGTATGGTCATGTCCAAAGGATGGAAGAAACACGGCTTCCACTAAAATTATTAAATGGGATGCCTACAGGTAGAAGAAAAAGAGGTAGACCAAAAACAGCATGGCTACACGGAATATTGAAAAATATGAAGAACAAAAAATTAAACATAGAAGATTGTAAAAATAAGACAAAATGAAAAATAATGTAACAATAGAAAATATAAACTATATATAATGGTTATAGGAAAATGTATACTAATACATTGTAAACCTACTGAATAAATAAATAAATTATTTTTCATCAAATTGCTTGTTTACCGCGGAACCCACTCCCGAACGCGGATAAGGCAAGTAATTATTAAGGAAAATAGGCCACAATAAGGATAAAGTTTTTCGACGGGGAGATTCGTGTCAATTGAGCATCCCATGAGGAAAACCTCACGAAGAAAAGCGTATGGAGAGATGACAAGCACTTCGCGAGGTGCGCGGGGAGGCCGAGTTCGATTCGCGGAAATGCCAACGCTACGCCGCCTCGAGTGCAACCTTTCGCGCCACCCCGTCTTCAAGCGCACAGTGGTCCAGCAACATCAGCAAATATGGCAACCACTCAACGACCGTCACTAAATTCCATTTCATCTCTGAACTGAAGGCGTATTCACTGAATTGATTGACGCGTTAGTGTTTCCCGGCGCTTCAACTGCTAGGGTCATTCCTTAAGTGTAGGGCATTTTTACATAGCGGGAGGTGGCAGTGACCTCCCCCCGCCGGATGGTGAGATCCGGCGCAGATCTACAGGCCGACTTGCGGCGTTTTTCCCAAACTGGTATCTCCCTCTACAGGGGCAGCGCCCCAGCCGCACATGCTCTGAGATCTCCACTGGTATCCCAACATTCCAATTCAATAGCCTCAAACCTACAAACAAATCTTAAAAATTTAATTCCTACGTTTACAAAATAAACAATAACTATTTGAACACAAGCAAACAGTCCGCACTTTGTAAATCATTATCTTAAAAGTGAAAATAGTTGTTTACTCGAATCCAGCTTGGATCGGCCTCGCGTTGAGATTAAATTCAACGTAATATCAAATAGTCAATTAAACCTAGTTTTAAGAGCCCAAGGCGCATCGTTTCCAAATTACGCAAGGTAGTAATATATGTTTCAAATCAACGTACGTTACGTGCTGCGTTTGCATCTGCTATTATCCTTGTATTATAATCTGCGAACGTATATTTTTACGCATTAAATCGGGCATTGTGGTTGATTTAACTTACTTCTCACTGACAGGTTTCTCCATACCCGCATGGAGCTTTGTGTCAACGGTTTCTAATAAATAGTACTAAACCATCTTTTCTTAGCGCATTGTATATTGAGGAGAATCAATTATGTTTTGATTGTTTAAAGAATTTATAATAATTATATTATGCTCAGTAGCTATGGGGTTGCAACTGTAGTTAGGAATTATGAAAGCGGTAAACGTTCAAGTGCGGACTGTTTGCAATTGTTAAAACTTCCCACTGTGACCAGGTGGTGTAATGAATTGAGGAGAATGTAAATTTCCGCCTTTTTGGACCACTGTGCAGACTCCGGAGGCGGCGAATCGTGACCCTCGTGAAGAAATACTCGAGACGCTTCTCCCCCTCCCCCTTCCAAACGGACAAAACGGGTGGAACCTCTTTCGTGAGAATGAAGGGAAATTGAGGATATGAATGTATCGTCTTCCTTTCTCGCAGTACACAGCTTTCCAAAAGCTCTCGGTATGAATGGAGCATTCAGAGGAGGATTTTTTTTTTACAGTAGGCTAGGTTGCGTCGATAGAATGAGGAAAAAGTACATGTTGCAAGTGACCACTTATAAGCACACGCAGATGCACTCTGTAATACTGTAATTTTACTGTCTAGTTATAACCGTAAGCCCGAAAAGAGTTACCAGGGTAAAGAAAAACAAGCGCACCAATGTATTACAGAACTCTCTTTGAGGAAGATTGTGCCCTGCTTTCGCTCTTTAGTTCTACGAGTAAAATGTACGCAGTAATAACGGGGTGTCCGTTTAACGATTGATCAGTGGTTTGATTTATACTTTCTGAGTCGTAATAAGCTTGCTGGTAAGAAATGCGTAATATGAGAATATTAGTATAGAAATGCGTAATATTGAAGAATTACTGCAGGACATGGTAATTGCCTCTTGGCGAAAATACCAGAAACTTATTATAACATATGTATTTCGAAAACCTCTTCCATTTAATGTACTGATAACAACGCATTCTTATGAGAGCTGCAATCACAAGCAAGAGACCGTGTAAAATTATTATTATTATTATTATTATTATTATTATTATTATTATTATTATTATTATTATTAAAGTACAAGCTGCATAAAATAATAATTAAATAAATAACAAATTGTAAATTTCAATTTACAAAATGAATAAATAATTAAAATTGATAACATTAAAATTATCATTAATATTAAATTGATAAAAATGTTTTAGCTTACTGAAAATGAAGGAATGTGTGAATATATAACAAATATATGATTGATGATTACACGTAATTAGAAATAAAAAAATAAGTATGAATAAAAATACGAAGATTCAAAAATATAATACTTTCTTTTACTACAATATTACACTTTACACTCAATGAAATCACAAAAGTGTTTTGGGAATTTGATAGAAAACATTTTTTATCTATCGCAAGCTTGCACGGATTTTCAAAAAATGAAATCTTAAAAGTTTCATTTTTACATTCTTCCTCCTTTTCTGAAAGTAGTATTCTGTATATTCTCAATACGTAGAATATTAAGTAAGAACACATAACATTAAGTCGTTCTCCTGTCATTGTTGATCTTTATCAGACTTTTACCCCACGCAAAGTGCCAAGTGACCGCTCTATACTACAAGATGCGCAATATAAAGCAAGAGAAAAGTTGCCTCGGAATTTATTTTAGTATAATTAATCTTAGAATGTATGCGTAAAGCATGTTTTATATGAAAGAGGAAGGAAATTAGAAGACTCAGGGAGGGGAAGTTCCCCCCCCCTCTGCCTCCATTTGGCTACAAACATACCCGTTCACGAACCATCCAGTTGTTTCAACGGTACCTCCGACAACCCAGGACGGACATTAGGAAACCGACCGCTCATACTCGTCAAAGAAACTTGTAGTCACCGCCGCCACCGCCACCAGTTCAACGGACGCGCAGGCGAAGTGCTTGCGGCTTTTTCAGCGCATTTTCTTCGCTCGCAGACGGCTTTCGCGCGCCTCGTTAACCGTTTTACGCGTCTGGCGCTGGCCTGGGCCGGCGAGCGCCGACGCAGAAGTCCTCGCGCGCACGTAACCGCCGCGCAAGAAGTGCGCTGCAACGGCAGCGTTCGCCCTTTCTAGAACAGAAACTGCGCTACCGCCGCGCCATCGCGTCACTTTTAATTTTTTTTTTAATTTATTTTTCCTGAAGGTAGATACATAGGTAGTTATTTAAACGTTACACATGTCATTTGATACTTACTTATTCTAAACTTACATACTACTAGGAAAACCCGGCAGACGTTCTGCCTTCAGCTCCCTCTTTCTCCTCCCATCTCCGTTTCTCACTGTCCCTCCCTCCCTCGCCCTGTCCCTGTCTGTCTCTGTCTCTGCCATTCTCTGTAGCTCTCATTCCCATTTACTTGCAGATTCTGCACGTCTCTGAGCAGGTGGGATAATATCGGGAAGCGCCGGACCAGCAAAATTGTGATAGAATATTCAGGAAGAGTTCATTCTGTAGATTACGGCGTGAGAAACGTTGCTTTGAGGCCTCATGGAGATCGGTCCAACGGTGTTGGAGCTTTGCTCTTATATACATACCAACATCCTGTTTTATATATATTATATAGATAGATACATACATACATACATACATAGGGAAGGTGTCCCACTATGGGTCCTCTAATCTGGTTCTATATTCGCGAATTTGATTTAGAAAACATGGAATGGATATTTATTTGGATTCTCGTTCTGTGGATTGGATTTTTTGTGAGTCTGAATTCGGTGAGTGCTGGAATTTGATGGATGTTATAATAAAAATTTGTGGCAAGGTATGTGATGTGATGATCTAATGATTCTATATTGAATTTCTTGTGAAGCTGTTTAGAAATGACCCACGAGGCAACTGAAGCCGCAAAGCCTCTCATTGCGTTGTTAACCGCATCACCTTCTCTTGTTAATATTAATCTTTAATTGATTGGTTGTTAGTGATTCCGAGCTACTGAGGTCATTAGTCCCGTAAATGTAGTTCTTTTTTATCGGGAGGTGGTGGTGATCTTCCTCTGCTGGATGGCGAGATCCGGCGCCGAGCTACTGTCGACTAGCGGGGTTTTCCCCAACCAGATATCTCCCGCCAGCAGGGCACCGGCTCAGGCGGGACAAGCTGTAAGCCCCCGACCGGTTTCCTGGCATGTGTGGTAGTGTAGAGCATGTTAGTGTACGTGTGAGAGTAAGGGGGGTGAGAACAGGACAAGGAAAAGGAAGGAAAAATCGCGGGCAGTCCATGGCCCGTTTGTTAGGGTACTGCTCCGACATTCGCCTGGTGTTGATCAGAGAAACCACGGAAATCTACCGATCAGAGCAGCCGGCCGCTAGAATTTTCCTCCAGATAGTGACTGAATTCGACCTAGTTGACAGGCTATTGTCGAAAACCCTGCCACTGTCGGGACTCGGACCTCTCGGTCAGAGACATCAGTTGATGACAGTCAGAGACATCACTGCAGAGACATCAGTTGATGCACTGATCCACCTCTCCCGGTTAGTCTTTGATTTGATAAAGATTCCTTATCTTTGTAAAATATCTTGAAATTTTCACGAATCCTAAGACTTCTTCAATGCATCGAATATCGCACTTCGAATCTCTCAAATTGACAATAACAAATAAATTGTTACAATCATAATTGTGTCGGCGTTTGACCTTTCCAAGAACAGAAACTTCCACGGCGCGGCTCTTCCACTATCGAGCCATTGAAGCCGTAAACACTTCTCATTGCGTTGTAAACCGTATCGTCAACTCTTGTCAATGTAAGTCTTGGTCTTTGCTAGATCTTGAACTTTTCTTAAATCCTAAGCCTAACTACAACAAATTTCGTACTTTCGAATCTTCCCTATTGACAAAAATAAATTAATTGTTACAACCTCAATTAATGTCTGTGGTCGTTCGGCCATTCTAGAAACACAAACTACGACGGTGCGGCGCTGCCACCAGCGGGCCAGCACTCTTTGCGTAAAGCCGCAAAGACCACTCACTGCGTTGTTAATCGTATCGTTATCTTTTGCCAATATTAGTCGTTCTTTGTCGCATCTCATTGAAATTTTCTGCAATTCTAAAGCATCTTCAATATATCGAATCTCTTACTTCGAATCTCTCAAATTGACAATAATAAATTAATTGTTACAACCTTAATTGATGTCTGTCGGCGTTCGGCCTTTCCAGAAACAAAAACTGCGACGGCGCGGCGCTGCCGCGGTCGGCCCACTCTTTGCGCAAAGCCGCAAAGACCACTCATTGCGTTGTCAACCGCATCTCCTGCTCTTGTCGATATTAGTCTTTGTCTTTGTTGCATCTTCTTGAAACTTTCTCGAATATTCTTCGCTTTCTCGGCTTTTTCAATACATCGAATCTCACACTTTAGAGTCTTTCAAATTGACAATAATAAATTAATTGCTAATACTTTAATTAAGGTATGCAGAGAACAATGTTAATATATTTGTATTAATAGTTGATTATATTATGTTTTATAATTCAAATATTTATGTATTAAAAATGAATTAAAATTTTACTTTTTAGAGAAACCTAAAGACGGAAAAATTGCGAAGAAACCTTACAATTCTGGAATAAATATCTCTGTAATTAAACCCATTTATTTACCCTTACTCTAGTGTAAATTGTAGAAGACAGTTGTGCTTTGTTTGTATATTAAGATCATACTCAAACAAACTACCCAAAAGCTTCGAGAAGAACAACGGAAGTAAATTAATTTCAAATGTTTATAGAATTTGAGAGACAATCAAGACCAAAATACTGCTATTGACTATTTTTGATATCTTAGATATTTTTATCCTCAAAATTCGAATGTCTCATTGTTTCGAATTATCTGACTACTACTACTTTACATTATACTAATTAGCCGCGTGGACAAACACATAACTAATTACGAGTGTATTATTTTTGTCTTATCTTCGTCATTAGAATTTTCTTATGTCCCGCGAATACATGATTTTACTTTCACTTTGTCATCAAATGCATCTGCTCTTGTGTCATCAGATGTCTCTAAATGTTCTTCCTTTTCATAAGCTCTCATTCTCATATTCACCGAAGGTTCCATTTCATCCTCATTCCGATTACCATACTACATTTTTCCTTCAATACAATGCCATTAGGAATAATCTTCACCCCAAATTCATCTTCATACCCATTCTGCTATCAGACCGAATTGTCATATTTTGGTCATCATCCATCATATCAAAACTTATCGTTCTCATTGCCCTAACCATATCACGTCCTATTTTTTAATCTGGATTCTTCCTTACACTTCCTTAATTCTCGGCAGAACGAAACGTTTGAATTTGAGATGAGACGTCTTCTAAATCCGAACTCTCCAAGTTTTTCGAGTCTTTCCAGGTTCTCAATGTTCAGTATTCATTATTCCATAATATACATGCGTTCAGAACAATGTGTAACAAAGAAGATCAAATAATTGGGAATTAACCGAATATTAGGGAGAGATGCAATTAAAAAAAACAGAACATTTAAAAGGGGCATTCAAGACACAATTTTCTGTTGACAATTCTTTCGCCATTTCTAATTTCGTTACTAGGATAATATCAATCTTTTCACATAAATTAGACAATATTATATTTCTCATATTAAATATAAAAATTCAATATGTTACCATGTATTCGAGCAATGCGAATATGTAAATAACCTGAAAACTACGTATAATAAAGATATTTACAGGTTTGAATATAGATCTCAACAGCTTCGTAAAACTTCAAACGATTCGAACATCGAATTATAATTGGAATTGCAAAGCCCTAATTTTTTTTTCTCTTCCTTCCAAAGAATTAAGTGTTTCTACCATTCCACCTCTACTTTTAACTCTCGCCTCCATTGCGTGTATTCCAAACCCCTCCGCCACCATATCAATGCAACTTCACAACGCTCACGTTTTGTTGCGGATTTTGTTGCGGAATAAGATGTGGTAGAAGTAGAACTGGAAGTTCGGGTTACTATTTTGTTAGAAATACTAAAAACTGAAATCTGTAATTCGTTTACCGATACAAATGAATTTTCTACAACTTGGGAGCGAAAATATTCAAATGTAACTAACCTCACTTTTTTGGTATTTTGCTTCATCATTCAACTAATTATGGCTAAAAGGTGGGGAAGATGTTCTAAAGCTGAAGAAAACGTGCGCCGATTGGTACTTCTCCCATACCTTGCGTAAAGTTTTTTACTGTTCTTTTTCAACATTAATGAAATGAAATGAAATCAAATGCCGACCCGCAACCGAGCTAGCTAGAAGTGTGTATCGACTCAGCGTTTCAGTCCAAAAGGTCGCGGGTTCTAGTCCCGCCTTAGACATTTTGTTTGTTTTTCGTCCCTCATGTATGTATTGTTACAGAGGCCTTGCGGTCTGCTGACACCAGATCAAAGGAGCTGGCAAGTTGATGTTTAGTTGTATTGAATTGATGCCTTATTTTACGTGGCGAGACTCAGGCCATGAGGCCTGCTCTTCCGTCTGACCACGCAAATTTCGCTACGCTCTTTTCACCAACTAGCGGAAAGAAGGTATTATCTCGGGCGACGAAACAGGCGATTTGAATTTAGCTCAGAGGCTTCATTTAGGCTTGAGGAACTTTTACATGCAAGTTAATCTACTAACATGGGACAGCCGGCTTTACTTCCCCTCCGAAGGAAGGCGTACGAAGGATTTTTTCGCCCCTAAAAATCAACGGCTTCGATCGGGTTTGAACCCGCCAACGAACCAACATAGCAGTCCATTTCGCTAACCACTACACCATCGCCGCCGCAAGTTGTGGTATCTAGTTAGTGATCTAATTGCGGTCTCAAGCTCGCACGTTGGTGTCTAGTTTGTGGTAGAATATGCGTCCCATCGGGACGTAAAGAGTAACCTGTCTGTCGGCTGGAGAAAAGACCTATAAAAAACTAGTGGTGCTAAAACAGCACGTACTTTCTCGCCCGTATTTTCACGCAAATTTACGCGAAAAAACTGTACTTGACCTTATTTCAAAATCTATCTTTAAGGAACAGATTTCATAAGGAAAAAATCTCTATCTTTATAATGGTAGTTGTAGGAAGACGCCGAAAAGATTTTGAACTGTTGCAATTGTCGAAAAATTAGAGCATTCAACGGAAATGAGACCTACACCATTCTCTTCTACGTCCTTCACGTTATCGAACAACAAAATTTAATCAAATACAATGGAATCATTTTTGAAAATTATGAAAATGTCCCAGGAGCTTCATGAAAAGTACCTCGAAAATTAAAATATCGGTTTCAAATTCAAGGGACGACATCAACGAGATCGATTCAGGAATATTAATTTTGGAGAAAATCGGCTGAACAGTTTTAGCCGCTAGCGTTCTTCACAGACGGGCAGACAGACGGATGAACAGAGACGTTTTGCCGTCATTCCATTTTTTTGGTATCAAGAACCCACAACATATGGATAGTGGCTTCATCACGTGATAGAGAATTTTTTTCTAAAAGTAGCAACTGGATGTTTTTCGTTACCAGGGCCCTGTAACTCTGCTCTACTCTCTCTGCTCCGTAGCAAGAAAGTAAAACGAAACCCAACCACGCCTCTCAGCCTCGGGGCGTCCTCGGGCAGACGGTATACTGCGATTTTTCTAAGAGCGACCCTCAAGGCCACTCAAATCCCATCTTCGCGATGAAATATGTCACGGCATTTCGCGTCTTTTCTCGGTCTTGCCGGTAGAAGTCGCATGATCGCAAGCACTGCTTCATACGGTCGCGATCGTGCGAAATTTAGCGGAACGACTGAGAAAGACGCGAAATGCCGTGACATATTCCATCACGAAGATGGGATTTGAGTGGCCTTGAGGGTCGCTCTTAGAAAAATCGCAGTGTAGGTCGAGTGGCGCGCCGCCGGACCGCCGCGCCGTCTGGGGACCGCTTGCGCCGTTAGCCCGGCGGCGGCGCGCGCTAATGTTCTCCTCCCGTTGCGACGGCCGCCGCCGCCGCCGCCGCCGCCGCCAGAGGCCGTCGCTCGCGTTACGAGGGATCGGAGCGACGCGACGCGACGCGACGCCACGCCACGCCACCGACAGTACACGGAAAACGCCTCCAAGACGCGTAAGGCATGCGACTGACTTGCATACTGCGATTTTTCTAACTTTGCCCCTAGTCTTCACGATGGTATTTCGCGACGTTCTCAGTCGTGCCGCCAGATATTGCAGTGAACGCGACCGTGCCAAGCAGTGCTTACGATCATGCGACTTCTAGCGGCCCGACGGAGAAAGACGGAAAATGCTGTGTGATATTCCATCGAGGCCATAGGGGCTTGACAGGCAGAGTTAGAAAAAATAGCACTATAGGGCATCGTTTATTGGTGGACGTATTGTTTGCATTCCAAATATTCGAATAAAATGTGTTGTTAAAATATCATAGACTAGGCGCGCCTAGCGGCTTAAATACCACGAAGTAATGATTTAGTTAGATATGTAATTATTATAATAATTATGATTATAATTATTATTATAATAATAATTATTATTATAATTATTATTATAATAATAATTATTATTAATTACATACCTTACTGATACATTACCTTGTATGTATTTAAGCCTCTAGATGCGCTTAGTTTATGATGTTATAACAATATACTTGATACACCCGAGCTTTGATGTTCATTTTTATTTAAATATTTGGAATGCGAATAGTATTCAAATATTAGCACAGGTGTATCAATGTACGTGTTTTGCCGATCAGGTGCATCTATGGTCTTAAGTAACTTATAAGTACTGGTTTAGTTAAAGTCCTAATAAGGAAAAGTAGTAGTTAAAACTTTAACCTAACAATTAGAAATGTAAATAGACTTATTTCATTCAAGTTCATTCATCGTATTCTGCATAACATTTTTCTTTGTTCGTTTCTATGTCTGATTCCAGTAAACGAACTTTCAGCTCTTATCTCCAAGAAAAGTTGTACGTTTTATGACGCACCGTAACATTAAATAAGGTTAACGCAGACTTCTAAATGGCAAGTATAATGACACGAAATTTCAGGAGAAAAATACGATACACTTCTAAGATACAATCAATAAGTGAAAGAAAACTATGCAACAACTAATAGCAATAATCTAGATTAGAGGATGATATCAATCAGAAAAGCACAAAGAAATATAAATCTTGATGCAACTGATGTGGCAAATGAACAGATTTAACAAGATTCCCTGAGTAAAGAGGACATATGCTCTCAGCAACTTGTGCCAAGGTTAGAAATAATGCAATTTATGACGTAAAGAAATAACGTTTGATAAATTAAGGGTAATCGATTAGTTTCAGTATTCAAGAAGTTAAGTTACAACTAACTTGGCGGATGCGGGAAAAAGGATCGCTTCCAGCCAGGATATTTACGGTAGTATGACAAAACTGCGGGACGCGAGAGGCGGGAACCTGTAGAACGCGGGGCGGTGGAGGACTTTAGAATGGGGATGTGAACGTTGGCTGTGGAATGTCAGATTGCTAACTATGAAGGATATACACGTAAGCTGCCCTGAGGAAGCCTGCGACATGGTAGGCGAAACGTCGGCCTTTCTGCCAACGACGCGGCGTCACCCGGACAGCCGAGAAGTTATGAAGGATATACTTATAAAACCAGGACAGAATGTGTTTAATCAAACCATCCACATTAGTAATTTGACATTCCACAGCCAGCCTTCACATCCCCACCGTCCTTTCTAAGACCTCCATCTGCCCCGCGTTCTGCATGTCCTCGCTTTCCGCGTCCAACAGAGCTATTGTCGTGTGTGTGTGTGTGTGTGCAACAGCTAATAGCAATAATCTAGATTAGAGAATGATATCGATCAGAAAAGCACGAAGAAATATAATCTTGATACAACTGGGGTGGCAAATGAGGAACAGATTTAACAATGGTCTAAATCTGGCGTAAAGATCTTTAGACCCAATTTTGGATTTCGACAGTTTTAGCGAACGCGCGCATGCGCTTAGCGGCTTCTGGAGTGTCCCATCGACTATGCGCAGAGGCGTATCTAGGTATTCAGGCTGCCCATGGCAAGCATAGAATTTACATCCCTTTGGGGATGCTTGAAATTAAGGTTGTTGCTACTTGTTTTAACGGGTATACTGTAAATAGCGCCCCTTGTGAGTGTCGCCCATGGCACGTGCCATGCCTTCCATACGGTAGATACGCCACTGACTATGCGCAAGCACGCGTGCACTACCCCCCCCCCGAAATCGTTTGTCCAACAGAAGCGTGTAAACGGGGGTCTTATACTTCGATTTTTTAGGAGCGACCGTGACAGAAATCAGCTCTTCACGGTTTCATCCAATAGGGAGCTTGAACGTCACCATAGTGACGTCACCGTCGCGAAAATATAAGCTGCCGATTGGATGGCAGCGAAACAGCTGATTTCTGTCAGGGACGCTGTTACGAAAACCGCAGTATATGGAGTACTCACCGTCCGCCTTGGCGAGGGCGACGGGCCGGTTGGCCGCGAGCGTGGGCCGCTCCTGGTAGAAGCGCAGCCCGGCGCCGTAGAGCGCGCCGGCCACCAGGTGCCGCTGCAGCAGCGCGCGCGCGCGCCCCGCGTCCTTGAGCGCGCGCTGCAGCTCGCCGCCCGGCGCCGCCGTCAGCGCCTTGTCCGTCGGCGCCAGCAGCGTGTGCGTGCGCGCCCCTGCACACGCGCGAACGAGCCGGGAGAATTAGGGATGCGCGTCAATCAAGGTTCTAAACATCCTTATTCAGAATTGAAGAAGAATAGAACATCGAGGCAAAACCATCGAACACCAATTTTCAAAATTAAATCGTCGATATCAATAAAACATCGACACAAGATCAACGATATTATATGTCGATTTTCAATATTAAAGCATCGATATTAATAAAACATCGACCCAAAACCATGGATCATCATGGTCATCATGGGTCATCATAACATCAATACTTTTATACTTGTTAAGTTTACGGTTGTTGCATTAGTACCTATTCACGTGGGAGAGATTGAGTTGACGATGGTCACGTCAAATTTAAATCGAGAATTAACTGACGAAACACAGGTAAAAATATCAGACTTTCAACAAAACTTTTAATATCTGATTAGATATTGTATAAAGAAAGGTTCCCATTAATATAGACAATCAAATCAGGTGATAATAAAATATATTTCATACAAGGTTGAAGAAAAACGAAGTTGGAGTTTACAGGTTGGAGTTTCACAACGTTTCAGAAATCATTTGTCTCCATCAAGTACATTTTGGCTAAAATCAAATTTATTACATAAATATGATTAAATAAAATGAATCTTTTTAAATATAGTAAGCAGAAAACATTAAATAATGGAAGCTTACCTTATATTAAATATAAGTTTTACATTTGTGAATCGTAAGTAAAACAATAGAAACGAATAGAATAAAGAGGCAGGGGGCAGATAACCATAGGCAGGGGCAATAATGGAAGAAAATAATAAATATTATTTAATTTTGCGTATTACGCTATCATACGCATTGGTGAAATTGTTACATTCAACCATCGAATTCGTAGAGTCATATTATTTAATATGAATAGTTCAGAAATGATTCTTGGGAATCTCCTGGTTTCCTTATCAAGATTTAACGTTTTTAAAAATCTAACGCATGACCAGTTTCTAAACTTATATGGAATATTAAGGTAAGCTTCCATTATTTAATGTTTTCTGCTTACACGATATTTAAAAAGATTCATTTTATTTAATCAAATTTACGTAATAAATTTGATTTTAGCCAAAATGTACCTGATGATGGAGACAAATGATCTCTGAAACCTTGTGAAACTCCAACTGTGAAACTCCAACTTCGTTGTTCTTCAACCTTATGAAACATATTTTATTATCACCTTATCTGATTGTCTATAATTAATGGAACCTTCTTTATACAATGAAGAATAGACAATCAATAATAACTTATCTGATTAGATAATTCCAAAAATTATGTGAATTTCCAGTTATCGGCCGAGAACTAGATTTTAATTATTTTTTTCCCCTTCGTTACTTTGGTCTGAAGAACTGTGGATATCTGGAAATGATTACGGGTTTTCAATGTGAGGGTATTTTTTTCATTCAAAAATATAAATTTTCAAAATTTAATAAAATATCAGTCGTATAAAATCATCCAACGCAAAACATCGATCTTAGAAAATATCGCCCTCAAAGAATCTATGTTAATCCATTGATTATTTTATAAAAACATTGTCAGTCTGAAAACAGCTACATTGATGCCGCATCCGTAACTCGCGTAGGCAGGAGTTTGGTGATTGCTCGCGCTCGTCAACGGGTGCAACTTCAAATGGCGCTTTTCAACGCCACCACGAGTATCAGAGTGGAAAAAGTCCCCAAGCGATTTTTTTTGTCTCAGAAAGGAGAGTTTTTAGAGAAGTGCCATATCGGAGACGATAAGAACTTACATTTGAGTCTCCCTGCATGCGCGAACTCAATGTTACGTTAGAGTTGTACTGGAAAACGCTTCTCCAACAGAATTGGCGTGAGTAATCGTGTGACGCGATCAGGACGGGAATTTTTTCTAGCTAGTGGTAGCAGAGTGTTCTGGTAACTCTTCATTCCCATCACGCAATATCATGTTGGAGGCATTTATCTCTGTGTGTCTATCACGCGATAAAGATTACGTGGTTGTCTCAAAACGTTTTACGTTGAGCACTACATAAACTCCAGTAACAGGCCCGCCCCCTTGAAGAAATGCAGCAAACCTGACGATAGTTTCACTTAATTTTGAAAAACCCAATGTAACCGATGTATGTACCCAATAAGAAACGGAGTCTACGTAGGGGCTTAAGATAACCAAAATGAGACTGTATTTTGTTTGTTCTAGTAGCAGATGAAAACTATTTATTTATCCTCTGCGAACTATTGATCCTATTTAGGTAATCACGGAAACCAACTCGTAACCCTACTTGGACGTTTCAGACACATTTGCATACATTTCCCAAGGGTCTCCTTCAATAGAAATCTACTGCGTGCGTGCCGTTGTATGTGACGCAAAGAACCTACATAAAACCTTACATCCACAAACCCTTAAGCCAACTTCGGAAATTACGGAACCCAACACGTATCCAAACATGGATACGTTTGCACTGATTTCATTCAAGACACGACTGCATAGAGATACCCCCAGCGATGTCTCCCCGAACGGCAAACGAAACTCCGTCGCGTGGAAGTTGTCGTTCGCGAGCCACAAAGAAGGCGATTCATTCTCGGGGGAAGTAGCTGATCCCCGCACAGGTGAAACTGCTCGATCGCGGTGCGAAGCGCGGACCCGTTCCCAACGCAGCTTCCGCTCTTCCGCCTGCTGCTGCGTCGCCCGTTCAATAAATAAGCTTTCTCCCCCTCCGCTTCGCACTGCGCCGCTCCGAAGGCGGAGCGCCTGGTTCCTTCTCGCGGCTCGGCGCCGCCAGAGGAAGGCCGCTCACCTTTGGGGTTGGAGGTTTCAACCCTCGAATTCCCTTGGATTGATTGTTAGTGATTCCGGGCGCGTCAATTGCTAAGGTTTGAGTACCATAAGTGTAGTGCATGTTTTTTTCCTCGGGAGGAGACGATGGTCTTTCTTAGCTGGATGGCGAGATCCGGCGCCGACCTACCGTCGGCTAGCGGTTTTTTTTTCCAACCAGATATCTTTCACCAGCGGAGCACCGCCCCAGCCGGGACAAGTTCTAAGCTCCCGACGGGCCTCCTGACAAGTGTGGTAGTGTTAGTTCGTGTTATTGTAAGTGCGTGTAAGTAAGGAGTGAGGATAGGACAAGGAAGCGGAAGGAAAGATCGCGCGCGGTCCGTGTTAGGGTACTACTCCGGCATTCGCCTGATATTGATCAGAAGCGAATACCTTGGAACCTGACGAAAGTCGAGTTTTGGAAACGATTCAAGGGTTTTCATGGTTCAAATCCTTACAAGTCTGACAGACTGTTTACTTTTCGAATCAAAAATTATATGCTCCTCTTAAAACTTTCAGCGTTTAAAAGTATACAAAATGAATTGCTTATTTCAATAGGTAAAATTAATACTTTTGGGGATCGTCTACATGAGAGCGTAATTTTCGAGGCGTTATAATAATTTATTTCGGATAACGAACAAAACCCATCACAACTAAAGTAATTGCCAAGTGAAGTATTTCACATTGGTTCATTGGGATATCTTATTTGCTTTCCAAAAATGTAAATAAAATATAATGTAATTACCAACATTTTGATATATCATTCTAGTCAAATTTATGGCTTCCGGATAGCAAATCTGATGCGACGAAACCAGTTAATATTAAAAATAGAAATATTAATGACCACACCGTTTATTCGAAGTAATTATTTCTAATTTTCTCATTTCTATAAAAAAAACTTTAGTATAATAACGTATCATTGAATGAAATTTTAAGACTTAAAATGGTCTTTAATTTTAAGACTTAACATGGTCTGCAGAGAATTTGTAAGTTAATGGAGCACAAACTAGAATGGCTCCTTCAGCGGCAGTAATAAATGCCATCATCTTTGTTTATCAAGAGAGGCGATTCGAGGAAAATAGCACAAGATAAATTTTACCGAGGAAAGAATGTAGGTTGTCGGAACCGATTTCAGCATCAGCAGCGATCACAGATTTCAAACCAGGCGGAAGCACCAGCTGGGAATTAGGTCAGTTGCCAACAATCATGAATTGAATCATCATGAAGCAATTTTAGACATCTCGACGCTTTCCTTTTCACTAAACTACTGTAAGGAGGGTGAAATTTAAAAATTCTTCATCTTACACTTACTCCGTCGAAATTCTTAGTTTTATGTGGAAAATAATAGCTCACGACACTTGAAAAGAAACTTACTCGTTTTCTCTTGGCAGATAGTGCTCATTGTAAATTACAACGCTACATGTCCATCGAATCCGAAACGAATTAGAAACGTTACTGCTTAATCCCCTTCTCCCCGCAAGTAGTCTCTTTTTCCCGCGCATCTGGAAAGTGCAACCGCAGTTTCTCTCCCGCCTGGCCGGCACAAGGACGCCGTCTATGGAGACACGATGCAGTCGTAATATTCGATTTATCCATCTCAAGTGTGACTTCCAATGAGAGATCCAAACCTTACGTAGACTGGCGCTCTGTTGTCAGCTTAGAACAAGTTGCACAACAACCTTTGTTCAGATCTGATTCCCTCGAAGATTAACCGACTGATTATTGCGTGACGCCATCTCCTTCCAAACGAGGCATTATTAACTTTTATCCTTTTTTTAATAAGTAGAAAGTAATAGAGGCGAATTGAAAAAAATAAATTAAGAGCGCAGTAAATGCATTTTATATCGTTTTTTCAACGCGATGAATTGCGAAAATTACTCGTTTTAATGTTACGTTCATTTCAAGACGAGTAATTTTTTCTCATAAGCAGAGTTTTACAGACTCGTCACAAACTGAACCCTGCTATTGGAAAGTTATCGTAATGAGAATATTATTTTAATTAGACTAGTATCTCAAGAAGCATTCTCGTATGTCGTGATTTGAAGTGTGTTCAGTTACTAATATTGTTTTATTTCTTGTAAATGTATTAGTTTGCTTCGTTTCCATCGAAGCTGCATCTTGTCATTTAGGAATGCGAAATTGATGTCGACGTTATCAAAACATCCATGTTTCTATAAAAAATCATTGCTCTTTAAAACATGGATGTATTGAAGCTTTTTAATATCGATGTTTTGTGCTCGATGTTTTTGTTTTCAATGTTTTGTTCATAAAAGAAAAATTCCTATAATCCCAATTTTCTAACAGTTAAAAGATGAAATAATTACTGATTGCTAGTTTGTGTTCCAACCAAACGAACGCTGTTGTACTATCTTCATCGAGCAGATTATCTCTCGCCGGAGGTGATCTTGATATCCTGGTATTTCCTTTGACTTTCCTTGCATTTCGCGTATGGAGAGGCGTTTTTAACTTTCTTTTCAGTTAAATTTTAATTATAAATTAATAATGCACAAAGGCACTGTCAAATTAAATTTTGTCAAGAACGAATAACCAGCTTTAAAACATCGACGTTTATTCTGTTGATCTTGACCACGTATTATAAACATAATGTGGATAATCATGATATTAATTATTATTATTATTATTAATAATAATAATAATAATAATAAAAACTGACTATTATTGACGTACCCTCACGATTATTCACATTATATCGACGCTTACTCACTTCGATTGTTTTTGGTCGATGTATTATTAAATATCGATGTTTGGCGTAATTTTGTACATCGATGTCCGGCAATATCAATGTTTTGTATTCGATATCGCATCATTAATGTCCTTTTCCGCAGTCGAGCGCGTCCGTTGGGGCGAGGCGCTTTGAGTCGGCAAGCCCGACGGGGAAGTGGTCGGAAGCGACGCGCTGCGTTTAATTGCGGAAGGAGAGCAAGTCGTTGAACGGGCGATCGCGCGGTGGTCGGCGGAGAGAGGCTGGGAAGCCACCGAAGGGTCATCCAGTGCAACGAGCCATTCACCCTCAGACAGGGAAGCGGCGCCGAGCCCGTTCTCCGGCTCAGATAGCTAGATAACTCCACCTCCATAGAGCAAAGTTCTCAGTGCCTCAAAATTCTCGATTTTTCGAAATATTCAATATCTCGAAATCCTTGATATCTCAAAATCCCCCAATATCTCAAAATCCTCAACGTCTCAAAATTCTCAACATGTTAAAATCCTTGATATTTCGAATTTTACCTTAATAATCAAGTATCACTAAAGAGGAACGGAAACACATTTTACTGTTCCTTGAATTGCTAAATACATTTGATAGTGTTTTCTTCTTTCGGATGAAGATCGAAACAGTGGAAAAGAGCCTATGTGCAGTCTTCCTTTGGTGCAAGTTCACTATGAAGTGATTCGAATTTTTTTTTCTGCCCCAGAAAACTAGTTTACAAGCGTTGGTGAAGTATTTCCAAAGCATCTTTTGAACATTCACCTTATCAAATCAGCTACGTTGGTCTGTAAAAACGTTTGTGAAAGACTTCTGCATAATACTTTCGCAAATTTTCATGCTTCCAAGAGAATTGCATTGCTGTATGCATGTATAGTGCTATTTTTATTAAATAAATGATGTGCGTTTGTTACGAGACGAGAATGACATTAAATAGTTACGTCAATATTGACTTCAATTTCTGTATTATTTCTCTCGGTGACTACTTTCCAAATGTCAAAATATTCAATGACTAATATCAATTTATTCCCTTGAGATTGGATATATTCCGTTTCCGCAGTTTTGCAGCAAAAATGTAACCGACAGACGTTCTCTCTCATAGCTGCACATAGAAGGTTACGCGGTAAGTGGATGAGGGAAGTGAATGTGAACGACAAATGCAGAAGACCTGAAGGAGAAGGCGAACGTCCTAATTAAACTACGAGAATGTAACTCGAGTTGAAACTAGCTATTGAGGGCGGTGCTTAAGATTAAAATATTTCATTTGAGCGACACTAGTATCCGGTGAATGTCAAGATTTCAAGGTACAAAACATGCAGGTTAGTCATTTAAGGAATAGTAGATACATGATAAAGACCGATCAAGCTGGTGGGAACTCACTAAAGCTGTAGCGAGACTATGTGTTTAGTTTCGATTTCCGATGTGCCCGTCGTAAATTTCTATTCACACGACATCACCTACTGTAACCTCACCTCATTACCCGCCTGAGTTGACTTGTGAATACCATCCTTTGACGCCACGCTACCTTCGCCTAATGCCAACATTAGCTGGATGAGATCTGAAATGATCCATTCATGGTCATTCATACAGCCTTATATCAATAAACTGGCTAATATGCTAAATGGACTGGATAGTCTAACATTAGCCATATTCTATATTTTAGCCCTAACATACAGTATATGTGACTTACATAGTGCAGAATGTTCTCACGGGACTAACTAATGATTATTACCGAATATAGAACCGAGATACATATTGAATTTTGTTCCCACGAGGTGCAAGCTGCCCGATTAAACTTACAGCATGATAATTTTTCTATCCCCTACATATTTTTTTTATTTGCTTGCTTCTTTGTAACACCTCTATTAACCTCTCATAGGTATTAAACATATCTGCCATAATCCTCCGTTAACTTTTTCATTTATTGTATTGTCTCATCATGTCGGCGTCGAACCCCTTTTACCCTTTGGCCAGGTGTTCAGCGTCGTTAGTAACCGGGGATCCCAGACAGCCACCCGTCCAAGAACCCGTAGTGTCTCAAATTCCTTAACCTGCGTGATTTCACGGAGCGCAGTTAAGTAAATCGGCTAACGACGTCGGTACGATCTTCGGGTTGCACAGGGAGGCTGACATCCGGATGTGCGAAAAAGCAATGCTTTCTCCTGAATGTTTATCGATTTCAGCTTGAGGGCGCCCTGACAGCTCTATGCTACCAGCTTTCCAGGCTTAGTAACGAAATTTAATTAAGCCATCTAACCCATGAGAAGCGGGTTCTGCTACGACAAATCCAAGACCTAACTGAGACCCACGCAGACTAAGGCCTTAGCGGCTCGGAACTCCCAACTCGTCTACCTTGCTGCACCCACCTCAGCACTAACGACGTGAGTATGGACTGAAGTTAAGCCACTCGGAAGAAAGATTTCACTTTCCCGACAGAATCTCTGTATGTGGGGCTACGACACAAGGCTACAATCCTTATTCCGCCCGCGAGAAGAACTAAGATTCAAGAAAGAGCTGGGTAGACTGACAGAGTTCGCGCAGGGAATATCCGCACTCGGTGACGTCACACGACGAGGGAGAAGGTTGCACTGAATGGCGCCTCAAAAACATCGACTTTCAAGCCCTTCTACCGGCAAGCCTCAATACTTTAGGATTTACTTGTATATTTCCTTGTAAGAAAGCACTCAAGAAAACTAATGAAACAAATTACAAACGCTGGCAAAATAAACTTTTGGGTGAGTAAATCTTTAGCGCAGATTGGGTTCCCCGATGTTTCTGAACAGCGATAGTATTAGTAACAGCGTAGATGGCTCTTCTGCACATGCTCAGCATCTTCGTTCTTGAGTGTTTCGCACTTTAACGATCGTAGAGTGCGCAGATATCTCGCGCAAACTCTACAAGTAAACCAAGAACGGTTTCATAATGAAATACACCAAACACGTGCATTTATATCTTTCTTAGTACACAAAAAACGATTTCCCAATTATCTTGATAAATATATTTGTGAAGAAAACCTGGCCTAGAAATCAATAGTTCACATTAGACAACAGAATGTAAAATAAACACCCACGCTAATAAGTATTTACGTGTTCTTGACTCGTGATTTCTTTCCATTTATTTCACGTCTCTTGAACAGAGAAGTGAAATTGAAAATGATTCTGCTACGCATGTCTCCCTCGCGCTGTAACGGTCGTGGAGTGCGCAGATATCTCGCTCAAATTCTAAAAGTAAACCAAAAACCACTTTATAATGAAATACAATCACACCTGTGTATTTAACCCCTTGTTATTACAGAGAAAAAACTACTTCCAACTTATCTTGATGAATTTATTTTTGAAGAAACCCAGGCTCAGATATTTATCAGAGTTTTATGTCTGTTTACAGTTCACATTAGACAACAAATGTAAAATCTGTGTCCAAGGGGTAAAAGTTCTTAAGTCAATTATTGGCAAAATTGGGTTAAGTACTGAAACTACAAGTTAAGTATCTATATTTTATTTTAGTAAAACGTCCGAATTCAAATGTTGCCTCCTTAACGAGAAAAAAAAAAGAAATAGCGTTTAGCGTAGGAACCAGCGGTGGGGCAAAAATATAACCCTTGTTTTCTCCGAAGTAATATTTTTGACTAATGAGCTTTTACCCCGTGACCACAGAAATAAACATCCTCGCTTATAAACAATATTTACCTTTTTCTTGACTCGTGGTTTTTTCCCATTCATTTCACATCTTTTGTACATTTGAGAGACGTGAACTTCTACGCTTGCTCAGTGTCTCGCACTGCAGCGGTCGTCGAGTGCGCAGATATAGAAGAATCCGCCTAAGAATGAACCAAAGTGACAATTCGCTAAACAAGTGAACATCACATGTACTTTAGAGAAGTATCCCTCCGCCGCGATAGCTGTTCAGCCACGCCCCTTCGTAAAGTGTTTATGGCTCCCGTTAAGACAGACATCACGGCTTCCCATGGTTGACATCCATGTAATTATATAAAAATAAATTGATAAAACGCAAAGCGCGGAACCAAGGAACGCTCTCTATCACAGCTCGCCACCTTAGCGCACAAGAGCAGCAAACACGTGCACCGGTACGCACCTCACACTCAAGGCTCTAATTTAAAATAAACATAATACTTTTCACACAAAAAGTAAATCCAATGTAATATTTATATAAAAAATAATTTTTACAGAAGAGCACACAGCATTGAATTTCCTAATTTCAATTATTTCTCGTAGCGCACTACATTTTCGTCGTACGAGGCCATCACAAAAGGAAGCATCGAAGCCACTTACAAGTTAGCCAACTGCAAACGAACGAATGGAGGATGGAGAGTAATGAGCTCAAAGACACAACGACCGCAGAACCTTCAGTTCTGTTGCCAGCACTAGCTGTCAAAACGGTCCTTTCTTATAAAAATCGCTCTATACCTCGCGCGGACCACCACTCACCGGAGACCAACCCGAACAATGGGCGAATTATAAGCGAAACCCTTTCTGGAGTAAGAGAAATCTGAAACAGCTAAATGAGACTTGAAACATAAAACTTTGTATTTCTGTACACGCAATGCGTGCGCCAGTTGGCTATTGTCGTTCTGACCTTTTGTTCTTTTCATCTGTTGCAGGATTGGCCATAGATGCCCGTAAAGACTGCTCTACAATAGCCCGCGAACGGGAACGGCAACGCGAAGGTGAGGACGGGAACGCGAACGCGAGGTACGTGCGCTTCACAATAAACGCCAACGGGAAGAGGAATAGCGCTATGAACCTGTAGCGGCAAAAACGAGTACTTCAGGAAAGAGTGGCCGAAACCAAAGCACTTCTAGCCTCGCTACTCTGTTCACTCTTTGCTTTGCCATCTGCCAGTTTTTTGCGTGTGGTAGTATGAATAATGAACACTTTAACGAAAAAATATTAATTAAAAAAATAATTCATCAGAATGAAAAAATGCAAAAACTATTAAGAATTTATGGAAAATACAACTAACGAAAATTTTATCAATAAGGGAAAAACTCCAATGTACTTAAACAAAACATAAAAAAATATTTTGTGGGAAATTTTAATTCTATGTATTAATATGAATAGAAAGCGAAAACTACTGAAATCACTAAAAATAATAAAACAATTCAACAACTAACTAAATCCTCCTCAAACCCTAACCTCGCAAATCCACGCTGTAACCTCAACACCGCTCCAGACCAGTTTCGCGCGCAGGCCGCGCGCTCGATCAGCTGGAAAGCTTCGCCTCCATTTGCTGTACTCTCATTGGTCGAGAGGCGTCCCGTTCCCGGGGCGAGATAAATGTTGACCATCTTTCGCGTTCCCGTTCCCGTCAAGCTTCGCGTTCCCGTCATGTTGTGAACGCCTGCCTGAGATGTCCGCCTTTCAACTTCCTTTACGTTCGCGTTGCCGTTCCCGTTCGCGGGCTATTGTAGAGCAGCCTTAAAGGTCGCTCCACAATAGCCCGTGGACGGGAACGGCAACGCGAACGCGAACGCAAAGAAAGTTGAAAGGCGGATATCTCAGGCAGGCGTTCACAACACAACGGAACGCGAAGCTTGACGGGAACGGGAACGCGAAAGATGGTCAACATTTATCTCGCCCCGGGAACGGGAAGCCTCTCGACCAATGAGAGTACAACAAATGGAGGCGAAGCTTTCCAGCTGATCGAGCGCGCGGCCTGCGCGCGAAACTGGTCTGGAGCGGTGTTGAGGATTACAGCGTGGATTTGCGAGGTTAGGGTTTGAAAGGGATTTAGTTAGTCGTTGTTGAGTTGTTTTAGTTCTTTTTAGTGATTTCAGTATTGTTCGCTTCCTTTTCATATTAAAATATAAAATTAAAATGTCCCACAAAATATTTTTTTGGTTTCGTTTAAGTACATTGGAGTTTTTTGTTTATTGATTAAAATTTCTTTAGTTGCATTTTCCATAGGTTCTTAGTAGTTTTTGCATTTTTTCGTTCTGATGAATTATTTTTTTAATTAACATTCTTTCGTTAAAATATTCATTATTAATACTACCACACGCAAAAAACTGGTAGATGGCAAAGCGAAGAATGAACAGAGTATCTCAGCTAGGAGTGCTTTGGTTTCGGCGACTCTTTCCTGAAGTACTCGTTTTTGCCGCTACAGGTTCATAGCGCTATTCATCTTCCCGTTGGCGTTTATTGTGAAGCGCACGTCCCTCGCGTTCCCGTTGCCCTCCTCGCCTTCGCGTTGCCGTTCCCGTTCGCGGGCTATTGTAGAGCAGCCTTCAGGGTAGGAATGGCTGCACCGCAGTGGCGTGAACGCGCGTGGCACTCACCTGAGAGGAGGGACTCCATGCCGGCCACGCGCACCAGGCGCAGCAGGCGCGTGAAGCGGCGCTCGCGGTCGGCCGCCAGCGTCTGCAGCAGGTCGCCCACGGGCAGCGGGAACATGACGCGGTCCAGCGCGTGCGCCACGCCCTGCGGCACGGGCAGGTCGTGCAGGCCGCGCACCACGCGCGCGCCGTTGATCGTCGTCACCTGAGACACACACACGCACGGGTCAATGGGTCGATTGATGTTAACGGGCGCGTTAGCTGTGTAACGGCCATTAGTGGGGGACGGATTTTAATGGAATGTACTTTTGAATGATCTTGGCTGTCCGGATGACGCCGCGTCGAACGCTGTGTTTCGACCTTTTTATCGTATTCTTCCTCAGGGCTGGTCTGAGGAAGACCATGATAAGATGGTCGAAAGATCAGCAACACAGCCTTCGACGCGGCCTCACCCGGACAGCCAAGATCATTCACATGACTCCGGCCTTGGAAGCCTACGTCTTCATTGAAATGTCTTTTTTTCTTTTCAGTATAGAACAATACCGTTTAGTATAGGAATTCATTTTATGTGATGAAAAGGAAATGCCCTATTTTTATACAACGTTTCTTTTTTTTTTTTTTTTGCATTTTTCGTCGATTTCGACTGATAAGTCATTTTTTAAAGTTTCCCGTCATTTTTAACACATTTTTCTCTGATTTCACCGATTTTAATTCAATTGCTTAAAATAATATTTACGAGTTGCAACAAATTCCTGAATTCTCCACAGAATTCCTGAGTGGACTATTCGATTTCTTCCCTTGGAAATTGTAATGTCAGCCGTTGAATGTAAGGTTCCTTTGACGACTATCAGCGCCATTGTCGGTTCAGCCAATGATCATTTCGGTAGATTTAGGGATAACTGAAGACAGATTTCCTGGAGAAGACAGTCAAAACCAAAAGTTTGCGAGCTGAGTTCACTTGAACGAATAGAAGAAGCCTCAACTATATCAGTAAGGTATCCAGCAGCTTGAGTTGGTCATTTTTTCTTTACTTTTACAACATTTTAAAAAAATTTAAGAGCATTTTATTAATCATTTTTGGTGATTTTTTAATCATCAAAATCCGCCCTCAAATCATTAATCTCGTTAGTGTAGAGCATTTTTTTCACGTGTGAGGTGGCAGTGTTCTTTCGCTGCTGGATTGTGAGATGAGCCACCGACCATTGATAATCACATCGTCCGATTTCAACTCGATTGAATAATTATTAAACGAGGCCATTATGTCGAGTTTGGTAACCAATCTATAATTCTCCAGTCTCGTATTGTAATAAAATATTTTACGATACTTGTTTCGGAAGTAGCTATTTATTACGTATGCCTCAACTTCGGATTGAATCGTATCTTTTTGATGGCCAGCCTTCGGGTTCTATTTTTTGGGCTCTTGTATATATAGAATTAACAAGAAAATTTTACTAAGGCTTGGTTTAGATCCAACACAACCTTTTTCAGTGGTTAGGTACGAAGATTTTGTAATCAATTCACTGATCCCATGAATGCAGGTGGGTAATACTAGTGCAATAATGCAACGACTCTAAACAGAGTTGGGTCAGCTGCCTCCATCAGGTGGCTCGTTCGCCCAGCCTCGGATCCAATCGCTTCCTCCTTCTCTATCTCGGTCGCGCGGCAGTGTCCTCCGTTTCTCCACGACACGGACTCGTTTATCTGTCAATATCAATATTCAATTCTCCTTGCCCTAGTGAACTTAACAAGGGACTAAAACGAGGTAATCCATTCAGTAGGCAGCTGACTTCCCTCTTCCGAAAGTAGTGCTACGCGATTCACTTCGAAAATAAGTGCTTCGCACAGAGGTTTTGTCGATTAGCAAGGATCTGACGTAACAAATCCGGAACGAAATATATGGAAAAAAAATTACAATGCAGCCGTGAAGGCGTTAATGAAGGTGAATCATTGGGTTCCATTTGTGCCAAAATGGCGTACAAGTAAGCTGAGACCACTTGGAACATCTCTCAAGTAAGTTGCATTGAGCGCGAGTCCCGTGCCGTCAACAGAGGCCATCGGGACGGCAGTTTCCCGAAAACAGAGAACTCATCGCCCGTGCACTCGAAGTCCTGCGAATGGCACCAATCTTAATACCTTAGATCGTGATCGAAGGAGACTTTTGGGTGCAAAAATTTGAACAAGAAATTTTATGAGGCTACAAAATGCGGTTATTAATAGGGAATTTTTGCGAATGGTTAAATGCTAGTGTACATTTTAAGGAATGTATTAACAAACGCAACAATTATTTACTTGCATTGCGTTTCTTTCTTTCAATTAATAATGTTTTCAATAAGTTTTTCTTGGGGGAGTGGGGACCTCGATCTGCAATGCAACAGAAGTCAGAAGTAAATAAAGTTGTGTAATATAATATTAGTATTTGGTTACGCAATTATTATGCTCGATAACCTCGAATCCCTTGAAGTCATTTATATGCATCTTAATTATTCCCATTCATGTTAATGCATATTCTACTACGAGATAATAGCCTCGAAATTTTTAAGTTTTGGGTTTTTTAAGTTCGATTTTTAATTTTAAGTCCAACCGTTATACTTATATAATCTTTTTTCAAATTTCAAATTTCGGGACATTAACATCAACATGGAGCATCATTTATGAAATATGTAAAACGAACTTGGTAATACTGATTTTTGCAATTGATCTAAATATACGTATATAACAGACTTATTATATGATATTTTTCGTTAACATTAAAGAAATTCATAAAATATTTTACACCGGTACTTCGAAATTATTCACGTCGTTTAAAGGTTATCAGAAAAGAACATGGGCCCATTTACCTTGTCCGCGTCAATTTATGAGGGCCTTCCACACAAACACGTTGGCCACATCTGAAAGCACACCTGGCATGGCTATCGTCCACGTATTATTCATCCGTCCAGTTCTTCCACATTCCGCATCGCTACATCCGCGGAAAGATATACGAGAAAAGTTTTTTTGGCATCGAAACACGAGAGCTTTTCGCTTCGCTGAATACTTCGAACTCAACGCAAAATTAAGTATGTGGAATATTTTATGAAATTGTTTAATAACCAGCCCTATCTGCAGTCACAGTTGCTCCAAGATAAGAATAACAAAACCGACAATGTCATAGACACAACTGTTGGAAAAATTAGTTTCGAATAAATTGGTAGTTTGAAATAATTAATTGCCTGATTTTAAATGTATATATACATGTATACTGTGCTTGATTTAAAAAATTTAGATCACGGAACGTGCCCTAAATTAATTATTAATTTAAGAGAAATAGTTATATATTTATAATATAATTTAATATTTTTTCTCGAGGTGCCGGAACGCCGTTGCGTCGCGTTCCACCTGAAATCAAGCCCTGTGTATAACTTAAATCAGTGTCCTGAATTTGACTTGAAAACGGGATAAAAGTGTTATCTTGTCAATTGACCATTGATGCAAGTACGATGAAACGAGCTCGCAAATAACTCAAGTTATGTTTTGTTCTAAAACATAATAGTTACCACAACTACCATTTCGAGAATAGGTTCACCGTTTAAAATAAATTATGACTTCATTCGTCAACTACATTAGATCAAGATGTAGGCATTTCGTATAATGATATGCCATACTTATATATTCTCGTTCTTCTGACGGACCTTCAGACTCATCTGTATATTTTTAAACATGGAGATTTCCTAACTTTGAATATTGAGCAAACAAATGAAATACTTTATAAATGTAGTGTAGAAGTGTATCCACCCTAAAATTATTCCCCATTTAAATTCAATATACACTTTATGCACATTTATGTACTATCTACACATCTTTAATCTTGCGTCGACTTAATATTTGAAGAGAAAAATTAGACACTGCAATATTATGAAAGCGAAGGTTTGCGTGAAAGTGGTGAGGAAACAACAAAACAAAAAAGGGAAGGAAAAGGAAGTAATGTCCCTTGATTTACGAACAAGTCTGACAGTCAAAAATATCACGGAGGAAGTGCATGCGCCACAGAATTTAGTGAAATCGAAGTCCAGACTTCTAATATACGGCATAAATTTAATGTTGGTGGCTGAGTAATATCACATTAACAACCAAATCGTTGAAGCATGTGCGAAAGTAAACTTTTAAGGAGAAACTGGGTTAGAGAAGGCTCAGTCCAAGAAAAGCATGCTTTTAAAACGAGATCTACGGTCAGCGGACACCGGACGACGCGTGCCAAGAAGTTCACTAACGCTGCCAAGTAAGAGAAACACGATGATGTTCCTCGGCCGGTTTTGGTAGAGGCAGGTTCTGCAGGATCTGATTAGCAGTTTAGCAACTCAAAAAGGAGCATTATTTTTTCGTATATATAAGTATATATGCTTCGTACAAGTGGTAACAAATAAATAATTATTTGAACTTTTTTGTTGGTTTTGTGGTAACAAATAAATAATTATTTGAACCCATTTACAGTAGGCGAAAAAAACATATTTCATTGTTAAAAGTTTATCATTATTATAAGACAGCAAAATATCTAAGCTGAAGAATCTCTTGGTTTCGTTTGTTTTGAATTGGTTTTGATCGGCTTATAACCAAAAGTATTTTATACAATTGGCAGCTTTATTATAGAATTTCGCCTGAAATGCTGTTTGTGGTACGATTCGTTCACGCGTTCGGGCGCGTATGATTCGTTCACGCGCGAGTATACATGGAGGAAAAAACTTGTGGGGCAAACAGGCGGCAAGAAAATGGAGGCTTTTCTGGTAAACATTAAAGAAATATACAAGCCTAATCATTTTTATGATGTATTCGCATAAAATGTGTATGCGAATAAAATGTAAATTATGAGTTGGATAACTCAAGGATTTTCGTGTAAACGCGAGGACAGAGAGCCCGAGCCTCGTCCTCGACTTGGAACTACGTAGCGAAGCGTCACTTTCCGCGGGAATGTGAGTCAACCGCGCATACCGTGGCATAAAATGCATCGGTAATTATGCGTTGGACTGAAGGATGTTTTAT
Organism: Acheta domesticus; assembly: GCA_031308135.1. NCBI lineage: Eukaryota > Metazoa > Arthropoda > Insecta > Orthoptera > Gryllidae > Acheta > Acheta domesticus. Next base: position 96,264,513 of record JAHLJT010003656.1, read on the forward strand.
GTTAATGTCAGGGGCCCATGGACCGCGCCTCGTCCTCAACTTGGAACTGCATAGCGAAGAGTCATGTTCCGCGGGTAATTGTGTCGGCTGCGCACACTACTGTATGACGGCGCTGCGAGTGACTCATACTCGGAATCGACAGCGCTCGTGAACGCTTCGTTTCACAAACTGCATTTCTACTAGAATTTCATTTCAAAAATCACATTTCTTAATTTCGTCAACAAAAATACATCCATTAAATTATTTACCGACTGCAATAGTTCATCGGCAACATCGTTTCCTCTGTAGCACCAATGATCATGAGGTCTTACCGTCAGGGTTGATGGTGGATTTTCGACACAATATTACCAGCGGCGTATAAAAGTCTCTGCCAGTTATCTCACTACGTCCTGTTGTATGTCACGTGACTTGCTCTAAAGCAATCAACTTGCGAGAATTTATTTGCTTTACCATAGCCCGACTTCAGCGTTGCTGCTCAACTGGATCATATTGATTCGCTCGAGAAGCACGCAGGTACCTATCATCACCAGTGACAGGTTTCAATGTGTGGGGTTGGATGTCAATAAGATTCGACTGCGGCAGAAGCTACGAACGTGGCCTTAAAACAAAATATCGCTTGTAGGTATATGTTTATGGTTTGAGATTTCATCCATTCGTCAGGTTGAAGCCGTCATGTGCAGAGTAGTCTGTGACAACAATGGAACTGTCTGAGGCGCTTACTGCAGCTTCACAGCTGGGTTAAATTCAACAATTGTCATTAGGAGAACTCTAGCGATTGGCTGTTTTGATATATAATTTTCCATGGTCTCTCTGATCAATAACAAGTGAATGCCGGAGCAGTACCCCAACAAACGGACCATAGACCGCATAGGACGTTTTGTTATTTATCCTTGCTCCTCCTCTCCCTTTACAGACACAGACAGACAGACAGACACCGACAGTCAGACACCGACAGACAGACACCGACAGACAGACACCGACAGACAGACACCGACAGACAGACACAAACAGACAGACACAGACAGACACACACACAGACACACACACAGACACACACACAGACACACACACACAGACACACACACAGACATACACACACAGACACACACACAGACAGACACACAGACACACACACAGACACACACAGACACACACAGACACACACACAGACAAACACACACACGCACACACACACAGACACACACAGACACACACACACACACACACACTTACAGGCACTACACGACCACACGTGTCGGGAGACCAGTCAAGAGCTTAGAGCTTGTTCCAATTGGGGCGCTGCCCACTTATGGAGGATATCTGGAGAGGGAAAACCTCCGCAAACCGATGTGAAGGTCAAAGGAAGGGGTGTATGCCTTCCAGGAGATAACGTGTACTACTCTTGTGAGGCTAATGACCTATGTAAAGTGAAGTCGACGGCTTCCGCGGCCAGACTCTTGCACGTGATCTAGGCTGTCCAGGTGATGCCGACAACAGTATGGTCGAGGGAGACCACAACAGTATGGTCGAAACTTCGGCATCGCAGCCTTCGACGCGGCGTCACCCGAACAGGACAGAGCAATTGTAATGACGTTAGTAGTTGACGCGCTGGGAATAAATAAATAAATACTGACTCACTCACTCAATCGAAGGCAACTCAGAGGCAATTGCGTTGCTTGATGAGTAATGTAGATCTGCAGAGGCAGACGGCACTCACCTGGACGTCGTTCCAGTGCGTGTCCTGCGTGCGGTAGGTGTTGACGCGCAGCTGCGTGCCCGCCAGGCTGACGCCCGTCATCTCGTCCTGCAGGTCACCCAAGCGGAACGCGCCGGGGATCACGTGGTGCAGCAGCAGCTACGACAAAGAGACACGCACACGTCCTATTGGCGGATCTTTAAAAAACGGATCGGCATACGGTTCTGCGCAGTTTTGTCCGTTGAACTAGGTATCTGTCTTACGAGCAGTCTGTCTAATTTATGAACAGTCGCTCTAAATTACGAATAGTCTGTCTAAATTACGAATAGTCTGTCTAAATTACGAATAGTCTGTCTAAATTAAGAATAGTCTGTCTAAATTACGAATAGTCGGTCTAAATTACGAATAGTCGATCTAAAATACGAGTGGACGGTCTAAATTACGAATAGTCGATCTAAAATACGAGTGGACGGTCTAAATTACGAATAGTCGGTCTAAATTATGAACAGTCAGTCGAAATTACGAGTAGTCGGTCGAAATTACGAGCAGTCGGTCGAAATTACGAACAGTCGTTCTAAATTTTGAATAGTCGGTAAAAATTACAATAGCCGGTATAATTTACAAACAGTCGGTCGAAATTACGAGTAGTCGATCTAAGTTACGAGTCTACGGTCTAAATTACGAGTATAAGGTCTACATTGCGAAGAGTCGCTCAAGATGGTCCAAGTGGCAGAATCTATGCCAACTGGCATAAACACGCGCGGAATCGCATCGGGCGCAAGACATGATATTAGGTATGCATTTCACATGGACCTAGGGTGGCTCATGGGCACCAAACTAGCTTCCTGTGGTACGATCCTGGATGCCATTCCCGGTTGGGGAAAAATAGAGTTGAAGCTTTCCTTTAAAATCGTCTCCGTTTCTGAAGCTCTGTGACGAAGAAGAGCTCAGGTAGGCGGAGATTGCTACTTACGGTGAATGGAATACGTCATGTCCGCCATATGTCTTTTACTGTACAAGCATGGGAATTAAACTAGACCCAAGAATTGCACAATCGACCCAAAATGCCAAATACATACATCCATGTGTATCTCGCACACGGTCTCACGCTGCACGATCCCCAAGATCGAGTATCTCTAATTCTGTGTCTGAAGTATTCTCTTATTTAAACAAACATTCCTTTGGGAAAACCGCAAAATCGACGTTAATCGAAAACGATGTTAAGTAATGATAACAAATAATTAGAAAATACCTCCTTATTTTAAAATAGATACAAGACAGCACGATACTGAAGGTATCGTATTTTTTCTTAGCAAAACCTTGTGATTTCTCGCACAGGATCCATTTTTCCTTCGAATAACTTTGTTGCAATACGTATTTCATGTCATGTACACCTTTTATAAAATCAGAATTACTTAACAGTCTTGAGACTTAAATTCACGCAAATCAAATGTGCAAGTGGTTCGTAATCATTCCATGTTTCAATAAATTTCGATTCTCGAACTTATTTCTGGATACTTCATTATGTATTCCTGGCATGATTAACATGAATCTACGATTTTCACTGTCGTTTAATTATTGGAAGGGATGAGAAATAATGAGACATATCGTAGATCAGAAGCATCGTGGAACAAAGAGAGAACATAAACGAAAGAGAAAGTGTACTCACCCCGCTGAGAAGTCGTGGATTCTCTCTGAACTTGATCTCCGCCTTGTCGGGGCCGCCCAGTTGCACAAGCAGCGCGCGGAACGCTTTGTCGGTGGGAATGAAAATGGTGTACGGTCCTGCAAACATACGAAGAACGGCGGTGTAGAACTCTTTCCCACACTCAGGTAAGATTTAATTATTTCCCTGTTGCGTTGACTTTCCCAAACAGTGGTACGCCCATATGATTTGAAAATTATTTTTGGCAATTAAGAACATCTGCTTGAAATCACGCTACTTTAAGATGAAACAGCAAGAGATAAAAACCGTTTATTATGCATATTTTAGCACTTACAAATCTCAACAGAAAACATTCAGTTCCAAAGACCGGCTTCTGGAACGGATTCGTCAATTATTTTATTTTATAAGAAAAAAATGTATTATTTTTCAATGAAAGTTGGTAATTTTGAAATATGTTATATCTTCTACAAGACAGCGTACTGAGATGTTGAATTCACAATATAGGTAATTGGTTAGGAGGTACGGAACAAACAATGCCCCATGAAGAAACCCGCCATTGATATAAAAAATGTGCACTAGAATACTTCCGCAAAAAGAAAAAGTGTAGTCGAGTCTACGAATTTAGTACTTAAAAAATGTAGTTCTGGTAATGTAGTGCACACAACTCAAACTGAATTTAGTTTATGATTATTTTTACATTGAGTTGAATAGAGAAGTTATGAATATTAAGGACGACAGTAAAACATTCTTTTCACGAACTTAAAAATAAAAAAAATTAATTAATTTCAATTCTTCTATATTTTTTTTTGTTTCTTAAAAGAGAGTTTTTCAAATTAGAACTTAACATAAACTGCAATAACACTCAGAGACGCAACCAGAATTTTCCTTTGAAAGGTCTGAAAATATAGTACAATCGATTTGATGTTTCTTGTAAACATCAAATTTGTATTTATGCGTAAATGAAATCAATTTTTGTTAAGATATTATGTTAATGTTAAAAGACAATACATTTCAAAAATCATTTATTGTATTAATGATTTGTAGTGATTTCGTTAGTAGTTAGATGAAGCAACTTTGGAAGGGAGGCTCTAAGGCTTTGGTGCTCCACTATTAATCTCAAATGTGTGTATTGTTAAGTTTAAATACTTCCGCGCAAGTGAGCTCACATTTCTCTCAAGGCGTTCGGTTCTCATTTTTGCCCCTTCGTTGGCTGAACTTGGTTTTGGCGAGACGTGCTCCTTCCATATATCAATGGCTACCAACGGTCGTGCTAACCTTCGGACATGCACTTCTCTTGGACCTCTGAGAAGCCCTATGTGGGCAGTCTCTCTCTCTCTCTCTCTCTCTCTCTCTCTCTCTCTCTCTGAGTCCCATAACACTGCGACGCTCCCACGTCAGCACGAACCTCCGCTCCACTTTCTCCAGACCCTTCCCCTACGTCCACACGACTCGCATTTCATCGTGGCTCCTCACAGTGGAGCTTCATTTTCCGCGCTTAGGCTCAATAATTGCGCATTCCATGTACCGCGGGACATTTAGATTGCGAAAGAATATTTAAGTGGAGTTATCCCGCAAGATGTAAAGTGATACTGTACACTTACTGCCCTTATTTATGGGTTTAAAATAAGGTTTCGAACTTTGGTAAAAAAAATAATGCTCTTCCTTATGTTTGAAGATAAATATGACGCGAAATACATTACTACAGACATGATGACTCACGTTTTTATTGAGAGGTGCCTTGAAATCATATTCGTTGTGAAATAATAATGCAAGTAACAGGAAGCAAAGCATGGGCATTGCAATTGTAATATGATTGCATTTCAAACACTATCTTAAAGCATCTGCTTAATGATACATCAAAGATAATCCAATAGGGAATATATTATTTCACAGAGGAAAATAGAGCTGACTGCAACTAAGTTTCTTCTAAAAGACGTTCCAACCAGCGAGTCGAAAGCTTCATTGTTCTAAGCGTCACAGTAATCGCGTAGCATTACACTTTCTCCTTCGTTCAGACGACATCTTCACTTTCAGTAACTCATAACAGTTCACTTGACAGGCAACAGCTCTCTTAGAAGCTTCGTAATCACATTCCCATCGCCCCTGAATCACAAGAACCACGGACCTTTGCGGTCGGGAGAAAGAGGCAGCCGGGATCTACCGGTTCCCAGAGTAAACATTCCCACATTATTTGTAGTCAGCACCTACGCAGTCACCTGAAACGGTCGTGGCTGACGGACCTACGTAAACACTTGATACAGACCCGTGCAGTCAACGTGGTTGCTGGCTAGTGTTGACGCACGCCCAAGCCGACCCACATTTAAAAAGCGCCTTGGGAGTTCCGTCAGAACAGGACCGCCAGTGGCCAGGAGGAGTATGTGGGAGATGAGAAAGGGAAAGGAAAGGCAGACGAGTCATTCACAACCTGAAAGGCTTCATTTGCATGATCTTGGAACCGGTCGGAGCAGATCTGTGCCCACGATCTTTGAGAGCAGGTTTTCGCAAAATGGTGCGAGATGATGTGGATCTGATAAGTGAAGCGGCAAATTTTGAACATCTCCGAATTTAAGAACATCTCCGAACACATTTTTTTCTCACAATTGTTATTAGAGATTTCCTCTGTAATTACTCCACCAGTATAATCAGCTTCTTTTCCGAAACTAACGAAATTCTGTTTCACGAGTTAATGATTGGCAAATGTTCCATAGAATTCGCTCAAGAGTGAAAGCGTCCTGACTAAAAATGAGCAGACAAACGAGTTAATTAAAGGTATATGAAACTGAGTTCTCATTAAAGGGTATCACATAAGTTTTAATTATTTAACAATGTAAACCGTCTCGCAATATAAAATTGCACTCAAAAATAAAAATTCGTCATATATGTTGCATTAAAGTCATTGACGAACCAAAAGACTAAATGTATGTTCGAAGTAATTTTGTACTGCATGTTAGGGAATGTTTACATTTCGAATTCAGGTTTTACATTTTTTAAATTTATTTTTAACTTTTCAACGGATTTAGTGGAGAAAATATACTGTTTCCTCCTTGCAAAATTTCTCTTTACCTTGGAGAAAAAAGCATGTCGTTATCTTTGTGTAACTTTGAAAAATTCAAAGGCATTAATAAAAAGGATTTTTGCCATATTTATAAGACCACTGTGATGTATTTGAGCAAGATTTTTTTACAAAATCCAGAGAAGCTTTTTAGAAAATGGAAAATGTTCTAGGGGACTCATGTAGCTTATTCCTTAAAATTAAAAGATTCCTTTCAAATACGCAGGTCCCCAAGAGTAGACTGATCAATTAAAAATAAACATTTTTGAAATATCCTTGAATATAGTAAGGCATTAGTATCGTTTGCACGTGTTGCTAAAACATTATATTATATATCTTTAGATCTCATTACCAGAATAGCATATTACCGTGGTACTTCCGGAAGGATATATTATTTTTAGGCAAAAACCGTTCATATCTTGGTACGTTTTTAAAAGTTATGGCTAAACAAACACAAAAAATACAGTCACGACAAAATGTACAATTTCATTTCCAAATCAGTTACAATGTTCATAAGTAGGAAAAAGCACCATATATCTTCGTCATATAATTTTTGGATCTTCCCTTATTTCCTTACAGTGGAAACATTTAGCTAGTTTCAATGAATCGTGTATGTTTAATTCAAAAACATTTATTATTTTCACTGCGACTAATTAGCAAGCCTTAATATAACAACGTACAAAATATTTTACTTATATCTTTAGACTTTGATGAATGAGTTGAGCTGAAAAGAAAGTCGTAGAAGGAATTGTTTACGAAATAACTAAATACGATAAAACATTACCTAAATAAATATTTGGATGTATAAGATTTTATGAAGCATGAATAAACCATGTAGCAGGAACTTGAATCAGTGCAAAGCGATCTTGTGCTTGAGGCATGATTGCGCACACGACAGAAAATCAGCAAATTAACTTTCTCACATTCATTATTTAAATGCATGAATGAATTTGCATGTGCATGTAGTACATTCTCAAGGAATCTAATTAGTTCCATACACTTAGGTCATCCTTTCACTTTTATGTAACTGCAGTGACATAAAAGGCACGAAATGTGAGACAAGCAACTTAAGGGAAAATGTTTCAGATATACAGGAAGCAAATCAGGAAATACAAGTTGTGATGGAATCAAATAAACTGCGCGATACACGAATTTATTTTCGACAAAACATACATTACTACTTAAACAATATGTATCTCGATCAAGCAAGTGAAATAATATTCACGTTTTCTAGAGACTTAAAATCGAAAGATTGAAATGAGTCTGTGTAGCCACCCTTTATTTCCCAAAATTTCTCATCAATCACACATCTATTAAACACTTGATTTAGGACTTACACATTATTATGAGTGCAGAATATAATTTGTACTAACATAATTTATTGACCAAGAGAAAATATTTTGTAGGCAACTACTAACAGGCACGAGTCTATTACGCAAAAATACGCACTGGCATTAGTATTCTATATCTTTACTGTTAGGGAGGCAGAGGGTCCTAGACATTGTTAAGGACGTTTTGGATACCGCATTTACCTCTTTTCTCTGATAACAAATTGCGAACATTAAAACCTTGTGGCATTATGCCCTGAGGGAGGCTGAAGCATTGCGTTGAGTAAGCAGCCTAAGAGTCGACAATTTCTTGAGAGATAATAATTCTGAATAAGATGAAATCATGAATTAGAAAGATTATGTAATTGTTACAGTGTAATTACTGTGTGCAGTTGAAATGTTCCAAAACAAGCAGTATCTTGCACCGAATATATGCAGAATCGAGTATCACTTACGCGCAGTGTAAATTTTGTTTGCGGTGTAAACGATTATGTGCCATGAAATGTTGGTACTGAGGAGATTAATAACACTCATCCATTACACACTTAAGTTTACGGCAATATCAAATAAGAATGTGGTGGCATTTCACAGGCTTGCATAAAGACTTGCCTGACTAGGGAAGCTCAAAGCTCAAACGGCCACCTCAATTAAGCGGTCACCTCCATTAAACGCTCGTTTTTCGTAGAACAGATTGATTTTTTCATGAAAGATACACACATTCCTTGTTTTAAGCTATCACCTACTGAGCCTTGAAGTTAATGACCACGCACACATTACATTTCGTGCATTGACCTGCATTTAGTGTTCACTTCTAGAGATTTTTAACTGTAATAAAATATGAAAAGGAAAAGTGACAGAGAGTATTATTGATTTAGTATCTTCCGCCAGGACATTAGATAACAACACATAATAGTAATAAATGTCCCTCTGAAATTACAATGCGCTTGCTCCGTGAATTTTTCAGCATTCTCGTGGAGTTTCCTCCTCCCTGCTTCCCCTGTGTGGGGTCTTGTCAAAGCTCGTGAAAGAAGTCGTATGGGCGATATCGATCTTGAAGTTTACTCACTAACTCCTTCACCTGATGACTCTGCTCTAAAGCTTCTATCGGATGTGAATCTTTCATCTAGTTTGCATGCGAATTTCGTTTTGCGAGAACGTAAAATCAGTTTCTCGAGTAAGAGAATGAGTAAAGGGGATGTGTAACATTAGACAGAAGGGAAATTATCCTATATCCTTTGTTAAAGTTAATTTTGGAGTATAATATAACTGAAGAGATATTTAAGGAAACTATAGTTCATTTTGTAGCAATGAGCACAATAGACTCGATGTGCGTTTCCTGTAACTTCGTATTGTATAAGCGGCGACCTCAATTAAGGTTAATTTTTGCCAGAACTATTAGTGACCGTTAAAGACAGGTTTCACTTTCATTTATCACTACTGATGTGAGATATTTTGCCTTATATTCTGGTTAGTTTTTGTATGTTTTTATTTAATAAAATTTACTATAAGTATTTAATAATAATTTATAATAAGTATTGTAACAATTTAATAAATATTTATAATTTAATAAGTATTTTATAATAAGATGTAAATGGAGCCAAACTAGTTGACTGACCTGTATCGTTGAGGATAGAGTCCAGCCCCGAGTCTTTGAGGAACTTGGCCATGGCGAAGAGGCCCTCCTTCTTGAGCACCTGCGTGAGCACGCCGGCGGGGGCGGCGGTGACGGTGGCGCTGCCGTTGCTGGAGGCGGCCTCGCTGCCGGGGAAGGACACGCGGCTCACCACGGGCGGGGGCGGCGGGGGCGGCGGAGGCGACGTCGGGGCGGCGGACGACGTCCTGGGTCGCGCCGACGGCCGGAGGGTGGTGGGCGGCGGCAGGCTGGTGGACGGGCTGTTGACGATCACCACCGGCGGCGCCACCGTGGTGACGGGCGTGGGCGAGAAGTGCGCTCTGGACGGCGCCGGGGTGACCGCCGGGGCGGGGGCGGGGCCGGGCGGGCGGGGCGGCGACGTGGGGCGGTTGGCGGGCGCGGCTGCTATCCGCACGGTCTCCTGGGAAGGCTTCGCGAACTGCGGGAGGCCGGCGGAGTTGCCTTGGATGACGTTGCGGCTGTTGTACGCGGGTTGGGACGACGGGGAGGAAATGAACAGCGACTCGGAGTTGGCGCTGGGTTTGGGAGCCGACGGCGACGGAGGAGGCGGGGGCGGCGGCGGAATCGTGCTAGTAGTCAGCTGCGGTTGGTAGCTGCTGATATCGAAGTACGGGTTGGCTGTACTCTTTAGCTCGTCGGGGCTTGAAAAGGCCACAGAAGGGAAGAACTCCATATCTGAAGGCGCCGGGAGAGATACTGTGTTATCAGAAAGCCTTGGTAGAAGGTCATCTGCCTTGGGATTCAGAGTAGGAAGAAGGACGTTCGGTCGTGGCGAAGGAACAGATCGTTCACTCGACGTCTTCGTTAGAAAAGTAGGATTCAAAACGGAAGCCTGGGGGGTCGTTTCAACGGCAGGAAGTCCCGTAGGAGCACCATGGAGCTTGGTGGAAGGTGGCAACTTGATGTTGCCCTGCTGGAGCTCCTTGATGATAGTATCAATGCCTTCAGGACTCGTTTTGTTGACGGCCGGCTCGGCGTTTCCTCGCACCCCTTGGATTTTGACGGTGCCGTCAGGCTGCTCCTCCAGGAACACGAACGTCACCTTCTTGTCCGGCAGGTTCGGAGGCAGCTTGTTCACCTCCTCCAGGCCGCCGTCCTGCTTGTGGCGGATGACCTCGAACTCCGCGCCGGGCGGCAGCACGCCCTTGGTCAGCTCGTCGAAGAGGGCCTTGGGCGCCTTCACGGGCGCGGTGGGGGCCGTGGGGACGGCGACGGGGGGCGTGGGAGGGGTGGTCGGCGGATGGGTGGCGGGGGCGGCGACCGTCGACCGCGTGGCCACCGAGTTGTGGGCGATGGTCGCCCGCTGCTGGGGCGAGTCGAAGATCTGCAGCTGCTGGCCGTTGGCGAGGAACAGCGGGCCCGTGGAGTTGCCGAGGCGCGCCGCCGGGGCGCTGGGGTGCGGGAGGATCTGGTCGCGGTGCGTGGGGGCCGGGGTGTTGGCGAGCGCCTGCTTCAGCTGGCGGATGAGCTCCTGGCGCTGCAGCAGCTGCAGCTGGAACTGCTTCTGCAGCTGGGCTTGCAGCTGCTGTTGCTGCTGCTGCTGGCGCAGAGGGTTGGCCTTGGTGCGAGGGGTGTCCTGGGCTTTGAGAGGGTTGTCGTTGAGGTCGGACGGCGGCGGGAGGGGAGACTCGTCGACTGCACCGTCGCTGCCCACCGCGCGATGCTCCAGAGGGAACGCGGGGCCCGGCGGTGGCTGTTGGGGCTTCTGCTGCTGCAGCAGCTGCTGTTGGTTGTAGTCCTTGATCTGCTCGAACAGCTTCTGGCGCTCGTCCTGCAGGAAGATCTGCTGGTGCGCGCTGCCGTCCTCGGAGCGGCCGCGGGGGCGGGGCAGGGCCGTGGGAGGCAGGGCGGCGCCGCCGTCGCCGGGGCGGCGCCGCAGGCTGCGCACTTGCTCATGGGGCGAGAGGACCGCCCGACGTCGAGTTGACAACTGATCCTGTCAGGCGAAACGGTCTCATTAAACACATTCTTACGACGATAGCAAATCGTACACAATACTCAACATCGAAACAGATGGGTGAGCTATTGCGCATCGTAGCCCACTTCAACCAATGAGCTTCAAGCACCGAAATTTGCGTCACAGTATTAGCGGGAATTTTAAATGCCGCCAGATACCAAACATCACCTTCTTACAAGCCATTGAAACAGATATACGAAGCATTTCTTTTAAATATTACATCTTGTACCCCTTCATCTTGTTATTTGTGGTTAATCATCGCTGAAAATTATCACTTAATGCCAGCTTTCAAAATGTTTCTCAGTACTTATTGCTCTCCATACAACATAGCGGGCAGCGTCTGGTCTGGCTTTTCAAACGAAGTGTCCGAGCTGTGGGATTGTGGTTTGTGACGCAAACTGTTGCTGCGCAGAACGATCAAATTACAAATTGACCATCATTTGAAATAGACGCCCTAGAAAATACTTGAAGCATTTTTCTTCGTCGAAGAAAATAGGTATATTTTTTTCAAAGTAATGCTATTAAAAAAGATAGATTTTTATGGATACTTTATTGAAAATAAAGAAATTGTCAATAATTTTCCATTGGACTGAAACCCTTTGGACAGTTTTTCTGTGTCAAATAAAATAAATATTAGGCCTAAATTTCAGATGCATATTGTGATACATACATGGAGGTAGAGCTTAAGTCAAAGTAATTTTCGATTAAAATTACCCTAAATTGTAGATCTTTCACGTACATAGTGAATTGTACTTAATATTTCATTGACAGAGTGGTTATTAAATTGAAATCATTCACAAACGAAAAGAAAGCATGCTGTCGAATGGTTTAAAGATTTTCAAAATAATGTGCTTCTATATTCTAAGAACAAAAAGCAACAATTGGAAAGTTGCATGCAACCCTGCACCGAAAAGCATGCACAGTACTGCACTCTCTCCAAGAAAGTTCACGCGCTTGAAAGCGTGCTGTGTACGGCAAAGACATTTGCACACACTTGTTCGAGAATGCGTAACCTGACAATTTGCTTTTTACTTTATTCCTAGAGAAGATACCTACATTTATTATGAATATTTTATAAGTAGCCCCATGTGAACGAAAATATACATTTTGAAGAAACTTATATTGAATTAAAACTATTCAATATTATGAATACTATGTTTCTCCAACTCACTTAAGTAGATTACTAAAGTTAAGTAAGCTACCTTTAAAACAAAGGACTTCTTCTCAAAAACAAGATACAGGATAAATAATAAATTAGAGGCAACATCAAGACAAAATTTTCGCATTGTTTTACTTAATTTCTTTTTTTAGTTTCACACTCAAACGAAAGATTTAGTTATGAAATGTCTAAATCTATGGAAATCTGTTTTCATTGACGCTTTTGATTACAATATAATTTCGAAAAGACAGCGACGCGAGTAAAACAAATTCGTAGCCATCGTACCGGATGGTGCATGTGGAATCAAGATTACAAAGACAATATCGTTTTCCTCCACATTAATTTTAGAGTTTCAATAAAAATTTTAATCATTTTAATTATTTTTAGAATAATTCTTTTTAAATGTGATTTTTTATTGTTAACATGCGTTTTTACATCCCTATTTTTGTTAAAATAAGTGCCTTTTCTAAGTGACTCATTTAGTAAAAATAAATGAACTTTTGCCTGTCAATTTTAAGCAAAATAAATGCCTGAAATTCCGAGCTCTTCTCATAACTCAAGATGTGTACCAACTGCAGAGAGGGTGCACACAGCGCGCATGCGCGTCGGGCGTGGGTTGCACTTTCCCCGGGAGGGCGGGGGCGAGGGAGCACGCACCTTGCAGCGAGTTGTGGAGCACGGCGGCGCCGGGGGCGGAGGGAGGCGCGCTCGGCTGCCCGACGAAGGCCACGCTCTGCGTGCGCACCAGCGGCTGGTGCGCCGAGAAGTGGTGCAGCTGCTGGGCCTGCGCGGGCGGCGGGGCGTCGCCGCCGGCCGACGGCGGGGCGGCCGCTGCTGCTTGGGCGCGCAGGCGCACGAACTGGCCGGGCTGGGCCTGCGGGCCGGAGTCAAAGAACGTTTAGCATACGCTGTACCGTTCTTGGTTCTGCTCGGCAGAAGAAGCGTTGTCCCCCTTTACTGCCCTTGCAACGTGCGCGCTGGCTGATCTTTCGCGGCTAACCTCAAGTTGATTGATTGTCAGTGATTCTGGATGCGTCAAGTACTGAGATCATTAGTCCCGTAGGTGTAGTGCATGTTTTATCATCGGGAGGTGGCGGTGATTTCATGTAAAAAATACATGACCTTTTAAAAGAATGTGTTGTTTTAATATGTATTTACAAATTGCTACACCATCCTTTTCCTCTCCTTTGAATAGTTATTCAGAAGTATGTAGTTATATACAAGACAGAAATTATTCTATGGATTTAAAATTACTTTATAAGTTTTTTGGAGTTTACAAATGTCTGAATTATTTTCCCTTATTTCCTGATTTTAATGGGAAAATCTAAAAGGCATCAAACATTTTTTTATCTCAAAGAGTCCTCTTTTAATAATAATTTTCTCAATACGCTGGCCTGACAAAGTGGCTGGTTGGCTAGCGTGCTCGCTTTCCACGTCGCAACTCCGAGTTCAATTCCCGGCCGGGTAACTGCTCTTTCCTTACAAATGTCCCAGTATATATTGCTGTGTGATGAAGAGATAGCCATCCCTACAGTTTTGAAGACCAGAATCTACGTCGAAGGAATGTCTTCGTGCCATTCACACGAACCCTTTATCCCATGGCCGAGGGGCAGGATAAACGCTGGCCGGCAAGGCCCGTATCGGGCTGTCGAGCCATAGGAGAGGACAACAAATGTTACAAAAGGCTTAATATTAAGTTTCAAAACGCTATTTTCTTTAATGCTAGAAATGCCTTGTTTTCAAAATGCTAATTTTTAAAATTTAAAGTGCTACATTCTTCCATCACTATATTTCGGTTTTTGTAACGTGGCGCGTCAAGGCCTGATTTCACGATGGAATCTGTTACAGCATTTCGCGTCTTTCTCAGTCGTGCCGCTAGATGTGTCATGATCGTGACCGCATCGCGTACCGCATCTCATGATCGCGATCGTAGCAGTACTCAGCGATCATGCGACATCTAGCAGCACAACCGAGAAAGACGCGAAATGCCGTGACGTATTCCATCGTAAAGACAGGCCTTGAGGCGCCAAATTATTAAAACCGAAGTATAGTTCAGCAATCCCTCAACATTCGCGAGAGTGGTTTCCAAAAAGCATCGCGAATGTTGAGGCATCCTTTAATGAAGAAATGTGGATTAGGTTCCTAGATATCGGAAAGTTGATTAAAAAAGAAAGAAAAAATATCTGACAAACAATTGCAGTAGAACTGAGAAAGCGCTACTACAAACTGTTCACGATTAACATCCCAAAGAGAAGAAATAAAACGATATTTGAAACTTATTTCAAAGTTGAAAGTAATTGAGTAAAAGATTTGGTAATTTTGTTTCATCATCCTCCTCATTGTTCTAATATCCCAATATGGAAGAATTGCTGATTCTCTTTTTCTCTTAAATTTTCAAGTTATTTCCATGTTCGTATCACATTCGAAAACCCTTTCCACCAGAGCTCGATGAAGTTTTAGAACGCCATTAACCGTTTTGAAGTTGCTCAAGGACGCAATTTCGCTTTCGTTACTGCATTACATTCGAGCTTTTTTTTTTTTCGCTGATGATTTCTTCAAGTTCTTCTTCAGTGAGGTCATTATAATGAGAACTGCACATATCCGACAGGCTTTTCTGGCCACGAGGCCAAAAACCTTAGCTCCAATTTGACGTAACCTAATTGAATTATTTTACACTTTTGTTATTCTATTATTGTGTTTTGAAAATCCAACTTTTACATTTTTGCAGAACATGAGCTCCAGTGCATGCTGAGTTCGGTTACCAGATGACTCTGATAAAGGAAATGAAATGTGCTCGATTTCAAAATGTTCGACCAAAAAAAGGACTCGCGAATGTTGAATTCGCGAATGTTGAAACGTAGCATTTCTGCAGTCGCGAATGTTCGGAACTCGTGAATAGCGAATTCGCTGATGTCGAGGGATTACTGTATTATGCGGGCCGCGCGGACCCAGTTCTCACCTGGAAGATGGGCTCCGTCTCCCGTGGCGCGGAGGGCGCGCTGGCGCCGACGTCCGTCTGCTGCGAGTAGAGCAGCTGCGCGTGCCCGGGGTGCGGCTGCGGCTGGGGCTGCTGGGGCACCAGCTGCTGCTGCGGCTGCTGGTGCTGCGCCTGCGGCTGCTGGAAGAAGCGGTGGTGGTGCTGCTGGATGTCCGTGAGGATGTGCGTCTGCTGCTGCAGGGACAGCTGCCGACGCGGGTCCAGTGCCGCGGACACGCCCGGTTGCGGCGAGAACACCAACTGCGCAACAACAGAGGGCGTTCGTCAGGATTACAGTTTATTACTTGCTGTTTGTATGGGGATAAAGCTCAGTGGCCAAATATAAGAAATGAAATTCAACAGAATTTCAGAGCTTATTTCCAACGTGGGCCTCGTGGCTAGCTCTACGTCAGCGTGCTTGCTTTTCACTACGCAGCCCCGGGTTCGATTCGCCGCCGAAGCAAGACTATTGTGTGTTTTCCTTGAATGATGTCGCAGTATATATTCCTGTGTGACAATGAGAAAATTCACTTCTCAGGTTGAGAAGACCGGAATACGGCGTGGGGATGTCTACGTGCGAGTCACACGTACCTCCTTAACCCGTGGTCGCGAGGGAAAGGACGTTGCCAAGAGGCCTTCAGCCCGTTCTTGGGCTGTCGCGCCAAGTACATAATACATACACTTCCAAAGTGACTACATACACTTCCAATGTGAATTTCCGTTTGTATTCTAATAATGTATCTATGTATCCAGCATCTTCGATTGAATGTTTGCCGGATAATAGCTAATGGTGTTCTCCGAGCCTGGGTCTAGTATTAATCACCACGTTTTGCAGTAGGAGATACATGTGACGAACATGATCCATTTCCTTCACCATAACAAGCAAACTGCGCATGCCTGAGATTTTCTTCTTCTTCACACAGCTCGAGTTTAAAGGAAATGTTACATCCCTATTTTTGCCATGATCGGGAATCGAACCCAGGATCGCACCATGGAAAGATAACACGCTGCCCATGAGCCACGTTAGGGCTGTTTTCTCATTTTTACGTACAATATATTCTTAAGACGCTCCTCCATCATGGTGCCAAATACTGTGGAAGTATTGTGTTTCTCCTGTTTTATATGTATACCACAAGCATTGAACTTTACGGTGGAATTGTAATATTTTTCCTTCTTTAAAAATTGATTTAAAGATTGATTGATTCAGAAACGTGTTTACTAGAAGGAGTACATTGCCTTCTACATCTCACTGTTTGTGAATGATCACCGCCCTGAAGTTGCTTTCTGCAGTCTATTTCTGAAATTTGCCCATGATTTATTACATCTGTAGTATTTTTGTAGTAGTAGTAGTAGTAGTAGTAGTCGTACATTTGTAGTAACATTCATGAGGCCTATTGCTGACCTGAATTTACTTAAATTGTTCATGTGTATATACACATATAATATTAGCAACATTTTCAATCACAAAATTTGTCTCAAGCTTTAAATAAAAACAAAAAATCGTTTGAGCAAATACGAAGTAAAATATTGTTATTTAAATATTATTGCGTGTTTTGGTATAAATACAGCAGGATAAATAAAAGTATCTGGAACGTTTTATCAGAATTTTCAAGACCTCCCCCCCGTCACCTTTTGCTCAACATGATTTCAAATAACTCCGTCTCTTTAGGAAATCTCCCCTCTGTAAGAATGTTATATATCTCAATCTTTCGCACAGAGAAATAACTCTGGCGCGGATGAAAACATGGAGATGTTGCAGAAACATAACGCGGTACTTAAATGACGGAACCCGGTTACTGTGGTTTTGTAGGGCATTCAATGACACGGAAGCGTAATCCAAGAGGAAATGACACGGCCTAACCGTCGGCAGTGAATGTTCAAGTGTCTGTGATAATTACGACGCACAGGCAAACAAACGATAAAGGTAAGAGTTGCGACAAGTTAAGATAAGCGTCTTAATTGGAGAAAGTGTTTTGCAAAAAAAACACTTCTATTTGCGCTGTCCATCAAATTAAAGAAAAGCAATGACAAAGCATTTCAACTAAATCCCCTTTCACTAAAAATATTTTTCCAATCACAAGGGAAAAAAACCATTCTCAAATATTTCATACAGTATAATTTGCTGAACATGGCAAAGAACAATATCAGAATCAGGATTTTGTGTCAGTTTTGAAAGTTAATTTTAGTTGAAAGCGAATAATCGAATAAATGAAAAATATCTGAAAGTCAAATGACTTTCCTGGATAAAGAACACCATCATCTTAGGAGTTATCTCAATGCGTTTCCTCTTGAAATACAATGCGCTGTCTTTCAATGTAAATCAACCGAACTTAATGCACAATAATAAGCAATAAAATACTACTTTCTACACAAAACAAGGCCTACAAAAACAGCATAATCTAATCAAATTACTAATGCAATGGCGGGTTTTACAAGGGAAAACTTTCTCACAAATATTTTTCATTTATATTATGCAAATTGCAAATATACTAATGCTAGATTTCCCTTGCCTACTTTTCAAAGAAATAAGATAATTTTTCCTTGATCAATACGTTTAATCCGTATACATGTGTGGCGTACTGGACATGAAAAGCACAGACGACAGATTCTGAATAGTATGTACAGTATATTTACAATAATAAATTACAAGATAATGTTACAAAATTGAAAACCTTAGGCAACCTTTCTATTCTCTAAGCCGCGAAACCCCGCGACCGTCCCTAGGCTGAGCCAGTGCCTCTGCTCGAGAGCATGAGAAGCTGCGCGAAGTGCGAGCTGTCGGACATTAGTCCCCGTAACTAGATGTTACATGGCCGGATGCCAAAACGTGCAAGGTTGCACGGAGATACCTCACGTCTTTCGACTCACTAGCGTATCCCCCGAGCGCATGTCGGCGCCGCAATAAATACCCCACGGCTCGTCCCCCACTCTACCAGCGGCGGGCGTCATTCGGCTCGCAAGCCAGCCCTCAGCAGAGAGCAGCCTTCATCAATGGACTCGCACTCAGGCACGCTCAGTTGTCCTGGTTATTTTTAGGCTGGGATTTCCTGCCCGGCGCGCGCCGGCGAGGCGCCGCCGCATTCCACCCCCATCCCCCATCCGGCTTAAGGCCGGGCTTTCCAGCGAAACGGCACGTGCGCCACCTCGCGACGCTACAGACCCTCCCATGCCGGGGGTGAGAATTTTTTTTTCGCAGCAAAATATGCCCAGGAAAAAAATTCTGCTAGCTAAAGTACCTGGTCCTGAGACCTTACATCATAATTTTTTTACATGAACATAATAATATCAAAACCCCTATCTAATCAAAATTTGTGAAATAAATCTGTGGGCTGTCCCCCCTTTTTTTCCTAACTATGTTGCCATTTACATTTAAACCTTACATCTATTTACATACATAAATATTCTTGACGCATCTTGAACTACATAAAATCCTGAAATACAAAACATTTACTTTACATTGAAATATTACATGATAATTCTTGACGCCTCTTGCATTACATGAAACCCTGAAATATAAAATACAAAACATTTACGTTGCATTGAAGTATTACATAATAATTGTGGAATTCGTTATATACATCATGTGCCGTTCTTAACTGAATTTATTGACACATGTATGTATCTACATATAAAATGATCACAATAACAAAACAATTTTACCCTTGAATTTATAAAATTATTTACATAGAATTTCACCGACATTTATACATGTCATGAACGTGTGTGTTCCCTACACTGGCCTGTGGATCAATTCACATCATCAAACATGCGACTAAGCGCATCTGCATTAACATTTTCTGAGCCCTTTTTGTGCATGATGCGTAAATCGAGGTGCTGAATTAAAAGGGACCAGCGTAATAATCTGGGGTTTTTGCCAGACGTATTACGCAACCAGACCAACGGGTTGTGGTCGGTTTCGACCTGAATTGTGGCCTGCCCGTCGAGATAAATCTTAAGTTTATCCAACCCCCAAATAAGAGCCAAACACTCAAGTTCTGAGGTGCCATAATGAGTTTCTGTATCACTTAATTTACGGCTTAGAAAAACAACTGGTTGTTCTACTCCCTCGTCATTTACTTGGTAGAGAACCACGCCTAAGCCTCTCTGAGATGCATCTGCCTGAACTCGAAATTCCTTGCTATAATCAGGAGCATACACCGCTGTTTTTTTCGCTAAGAGCTTGTCGCAACTCATTGAAAGACTTTTCGCATGCCTCTGTCCAGACGACTTTACCCTGGCGCTCGCGTCCCCGCAGCGCATCTGTCAGTGCCGCCGCTTTCTCCGCAAACCCGGGTATCAAGCGTCGATAATATCCTACCAATCCGAGCAAAGAACGCACTTGTTTCTTTGATTCTGGTCTAGGAAAGTTCTGGATTGCTTGTATCTGGCTTCGGCCGGCCGCAATTTCCCGTTACCGACGACGTAACCAAGATATTTTACATTAGCCCGCGCAAACAAGCACTTGCGCGGCTGCACTGTCAATTTGGCGGATTTCAATATACTAAAGACCGTATCTAGGTGCCGAATGTGTTCTTGCCAAGTGTTACTGAAACCGCGATGTCATCAAGGTACGGTACCGCGAATTCTTGGCAGTTTTTTAGCAAAGTGCCCATGATTTTACAGCATTGATAAGGGCCGTTCTTTATCCCGAAGGGTAACCTAAGCGGTCGATACGTGCCGAAACTGGTCACGAACGCCGAATATCTCTGCGCCCTATCCGTAAGACCTATCTGCCAGAAACACTTACTTAATCTAACACACTAATGATTTTAGCTGCAGCTACCTGTTCAATCCGTTCTTCGAGATTGGGTAACGGAAAGTAATCTGTTTTTAATAATCTCGTTGAGGCGCCTAAATCTATGCAGGGCCGTGGAGACTTGCCCGGGGCCTCGATCAGGATCATAGGAGACGTATAATCACTCTCCGCCTCCACAATGATGTTGTCGCGAAGCATTTTGTCCACCTCTTCCCGCAATATCTTAGTTTGTCTCGGCGACATGCGGTAGGGTACACTTCGGACTACTTTATCAGTGTCAGTTAATTCAATGTCCATGGTCGTTACATCTGTAAGACCAGGTTTCTCACTAAAAATACACCTGTATTTACAAATGACATTTTTAAGTGCTTCGCGGAACTCGGGTTCAACCTTAGTATCGTTTAGCATTTCTTCCGCGTCAAAGTCGTCGGAATCTAATCTTAACGCGTAGCGGTCTAACGCGTCTTCCTCGCCTGCGGCAGTGACCGTCGCAGAACCGAGAAAGTTCACGTATTCAGTACGTTGGTGATACTTTTTCATCATGTTGATGTGATACACGCGTGGTTCTTTCCGCCCCGGCATCTGAACTACGTAATTGTGTTCGGACATTTTCTCCCGAACTTCGCCTGGCCCGACCCACTGCACCGCGAGTTTCCGCGTTCTGTTAGGCGCCAAAACCAGCACCTTCGCGCCTATTTCAAAACTGCGCGAGATCGCCTTGCGGTCGTACCACACCTTACGCTTGTGTTGTTCTTCCGCCATTTTGGTATGGGCAAGTTCACGCGAACGCTTCAGTCTATTAATCAACTTGAACACGTGCTCAACCACCGTGCTCTCTTCGCTTTCTGCAGCACCCGCAAGCTTTTCGTAAAGCAGCGTCATGGGTGTGCGGAGATTTTTCCCATAGACTAATTCGGCTGGAGAAAAACCTATCGATTCGTGCACACTCGTGCGTAACGCGAACATAATTGCAGGAAGCTGGCACTCCCAGTCAGTCCCCATCTCTAAACAAAGAACCTTCATCAACCGGTTCATGGTTCTGTGCATCCGTTCTACGGCATTAGATTGCGGATGATAAGGCGAACTTCTAATTAATCTAATGCAAAATCTCTCGGCGAATTCCGCCATCAGAGTGCTAGTAAAACAAGTTCCCTGATCTGTTTGAAGCTCTCGCGGAAATCCAATCCGACTGAACAGATCTAATAAAGCTTCAATGACCGTGACCGTCGTCAGATCACGTATGGGAATAGCCTCGGGATATTTTGTTGCTAAACACATAGCAGTTAGTATGAACTTGTTTCCTGACTCAGACTCGGGAAAAGGGCCACAAGCATCTACATTTACTTTCTCAAACGCCTCACCCGTTATAGGTACAATTTTTAAAGGCGCGCGAAGCTTCTCGCCGCCGTTACCTACGCGCTGGCAACTATCGCAGCTACGTACGTAATTTTCCATATCTTTTGTAACAGTTCGGCCAGAAGAAATACTTGGCCATTGCGTCTTTACTTTTTGTGACACCTAAATGACCGTGGGCGACTTCATGGCAAAGCTTCAATATAGTGCCACGATACACCCGCGGAGTCACAAGCATGGAGAATTGCTCACCGCGCTTGCTCTGCCGTTTCCGGAACAAAAGGCCGCGTTCTATAAAATAATCGCGCCGTTCCGTTTCTGGGCCTTCGGCTAGCTCGAGTAGCGGTAAGAGCTCTTCATCCTGTCTCTGAGCTTTCGTAAATTCGGACGGGTCTAAACGGGACAATGCAACGCTCCCGGAATCTACTTCAAATTCCGCGTTGTTTTCAACAACATTGCCCGGGTCATTTACCTCGCCTAACAAGACACAAGTTTCCTCGTCGGGAGCTTTCGCGTCCGACGCAGGTTTTTGGGGTGCGTCGCGCGCACGACTTGTTCCTACGACCACGCCTAGCTCGACCGCTCCTTCCCCCAAAGCCTCGTTCATGACCGCAACCGGTGCGTCACCAGGGCGCTCGGCGGCCGGCGCGTTGCCTGGCGCCGCCGCCATCGCCTCCGGCCCCACCCCGTCGCCCTGCCCGGCCGCCGTCTGGGCACGGGTTCGCACCGCACAAAGAAACTGCGGTTCTAAAAACCCTTGCCTGATTTCGGAGAGAAGCGTGGCAGATCGATTACTCAGAATGTAATATTCTAAGTCGCAATTTTTCGCGACTGCGGCTTCGGTAACAAGCTTACCGAACGGGCCTACAATTTCTACCTTAGCTACCGGTAGATTTTTCGGCGCCTCGTCCAATGGCTGCTTAACCCATACGGATTCGCCGGTATATTGATTCGGCCTGACGTATTTGCTGTTGATCAGATCAACCGTCGCCCCAGAATCTCGTAAGAAAGAAATAGGATTTCCGCAAACCGTGCCGAAAAACGTGTGAGGAAGCAACAATTCCTGCGCACTGGTGTCGACAACGTGACACATTTTCTCGCTTGATTTGAGCTGAGGGCAGTATTTCTTAATGTGCCCCGGTTTTTTACATAAATAGCACGTGCGTTCCTGCGGCTTGTCGAATTCCGCGTTCCTATCTGCCTTGGGCGCTGCGGGCTTAGAAGTGGAAGGCACGCTCTCCGTCACCTTTTTTCCACTTTTGTTCCCCCACAGGCTCCTTGTGATTAACCTTAGAAAAATCTTTCCTATACGCACTAGACCTATTGTTTTCGTAGGTGTCCAGCCTACGCGCCAAATCTTGGGACTGCGAAACCTCGCCCCAAACATCTACGAAATGGGCACGTATGTCCGCCGGCACCTTCCGTTTCATCTGATCGGTGACAATCAAGTCTAATAATTGATCATAAGTTTCAACTTTCAACCCTGAAATCCATTTCTGGCAATAGTTCGTCAGTTCGCGAGCATAAACATTCCATGTAGTTTTCGCACCCTTTGCATGACTGCAAAACATCTGACGACATTTTTCAGGCGTGAATTTGTACATATCCAAAAGCTGCGTTTTGATTTGATTATAATCCTGCTCTGAAGAATCTGATCCTACAACTAACCATGTATTTATTTCATTGGAAGCAATCCCATTAATTGACTGACCCATTCTACCGGCGAAATGTCGAGCTGACGAGCATGCGCCTCAAATACACTTAAAAACAAGGTAATATCCTCACCTTCGCCTTTGAACTTATCCATTACATGGCTGATACGGATACTACTTCTGTTTCCCGAATCTCTACTACCTAAAGATTCGCGCGAGGTAGCCTGATTAGCTAATTTCAGCCGTTCGAGTTCGTACTGCCGTTGTTCGAGTTCGTACTGCCGTTCTTGCTCTTTTTCCTGCCTTTCTCGCTCTTTTTCCTGCCGTTCTCGCTCTTTTTCCTCGAGTTCGCGTAATCTTTCCTGCTCTTTTAATTCAAGTTCGCGTGCTTCTGCGACCTGTTCTTTCTCCTGATCAGCAAGTTGTTTCACGAATATTTCATCGTACTGCTCGCTTCCCGTGATGATAGATTTTAATCTAACTATCGTCTCGTTCCCTTCCAACGTTTCCCCCATCTCCGTCGCGACCCTAACAAGCACCTCTTTCCTATAACCCGCTAAGAAAGACATTTTGCCTGAATTGATCCCCGGCCAGTACAAAAAACACACTTACGTTCAGTTGACCTCGGTGTCGCGTGAGCGCCAGCGCCTTCTGGATCCGGTGTTCTGGCCTCCTTCCTTCCTCTCGTTCTGGTCCGTCCGGGATGTCTCCTTCCAGTGCCAGTACCAATACCAGCTCCAGTTCCAGTACCAGTTCCAGCTCCAGTTCCAGTACCAATACCAATTCCAGTTCCAGTACCAATATCAATTCCAGTTCCAGAATTCAAGTTTTAGAAAAGAAAGGTTCCGAGTCGGATTGTACCGCCCCGAAACTACCGTACCGAATTACCGCACTTTCGGTTTCTCGTGGCGTGCACGACTCTGCCGGCGCCACGTAATTACGACGCGTGTGCACCTTTAACTGCGGTACACTGTCTTTACGCGTACTATTCCAGTTTTAGACAAAAACTGTGGCACTCCGGCGTGAGTTTACAATAACCGCTGCTACCAGTTTTAGAAAAGAAACTGCGGTAGCCCGGCGTGAATTTACGATAACCGCTGCCACCAGTTTTAGAAAAAAAACTGCGGCACTCCGGCGTGAGTTTACGATAACCGCTGCCACCAGTTTTAGAAAAGAAAGGTTCCGAGTCTGTGGCGTACTGGACATGAAAAGCACAGACGACAGATTCTGAATAGTATGTACAGTATATTTACAATAATAAATTACAAGATAATGTTACAAAATTGAAAACCTTAGGCAACCTTTCTATTCTCTAAGCCGCGAAAACCCCGCGACCGTCCCTAGGCTGAGCCCAGTGCCTCTGCTCGAGAGCATGAGAAGCTGCGCGAAGTGCGAGCTGTCGGACATTAGTCCCCGTAACTAGATGTTACATGGCCGGATGCCAAAACGTGCAAGGTTGCACGGAGATACCTCACGTCTTTCGACTCACTAGCGTATCCCCCGAGCGCATGTCGGCGCCGCAATAAATACCCCACGGCTCGTCCCCCACTCTACCAGCGGCGGGCGTCATTCGGCTCGCAAGCCAGCCCTCAGCAGAGAGCAGCCTTCATCAATGGACTCGCACTCAGGCACGCTCAGTTGTCCTGGTTATTTTTAGGCTGGGATTTCCTGCCCGGCGCGCGCCGGCGAGGCGCCGCCGCATTCCACCCCCATCCCCCATCCGGCTTAAGGCCGGGCTTTCCAGCGAAACGGCACGTGCGCCACCTCGCGACGCTACACATGTAAATATCGAATGTCATACACATTATTTCTTTTCTTCAGCACTGCGCGTACTAGTTGATTCTACAAACCAAACCACTCCACAAATCTAACCTCCTTGTAGCAATACTGTCCTTCGACATGCTCGAACGGAACAGAGGTATCTAGGTGCAGCGAACCGGCAGCCGGCGCCTTGACGTCTCACTCGGGAGTGTGATTTTGAGATGTAAGCAGCTGAAGCACATGTAGAAATGACACGCGGCCGTATAATGGGTAGTGATTCAAAGCGCTGAATGAGTTAAAGTAGTGGAGTTAAGTTTGCTTAGTAAAAAATATAACGGATTTGAAACGGCCAATTTGACGTGCTCGTTCCACACGATTTCCATTTAACCATATGCTTAACTGTTTGCCACAAAATTCTCGCGCTCTTAGTCTCCTGATGCAACAATTAAGAACGCACCCCTGTCACACTCGTCCCGTTTTTTCCATATGTATACTTCTCTCATTTTTATAGGGCAGTACACTAAAATGAAGCACAAAATACGCAAATTATTAGTGCTTGAAATATTAAAAACGAATGTTTAGCAAATAAAACTTGTGACAAACTATGAAATAGAAGTACTGCAGGCAAATTAATATGAACAGGCCTGTACATCAAGGTAAGAGAGCTACATGTGCAAAGAGCAAAGGGCATGAGGAAGGAGGCAAAGACATCTGATAGGGTCAATATGTGTTAATATGATTAAGTAAAAATTGGAACTAATGTGATACACTTTAAGAATTGTTACTTATTGATATCCAAAATTAACAGAAAAAGAGCAAATAACAGAAAATATCCTCTGATCATTAGCAGGAACTTAAAAATGTTACAATATTTGTGCATAGCAAAAGAATTAAAAAATGAATAAAAATGCTGCTGTGATATTAGACCCTAAGGTCATAAGATCAAAAATGCATATAGATATCAAGATGTATCACTTAAGTTCCATCAATGAATCGTATAAGTCCCAATCAAGAAGGGCAAATTTGATACACACATTTGATTTTTTAAAGAGTTGTCTTAGGTCTTCAGCTGTTTTTTACTTCGCACACGTTTTTAGCATCAAGAGGTGCATATTCAGTATTTGTTCCGTGTGTTTGCTACAAACGGCGTAGGAGATAGGAGAAAAGTTTGCTTTTCTATATCATAATAGCCCCGATTGACACTAAATGCCATTCTCGATTCATAGAACAACATTCACTTATAACAATTTTTTATAAGAATATTCATACGCCCATTCAAGCTCTTGTTTTCGTCGGCGCCCCTTACACTGGCCACGTGTCGTGGCTTGCTCCTCCCAGTTTCGTCCCTGCCTCGCACCCCGCGGGGATTCGCGTGTCTGGCGAGAGGCGGGCGGCTGCGGCAGGCGGCAGGCGGCGGGCGGAGGCGGCGCCGCGTCGACGCTTTCCCCACGGGCGCCGCGACGCTACGCGCCCGCGACGCGCGAAGGCCGGCAATTACACGAGCGCACGCCGCCGTCCGCCCCCCACCTGGTCGCTCGCGGAGCCCGCGGTTCACCGGTCGCCGGCCGGCGATGACGCAATCCTCGCGCTCTCCGGCGAGACGACCACGGGGAAACTAGTAGACTAGTCTACGAACAATGAATTCAGGCGGCTTGAGATTATCTTTGAGGTTCTATCTAGCGTCGCACCCGTCGTTCTGTCTCCTTTTTCTGTATGCTCCCTGCTCCGGCGCCGACCTACGTTGGCTTGTGGAGATTTTCCCCAAGCTACACAAGCGTGACACCGCCCCAGCCGGGACAAACTCTAAGCTGCCGACTGCTCTCCCGACAAGTGTGGTAATGTAGTGCATTTGAGTGTATGTGTGTAAATAAGAGGTGAGGGTGTGACAAGGAAGAGGAAGGGAATGTCGAGCGCGGTTCGTTTGCAAGGGTAGTTCTCCGGCATTCGCCTGGTCTCGATACGAGAAACCATAGAAAACTGCTGATCAGAGCAACCGGCCGCTAGAATTCTCCTTCAGTCAGCTGCTGAACTCCACCTAACTGTCTAGCTAGTGTCGAAAATCCTGCCTCTGCCGGGAACCGAACCGTAGGACCTCCCGGTCAAAGGCACTGCAGTGACATCAGTTGATGCTCTGAGCCAACTTTGCCGGTTAGGCGGCTCGAGATTATTTTCTAGGTTTCCTGTCACGTTGGCCGTTAGTTCTCTCTCCTTTTCTGCATACTAGTAGCGTTTCGTCCAACTTTCGCCGTATTAGGGGGGGAATACGCAGTTGTTGTCACAGAGTAGAGATTACAGAAACGAGAAGGGACTATCTTAAATAAACTGTATTGACTATAGAAGGGAGATGTCCAGAAGGCTTTCATGGGATTTTATGACAAAAAGTTGCACTAGTGGCTGCCCGAGAGAATGTTTCCACTGAGAATAAAAATGGAATAATCAGGAAAGAAATATGTGGGCTACTCGGGGAAGTATCTTACCTTTACCTACCGAAAAATCTATCAAAGACATTCCCACTGTTTGAAAAATGTCAAAAATGAAAGTTAATATTTTTGAGGGAAACATTTACATACGCTAAAACTAGCCTTTCTCAGAACCCAGTGTTGGTGGCGCGAGAGGAGCAATTTAGAAATTTTAAACGAGATTTTCCGTTTCTTATTACAAATTCGGGTTAAATAACAAAGTAATGTGAATACTTAGTTCGAAACCTCCTTCATATTTATTATTTTTTAATCGCAGGGGACAGCACTAGTTATTAAATAAGATTTTTGACACAGATGCCAACTAGCCTGCTCTTACAATATCTGGATTTTTTTTCTCAATGTTACCTTGGTCGAGAATCACTTATTGAAACAGAAAAGTTGTGGAAAGACAATATGTACTCGATAATCCTCGGACAAGATTTACTTTCTGAAATCAAACATCCGATAAACTCAGAACATATAATAATGACAAACAACATTAAATACACTGTAAACAAAAAGAGAATTCGAGGAATAACAGAAACTGACCACCAAATATCATCTCACCAATGATTTCTAAATAAAAAAACTCCCATGTGAAAAAGTTATTGCTCTGTATGGTAATACTATTTATTATACTCCAAACGAAACTCCGCAGAGTACGAAACGACTCGCATGATAACGTCGTCGCTGATTACGTCAGCAGGTACTAAATGCGGCAGACCACTTATTCGCACGCACCCTCTCACGGTGCCGAAAGCGAGAGTGTGTTTTTGACACATCCACCCGGCAGAGGCAGCCACTGGAACCACGCCGGCTGAGCTGTAAATGTTGTGCTAAGAACTGTCTTCAACATCTTAAGCAGCTATCGCTTTATGACTGTTACGGCTCAGAGAGTAAAGTAATCATCTTACAAATGTGTGGTGAGAGTAGTTTCACCTACTGCCGGGGGTCAATCGTTTAGAGAAAGAGCAAAGGTGGATTTTACCCACGATGATAATCCTTAAGTCTTAAGACATAGAATTGAGTTAATATTAAATATAAAGTACAAACATTAAACCTGAGACATTAAAGAAAAAATGAGTTAACTCTCATAATTACGCGACTAATTTATTTGAGACCCAACCTTACATATCAAGAATGGAAAACGATAGATCTGTATGCTAGACATGATGTTCTTTTGTAAATCAGAAGAATTTAACATTAACATGCCGAAGTCCAATGCAGTTTATTTATTTTCCATTGCATTTGCATTCAACGAGAACAATGCTAAAACACATAAAGAAAATATTACAATGAAATTATATATCACGAAAGTGAAAATTTCACCTTCTCTTAAGTACATCTAATAAATAAAGTTGTAAATGTGTATATTCAAGTAAAACACAAAAGAAAAACATTTGCTTTCTGATTGGGATAAGATAAAGTTTGTTATACGAGTATAATTATCAAAGGCTAGTAGAATAATAAAATATGTAGCGCACACTCTAATTCATAGTCACAGTAAATACAATTGCTACCTAGAAACCTGCACGTCGTCGTTTGCGGACAGTGTTTTCAGCACAACACCACTCTCTCAGTCTGAATCAGTAAAAAACTACTGATTGACAGTTGACTATTCACGGATGGTGTCAGTTATATCCCTGCCAATGACAATCAGTGAATTTAAACTGAACAAGTCAGTGAAATCGAGACCACTTTTTGAATCAGTGAAATCTGTGAAAACAGCAGTACGTGAGCAACTGAACGATCAGTGAGGGATGGTGGCGCGGCACTTTTGCCACTGACGACCAGTGAAATGCCGGAGGTCATTATGAAAATGTTCGCATATTCGCTGACTGTCAACGAAACTACACATTTCGACTGAAGATATCAGTGACATCGGCTCTCACTGATTGAATCAGCGACAATTTCACAGATTGAGATTCAGAGAGCACAAGCAAGTTTCCTCGCAGAAGAATCGTGAAGCACATTTTCACCAGAACACAGCCTCGATTCGCCTCCACCGCAACCTAACGCGCATCGGTACGGATCCACCACAATCCCCCCCCCACCGCAATGCAATTAGGTACAAGATCGACTGTCAGCCGCAACCGATAATTAGAATCGCGTTTCTCGAAGAGCGCAAAAACGTGTGGAACGCCCCCTGCCGACCTCCTTCGCTGTAACACTAACGCAATAACGGCAATAAAGAAAGTAAAACCGCTAGCTGCATCGAAACCTAGTTTCCACTCCGTAAGACTATCCCACGGCGACGTTGTTTTCATTCCGGGTATTAAGTTACGCCCACCTTCCCGCGGGGCTTTCATGCGACCCTGTCTCCGACCACCGCGCCGGCCATCCCGCACGAGAATCCAATTTTCTCCGGCGGTGGCGGTGGCGGTGGCTCCCGCGCAGAACCGTTCGACAAGCTGAGGCAGAGAAGAGGACGCGACGAGGAAAGTTGTGGGGGAGAGGTGTTCACACAGTGTTCACTAGCAAAGGAGACGTTTTCGAAAACATTCGAATCTTCTTCTTCATTTTCATCATTATATTGTTCTTTGTCTTCTGCATCGTACCGGACAAGGGAATCAACTGATGTTACTGCAGTGCCTCTGTCCAGGAGGTCCTAGCTTCGAGTCCCGACGACGGCTGGATTTTTCGACATTAGCTGGATAGCTAAGTTGAATTCTGTCGCTGTCTGGAGGAGAATTCTAGTGGCCGGTTGCTCTGATCGATAGTTTTCCGGGGTTTCTCCGATCAATACCAGGCGATTGCCGAACAGTACCCTAACAAACGGGCCGTGGACCGCGCGTGATTTTTCCTTCCTCCTCCTTGTCCTATCCTACCCCTTACATACACACACCCTTACATGCAATACCACACATGCCGGGAGACCTGTCGGGAGCTTAGAGCTTGTCCAGGCTGGTTGGGTAAAAGCCCACTAGCCGACGGTAGGTCGTCGCCGGATCTCGCCATACAGCGGGGGAATATCACCGTTACTTCCGCGATAAACACACTTTGAACAAAGACCATATTATACCTCCAATGAACAAACAATCTTTCACTGCAAGTAGCCTTTATCATCATCACTTTATGAGATACAGGGACACAGAAGGATAGAAATGAAAGAGATTTTTCGCTTAAAAAATACCTCAAAATGACTGGAAACGTATAGTGCAATTGATCCGGAAGGTAGAAGACTGAGGATTATTCATCAGAGCCGAACGCCCGGAAGACCAGACGAGGCATTAAAGAAGAAAAGAGCCCACACGTGCATTTGAAGCGCTCGCCTAGCGCCCCTGCGGTGCATGCCAAAACGTCTCTCTCGCGCAGAAGTGTCTGTCCACTGGAAAGGCGGAGAAACGGCCGGTAATTCGCCGCGCTTCCTGCATCGACGGCAGTCGGGGGCGAGCGTCGCGCCATCTCGGGGGAAGGCAAGCTGAGCTGCCTTTGAAGGGCGATTCGATGGGCGATTTCTCCAGCGGGCGGGCTAGCGGCTGGAGAAAGGCCCCTGCGGGAGGGCGATCGGGGGCGGGTGGCTGGAGAACGGGGCGGGGCCGGCAGCGAGAGGGAGAGTTGTTATTCAATGGATGGAGATGATATGCAGCAATGCTTTCCACGAAAAAGTAGTTCCGCAAAAGGTATCTGCATATTGATTTTGCTTAAAAGGAAGCGATAAAACAGTGTTTCAAAATAAAATGTAGCCAGTGCCCCAAAATTATAACCTTCCATCTCTACATGAACTTCAATATCTATTTCTACCTTTCCTGAGAAGCATATATGAATTATAGCGGAAATTAATATGGAAATTGGGACACAAATTCCAGATTTTGATGGTAAAATTAATTTTGAGGGTTCCTGAGATGAAAATGTGTTTTTTTATACCAAAAAAAGATATTTTTTTGGGTACAGAGATATGTGTGGAACGCATAACTTGGGCATATTAAAAGCTTTGAAACTCAATCTTTTTATACACGCCAAGACTAACGGCTGATAGAGATGTTCCAAAGACATTTAAGATTAGTGTTGGTGGCTTGGAAACGCAGTTTTCTTGCCAAAAACAAAAGGATAAAAATCGTAAAAATGGCCACTTTCGCCTAATGTACGGTCACTTCCCAATGATTCCAGACTTTGCCACACATTTAAATGGAGACAATTGTGGGGAAATACGTTTTAAGTGGAAAGTGTCAAAAAACGTTAAACTCTTCTGTTATCTCACGTCCCTGGTGCAGGAAAAGCGGGGACAGTGGAATCGTCCCGGGTGGGATGTCACCATGTAAACCCACCTCCTGCGCTATGCTTCGCCGTTACATCACTGAAATTTGAAAAACCTTTGAAATAATTAGTACCTGTAACTTTTGTCGATGTTAAGATACTAAAATTTTCTTCAATTATGTGGCACCGTTCTGTCCGGACGCAAACAAATTGCTCCAGAGAACTACTATAATAACATAGGTAGCTTCTCAAATGTCAAATTAAAAAGTAGTTAAGGAAAATTAATGGATCAGAAAAGTTACTTGATTACACTAGGGTCACACAGCAATAACGTGGGTCAGACTTCTTTTTTTTAGCATCCTATATGTGACGTACGTAACTGAATTTAAAAACACACATACACTCACGCACAAATAGTGCAAAATGAATTTACAGTATATGAAATTCAAAGTTTAACAAAAAACAATCAAGGATTCATAATCGTGTGGATTATAGCTTGAAAGTTATAGGAATAATAGAGAATATTGAAAAAATCAAATGAATGTGTTTGAGAACACACGGTCATCATGGTGTTATCTCCGCTGCAGCAGTGGTAGTTAGAGATCAACAAAAGACTTACGAGTAGCATATATATTGAACAGGGAAATGAATAAGAACATTTGACGTCGAGATGAAAGAATGATGAAGATATTGCGGGTAGGAAGATATGTGGATAAAGAGTTTATGAAGAGACGAACGAGATGCATTGTGCCCACGTTGAATCAAGGATACTACACGGAGATAAGAGCAAGCCAAAGAAGACAAATAATAGCAATGAATGAAACGAACGATGATCGGACACAATCGGCGAGTGAAAATCATCGTAAACAATCAGTGCCGAAAAATCTCCACCTGCCAGTAAGCTAAGAGCACGCACGCAACGCGCCAGAGAAAAGACAGCACGCACCATTGACACAAAGGCGAGCCTGCGAGAGCGGCGATGAGTCGAACAAACGATCGATGCCACGAGTGTGGGCGAGTGAGTTCTGAGGAGCGTAGGTCGAAGCGCCATTGAGCGGCAGCGGCCGGGGGGACGGACTTTCAGTCGGGCGGTGAAACAAGCGAAGGAGCAGGCGAGTGGGCGGACAAGCCATCAGCCCGAGGGCCATCGTCCTGCGCGGAACGGATGACCGTCGCCCGTCACCGCACCGTGATATAACGGACGCCCCGCGGCCATCCGGACGAGCGAGCGCTTCACTTCAGCTCGCCTCCCCTCCCGCCCCCGCCCCCCGCGGAGAAAGCGTGCTGACGTAAGGCGCGAGGTCGGCCGACCGTGCGGCGGCGGGGACCCGCGTCGAATCCAGCGCGCGCCATTGCCGCGAGCCGTTACGCGGAGGCGGGGACGAGAGCGGCGGAAGCGCCGGGAACACACAGGGCGGACGGCACAGGACAGGAAGAGACGGAGTTGGGATATTCGAAGGGGCGCGGATTGGGAACGTCTGGATGGCGTTTTGTTAACAAAGAGCTAAAACCTATTGATACATGGAACTTGTATGGAATGTGCGAATTTACACAATACAGCAGAAGTACTACAGAAGTACGTAGTGAGTCACAAAGTGAGGACGTACATTGAACTACGAAGTGTATATGTTTTTGGTGTGAATCAGTGGCCCGCGTCGAATCCAGTGCGCGCCACTGCTGCGAGCCTTTACGCGGAGGCGGGGACGAGAGCGGCGGAAGGACCAGGAATACACACGGAGGACGTCACATCAGAGGAAACAACGGAGTTGGGGTGTTGAAGGGGATGTTAGAGGGGATGTTGGAGGGGGTGTTGGAGGGGGCGTGGATCGGGAGTTTCTGGATGGCGGAGACAAGCCTTTTTGAACAAACAGCTAAGCCTATTGATAAATGGAACTTGTGTGCAATGTGTGAATTTACATAACATAGCAGAAGTACTGTAGAAGTAACTCCAGGAGGAAAGAGAGTCAACACAAATCGTATGTGTTTTGGTGTGAAATGTGTAGGAAATGATGTTTGAGTGCCGTCAAGGACGTTTATCACAGATAATGAAGCCCGTCACCTCGCCGTCAACATGGAAATATATGAGCGAAATGATTCCTTTTGACCGTATCAAATAGGCAATTTTTTGCTACGCGAACTTGACCCTCCTATCTTAACAAGTACCTCGTTTTAACACGTACAGTCACCCTTTAAGCCCGGCAACCCATTCGAGTTCCATTTATCCGTTTCCAGGGGCGGCAAAGGGGACAGGCGATGATGGCTGCGGGGTGGAAAGGACGGTGATTGCGGAGGAAAGAATGAAAAGATGAGAGCGATGCCGCGAGGGAGGGATGGCGGTGAGGTTGACGATGGCGGTGGTCACGGCGGGAGAGACGGAACGAGGGTGGCGGTGATAGCATGGGGTAGGGTGGCGGGGTGACGAGAGGAGACGACGGGGTCGATAATATATTTGGGAAGACCGCGATGGGAAAAGAAGCGGCGAGGAGTCTAGGGCGAGGGATGGAGAGGGCAGGGAAAGAGATGGGGGCGACAATGGTGGCGGGGCGATAGGGTGGCGAGGTGGCGGGCGGCAGAGATGGCGAATGTAGCGAAAAAATTGAGGACGGTGGTGACAGCAGGGTGACAGGGGCCAGGGGAGGGGGGCATGCGCCCCCCCCCAAGGCCGAGAGTTTTCGTTTGTTATCATCTTTTATTTGACAAAATTGATTTTAATATTTCTTTATGTTAGCATTATGTAATTATTAAAAAAATATATTGTATATTATCAAATATGCTTGCACTTCAAAAATAATATAAAATATAATAAGAAACATTAATTTTTTTTTAATCCATGATGGCCCCCTCCAAAATGATCTACTGGATCCGCCTCTGATGGGAGCGGCAGGGTTGTGCGGGCGCACGGCCACCGACGACGTAGGCGGCGGGGAGGGAACGGTGCGAGGTGGGATAATGGTGCGGTCTGCCCCCCGCGGCTTCCGGTCGCCGCTGCGGTTGCGTCCGAATCGCCGGGAGCGAGGGAGGATGCAGGCGGTCACGTCCGCAGCGAGCCCCGTCACGCGCGACAGCCTGCGGCCAGCGCCCTCCAGTGCTTTCTTCTAGGCAGCCGTCAAGGCCGTTCGTTCCGACTCGTGGGAGGGGAGCAGTGAGCCCGATGAAAGCGATACGCAGGGAAACTTTACGGAAAAGATAGTTGGATGGACCAGGAGTCAATGCCGTCCCTTGGATTTGTGGTCGGGCGGTAAGATTTTGTGCCTCTCATATTCATCTTTACCCACCTATTTCTTGGCCGTTACGCCCACTATCACTACAGTAGTATATGTTACACATTATACAATTTTGTCCTTAGATTGTAAATTGCGACTCAGTTGATAAACTTTTTAAAAAAATATGTAACATGTTTAATAAACGAATAGTGTTTTCATGTTTTTAACAGTGTTTAATTAGACTATGAATTTAACTTCACTCTTGGTTCTGTACAGTTGTAAATATTTAGTAAAAATACCTCCACTTCCTCAATCCATACGATTAAAGTCTGGAAAGAGGAAAATGGAATTCACATATTCGTTTTTTAAATCAAACGACAGGGATAGCTTTTACCATCTGATTATTTTATACAAAGTAATTAGAAATGGGTAAAAAACGTCATTTAATTGGAGATAAAATGTACCTGCGTTGCAGTTGATTTACCAACATGCAACCAATTTACGTCATGGCAATATTAAACGTATTAAGTAACGAATACATTGGCTCTGCTTCTTGTTCCACAACTTTATAGCATTCGTGCCAAAAACTGGGAAGGAGAGTTGTTCTCAGAAATGGCTGGTGCTTTATAGAGGCACATGCTTTTTTCAGATAACTATTGATATGCTTATACGTGCGAAACATTGTATTTGTTAAATATATTTCGGTTTGTATCCAACAAAACATCTACGTAAATACAAAAAAGTGTATACAATCAATCACAGCTACCCAAATAGCGTAAAACCCGAGCGAAAGAAAGAAAACGCAACCGTTGCGGTCGATTGTTAACAAATGAAGCGCGGCAAAGCAGCGGTAATCGCGTCAGAAACCGCCGCCCGGTCCGCTTGGCGCTGGCGGCGGCGGAGCGTGAGGTATCCGCGACCGAACGCGTGCAATCGTCATGACAGAGACATCGCGATACTTCCGACACTTCAGGGAATGTACTCGTATTTTTGGTTACCTGGTTACTTCAGCAGACTTGGAATTTTTGTAAATTTTATTTGTTTACAAATACTTTGATTTTACCGCCACGAGACGAATATAGAGACTCCGGACACTCGCAGTTTGTTTTTGTATCCCGCCGGATCTCCGAGATCTGTCAGGTCAGAAAGACGAGGTATATAAGAATTTTGAATTGACCAGAAAACCGTGGACGCTTCAGCTCAAGCGGCCTCAAGAAATTCTCACACCCTGACCAATACTACCTTGGACCCTATTTAGCTGGTGTTGAAAATCCTTGTATTGTAGGGTAGATACTGAAATTCAATAACTAAAGTAGGCGATGTTTATGGAAAATAGATATGGCAAATACATTATACTGGCTTATGGCAATATTAATTTTACTGGATTTAATATAAATATTTATATATGTAGGTACTGCAAAAAATGTTCAATAGCAAATCTTATTTTCACGATATTTTCTATACTGATATATGTTCATACTTTATCTAGAAATTCCACTAGTAATGTTTTTTTTAATAAGAGTAAATGCAATTCGCCATGTTTCCAAGTACCGCAAACAGAGTTTTAAGTATCGCGGGCTGGGTGGGCGGGGCATAGTTGGCGCGGGGAAGGACGAGGTAGGGCGCGATGGGACGAGACGGGAAGGGGCGGGGCGGTCAGTGAGCGAGGCGAAACGCGGCGGATTGAGTGTGGCGGGGAGGGCAAGTCGCGGTGGGACCAGCGAACGTGGAAGGAATAGTAGAGCGTGGTGGGAATGGCCGACGGGAGATCACAGATTTTCATTCATGTTGCATCATATGTTACGACCAAGAAACTACTGCCCATTTTAGGGCCTCAGCACACATTGCAGCCAGTTACTCTCGCTAAAGAATCTGAACAATACTTCTGACGAGGCGGCGTGCCTTTGAGGGTTGCGTAAAAGGCGGTCCGCCTGGTCTTCCGGCCGGTCAGACCGCTCGCCTTTCATCACTAGGAGAAGGGTTCACATCCCGGTCGAACCATCAGGAAATTGTGATGAACAAAGAGGATTCGTGACAGGGTTTCTCGGTTGATTGATTCCGAGCGTGTGAACTGTTAAGTTCATTAAGTCCGTAAATGTAGTGCATGTTTTTCATTGCGGAAGGTGGTGGAGGAGATCTTCCTCCGTGGCTGGCTAGATTCGGGGCCGACCTACATCGGCTTGCGGGGATTTCCCTCACCCAGGGATCTCCCACCAGCGTGGCACCGCCGCAGTTGGGGCAAACCCCAGCAGCCAACGGTAGGTCGGCGCTGGATTTCGCAATCCAGCGGGATAAGACCACCGCCCCCTTCCGAGCACAATATACACTACACTTATGGGACTAGTGACCATAGTATAGTGTCCGGAATCACTAGCAATGAATCAATCATATCAATCCATTCCAGGTATACTCCTAAGGCTTAGGTATCAGAACAAAGAATGGCCTTCCGGCCGGCCGGGCCCACCCGCGTCAGCCGGCAAGCGCGCGCGGCTGGACGTCCCGTGACGCGTTTACGCAAAGCACGCCCACGCGAGGCGCGGCGCGGCGCTGCGCGGCGCCCTCCGCTTGCCACACGCCCGCCCCGCGCCGTTCGCACGCGCCCGCCCCCGCCCTCGCTCTTTTCTTTCTTTCTTTCTATTTCTGTTCTAAATTGTTCCTTGATGTAACCGCACGCTATCCTGTTACACTTACGTAGTACCGGGGTAAGCTTTGGGCTTTGTCCTGAAAAAAAAAAAGACGTAATCAGGATCGTTGTGATGTATCTCTGAGATTTACGTAATCTCGGAAGAACCTTTTGAGCATTTCAGGGCAGAGTTGTCGTGTGAATTCTAAGAAGTGTTTCAATAATGAGTGTTATGTGAAAACAGACACGCTTTACTATAAAATTAATGTCTGGTTTTGCGATGCCGTTTTCCTAAGACGTAAATGAATATTTTACATTTATGCCACAGATTCTAGTAACACCATCTGCTATTTGATGTGAAATGGGTTTTTGTTCTATCAGATATTGATAGTGAATTTTACAAATCTAGTTAAACGATTTATAGGCAATTCGCTGCAATAAGTGACAGTACGAAAACTGAAGCTTTGAGTCATAAGTTCATATATTTAAATTTTTCTCTGGCGATAGGTATCGCAAGTTTAATAACTAATGGATAATGGAGGTGACAATAAATGGCTGTCACCAATAATTGTTAAAAAAATCTTGTAAAATGACGGCCGTAACTGAAAATTCATATTTTTTAGTTATGTCGGTGTTGCCATGAAGGCTATACTTTTACGGAAGCAAATAGAATGAAATAAGAGAATCCAGATGAAGGTGCACATTTCATGACTCAGCAAGTGTAATCGTATTTATTATTGTCGTATGCTAACGCAGTCAAACGTTTTAGGTACAGCATACAATCTCCCATTTCTTACACAATTACAACGATAAAATGCGTGATCAAACGTTTATTAAACTGGTATGTCAAGCAATAATTATAGAAATAAATGTGCAAATAGGTGAAAAAACAAAAACAAAATTTAAACTTTTCATCAGCTATAATTAATAACATACGAATCAATACGGAGGGAATAAAATGACCGTTGTTGATGTACCCGGAACAGTATTTTTGCGACATTCCCCTTACACCTCCTCATTTATTTACTCAATTCGCTCCCCAATGTCAGACTC
Source organism: Acheta domesticus (assembly GCA_031308135.1). Taxonomy (NCBI): domain Eukaryota; kingdom Metazoa; phylum Arthropoda; class Insecta; order Orthoptera; family Gryllidae; genus Acheta; species Acheta domesticus. Next base: position 96,303,059 of record JAHLJT010003656.1, read on the forward strand.
ACGTCTTAACAAAATTATAAACCTCCTAAGTTTTCGCAGCTCAGTTCCCTGCAAGTTTGTCCCTAAAGGTGACACCTACGATGTAGAGGTATACTAGATAACTTCAACAATACACCTGCGTGCAGAAGCGCAAGGACAATATGTACGCGCGACGAGCATCAAAATCAATGCAATAACCAATTAATAAGGGCGCCGGAGAGTGTCTGTTCCCACGAATTACTTGCAGAAGTAGCGAATCAACGCGACTAGGAGTCCATGGGGACTTCATGACGATGCCTTCTGCGTCCTAGGTAGGTGGAGGCCCTCGGGAGAGACCCTTGATGGGATGGTTGATGCGATCCCTTCGGCAGACTGTAGGTGGGACTCCCATTCGGAAGGTAAGGCCAGGAGACAGGGGCGAAGGGCTGGCCCCGGAGAACTGGGCCCAGAGATTTGGGTCCAGAGGGATAGGCCCGGACGGTTGTGCCAGAGGGGATGGGCCTGGAGTGTTAAGCCAGGAGGGCTGGACGTAGAAGGCTGGAGAGCGGAAGGTTGGGCCCAGAGGGTTGAAGACGGAGGCTTGGGCCCAGAGGGTTGGGAACGGAGGCTTGGGCCCATAGGGTTGGGGACGGAGGGTTGGGCCCAGAGAGTTAGATATCGGAGGCTTGGCCCAGAGGGTTGTGGACAGAGGATTGTGGCCAGAAGATTGGAGCAGCTACTCCGCCCCATCCCAACTTCCGCCGCCACCACCTCCACCACTGATGTAATGCGCACCGTGCACTCCGATGGATTTCACGAGAGCAAGAAGTGTTCCGCCACTCGGCCTGGCTGAGAGGCGCCGAGTGCCTGTTGGAGCAAAGCTGTTCCGGCAGCGAGAGCGGGCGCGAGAGGCGCGGGCGGTTGAATGGCGGGCGGCGCGTTTACGCAAAGAAAACGCCCCGCGCAAGGCCTTTGTTTACGAAAGTGCGCCAGTTTCCCCCGCGACGCGACGAGACGAGACGAGACGCAGCGGGTGCCGATTCGCGCGCGTCCAGCGGTCCGGCTGCCCCGCCCCGCCCATCCCTGCCACGGACCGCCCCGCCCCTCCACGCCTCGCCTTCCACCCCCCCGTCCACCCCACGCATCCCCGCCACGGCCCGCCCCCTTCCTCCGCCCCAGACTGCCCCGCGCTGGTTCCTTGTTCGCGCAAGACGCCTCCCTCTAACGCACCGCCGCCGTCCTCCTTCTTCCCACTGCCTCCCGCGCACTGGCGCACCGCACCGGTCGGTCTCACGCGAGAGCGGGGAAGAAGCGGGGAAGAAATTACGGTTAGACTAAGGCTCTTTTTGGAGAATTTATATGGCCGGTTTTTCTATTAATGTTTTTTTGAGACCAATTAATACAGACGTAGGTGAACATTTATTGTTTAACAATCGTCTTTTTTATATTTTATTATACTGCTTAGCAATGGTTATGAAACGTTTATATTATATTACATTGTTTAGCAATAGATTTCGTCTTGTTGGAATCTTTAAATAAATTGAGAACTTTTATTCTGCATATATAATTAATCTTTAAACAGTATTTCACTTGTTTAAAGTGTGTTCGTAAGATGAATAATATTTTATGAGTAACGAAGGTAAGTCAGTTCAACACTGCTTGCAAACGAAATCATGACCAGATCCGAAGTTCATGTCCGTCACACAACCTGATAAATTTGCAACTATTAAACATTTCATTAGTCCGCATGGCAAATCATTGCTGATACTAAAATAAATATGAAGAAGTATTTCTCCACTTTATTGCAACATAAAGTAAATATTAGGATGTGACGTTCCATTGTACTGGAACATCAGTACAGCTGAAGAGTTAATGAATCCAATATAATTCAGGGTAGGTAATGACTTGCTGGAACGCGCTCTTAAATGAAAATTGGTAGATATCTTTGAAACTTGCTTCACTCGCAGCTTACTCCCCATGTCCATATTTATTTTCTTCCTACACCTGCCTTCTTTTTCTTTTTTCTTTCAAGACTAACGAATTTTGTCCTCTTTCCAACGAAATATGATCCACGAAATAACAGTTTCTCTGTTCTACCTCCTTCACACGAATGTTGGGTTAAATTTACATCCTCTTACAAAATCAATGAAATAATACGGATGAATTAATCTTTCAGTAGTCCTGCATACACGTTGTTTAATATATTTTCTTCATTATCAAAATACTTATAAGTTCAAAAAAACTGAATGAAAAATATTATAAATGGGTATGAGACGCCAAAGATAGGACATTAGAAGAAAAGACCCAATATTTCAAAGATGGAATAGTGGTATTTCTTACTAAGCGATTTTTTGGCACCTAATTTGTTCACTGACTCGTAAAATTCTGCTATCATTAACTCGAAACTAAGACTCAATAGTTATTGCGACTGAAAACCATTTACTCTTAATTTACGGAATAAACTATTGTAGAATGGCTGTGACTGTGACGTAAAGAAATGCCAAAAAACTATTTCGGATTCGGAAAAAGGGGATGAAAAGTTTGTTTATTTGTAATTTGTTTAATATTTTGAACAGAACGGAAATAATATGACTACATTTTAATAACGAAAGAGATGAGATAATCCAGGAATCATCGTTCTTATAACTTGTATTTACTTGTGGGAACTACTTAGATTACACCTTTATCCCCAGGTTTTGTATCTCCTTAATCTTCGCAATTCTTCATTGTTTTCTAAAACGTCTTTTGAAACGTGGTATTCAAGTTCTTCCTGATGCTAGGTGCTTGCTTTTGTTATGGTTTCACTTACTGTAGGAATTTTCAAGTTGTTACGAGCAATAGCAACAGTACGTGAGACTGCGATCTCATTGCGCTCTCACGGGTCACGTAGCTGCGTTGCAGTCTTCTTGAACTTCCGGGTGACTTTGTTTTGCAAAAGTTTACGTGTTCATGAAGAACGTAATTTCCTGTTTGAGAATGCGTATGTAATCAACTTATGATATAAAAACCATCTATTTCATTTAACAAAGATGTAATTCAGGCCGTATAATCATGATTGTTGTGACATACTCCGTCGTGTGAATAAAGCAGATTTCAGGTAACAGAACCAACACCAGTCGGTTTTATTTGAATTACAAAATAAACAGCAACAACGAGTAGATCCGTAGAAATCATTTGCGTGCGCGTGCTAAAACAAGTGGGGGAAATTACATATCTGGACCCCCTTTTTCTACCATTTTTATTCACATCCGACGTTATTTTACTAGTAAATACATAAAATATACAAGGAGAATTATATTACAACTTTAATGTCAGACTTAATAAATTCAATTAATTTAATATTTAACCATTTACAGGCTTGCCAGATAACTTGGATTCAGATTTAAATAAAGAAAAATAAGTAATTGAATTTATTTACAGGTAAAAGATGTTTTTTACATAAGGCTAAGGTGCCACTTTTGACACTTTCAGGGGGGGTGATGGACCTCTTGACCCGGACAGAAATATATTTTTTTCTTGTAACAAATCGCTTACAAATCTGTTAGTCAACTTGTAATATCTCGAATGAAAATATATATTACCATATTTTGTTAGCAAATAATAAAGGAGTGAATTGGAATGTAATATTTATTTTAAATTAACTTTCAAAAAAATTAATGTTTGAAACTCTACGCGAAAGAAAGCGAACTTTTTACATGACTTCACTTTCGTATGACGGCATATTCCCATTAAAAAGTACTAAGTGTTTCTTCTGAAAAGAAGATAAAGCATTAGAGCAACTGTAGGCACCAAACAACACAGGGCATCACTTTGCAGAAAGTAACCTTGCAGAAATACCTTCTGGAAGGTATTTCTCAGCTACGAGACCACACCGGAGGCTCTCGGTGGGCGATGGGACCAACTTGCACTTTCCGAGCTACGGAGTCGTCCGTCGGACTCGTGACGTTACAGAGCGAGATCACTCGTACAGAAAACAGTCTTCGCGTCCGACGCGGAAGCCCCAGAACCATCAAGAACCCCTTAGACTCCCTCTCTCTCCACCCGCGCCATTAACTGTCCTAGAATCCTCGCAGCGAGGGACCGTTTCTTTTTGAGATAGCGGAGAAAGTACCGGATAAAATTACCTTCCGAGTACACAACAGCCCAATTTACTGCGCACAAATCCATTTTCCTGTGCTGCTACAACGAATTCTAAATCACCTTCGGTCTGGACGCGGTTTCCTTCGAGCGGCGTGAGGAGGGGCAAATCCTCACTGGAGAAATGCTACCTCATTAGCAGTCGAAGATGATATCGCTTACGAGTTGTTTGCCCGAGGGAGAGGCAGAAGCTCCGGTTCCTGCTCTCTCATTAAGCCAGCAAAAGCACGTCTCATTCACACCCTGCAGAGCTGTAAGCAGGAGATCCTGCACGATGACCTTAGAGTCGTTCAGTAATTGCTAAGCATCTAAATCATTTAGATAATTAATATCCGGAATGGAAGGTATGATTAGAATCCATTCCACCACAGTGATCAAAATGTTCGAGAAATATCGGCCTTGAAATAGTGATGCACGATAAAAGCACGCCGACAAAACTGCATTGTTCTATATACTAATAGAGTTACATTCCTTTTTGAGAAGTATATCTTCGCTAGAAGCCACATTGAAAATTTACGATTAATAAATTTAAATCGCGGACAAATTTTCAGAAAAATGTCGTCGTTTTCGAGTATAAAAACATACTACACTAGTCTTTTACATATCTTATTACATTCTAGGAAATGTGGGGTTTATGTGTGAATGAACGATTAAGTGTACTATTTAAATGTCTGAATGAAAGTAAGAGAAATGTCTATATACCAATAGCTACGGTTTGTAAATTAACCTAACTTCAACTCTTCTACCGATTCCATGTTTCAACGTTCCTTTGCACTGGCAGCTCATTTGAATTTAAGTAGATGATTGTAGAATTTAGCAATGCTAACAGCTTGTCACAAGTCCCTTAATGTGCAAACAAATTCAATCGTGTCAATACTCAAAATCTATTATTTCTACGCGGGGCCGGTCATTACAGCCGTAGTTGATTAGTACCTCTTTCATTTCTTTAGATCGTAAACAGAGCTGATTTCCCGACTTCTGACGCTTCCCGTTTTCACATTAGATTCTTCACAGGGCTTTCATCTTAAGCCTGTTTCCATGTCTCTTTCGTATCAGCACATATTTTCTACATCTAATCTCATCCCGGCTTGTTCGCATGTCTGTCACCTCACTTTCTATAGAAAATCTCTCGTAATTCCTCAATCCATCCTTGCAATCCTCACAGACGGAACTGTCGACTGCCAAGAAATTAAAAAATACATCCGGCCGTACTCCAACAGCATCGTTAAACCAACCACTACTAAAATCCCAACTCGTACTGTACCCACCGGAAGCGAGCTCTCTTCAATGTTTTTTTCGTCGCACGGCCGTCCAATCCTGTTCATTAACCAAAACCCCTCCGAGAGAAATTACACGTAAATCAAAAGAATCTCCCAGCCGCCGCGCCGCGCCGCCCAAAAACTTTCCTCGCGTGGCGCCGCGCGCCGCCCCGAGCGGGCGGGAGCTCCTCCACCGCCCAAAATCGCCCCCGGGGGTGGGGGAGGGGCGCGGCCTTTGAACCGAGCGCGTCCGCCGTCGTCGTCTTCGCCCCCGCGGAGAAACTGACCGCGCGCTCGCTCGTCGGAATCTCCGAGAGGGAGGAGGAGGGGAGGTTGGAGAGGTGAAGGTCACACGGGGGCGGTGAGCCGCGGTGACCGCCCGCTTTCTACGCGACCGCGCGCCTTTTTTTCCCAAGCGGCCACTTCGGAGGCGGTCCTTCGCCGCACGGACGTCCGCATTGGGCCGAAAGTCGTTTGCGACTCAAGAAATAATTCGGAAACCTCAAAATGCACGTCTATCCGGAAGAACGACGAAGAAATGTTAATTGTATCAGATTATTTAACGCAATCTTAGAATGTAGTGATAGTACATCTTGCGTAATACGTAATAAAATATGTATGCGCGTTATGAAATGCCCCGTAAAGGAAAGTTAAGCCATTCAAATTTTATTTTATGAGAAAAAAAGAAATAAAAATTGAATAGCTTAACGAAACCTCACAAGAAAGACACAAGCCCAATTATTTTGTTTTCATGCTCGCTGGGGAGAGTGTGTGTTTTTTCTGAAAGACTTCCTAAACAAATGATGCCATCAAAAGGAGAAAGAAGAAGTGTTGTAATTATGGAATGATCATGCTAGCTGAAAATAGGTGAAGATTCAAAATCTTGAAAGGAGGAGAAGAACAAGATGGAAGAGGAGAAGAGAAAACGATAGAAAAGAACAACAAGGAGACGGAAAAGGAGAACGAGAAGACGAAGAAATATAAGAAGAAAGATTAATTAGTGATTCCGGGCGCGTTAATTGCTAAGGTCATTAGTCCAGTTATTGTAGTTGGTTGTTTAGTGCTCGTTTTTATTGCGGGGCTGAGGGTGATCTCCTCCCCCTTGGACAGCGGCAACCGGCGCCGACCCACCCGTTCGACTTGCAGGGTTATCCTCAGCGAGGTATCTCCCACCAGCAGGGCACGGCTCCAGTCGGGCAAGCTGTAAGCTCCCGACTGGCCTCCCGGCATGAGTGGTAGTGTAATGTGCATAAGTGTGTGTGTGTGTATGTATGAGTATAGGCATAGACTAAGGATGTACATCTTTACTCTATGGTATAGGACAAGGCAGAAGATGGAAAGAACGCCCACGGTCCGTGTCCCTTTTTTTAGAGTACAGGTCTGGCATTCGCCTAGTGTCAATCGAAGATACCACGGATAATTACCGATCAGAGCAGCCGGCCGCTAGAATTATCCTCCAGACAGCGACTGAACTCGTCCCAGCTGACAAGCTAGTGTCAAAAAGCCTGCCACCGTCGGGATGCAAACGTCGGTCCTCCCGGTCAGAGGCACTGCAGTGACATCAATTGATGCCCTAAACCACCTCTCCCGGTAAGAAGATGAAGGAGAAGAGAAAAAAGATAGAGGAGAAGAACAAGGAGAAGAAAAAGGCCGAGGAGAAGATGAATACGATGGAAAAGAAAAGGGTTGAGAAGAACAACACGAAGGAGAAAGAAACGAAGAACAACAAGAAGAACAAATACAAGAAGGAAGAAAAGGAAAAATACCAAGGGGAGGAGGAGAAGACAGGAATGAGAGAAAATGAGAAAAAGAAAAACAATAAAAAATCGGTAATTTTGTTTATTCTACAACGAACAAAATGTATCAATTTTTTACTGTTTTTCTTCATACTACTTCAAGTACGAAGAAAATGTATCGATCTTTTACTGTTTTTCTTCACACTACTTCAAGTATAAAGAAAATGTATCGATTTTTTATTGTTTTTTCTTCTCATTTTCCTTCCTTTCGTTTTCTCCTGTTCCTCCTTCCCTGCCACACGTTTTGTTTGCGTGGAGTTCACTGCCGTGCGGCGGGCGGGCGGGCGGGCGGGCGGGCGCCCGGAAGGCGCGGGTGGGAGGTCAGGAGCAAGGACGCGGCGGGTGGGCGGCCTCGCGCCGGGCGAAAGTCCTCGTGCGAGCGCTGCTCGCCTGTTCGGCTTTTCTTCCTTTTTTTAAAGCTTTTTATGTACGACTGTTGGTCCGCGTAGAGTTCGTGCGAAGCGGCCCGTGTGTGCTAACGAGCGGTAATCCGGACCAGCTTTGCTTCGCTTTCGCGACGTCTAATGTTGCGTATTTGCTCAGCGTGCTTTTCGCTGAGGGATGCAGAGTACTGCAGGAGGAAGTGAGAGTTAAAGTGCTCGTAACGTGATGCTTAGCTGTTTTTTAAATGCGACTTTTAGTTGTTTGTTATGTTTTCTCTGTTGTAGAGGTGAGAATTTTGGAAATAAGCTACGCTGAGTTTAGTATTAGTTTTTGTATTTCAGGAAGACTTGAATTCCAGGCTCTCTGTAGTCCAATAAACAGGGTTTTCTTTCTATATTGTCACTTTCTAAGGATGCTGAGAAAATTGGTTCGAGATGTAGCTCCTATGAGCGAATCAGTGAATAATGGAATCGAATGATAATTCGTGTAGAAGAGGATGAAAATTACGAAACACGCTTTACATTCAACTAATCATACAATATTATTCCAATAACTAAAATGTAAAATGGAACACTTCACTATTCATCTCAATTATAAACTTCATTTTTTTATTAATTTATCCGGTTACAACATTGAAACAAATTATGATAATATTCATTGAAAACTGTGTAACGTTTAAGTTCTCATGTATCGCTTCCTTGAGAAAGGAAATATCAATTATAACGCAGCCTCTTGACACACTAAATCAATCTCACGTCAGAAATTACAAAAGCTCTTTATAATGAATGTTCGAAAGTTTCGAGAGCTAATTAGAAAACTGCATTCTGCAAGATGAGTCACGTAATGATGAGGAAAAGCATTATAAGAGAGAGAACTCCCTGAGAATCGAACTACGAAGGTCTCGTTAAATATTAAGTACAACATAATGCCCTCTACCCAATCATTATCTTAATTTTACTGAGTACGCTGTAGTCATTTATTACCCACTAATGATAATGGAAGAGGTACGTGAGGTGAATACCTTCGAGTTCATAACATTAACATATAACGCCCTACTTTGCAAGTAGTATGACGTCAGTGTTGTGTCTGTTTCGTAGCACATGAAGCAGTACAGCATCGCGACATTGGACAGATACGTAATATACAACTATTTATGTATGAGTTTCCTTGAGTCTATGTTTATTATTGTCAATTCGCAGAAGCAAAAGTGAAAATCATGGTCAGTGTAAGTTGAAAATGTATTTTATCAGAGTATTTCTGATTCCAAGCATTCTTTGCTGAAATTTTGTAGTGTTGATAGCGGGCATCTTCATTATTCAGTAGACTCTTCTTTGGACTAATAAATGAATTAGTTCCATAGTTTTAAAAATTCCATAATATTAATATTTCGATTCATCATTCATAACCAACGATGAGGAATATTCACCCTACTTTTCGAAATATGGAACAAAATTTATTCGAAACAGTCTGTTAATATTTTACACGAAAACAATATTTTTCATTTATTAATTTGTATAAGTTTCTGCAATAATCAGTTAATTGATGACCACAATTATTGCAAAGTGTATTCGAAGATCATTCAAATGTTTCATTTCTTTGCTACGATCATCACTGTAGAACCAAAAATCAAATTGGTCAATGAAGATTATTTGGGCAAAGACATTGGTTGGAAATAAAAATCCATTTGAAGATCCAAATAATATTTAATTAATTTAATTTCCATTTAACATTTGGGATTATTTAAACAAGGTATGTAAACGCAATGTATCCACTGGTGCCACTTCTTGGAGGGTGTCCTCTTGTTTGAATGAATCCTTCCCCCTCTTTTCCGAACCCCCTTAAACATGCCCCAAAATTTCATTGAACAAACCAATCCGCTCATTCAAAAATAAAGCGGGAGCAGACATACGACCACTTCAGAAAGAACTACCAAACATGAATGTAATCTTGGGTTGCCGGCCAAAGTGCCGGCTTCATCCTTAGGTTAAGTTAGTAATAAGTAATAAGTTGCACTGCCCCCTTCTTTGCCGCAAAAGCCAACGAGCTGCGGCCCATGTTTCCCCTGCATGTCAATAAACGACGGGGCCACTGGCGGGGGAAAGTTAAAAAAACATCCAGTTTCGAAGGGAGCCCCAAGTCATGAGGGCGATCAGCGAAACAGACGCCTCCTAATTTAGGAAGCGGAGGGCCTTTCACGTGTCATTGTCCCGGCGCGTCGGGCGGGCAGGAAGGGACACGCCCCTCTCTTGAAAAGCCTCGTCTTTCACCGCGTTCTTTGTGTGCGGCAGCGGCGGCGCCAGTGCGGTCGCGGGCGGGGACACGGGCGCGGGCGCGGGCGTGGGCGAGGGCAGGATCGCGACCTCGGCGCGGGCGGGCGGGCGGGCGACGGAGGGCCCCGCCCACCAGGGCGCTCGCGCACCGTTCGCCCGCGAACGCCCATTTCCGACTGCACGGGTGCAGCGTGTGGCCCATGGGGTAGCGGTCGGACTGCTCGACTTCCGGGGTTCAAATACAGAGGTCGAGCCATGTGCGATTATTCGGGAGTTTTTGCATGTCATAGCGGACAGGACTATCCATCTTCTGCGCATGCGCAGTTCAAGTTACGCGTCACTTTGGTGCATCTGCGCATGCGTAGAAGACCGATAGTGCTGACCGCTATGGCGTGCAAAAATTCTCTATTACAAAAACAGAGTGTGCTGGATAGAGCAAGTTCGCGACTGGATTTCTCGTGATTCCTTTGTTTACCTATCTCCCATTCCACCATCGCTCCATCAACATTTACTGGGAGAGGTGGCTCAGGGCATCAACTGATGTCATTGCAGTGCCTCTGACCGAGAGGACCGAGGTTTGCGTCCCGACGGTGGCAGGATTTTCGACACTAGCTTTCAGCTAGGTCGAGTTCAATCGCTGACTAGCGGAGAATTTTAGCGGCCGGCTGCTCTGATCGATAGTTTTTCGTGGTTTCTCCTATCAATATCAGGTAGATGCCGGAGCAGTACCCTAAAAAACGGGCCATGAACAGTGCGCGGTCTCTCCTTCCTCTTCATTGTCCTATCGTCACCCACTTACACTTACAGGCACTACACTTCCACACATACAAGGAGACCGGTCGGAGTTAAGAGCTTGTCCGGCTGGGGCGGTGTCCTGATGGTGGAAGATATTTGGTTGATGAAAACCCCGCTAGCAGACAGGTAGGTCGGCAACGGATCTTGCCCTCCAGCAGGAGATCACCGCCCCTCCCGTGAGGCAAATTGCACAACACTTACGAGACTAATGCCCTTAGCAGTTGACATGCCCGGAATCACAAATGAAACAAATAAAAAAATCCATCATTATTTATATCTTCATAAACACCTACCCTTCAAAATAATTCATCCTTTTCCAGTTATGGGCATAAGGTTTAGTCATTGGGTATCATGATAAAGAATATTACAACCACTCACGGGTACGGTGGACAGGAAGGCGGCAGGTAAGCAATGGAGGGCGTCCTAAACGGCATGCCCGCTACGACTGTATGCGGAGTCTTTAAGAGTTAAAAGCGATCACAAGAAGGAGAGTCTTAAGAGTTTAGGTTGAAGCGGTGCCATAACAGCAGACGCTTTCTGGAATTATTCGTAACTTTTCCAGTTTTCGAACTTTCGGACAGACGGACATTCGAACATTCACAGACCGGCGGACTGACGGACGTACAGATGGACGGACTGACGGAGGGACGGAAGGAAGGACGGACGGACGGACGGAAGGACAGACTGACGGACAGACAGACGTTTGCTCTTAAACCATTTTTCATGGACCCACAAAACGTGGATACTGTCTACACAACGTGTTAGAGGAATTTACAACACAGTAACATGAATGATCCACCTTCTCAATATCAGTGTCCCACGAGTCAAACGAGTTTTTTGACAAAAAATTTTCACTGTTCGTTGCTGTATTACAATACTTTCTCTTTATACGTAAGTATGAAGTGTGGTGAAAAAGTAAATCTAGCATTTGTTTTAATATTTTATTGCCTTACCTTTTACACTGTGGATCGTAAATATTATACTGATGCATGTATTAACTATTTGTGCTGCGATTGAAATAGGAAATGTATATGTATTATGAGGCGTACATTATTATTTTTTACGAACGCAGTTGTCACTACTCACAAATCTTTCAGATATATGACTGGTGCCGTAGTTTCATTGATTTTTTGGGGGTCAACTCGTTCGTTCTCACCTACGAATAGCAATACATTATCGTAGTCGATGACAATACATCAAAATTTCACAAAGGTTTTTTTAAATACGATACTATAGCAAAAAATAAAAAAAAACATTGTTACGTTTCATGTATTAATTGGAAAGTAACATTTAAAATAGATCTTTAGAATAAGATATTCATTATGTAAATGGTAAGTCAGCCGCTTCGATTAGTTTGATGAAATAAGAATTAACAATTGACAAAGAAGGTATTGTTCAAGCAAATATACGTAAACGCTTGGATGAAACAATTGTCTTTTATCGTATTACTGAAATGTGTGATACCCGGATGCAGATCAAGCAAGAGTTAATAGAGACAGGAAAAAAACATACGCAGAGGTCTACCCAAAACTTGATATATTAAAGCCAGATTTCGAAGCTTTAATTTAATGATTATCAGCGAGGCGATCTCGTAATTGAATTTCGGATTGATTATTACTTTCCAAACAATAAAAAAACATAAAAAACTATGAGTTATTTCCATCACAATTAAGCAAGGATAGAGAGCGCTTAAAATAAATGTCTTTAGACATTAACAGTTGGCAATTAGAGAGAAGGAGTTATGAACTAAATTGCAAAAACGTACATGACTTAACTTCACAAACACGAAACCTGTAGCGTAGCACACCATGAATTTAAAGTCGACTTTTTAAAGATGTCTGATTCAAAACTGCTAAGTTACAAAGAGTATTTTAAATTACTTAATATTGTATTTGATTGTAATGACAGCTATCTATATTTTCATTCTGAAAGAAAATGAGATTTGAATGGAAAAAATTGTTAGTCCTTAACATACCTATTAATAAAATACTTGTTAAAATGTTCGAATAAGTAGTAATCACATATGTGCTTATTCGAATTGTTACAAGTGTGATATCTGTTCTGCACAAAAGGTTTTGTTTTTTTTAAAGAAGAAATGTGAACAAAAAGCCCCTGAACACTTTCGTAATAACTCAATCTACAATTCTGCATCTTGGCATCAATTTCCTTTCGAAAGGAAATTCCTCACGGACGAACGACATCTAAACACGAGAGCACGCACACGAGTCGTGAAACGAAATCCGGAAGAGTGCCACTCGACCCGCAAGTGCTCCAGAAGGAGACAGTGTGACTCATCAAAAGAGCATTAGCCGCGCGCAAACAGCGGCCGCGTACGGAAACGCGCGGTTATCCCGCCGGAAGGCGCCGGTCTGCACGCGGCACGCTCCGCAGCCCGGCGCGACGCGACGCGACGCGACGCGATGCGACGTCTTGCCAGCGGAAGCGGAAGAACCGAGCGCCACCATCCGCGCCACCGCAGCCACCGCGCTCCTCACAGCCGTCACAGTCGCCGCTTGTGGACACGTTCCACTGTCCCTCCGTCTCCTCCACCAGCGGCGATGGCTCAGCTGCAACACCGTTCCCTCTGCTGCGTCGCTGCCTGGGAGGTCTTGTAGTGCGATTCTTGTAACTTTCGCAAGTACGCTTTATCGCAAGTATTGCTTGATAAAGTCGCGATCATGCGATATCCCGCGGCACGTCTGACAAAGACGCGAAATACTGTGACATATTCCATCGTGAAGACAGACCTTGGGAGGCAAAGTTATAATCGCACTATAGGGTTGCAGTGCGGTAGACAGTATAGGGTTCCAGTGCGGTTGCGAATTTCATTCCTAGCTACATAGCTGGTTCGATTGGTTGATATTCCGGGCACGTCAACTAGTATGGTCATGGAGTCCGTGAGTGCCGTGAGTTTTTATCGCTGGAGGTGGCGGTGTATCTTTACCTGTGATTCGTGCGTTCCAACAACGATCGACACATCGGCTTGCGGGAATTTCCAGATATTTCCCTGGGCACCGCCCCAGCCAGGACAAGCTTTAGGCTCCTGACTTGTCTCCCGACATGTCCGGCAGTGTAATGCATGGGAGTGTGTGTTTGAATAAAGATATATAATTACAAGGAAGAGGAAGAAAAGATCACGCGCAGTCCGTGTCCCATTCGTTAGGGTACTGATCTGGCATTCGCCTGGTTTTGATCCTGACTGATACTGCATTCCACCTAGTTGTGTAGCTAGCAGTAGCGTAGCGTGACCCGCGCGTTTGGGGATGCTCAACAATAACGCCAAATAACAATAACAACAAACATTATGATGTTTAATGTTCTCTAGAATCTATGTTATCAAAACAAATGTTACAATACTTCAACAGATTTATGTCAGGAGAGTTCTTGAAAGCAAATTATGCAATGGCTCAGCTTTAATTCTCATGCGCGATTGGCAATGAGATCACTTGTGAATTTATACAGTTCAGACGAAAATAATATTTAATATATTTTATGAAGATTTCATCATTTCATATTAATTAAGAATTAGTAGGCAAACACTATTTCTCCTATTAAGTGCCCATGACCAAGCAGAGAATCTCAAGTGAGGAAGAAAAATATTTCACTGGCAGCGTCAAGTGTGCTGCGCTCTTGTGCACAAACGAGCAACTTGTTTATACATATCTTGCTCATACGTCTCGCCCTGCTCAGTCGTACGCTAGCGTCAGAAAGTCGTGAATCTTTGGGAGAGGGGTGACGTGGGGAGGATGGACCCTCACCGTCTGCGCATGCGTCATTGCCCTTCGCAATCTCTTGGCAGATGCTAGAACCATTTTAGCATCCAAGCAATCAGAAGCCAGCTTGTGCCAACGCGCCGAATTCAATCACAGGAAACCACTTTTAGTATTAAGTGTGTTTCGCTCAATGAACAACTTGTAAGTTTATCAATACGATATTTAGGATTCTTTGATTAATATTTGACGTGGGGATGCTCAGCATCTTAGCGTCCCCTGACGCTACGCCACTGGTAGCTAGAGGGAGAAATCCTCTATTGTTGGGATGGGATTGATATCTAGGACGTCGCGGTCCGAGTTCCTGCAGAGACAGCGAAGTTAAACTCAGTCGGCAGCTGGTTCGAATTCAACCACTGTCTGAATGTAAATTTTAGCAACCTTCTGCTATGATCGGTATTTTCCGTGATTTCTCCGATTCAAAACAGGCGAATGCCGGAGTAGTGCCATAACACACACACACACACACATACACACACACACACACACACACACACACAGGAACAACACTAACAAACACGTCAGAAGACCAGTCAGGAGCTTCGACCTTGAAAAGAAAATATAAAAGAATCAACGCCGGCCTCAAAGCTATCGATATATCAGCAGCAGCGACTCCCACACCAACATCAATATCAACATCAATCCTTCTAAAGTTTTCAACCACGTGAAGCTCCGTCAAACCACAATAAACGGTAACGTCAACAATGAATCATCAAGCCAACAGCATTAAAAGGTACAATCGGAAACAATCAGTGCAGAAAACAAAGTCAGTGCTTACGTTAACAACAATAAACTGATTTGATTACAAAAATTAAGTTAGCTGAAATAATAACTGATGTTTTATGTGTTCGAACCAAACAAACGCTATTTGCATTACATTCATCGAGCAAACTATCTCTCGCCAGAGAAGAGTCCGACGCCTTGGTATTTCCTATGTCTTTGTTCGTATTTCGCACATGCCGAGGCGGTAAAAGCATGCACCATGAGCTTAGGGGCTGCCCCTTCTTCCTCTACCCTATTCGGCGAAGTGAAGACTGAACTTTCGAAATGATCCTGAGCACACAGGCTTTCAGGCTGTTTTGTCCTTTGCTTTTACTAGTTTTTTAAATTTTGTCTTCGCGTAAATATTAATTTTAATTAATAAAACAGACACAGTCAAATTCAATTTTGTTGCGCACGAATTTCACATTCGAGGTTCGTACACAAGCATGGATGTTGAAAAACATCGATTGTTGTTTTAGCCGATGTATTTTTAGGGAGTTTTTGCACGATGTAGCGTTCAGCAATCGACTGCAATGTCGATCTTCTGCTCATATGTAGATGCATAAAAGTGATGCGAAACTTGAACTGCGCATGCGCAGAAGATCGTTAATTCAGTCGATTGCTGTAACGTTTCGTCGTGCGAAAAACTCCCTACTAACATTTTTTTTTTAAACACTGATGTTTGGTAACATCGAAGTTTTGTTATCGATGCCGCGTCACTAGCGCCACCCCGCGCCGCGCCGCCTCCACACCGCACGCCCCGTCGCACGCGCGCCTGCGTATGGAGGTTAGCAGGGAATTCGCCAATTACGCGGCGGACACTTCGCTCCGGTTTCGCCCGCGACGCTCCGCGCGCGCGCCCAGCCGCCCGTGGAGGCGCCGCGCTGTCGCCTGCGCGCATTCACCTGCCCCGGCGCTTCCGGCCACCCACAATGCTCATTATTCCCCAAGGCAGCTGCACGACCACCCCATTACGCGACTGCCCGTCTCAATGGCGGGAATTATTAGGAAATGAATTCAAATCGGCTGCGAGAGCTCGGCGGAAACATCGTTGCATCTTCAGTAACGAACCCGGAGAGGTGGCTCAGGGTATCAACGGAACTGGGCAACAACTGCATCAACTGAACTCCTCTGCACGACCACCCCATTACGCGACTGCCCGTCTCAATGGCGGGAATTATTAGGAAATGAACTCAAAACGGCTGCGAGAGCTCGGCGTAAACATCGTTGCGTCTTCAGTAACGTACCCGGAGAGGTGGCTCAGGGTATCAACGGAACTGGGCAACAACTGCATCAACTGAACTCCTCTGCACGACCACCCCATTACGCGACTGCCCGTCTCAATGGCGGGAATTATTAGGAAATGAACTCAAAACGGCTGCGAGAGCTCGGCGGAAACATCGTTGCGTCTTCAGTAACGTACCCGGAGAGGTGGCTCAGGGTATCAGCTGAACTGGGCAACAACTGCATCAACTGAACTCCTCTGCACGACCACCCCATTACGCGACTGCCCGTCTCAATGGCGGGAATTATTAGGAAATGAACTCAAAACGGCTGCGAGAGCTCGGCGGAAACATCGTTGCGTCTTCAGTAACGTACCCGGAGAGGTGGCTCAGGGTATCAGCTGAACTGGGCAACAACTGCATCAACTGAACTCCTCTGCACGACCACCCCATTACGCGACTGCCCGTCTCAATGGCGGGAATTATTAGGAAATGAACTCAAACCGGCTGCGAGAGCTCGGCGGAAACATCGTTGCGTCTTCAGTAACGTACCCGGAGAGGTGGCTCAGGGTATCAACGGAACTGGGCAACAACTGCATCAACTGAACTCCTCTGCACGACCACCCCATTACGCGACAGCCCGTCTCAATGGCGGGAATTATTAGGAAATGAATTCAAATCGGCTGCGAGAGCTCGGCGGAAACATCGTTGCATCTTCAGTAACGTACCCGGAGAGGTGGCTCAGGGTATCAACGGAACTGGGCAACAACTGCATCAACTGAACTCCTCTGCACGACCACCCCATTACGCGACTGCCCGTCTCAATGGCGGGAATTATTAGGAAATGAATTCAAATCGGCTGTGAGAGCTCGGCGGAAACATCGTTGCATCTTCAGTAACGTACCCGGAGAGGTGGCTCAGGGTATCAACGAAACTGGGCAACAACTGCATCAACTGAACTCCTCTGCACGACCACCCCATTACGCGACTGCCCGTCTCAATGGCGGGAATTATTAGGAAATGAACTCAAAACGGCTGCGAGAGCTCGGCGGAAACATCGTTGCGTCTTCAGTAACGTACCCGGAGAGGTGGCTCAGGGCATCAGCTGAACATCTACTTTTCTCCATTCTTTCTCGTACGCTGGAGAGAATGTATATTTATCTGAAAAAGGGTTTTCTACACTCCTAGCAATATTTTTGCATCCAAGAAATGTTTTTGCAGATAATTCATTTATTTTCTTTGAGTAATCACAATGTAACATTATTTGCATTTGCTCAATATTGAAATATCGAACTAAATGTAGAGAAAGATCACTGATCCGTATAATGTAATTTTGAAGAAATAAAAAACACATGAACCTGGAAATTAACATTTGATTTCTATTTCTTTCAACACATTTCTTTCAAACAAACGTATAAACTTATTTTAACATATACTTTTGTGTCGATAAATAATTATATGAAATCTATGACACTACACCATACCTTTCACCGGCTTACGTGACGCAGGGCATCACTGATTCTTTAGTGCCTCTGAGCGGGAAGTCCTAGGATGCGAGTTCCAATGGTGGCAGGATTTTCGTCACTAGCTACACAGCTAGGTCGAATTTACCCGCTGTTAGAAGATAATTCCAGCAGCCTGATGTTCTGATCGGTGGTTTTCAATAGTTTCTCCTATCATAACCAGGCCAATGCCGGAGCAGTACCCTAACAAACGACCCGTGAACCGCGCGATCTTTCTTTCCTCTTTCTTGTCCTATTCTCACCCATTACTTACACACACACACACACACACTTATAAGCACTGTACTACCACATATGTCGGGTGACCACTCGGAAGCTTAGAGCTTGTGCCGGCTGAGGCCGTTCCCCGCTGGTGTGTGATACTGGTTCGGAAAATCCCACAAGTCGATAAGTAGGTCCGTGCCCGATCTCACCATCCAGCTGGGGAAGATCACCGCCTCCTCCCTTCATAAAGCATGTACTACACTTTAAGGGCCATAGCAGTTCTTGGGCCCGAGAACACTAATCAATCAATCAAATAGACAAACAAACGATAACTTTATTAGTTGAACTATATTTTTTCTAGATTTTGTAAGAGAAAAGAAATAGCTAACAACTGATAACTTGTTCAAATATTTTCGAAGCGTCGCTCATTATTTTCACGTTACCAAGTTAGCATTAGAACATAAAAACGCATTTAAGATTACATTTGCTGAAACGACTGAGTATTCATGGCACTTAGATATACAATGAATATTCACGCGCACTTTCCAGGAAGAGAACGAAAGTAGATACCACTAGCGAGATGTTCCTTTCTCCACTTCACTCACAACGTCCGATGGATACGCCCTTCCCTCGCTGGAAAAATGTCCCGTGCGCAAAGAGGAACTGTTTGAGCGAAGCTCCGACAGGTAGAAACGCGGGCTGTTCTGGGTCAGTAGCGCGTAGCAATGGTGTAACCTCCGCTCCAAATTTTTAAACATAAATAAAGGGAAGGGGAGGACATTTACAGCGGTTCAATGATCGAGGCCTCGACTCCACCATGCGAACGCTGCACCTGGAGTCAGAGAGTCTTCATTTATTCATCTGAAACCAGTCGAGGGTGAAAGTGGCTGACGGAGCAGAGTATTCAGCTCAGAGTGAAAGACACAACAACGATAAACGCGGCCAGAGGTCACGAACGAAAAGAGCTTAAGAAGAGCCGGCAGCATATGGGTGCACAGAGAAGGCACTTTAATAAACGCCAAACAAAATTTAATATTGGTTGGGCGTTTAGAGGTTTTGAAACCTCTCGAGTTGAGCTACTGTAAACTGTGTGGAAAGGTTGTATGAATGGAAATATAAAAATGAAATTACCAATATCGTCTATTTTTATTAAACCAAAAAATACACTAAGTAAAATTATACTACCGAGGCATTAATTAGGATGATATGTATTGACAGAATTGCGTGTTTATATCGGATATTAAACAAGTGTACGAGCAAAGAAACTAAAACTGTGACCGTATACGACAATTAATAGTTTTTAAATTCACTTTAGCATAATAAATATTAGTTTCCATTTAAACACTGAGAGAAAACAGATAAAACAATTGCGTTCTTCTCTACCAATGGTCCCCAAGCAGAGCTCTAACTTAATGGTCAATTGTCGTTCATTCTTTAACATTTATCTTGTTAGCGAGTCTTTAATATTAATATTTAAATATTCAAAATCATTGCTAAGTATGGATTACAACTTAATAAAATTATACGTTATATGAAATAATCCACAGAATTGTTTCAATCTTCCAAGTTAGGAAGGAAAGAGGTTGAGAAACTTTGATCCAGAGAAAGAGGTAATATTTTGTGTTGCTCATGAAACAATAGCAACCAATTCATCGCAAAATCTGTTATTAATCAGTTCATTAACATCGAAATTAATTTCAACAAACGAGAAGTGTGTTCGAATAACTGTCTACATTCACAAGTGTCACGATCTTCCGTCATTCTCATTACATAACGTCTCCAGTTTTATTAAAAGGAGAGTCACAACGTCGCCAGGTCGCAGAACAAATGAATTGAATAAGGCTTCTCAAGAAACATAAAAGACGAGCGAAACTTACATTCGCCACCGCAGCTTAATCCACCTTGCTCTCTCGACAATCGTCCAGAGATCTTGAGCAACCCCCCTCAATGATATACGATACCCTCTACATCAAGACAAACGCGAAAGGAGATGGTCGCGCCTCGGTAAACCTAGTCAATATCCACTTGGCTTTATGGCGTCACCGACGTTCCCACGGCACGGCAAAAGGAGACACGACGGCAGTGAATGGTCTGGGGAAGGCGGAGGTGAGCCTGTGGTCGTCGAGGCGCGAGTAATGGGCCACCAGGGGAAGATAACCTGATGTAGTAATTAAATGCGGCATTGAAAGAGCTCACACGACTGGCAGCCGAGTGACACCTATCTTCTGAAATGCATCACTGAACATTTGCCTTAAGGCAGCAAAGGTTGAAATGGTCGCATTTATTGTGCTGCAAATTGGACATGAAAGGTAAATTGCGTGAATAAAATTACTCAATAAACAAAAATGAATAATTCTTCATACTGAAGACAGGAGTGACGATGGGACACGCCTTTGCATCTCCAATTAATATTGCAAAATGGAATCAAAAGAACTAAAAGAGATGTGGTGTCCTGGCTTCAAAGCGAGACGGGATATTGTCCCATCCCACATTGACCATTAAAACGACGAGGAAACTGTGAGTTGTAACCCCGTGTGAACGTCAGTGACAGTTAATATGAGAAGCTGATGAAATCGCATTGCTTGGGATCAAGATAGAGAAGAAAAAACAAACAGAAAAATAATAATTGAATGGAGAAGTAATTAAAGAAGCAAGGAGGTGACACAATTGTAGTCGAAGACCATAGGGTGTGGACATCACATGTGGATGTGAAAATGTAAATGATTGACGTTCGTTAGGCGATGGTGGTTATAGTATGGGGAGAGTGAACTAGAAACTGCTAATGGAAATTAGGTTAATTTCATGGTGGCAAATTACAAACAACGGGACAATAATTTCAAACAATTTTAATAACGAAGTTGTTTCCCTGTAGTGAAGATGTATCTCAGTAACTTCTCTTAGCAACACCATTACGTAATATTAATAGGCATTATTAATTAATTAATTGATTAATTAAATGAAAACTATTGTAAGATGCTAAACTATGGCAATCAAGTCTTCTAAGAACTGTACTACCTGAAATTCGTGAGCACTGTAATCAGCTGTTAGCAATTCCCCAGAACAACCCCGGTCTCTGCAAAATAAGATTAGATTCTGCTCTTAATCACAACGAAGGAAATCACTAAATTGTACTTTTGTACTACTGTTCTTGATCTCTGCTTAGTTTGTATAGAAAAAGGAGAGTTGAAATACACGAATTGCTCATGTATCTGTATCTACTGATTAGCAATGAATACTGTATTATTATTATTATTATTATTATTATTATTACTATTGTTATTTACAGATAATGGGATCATAAACGTTATAGACGTCAGAAGAATCTGCAGAGTCGACAACTTTCCTTCTTTGGAATTAATGATCCTAGGGACAGGCGTCATTAATAGATCTCCAATTTTTGATCCCGTGGCCCTAAGACGAACAAGTTGTTCTTCCGAAGTTCCATCACTCGAGAAAGAATACAAATGGCAAAATTGGGCTTGGATGACCAGGACAGTGGCTACAAACAACCGAAGATTTCTGAACGAGGTGTAGATGAGATGACCAGAAAAGATTAATGGACGAAACAGTAAGAGTGCATGAGTTAGCAGAATCTGTCAGGCGCAGTTTCTCTTTTGATTCTAACTTACGAAAGCACCTACTTCCGATTCATTAATAATATCAACATTAGGTTACGGAAGTATTACATTACAAATCATAGTTATATTAATTTAATATCCAACAAGTCTAGATATGAAAAAATCATAACATTTTATTGTATTTGCATGGCACTTCAAATAAAAACAATATTTGAGATAGGACTACTGGTTCTAAGTAAATAATGACGAAAGGATGGGGCCGGTCTACCATTTTTGATGAAAGTTTTAGGCAGTCTGAACTAGAAATATTGAAGACAACCTATATTTACCCAACGTGTAGAGTGCAACAAGAAGAAAGAAAAAACATTCTTTCTTCTTCTTGGTTCTGCTTATTCATGCATCTCTTCGATCTGCTCTATTAATGTGATTGTGTGTAATGGCGTCGATGACAAGGCGATAACTAAGACAGAAGGTGAGTGAATGAAGACAGTCCCGGAAGCAATCACCTAACAGGCGCCATAGCATTGCAGAAACTCGAACAGAAGGTGAAGGAATCAGAAGCAAAATTAGGGGATACATTTATTATTTTCCTTTTGTCATTTGCTTAAGTATTTTGTACTCTAATTGGATGCTAAAATAATTTTGAATATTTATTGTACATTACGCATGATAAGATGTTCACAATACATACGGCAAAGCAACGTTTTGAAATTTTGTGTGTGTGTGTGTGTGTGTGTGTGTGTGTGTGTGTGTGTGTGTGTGTGTGTGTGAGTGTGTGTGTGAATAAGTGACTGTATTTATGCCTCTGGCGTGGGGCGAGAAATTTATAATTTTTACCAACACTTTCTTCCTCCAACCAAATTATTACAGTACTTTGCATTGGGAAGGGGGTGTGAATGATTTCGCGCTGTGGCGTGGAATGTGAATGCAAATAAGTATTTGCATATCTTATTATGATCAAGTACTCACGTCTCATTTACAATTATTCATCATTTTTTATTTATAATGTTACTAGCCAACAAAATGGTATTGTTTCACAATTATTTGATCAGCGACACATTTCATGTACGAAATGACGCTAAATTAATTTTGGCCACACAATTGACATCTATATTCGTATGATGCGTCTTTTGAGTCAGTGAATAGAGAGTTTTTCTGAGCGTGTCAACTTCTAAGGTTTTATTTCCTGAAATGCATTACGTTACAGTCAGGAGGAGACGGCGGAGCTCCCCTTGCTGAAACGCAAGATCCGGCGCCGACTTACACGCCGTCTACCGAGGATTTTCTCCTCCAGGATGGGGGCAAGACCCCCTCCTAGACAAGCTCTAATCTCTCAACTGGCCTCACGACATGTAGGTAGTGCATGGAAGTGTGTGTAAGTAAAGGGAGAGGATAGGACGAATAAGAGGAAGAAAACATATAAAATAATTATTTTCTAAATTAATTTTTTTTATTCTGGCCCTCAAGGAAATGTGGGCAGATAAATCTCTTTCCCCACATGTCATATACAGTTTTTACTGTTTTTTGACAAATAAATAAATAAACATTGAGCGTGTTTGCTAGGATACCGCTCCAGCAAAGTGCTGATCGGAGAAACCTCAGAAAACAACCGATCAGAGCAGCCGTCCGCTAGAAGTTTGCTCCAGCCACGGTGCTTCAGAATCCAAAAGATCGGTTCTAAATCATTCCATTGTTTTACGGCTGTTCATCGCAGTCTGTCTCGTGTTTCTCAACCGGCCGGCGACTGTCGTTAACGCAAAGTACGCAACGCGGCCGGTGCGGGCGTGAAGCAGCTGCGCTCCGGCGCCTCCTCCCGCGCTCGCCCGCAGTGAAGGGGCGACGCGCGCGTATGTGGGGCGCGGCGCGGCGCGGCGCCGGTTTCTCTGCGGCGGCGGCGGGGCGAGGCGCTTTCTCGGGGCCCGAACCCTGCACCGCAGGCGGGCCGGTGGGCCGGGCGATGGGCCGGTGGGCGGCCGGGTGAATGGGCCTGGGAGGAGGCGGGCGGACGGACGAGCGAGCGGACCGGTGAGTTGAGTGGGCGGGAGGGGACTGGGGGGGCCGGGCGGGAAAGACCGGAGACTGGAGACGACTGGTGTCGATGGACGCGGACGGATGGGGACGAGCGGGAACGAGCAGGCACTGGCGGGGACAGGCTGGAACGGACGGCTATTGGAAAGTAGGGGCGGGGGCGGACAGAAATGGAAGAGGACGGATAGGGACGGACGGGTTCAGGTGAGGACGGATTGGGAGGGGAAGAAGGGCGAGCGTACGGAGGGGACGGAGTCGGGGAAAGGTGAGAACGGCCGGCAGTGTGAGATACCGCTTAGCGGGATCCAGAGGGTCATGGGCTGAACGGGTGGGTGACGTGGTGGGTGGAAGGGCGGGCGTGTGCAAGGGAGGGAAGAAGGGTGGCGGGGGTGCAGGTGGGCGGGAGGAGGGGACGCGGGGGAGGTGCGAGGGGACGGAGTGCAGGAAAGCGGGTGTGTGGGGGGTGGGGTGGCGGGCGAGCGGAGGGCTAGGAAGCTTGCAGGGTTGCCGGGGAGGAGGGCGAGCAGAGAAGGGAGGAGCGAATGGGCGGGCGGGCGGGTGCATGTGGGGCGAGAACGGAGGGGGCGGGCGCGGGCGGAGACGCGTCGACCCGCACGGCCACCGCCGCCGCGCAACTTTCGACCGCCGCCACCGCGCCGGAGCGGATGCCGCGTGCTCGGCTGCCGCTGTCGACGCGCCGGGCGCCAGCCTGTCCCCTCGGGGGAGGCCGTGGATTATGCCCTGGTGTTACTACTGCCCGACGGAAATCCGCATTCACGTCGCTTTCTATTTCGTAGAAGACGACATGATTTACGGTTATGCATATTACAGCGGAACATCGATTACTCGAATTCCTTATTGCTTTCAATCCCCCTGGATGTACACGCAGGCATTAATTCATGGTAAATAAACGACAGACTATCAATAATACGATTATTAAATCTCTAAGTTTTGTACCTCGATGTCTGAAAACTGGAATTCTCTGATATCGGATTGTCTTCGTTCCCCTTTCATCTTTCTTATATCCTTGGAATTCTACAACCTCGTTTTGTCAAAAAATTGGATAATTAAGTTTTCCTCTGCAGATTGTAGATATCGAGGTTTCATTGAGTTCAATTACAGATAAATGTATAGAATTTTCGAAGTCTATAACATGATTTTCTTTTTGGCTTTTGGACCCATCTTTCAAGGAAGATAGGGCCTTGATGCTGCTCTTTTTTCACTGGGATTGAGTATTGGAAAGTCGTTGTGCACATTGCTAGTAACAAGACGGCATATTTATACTACCCCTCACTTGATCTGCAGGAAAAGGAGGCTGCAATCTCCTCCACGATGAAAGATCAGAGTGATGTAAAGGTCACAGCCGTAAATAAACCGGGAGAACCAGTTAAAGTTGGCTAACTAGAAGCAACGTTCGTTGTGTACGATGCAATGGCGGCGAAGTTAAAGAACTTTTAGTCAAAAGAATTAAGTTCTTCATTGCAAAACGACGACTACAATGACCTGAAATTGTTTCTTTCATCCCCGTCACAAAATAGCAAAATAAAAAGTTGGACGCCTGCGAGGGAAGAATGCAGAAAATATTCAGGGAGAAGGGCACAAGACCAGATTCAACCCCTTCCCTATAGATACTTTTTGATTCAATATTTTTTGACTGCCAACTTGAAATAATCAATACGGGGAAACCGTTTTGAATAAATTAATTAAAATTATAATGAAATGGAGGCTTCAGTGGAATTCGGCCCCCTAGATCCGCCACAGACGCCCACACCTTCACGCCCTACAGCTCCGCGCGAGCGGAACTCACAGCTGCGAGACACCTGTACGCGCGTCAGCCGTACACGACGCCATCAATTACCCGCTCACGCACGCATTAAACACGTCGCCACCGGTGCTCCGCGCGGAAGATCGTAAAGCCCCCGCGGGTCGTCTTGCGGCCTGCGACCTGCGACCCGCACGCGTGATTTCCCCTGGCGCGGCGCGTCTCCGCCCCCGCGCACGCGCACGCGTCCTCACGCATCCGCCGTTCAATGCCCGACCGGTTCCGATGCGCCCGAAACTCTCCGGAACGCGTTTCCCTGCCGGCGCCCACTCTCCAACTGGCACCGGGCGACGCGCTGTGGGCCGAAAGGGAAGGACAGCGGCCTAATTCTACTTCACAAAATAAATAATAAATGAAGAAATAAAATGTGTTTGTGCACCAACATTTTTACACGCAATAATTAAAACATAAAATTGTGCGTAAAGGAAAATACATAATACGTGTGTAACCATAGATGTGGAGGTTGGCGATTTTGAATATCCATGGGCATTGTAGCTTTCAAAGAGACATGTCCAAATGAAGAAAGAATATACAGTGTGTATCGTCTTTTTTACGATAAAATGTAAAGTGACGTATCTTTGCTCCGAATTGTTTCATGATCTGTTACTACGCACGAGAAATAATATCAATAGTATTACACACTTGTACTACGCACGTATTTGTACTTGTACTTGTATTACTACTTGTACTTGTTACTACGCACGAGAAATAATATCAATAGGATTACACACTTGTACTACGCACGTATTTGTACGTGTACTTGTATTACTACTTGTACTTGTCACTACGCACGAGAAATAATATCAATAGTATTACACACTTGTACAAACACAGTTTATGTATGGCCTTTTTTACTAGAAAATGTAAATTAACGCATGTTTTCTTCGAATGGTTTCAGAATCTAATACCAGATACGAAAAATTATATCCGTAGTATTGATTTATGTATTACAAAATATTCATGACAGCTACGAATTAAATTTAATTCTAAACCACCAGGCGTCTCACAATACTAATGCGTTAATTTAAAATGTGTAACAAAACACTAACATAAGTTCACTTTCCTATTTCTTACATCAAGAACGTGAAGTTCAACTGGATGAATTACTGTGAAAGATATCGGCGGATATTATGGTTTCCTCATCCTGTTTTTGTTTGTCCTCATCCTGTATTTTGCATATTCACATTGTTGCCTAAATTTTTGTAAGTGTATGTAAGTAAGGGGTGAAAATAGGATAAAGTAGGCGAATGGAAGACAGCCGGCGGTCCATGGCTCAATTCTTAGGGTACGGTTCTGGACTTCGCTGGTATTGATCGAAGAAACCACGAAAAACCACCGATCTGAGCAGCCGGCTGCTAGAATTTTCTGCCAGACAGCGCCTGAATTCTACCTAGCTATCAAGGTAGCGTCGAAAATCCTGCCACAGTTGGGACCCACATCTTAGGACCTCCCGCTCAGAAGCACTACAATGACTACACTTGCTGGGGATTCCACCTCAGGTACCTCCACCAGCGGGGTAGGTACCGTTTGAGCCGGAACAAGCTCTACGATCCCGACCGGCCTCCCTACACGTGTGGTAGTGAACAGCACGTAAGAGTACGTTTCTTCGTAGGATTACTATCCGGATTGGAGAAAACTCATATTTCCCCGCCCCCTCCGCTCCCGAACCACTGTGCGCCCGCGACCGGCCAGTGAAAGGACGGGTCGCCGCGGGGCGCGAAGTCGCTGCGAGCGGAGAGATGAGCGCGAAGGATCCGCCGCAACCAGCGATAATTCTTTTCTCCCGCGAAAGAGAGAGGAAGAAAAAAAGAGGCGGTCTCTTCACTCACACGCGCGGCAGAAGGCAATAACTCCAAATGACGGTGCTGTGCGGACGGTGCGGCCGCCGCGGCGAGATGCAAATAATCACACATGCCACATGCCGCCGCCGCCGCCGCCGTCGCGGAGTGTTTAATTATCTTCCGGTGATTGCCCGTCGTAAAGAAGGCGTGAGAAGCGGTGGGCCGCGCCGGCCTAAAACTTGCATGGAGGGAAGTGGACGCTGGGAACAAACGAGGGCGCGCGTGGAAACAAAAGAAGGCGGGGCGGGTGGGTGCGTGCGTGCGGGGAGGAGAAGGTGGGCAAATTGCTAGGAAAGCGGGAGGGCGAAGGTGAATGGATTTGTGCGGAAGGGAAATTGAGGTGGGTGAGTGTTCTGTACAGGTGGATGAGATTGACTGAATATTTACGGGTTTGGATGCGTCTGGAGATTTTGAGTGGTTTATAGGAGTTGGATAGGTTTGGTTGAGTTTGGAGGGGTTTGTGTTGTCTTGAGTGGGTTTGGGTAGGTTTGAGGGCGTTTGGATGGATATGGTTATATTTGAGTGGGTTTGGGTTTGTTTGAACTACTTTGGTTGAATTTGGGTAGGTTTCGGTCAATTTTAGGTGGGTTTGGGTTGTTTTGGATAGGTTTGGGTGAGTAGAGATTAATTTGAGTGAGTTGTAATGGTTTGGGTTTGAGATTAGACGGGTATGTGTAAGTTGCAGTAAATTTTGACATTAAGTGGGTGACATTAAGTGGGTTTGTTTCATTTTGGGAAGGTGTGGGAGAGTTTGGATGCGTTTGTGTTGTTTGGGTAGGTTTGGGTGAGATGCAGTGAATTCGGATGGGTATGGCTGAATTTGAGTGAGTTTGGGATGGTTTGAGTGGGTTTGGATGGTTTTGGGCGAGTTTGGCTGAACCTGGGTGCGTTTCAGTGAATTTAGTTGAGTCTTTGAAGGTTTGGGTGGGTTTTGGTAAATGCGAGTGGGGTTAAGCGAATTTGAGTAAGTTGGTGGGTGTGCGTGGGTTTAAGTGAGCTGGGGCTCGAATGGACGGTTGGTGGGGGAGCGAGTGGCTAGGGAATGGGTGGGTGGGAGGATGAGTGGATAGGCAGGAGGGCGGGCGGACGGGCGCTCGGTCTATTGCGAGCACAACAAGCGGTCGAGCACACGCTGCGATTCCGCGCCTGCGAGAAAGCGGCGCGTGGCGGGCCGGACGCGGGGCGAGGGGGAGGGGGGCGTGGCGGGACGAGCGGGAAAGGCATGCCTCGTCCGGCAGGTGACGTCGCGTGACCGGCCGGTCGAAGACGCCGCGACGGACGGGCAGACGGCCGCCGCCTCCCCGCCTCCAACTGGAGGGCCCCCCGCTGTAGCCGTCGCGGGCGACGGACGGCCACAACTCTCGCTTTCGACAGCCCCGCCAAACGGACAGACGGACAGCCTTCCGCAATCCGCGCAACACGGGCAGGGTCTCTCAGTACTGTGGGAATTTCGCCTTTTTATGAAATCAAATTTCGTGGCCTCAGAACGTCAAGGTTCCAGTGGCACTCCGCACTTCATTGCACTCCGCGAGTTAATTATAAATATGTAAATAATAGTTCACTCGACTAGGTTAAGTACTCGTCATTTATCTTTGTATCGTACTAAATAAGTTTACCAAGAATAACCAACAACTTACATGTAAAATACAAGTAGCACAAGCTAGGATAGTATCACTACATAAATTGTACTTAATAACAAATTGATATTTTCCAAAACGAAGAATATGGAACAATGTGATTGACTGCATAAGGGACAGCGTTCGGGTACGGCGCCTTGTCGCAACAAGGCCATCGTTCCGGCCGTGTACTCGGTTTCTACTCTGTTATTGTACTTTGGTCAAGTACACTAACAAACACATACACAGTGGCGCTCTCAAGGCAGGGGTGGTGTCAAGGGGCTCAGTTTCCCGAGAAGCCAATGAAACTCTTTGAATACGTTAAATATCTAATGATCAATAAATAAAAATAAATTATAAGTTCACCATAAATGAAATATTTTTAGAAGAAAACATCATGTCGGCAAAACCTATAGCCTCTTCCTCATAGGAAAATCCTGATTACACCAATGCTAGGTTTCACCTGACACTGTTAGCAAAAATGATGTTTTGGTATGTTTTCTGAATTGTCAGATCTACAACGTATTAAAACAGAATTTGTACGTATTTAAATTAAATTGTTGAAATATATTTATGAAAAAATTGACATAGAAGTTTGCGAATTGTTATTAGACCCCTTCAAACTTTCAAAATACTCTCCTGTAAAATGTGGTCAAGGTAGGACGGAATCTAGTCATTCCGAGGCCGCGTATATAAACTTTGAAGGTGCGTGGCCTCTAGCAATAATTTCCGTGCCATCAGTCTCGCGCTCTAAACGTATCGATGTGTTATATATTTAAAGGAATATGTTTAATAAAAATCTACGATAGTAAATTCAATGTCCAAACAAAATAGTTTTAGTATTCAACTTGACTTCAAAAACGACTGCTGCAAATTCTAATGTTATACGTGACGTAACAAATAGAAAATCGTTAAATTTCCAATTTAGAATTTTGATAAGGAAGATGCATAAAAGAAATAGCCAAGCAAAATAAAATTTTAATTTTGTTTAGAAAGTAAATTTTTCTCTTAGCCACGGCATTTAGCATTATCTAGTGATGTGACGTAGCGGTCTCTGGGTTTAAATATGAATTCAAAATTAATTGAGCAACTGAGTCAATTTTCAAGTGAAAGTCATTTAAGGAAAAATAATATTAAAAAATGATATTAACGTTTGTAAAGTATGAGTCTACGTTTCAGAGTCTACAATATCATTCTCTGCACTCCCTACACTGGACGCTTCATAGCTCCATGGATGCTACATTTGCAACGGAAGAAAACTACGAACTAATAAGATTGTTCACCATCCAAGCAGTAGGGCTGTGGGGCATCGTATATGCAGGAAATGCGGAACTTTTGTGAAAGAGGGCACTGGGTTTCTCAGAACATCCATCCCAACAGATGACTAGGGGGTAATAAACGCACATATATAAATGGGACGGTCACAGCCCTTACGGCCCGGAAGAACAATATAACGGAGTATTCTTTTAACAATGCCGCATAGCGTATTTCTCTTTGTGAAATAAATTATTCGAACATAATGAGGGCAGTAAAATATTATTACACGGTGTTAGGTCATCTACAAATTAGATCCCGTCTGCGACTGGAAGAGAGAAATCAGTTTCTGAGAAATTCAATGAATTTTTCGGTTGTAAAATATATGACCTAAGTTTATTACATTACATAACTTTTTTTATAAATTAGTTCGTTACAAAACTATTCCAATGAAGAAGTAAAAAATGTTTCCCTGCTGTAAATAAAAAGTTATTAATATTTTTTCTCATATCCAACTAAATATCCGTATTTATTAGATTGCATTGCGACATTTTTCGAAATTAAATTTCTTGACACAACAAATTGGATATACTGAAAAATATTTATTTGACAATGTGCAACATGCTTTCTAGAAATCATCATAAAAAGGATTACCAGCTTTATTATTAAAAATCAACTACTCAGAAACAGGGCAATCAAGTTTTTAGATTTCTTTAAAACCAGAGTTACCAGTGCCAACATGTCGACCACACTACGCTGACGAGACACTTCCTGATTGATAATTATTAGTATTTGTACAATGGAAACACGTGGTTGCAGTAACGTCACAAAAATATGACAATGATCTCTGAAGCGATGTAATCGCAACTTCTTTGAGATTATCTTCGAGGCTTAGTGATTTTAATCACAACACAATGAACTAACATCTTGAGATTTTTTCCCCGAGATATCTATTTCAGCGTTGTTCATGTTTTAAAAAAATCAGAATCTAGAAAACTGACACTATCTCGCCCCCTTGGATTTCTCAGTTTAGACTCTCAAACGTAAAGAACTTTCGTGAATGTCGCCGAGTCATTGATACAGATTGTCAGATAAACTCGATACTTAAGATACACGGCCAACGTTCCATCAGGCGTATAATCACTACATCTTAGATGAAAATCTGAACAGGGGCATCAGCTCTTAAGAGTATGCATATCAAACCATCATGCGCAAATATTATTCAAACTGCGCACAATTCATTGGCAATGTTCAGTGATAATATCAACTCCAAAACAAACTAAAAATACTAACTGGGTTGCAAGAGACGCCTACTAGTGTAAAATGGGCATGTACAACTATGTAGACACGAAAAACAATGAATTCTATCTATACTGCGATTTCTCTAACTGCGTCCCTCAAGGCCACTCAAATCCATCTTCGCGATGGAATATGTCATGGCATTTCGCGTCTTTTCTCGGTCTTGCCGGTAGAAGTCGCATGATTGCAAGCACTGCTTCATACGGTCGCGATTGTGGGAAATCTAGCGGAACGACTGAGAAAGACGCGAAATGCCGTGACATATTCCATCGCGAAGATGGGATTTGAGTGGCCTTGAGGGATGCAGTTAGAGAAATCGCAGTATATAGTGGATCTACGATACCACAAGCCCTGCTGCAATCCGTGGCGTATAAATATCCAAAACACTATATTCAAATAGTTTGGTTTCGCTGTTGGGTAACAAAATGTATGTCTAAGTGTATTTACAATCTTTTACAATTTAAAATTTGTGTAAATCACGAACATAAAATTTTTCATCAATATTATTCAATTCATAAATTCGTTTATTATTAACTTTTTAAAAGCACAGTAACCTCTCGGAAAGAAATCAATAATAAATAAGCAGTAGACAATATGTCATTTTTAGTGACATTTGGTTTTTAATAAAATATAATAAAATCAAAACCTACCAAAAACATTTATAAGATGTTAAAGGAAATATCATTTTCCAGTTTATAACTAAAGGAGATAAAAAAAATTAGGGGTAAAAGTCTTCACCTGACTACACTGCACCGCGGTCAGGCGGAAAGACTAGGATTAATTGATTGATATTTTATTTTCGAGCGCGTCAAATACTTACGTCATTAGTCCCGTAAATGTAGTATATGTTATACCCCGGGAGGAAACGCTTCCTCCCCCAATTGGAGCACAAGGGGCGGCGTCGGCCTTCACGTCAATTTGCAAGATTTCGCTTCGCTAGGTATCTCTAACAGTAGGTTACCTACCCCCTATCGGATTAAGACCAAAGCTCCCTATTGGTTTCAGGACGTTTGTGTAAGAGGAGAGGAGGGACAAGGATGAGAAAGAAAAGATCGCTCTCGTGCGCGGTCCGTTGTTAGAATATTGCTGCAGCATTCACCCGGTGTTGTTCTGAGAAACCACGTAAACCTACTGATCAGGACATGGCGTTCGCTAGAATTCTCCTCCAGACAGAGCCGAATTTGACCTACGTACGCGAATGTTGAAAATCCAGCATCGACACTCGACCTCTACGTCCTCTCGGTCAGCAACGCAGACAAAGCAGCAAATCTGCCACGGAGCCATTGAAACAAGCGGAATGACTAAAGGCGGCTCCATACATTCGCTACTCGACGAACAGCGAGCAACCGCTCGCCGAATCCCGAATAGTGTGGATGAATTGCTTGGTATTCGGCGAGTGACGAACATTCGGCGCTCGCCCTACCCACTGCGTGTCGGTATTTTGGACACATCAAAGGCAGCGAACATTCGCGGAACACATCAGCTGGTCGGGATCGGGCGAGCAGGAGCTCGCTGCTCGGCAAATGCCGAATGTGTGGAGCCACCTTTAGAAAAAAGGTCGATTATTAACAGTCGGGAGCGGGGCGGGTGCCTCCCCCCCCCGTCCATCACCGCCCCGCACGGCCGTTCCCGCAACCTCTGCCGCCCTCGCGGTCGCCGCAGATTGCTTTACAGCCGAGGGAGAGCTGAGCCCGCCGCCACAATGCTACAAGGCCCCGGCGCTTCTCCGAGGGGTGTTGCGGTGGGAACAGGGGCCGCGCGTCGCGGATGTGGGGAAGCTGGCGAGATGGCTGCGAGGCCTGGCGCGGCGCGGCGCGGCGGCGAAACGGAGCGCGGAAATGAGCAGCGGGAAGGAAACGAAGGTCCTCGTGTGTCCGCGCAATTTGTTGGGGTAGAACGAGGTCCTGTATTCGATGTACACAGGATGAGAATTGACCATTTCCTCTGGTTGGGAGGGGGGGCGAATTGATGGCTTGAGTAAAACGAAGGCAGACTTCGCATATGCATCGAGAACATGTTTTAACAATGGCCTTTGGAAAGTTTTATTTTCCCGTTTCCTTGTACTCCTTGATTGAAATTTTTAAAGAGATGAAATCTCCACTTACGCAGCACATCCTGAATGTATTTTATCAAGCCCATTTGGAAAGTTTTATTTTTCCATTTCCTTGATTTGTATTCCTTGATTTGAAAATTGTAGAGTAGAAATTATAAAGCAAACGCAAATGTATGTGTTGTGTCCTAGCAGGTACATATAAACACTTTTCGAGAAGATGTCAAACTCTCTGGTTGCGAACGATCCCCGGCGACCCCTACAATTTGTATGCAGGATGTATGAATGCAACGATTCACAAAAAATGTTACTGTAGTTTAAATCCTCGGAGACAATGATTTCACTCGAAAAAGGAAAGAACGATTATGTGTACCGAAGCACGAAATCGGAACAGTCTTCAGGTAGGCCTACATCATACTAGAGAAACATCATATTGATTTGCATTTCTGATCATATTCAAGGGATTTTAAAATCCAAATGTGCCATTCCCCTCTGGCTCGTTCTTTGTTTAGATTGTGGGGCAATCTCCTACCACTGAAGTGATACACAATGTGACACTCATACCCTGTACAGCTAATGGTTGAGACTAAGGCAATGAAAAACTATAAAAATACAACCCAACAGGAGGATGAACGAAATATAGAATTACATGCACATTTACGAAGGAAAACAATTGGGAAATATATTTCAAACAGCGCAACGCGAGCAACAGTAAGTATCGAAAGACTGTTACCATTAATCAAACCTATTCTTTCTTCCAAGAATTTGTTAATTCTTTGGATACAGTAAGTAAATATATCATGTGTTTGTAACAAGATCGTACAAATATGTTCCTATGAAAAAGTACAATAATGATTGTATAGAATCTTTAAATTTTAAAACAGGAGGAATGGTCATTTACAGGTAAGGTCCTGAACTACAAACTTCGGGACGTCTTACAGCACAATCAGGCCTGTCCAAAACATTGGCATTAGGGCCATTGCCCAGGACAGTCACAGGCCCACGGGTTACCACAGTGTTCAGGCGCAATATTGCAAGCTCAGTTACGGGAATAGGTGAGTAAAAGGGGCTGCGACAGGTCGCTTACAGGAGGGGAGAAATTGGCCCCGGCGATGCCTCAGACATATTGCACAGTGCCCTCAATCCAGCTAATTGGGCAGGCTTTCCATACAGGATGAGATTGTACTCTTCCG
The DNA here is from genome assembly GCA_031308135.1 of Acheta domesticus. Taxonomy (NCBI): domain Eukaryota; kingdom Metazoa; phylum Arthropoda; class Insecta; order Orthoptera; family Gryllidae; genus Acheta; species Acheta domesticus. The sequence goes on from JAHLJT010003656.1 coordinate 96,337,821, forward strand.
CTAAACTTTAAGAGAGGATTCCTGAGTGAAAATTATGCAAAACATGTCACGTAAACCTGTCCTAAAATGCATCGTAAATAGGGTAAAAACAATTCATTCATTCACTTAGCTTCCTCACAGTGCACACTGTGACAGTGAGATCAGCGTTTACGTATGTACAAAAGTAATAGTCACAAATAATCTTTCTAGGTTTATTCTCAAAGATGAACAGTGGTTCCAAAAAGTGAATGAATTTTTTTTGCTTCCAGATCCGTCCACGTATGAGATCATTGATCTCGTAAGTGTAGTGCATGTTTATTCTGGGCCAAACTCTAAGCTCCCGACTGGTTTCCCGCCAGGTGTGATACTGTAAGTGAACCAGGTGTGTATGCCTAAGGGGAGAGGATACGGCAAGGAAGAGAGAGGAATGGTAGGAATAGGACGTGGAAGGAATGATCACGCGAGGTCCGTGGCCCTTATGTTAGGAACTACTATGGCATTCGCCTGGCATAGATCGGATAATCCACGGAAAATAGTCGAAGAAAACAGCCGGTCGCCAGCATTCTCCTCCAGACAGTGGTTGAATTCGACCCAGCTATTTATCTGTGCATTGGATTCGAGGGGGACACATTATGAGAACGCTCATTCTCGAAAAGCACATTTTGAAACATATCCATCGTGGCTTGCAATAGTGGCACGACTCAAAATAAAAATTGTTGAGATATATGACTTGTATTGAAATGCATCATTGTTGCAGTTACACTTCTGCCATTTGTTGGGGAAGTACTGAACTGTAACATATGCTGCTGTTGCTGCTGGAAGGCAGACCAACAATCTGCAATTCTAAAGAGAGCATTAACTCAAAATTCGTATTTTTTATCTAGTGCCACTATTGCAGCCCACGAGAGATACGTTCATCTATTTATATATACGTAAACTGTAAGAGGAGAGATGTAAAGAAAATATATTTACTTCAATTTTAATATGCCGCGCTTCCCACGCTTAGCGCTTATTTAGACAGACGAAGTACGATTATTAGACAGACGAAGTACGATTATAGACAGACACGAGTACAGAGAGAAAGTTTATAGGAAAGATATATTGTAATTAAAATAAGTAGTGTAAATAGAGAAGCGGCAGTAGTAAGCTTGAATTATCGTTTCTCTGTTTACAGGTAAGAGTGAAGTATTGTAAATAGTTGTTGTATAATAAAGTAAATAATAGTTGATAAAAAGTGAAGAGAACTTTTCCTCTGTTTACAGGGAGGCATATTTTGGCTTAGTTATTATACTGCATAAATAATTATCTTATTTATATATATATATATGTATATATATATAGATAGATAGATAGATGAATAGATAGATAGATAGATGAACATATGGACACCGATACCTCACACACACACACGCGCCCGCGCGCGTGTGTGTGTGTGTGTGTGTATGCGCGCGCGTGCACACTTAACGATCAGCTCTCGAAGTTTGTCGGAAGCTGCACATCCGTCAAATACTGGCATGCGCAAGCGGGCGGCGGCCGCTGGAAGTCTCCGCGGCAGCGGCGGCGGCGTCGGGACGCGCTTGGGCCGCGGCGCGCGCTAACCGCGCGGTCACGCCCCCGCCTCCTCGCTTTCGAAGTTCGCGGAGCGCGAAATGAACTCGACGGGCGGCGAGCGGCGAGAGGCGGCGGCGGCGGCGTCGGGAGTCGAACGGGGTCAGTGGAATAGCGCCTCGTGCTTGCGCCTCGCAGATACAAACGAAGGAGGGACAGTTGTAGGCTGCGCAGTACGCGGGGCCCGGAAGTCCATGCATTTGTATTCACTATCGCGGGAGGTGTGACTATTCATAAATGAAGAAATGGCCAAAAAAATAGACATTTTTTACACTTTCAACATGGTTTTGAATTGTTTATAAGGGTATGTTCTCCGCTTCTCGTATGTCTGCACTGGAATTTTAGCGAGTACTACTCAGGAACATATGTTTATTAGTATTACGAAATCTCTTTACGAAGGCCGATTACTAATAATCAAAATCACATTACTTCCTCTTTGCACAAAATACTTGAGACCAAACGAGTAATTTTTGTTTCTAAAAGTTTTGCTATAAACTAATAGCAGAAATTGTTTTGTGAAACGAGCAATAAGGTCAATTAACTCTCCGAGAGTTTCAAGAACTAAAAAGTATTATTTTATTAGTGGATATTTATAGGCCTAATTTGAACATGTTACGGTCATAGCATATGCAAGCAAATTCAGTGCTTGAACTTTAGGGCCAGGTCTAGGTAAGGATTTGGGACTTATCTGACTCGAAAGTCGCAAGGAATGAAAAGAGTCGAAGCCAAAATCAAATTTTCACTATTCGGGTGAAATTCAACGACGTGGCGAGAGTAGTGGCATGGTCATGGTGATAATGTCATGGTCAAAAAATGTCATGGTGATGATGCAATGCAATCATTACCACTGTCAAAAAATAGTGCATCAAGCCTTTCTGAGGGATGAGTTGCTCAACTTGACTACAGGGTAACAAGGCAACCAAATAATGAGTGAAATAAATTACTACTTCAACCTCTTTTCAATTAGTAACATCTTGGTTTTAGGGATTCAAAATCTATTTTCGAAATTAATCCAACTTTAAAGCGATTTTATTGTGGGATACACAAGTGTTGATAACTTGTCTTTATAGATAATATAATATGGTGTACAGTAGGGCCTGTAAGTTCTCAAAGTTTCGTTTGTTCAAGACTCAAGTAGGAAGTCAATCATAAATGTACACCTTACCTTTTATGAGCTGAAAGGTCCATCGTACCTTCCTTGGAAGTTTCATCATATAATGAGCATTACCTGAAATAAAAAAGAAGTCAATTAGTATTACTTGAAAAAACCAACCATCTGACACACGAAATTTGTAACACAAGTTCCACTTATGTGTGTGAGCAGAATTTTCAATACCTCTATTTAAGAACTCTCTGAATTTCAGATTCCAAAGAACAAGACTTTCGAATTCACACGTATAGTTAAAGACTCGATACGGTTCTCGTTCAGTGATAAAATAATTTATCAAAGACATCAAGACAACTTACTTAACTCCAAATTCCTGTTTGTCATAAACTTCTCATTCTATGAGTTACATTACAAATTGATAACACAAAATAAAAAGTAAATAAAAGCAAAACATTACTCTAAAAATCATGCTCAGACACATTCTAATAATATTTTAAAGGTTAATATTTGTGTATTTATCTTACACAGATCTTGTTACTATTCGTATTTGGAACTAGTGAAGAAGAAATACTACTACTGTATGAAAACCTATGAGTATCATTACAATTTCAGAAGGAATATGTGGAAGGAAGGTGGGGTAAATACAGAAGTGGAAAGAAAGAGACGCTAGAGACTTATGTTGTAAGTTGTCCGCATTCCCGTGGGATGATGCAACACAATTCGTGGCTCCAAGATGCTGGCGCAAATGACATATTCGAAACGGGTTCTTCTCTGACAATGGTATTAAGAAATATTTCTGTTACTTCTGAGATACGAGAACATTTATTAATTTAATAATTGGAGGCCCAAAATGTGGCTTTGCCGAATTTATTTCAGAAATGAATTTTAATTGATACATTCTTTGATTACATTTTAGAAAGAGTGCGTATAAATATGGTAATACACTTTCTAGTCTCTGAGATCAAAGCGATGTGTCAGAAATATTTTTATCTAATTAGAACCCTTCATTAAAGTAATACCAGTTTTGATTTCTAATATTAAATAAAATTGATTAGGGTTGCCTCATATTTTCCTAGACCTTGAAAAATTCATAATTAGTCTTGGTTGCCATTCTCTAAATTGGAATCCAACCCGGGATCAAAAAAACTCGACCGTTTCATTATTAGAATTGTACTGGAGACGTGAAAATATAATTAGACCCCACCCGGGAAGACGACGATATAGTTTTGCAGCATTTTATCAAAGTGAACTGTATAAAGATAAACGCAATCCGCTCACAATCCTCTTCAACTTCTATAGATTCGGTCGTATTAAACTCTTTACAAATTATTACACAAGATCTTATCTTGCCAGATTTATTTCAATTTCAAGCAAGTTGAAATTTAATTTACAATTTAAACAAAAAATAATAATCAGTTTAAAAAAAATCATTTTCCTCTAAATTTGCAGTGCCGGCTTCAGAAATACTACTACTAATATTAATAATAATAATAATAATAATAATAATAATAATAATAAATTATTGATAAAGTAAAGAAGTACTTTGCTTTCTTTTTATTTAAATTAGTTAAATATAAATTATTAATGAACAATAAATTTGAACTATAAAATACACGTACATTTATTGTATTAAAATATTTAATTGTCGATATATAAGCAGAACACATTACATCACCTTCTTTTGAATCATGAACAGATACCAATCGACATTGGAAGCGTTAATATTAAAAATTCGATAACATCTAAACAGGTGAAAACATCGACATCAGAAAAAAATGTGACATCATTTCAGGAACCGTTACGTAAAATAATATCGGTCTGTTTACACTCGCTATTACTTCAGTATTTCGTACATTTGAGTTAGAACCATTCTTACAATAAGCATTTATAAGAGTAGCCCTTGTCTCCACTTCAAGGGGGAAGTCCTCTGCTTGTCCCTAACAGACCTAACAACAAACGCTACTCCTGTTGAGATTCATTCTTTGCACATGTTCATGCCAAATTCACAAATATTGTATTTTCTTTTCACGCACGGATGTCATTTCTAATTTCCTGCGTGTATCTTAATTTCCCTTATGATCCACTAGTATATTCAGTAAAGGACACGATGAGGAAATTGGCCAATTGCTAAAAATTAACCATTATCATCAAACTTCTTTCGGGGATCGTCAACCCGCAACATCCCCTATAATAACTTCAGAGCCCTCGATGCGCTAACGCGGGGCAACTAAAATAATAATCTATTTACTTTCTCTATCGTTTTATTTTCAATTTAGATATTCTACCTTGCAGGGTGTTTAAAATTGTAATATGTCATCACTCGGATCGCAACTAGCGTTCAGAAATTCCAAAACTTGCTTATACGTTTTGTACCGAAAATCTATGCTTTTTGTCAAAATAAAATTACCAATATAAGAATTTCAGCCGGACTGGATGGCCGAGGTCGCTAAAGGGGCCGTAGCTGCCTCGTGCGGTCGCGGATTCCAATCCCACCCGGGCCATGGATGCTTGTGTGTCCGTATACGCGAGTTCCTCTACCGTTACCATTACCCCAAAGTTACAAAATCAATGGTCGCTCTATGACTGCTGTATTACAGTGGTCGTGCTATGCCATTAGCAGTTGAAAAGTAACCTTAACTAAGTAAAAATTAACGTTTTTGTACATTGAACATGGAAAATAGTTGGTGTTGACTGCCCTATTTTGGGGATAATAGGAATGTATGGATTAAAATACTAGTACAAAATGCACGTTATAATTACGCATATTAAAAGACTTGCACTAAAAATCAAGCATTAAAAGACTAATTTTATGTTAACTTGATGACTCGAGCCAAATGTTCACTCTTCCAGCAGGCCCTGAACAAGACAATTCTGAGTACGCGGCACAGTCTGGAAGCACCCATGAGGATCTCGAAGCAGCTTCCTCAGCGGGGGCGGCGGGCGCGGCGGGGGCGGTGGTTGGCACTTTCGCCGCCGCGCGTTTTCCCCGTTGTTCTCCAGGATTCTCTCAGCCCGTTAGCGTCGCCTGATACCGACTTCCACCAGCTCCTTCAGAAACATGGGTTCAATCTTCTCGTCGTGATCAGAGGAGCTTCCACTGTCAACGCGGCGACGGCGGGCGGAAACGGGTTTTCCGTTCGGTTTCTCCGAGGCACTCCACGCGCCCGAGAAAGTGACGAGCTCTTGTACCGCAACATACCACGAAAATCGAATTTCTGTGCCATCGTTTGAGGAATTCTCGTGTCGTAGAGGCTGAGACGACTGTGAGGAACATGCACTTTGTGTCTCTTTTACTGTGGCTGATCGCGCTCCATATTTGTGAAAAATCAGACAAGCTAAATTCCTTCTGCTTTGCTGGGTAATGGGCGCATGTATATTTACGAACATTATGTAAATTTAAGAAAATTGTAAACCTTAATAAGATAAATCTACTTGTCTGATTATTCACGCTATAACAATGAGTTGAGATCTTTGATAAACATTACATTAACCTGCATTACGTTAGTTTACGCCAGAAGAAGTAGTTCATACTAGTGATCTGCAGCAGCAAATATACTGCTGAACAAAAGCACACAAAAAGTTGTTTGTTTTTTTCAAAAAAGTAGCACTTGCTCATGAACAACAAATAACAGTTTCCACGAATTATGTAATAAAAAAGTATAGATTTGTACAGTACAAAAGTTCTAATAATAATAAAACGTTGTTGAGCAGTGTAATATAACACTATGTAACACAAATATGTAATGCCAAGCGGTCTCCTCCTTGAAACCGTGAAGTTGCTTGACGCCATCTGTAACGAAAGCAGTGACTCTTTGAGAACGCTAATTCCGTCGGTACTTGCAGTATGAGAATACGTGGAATAACACAATCAAATACTTCCATTTTTCAGTGATCATGGAAACTTTGATTGATTGTAGTTTCCCCTTGTTCCTGGGTATCTAACGAAACCATCTCACATGGACCAGAGCTGCAGTGTTTTCGTGTAATTCCTGCATGCATCGGAAATTAGTTCAATAATTAGGAGTAATTAATTCAGTAATTAGGAGTAATCATGGGATGGCAGGATATGTTGCACTCTTGTAAAATTTACTTTTAAGAAGTTATCACCTTATTCATAAAAATCAAGGATATGATACCTTCCCGCTTTTATCACAATGATTGACCTTTCAGTAGGATGTGTCACAATGCACTTGGGAGGCTGAAATGTGGCGGCCACGCCATTTAAATATGTGTGCGCAGATCCCGAAAGACGTCCATACAAATGAATTGAGAAATATTGCGAAATTAAATCCGAAGAAAGCTTCTACAACTTGCATCTTTCAAAGCCACTAAATTATGTATTCACATTTCAAAATTGCACCATCATATGTACGCTCTCTACAGTTTTATTGCAGATGCGACGATGTTTTTTCGTTTGTTAAAAAATTTGATAATCGTTTTACAACATACAGGCTAGAGCCACTTTACAGAAACATTTGTGTGCCAGTCCGGCAGAGTATAAAAGCAGCAGGGATTGAGGAAGGAGAGAGGATAGGAAGCGAGAAGATATGGAGGAGAGCGAACACAAGAATGAAAACACAAAGGAGGAGACCAAGGCACACTGTGAGGATAAAATATACGAGAGAGTGGGCAGACGGGTTGGCAGACGAGTGTGGTTGAGCGACGCGGACAAATAGGAGGAAAGAAATGTTGGTGGTATGTGGCGGACTGGCCGACGAGTAGCAGGGTACAAGGAAAAGTGGGTAAATAGATAGATGGGAAAACGACAGTGTGGGTGGATGAGCGAGTGGGCAGATGAACAGGAGGGCGGGCAAACACACGGAAGGTGTTAGGTGGACGACAAATGGGCGACTGACAGTGAATTGACCAACGTGACCGTCAAGTCACACAGGAGGATATACGCGGAAGAGCAGTCGGACGGGTAGGCAGACAGTTGGAGCAGACTGGGAAGAGCGAGTGGACAGATGAGCGAATGGGCGAGCAGACCGGAGAGGGGAGATAGGAGGAGCATTTGCGAAAGTCGGCGGGTCAGCAGACAGGCAGGCGGGCGGGCAAAAGGATGGCGGGTAATCGGTTGGATGAGCATTCTGGCGATCGGGCGTCGTTGGACGGACGGATTGGTGGGCAGGCGGGCAGATCGACGGGCAGGCAGACGGATCGGGGGGCGAGCGGGCGGATCGGAGAGCGGATCAGAAGGCGTGCGGAACGATGGGCGACCGGATCGGTGGGTGTGCGGGCGGGCGGGCTGGTCTTCTGACTGGCAGAGGGTTCGGTGAGCGAACGGACTGATCGGTGGGCGGGCGGGCGGATCGGTGGGTGGGCGAACGGGCAGGCATGTCGACGAGCAGGCATACAGTTCGGTGGGCGGACGGGTTGATTGGCAAACGGATCGATACGTTGCACTGATGCGGGTGGTTGTACTGATCAGTAGGCGGGCAAACGGATCGGTGGGCGGACGGATCAGTCAGCGGACAGACTCGTTGGCGGATGGAACGGTCGGCGGGCAGGCGGATCGGCGAAGTGACGGCACGTCGGCTGGCGGATTGGCGGTCTGGTCATCCTTGGGTGGAGGGATCAGTGGGCGGGCGGACAGAACAGCGGACGGACAGGCGGACTGATCGGTAGGTGGCCGGGTGGCGGACGGGAGGATCGGTGGTGGGTGAGCGGATTAATCTGCGGACGAATCGGCGGGCTGATCGGCAGATAGGCGGGTGAGCACGGAGGGTCCAGCGCGGTGGGCGGTCTGTGCGGTGGCACCGTGCCAAGTCGCCCCGCAGGCGCCCCTACGCCGTCGGAAATCAATGCGACGCCGCCAAGCGACGCGTCATGGAGCACAGGGTGCGGAGCCAGCGCCCTCGTCGCTCTCGGCGACTCGGTCGCGGCCTGCGCTTTCTTCACACACGAGCGAGAATAACAATGATCGACGAACAACGCCCCGAGACCTCGCTTCCCTAACAAGATTGTTTTCTTCCCCGTATCGCAAATGGCACAAACCAATGCCAATGGAAAGTGAGCTGAAGAGAAATTCAACATCCCCAGTCTTTCTTGTGACCTTTTTCTGATGGAGCATACAAACTGACTCCTATCACTTCTGCTTGTCGTACTTGACAATACTTAATATAATAATAATAATAATATAATTTTATATTATTATTATACGTACGATAAGATAGTTTACTGAGTTTGAGATATTTCTACTTCACAGAAATTATTAGATTGTGTACAGAAGAAATGTCTCGTTTATAATAAATTTGTATGTTTACAATTACTTAGACGTGCAATTTATGGCTGCATTCTGCCACGGTTACAAAGTATTTTGTTATCCGTAAGGTATAGATGCGGATTTTCATTACAAAAATACGCTCAGAATTTGCAAGTAACGAGATGGGAAAGGATAGATAGAAACACTCATTGGTAATGATCAAACTATTTTTCTTCGTTTCGAAGGTGAATTGCGGTTAATATTTCCACGTAACTCATACTGATGGGTATTTTCATTTATTTTTGTAACTTAGGCTTGTTACAAAAATAATTAATATACAGTTTCACACGTGCCTTGTAATTCACGGTCCCTTGAATTTGCTGTGAGTCATTCATGTATTGATCCTACTTTAGAATTCTTTGTTATAAGCCCTCCTTCACAGAATGGTTGCGGCAACGTTAAACAAATGCCAGTTGGAGGTTCTTTGTGAAACTTCACCAGATGATGAAAGGGTTGGATTAAAGCATGACGTAGAACATTGCCACAAGAATTTCGCATTTTCTACTTAACCTTCTTTGATAGAAAATGACTTTTAAAAGCCTTTACGCCTTGGAGACATTCAAGAGACTCGCGTAGCAAACACGCTAGAAATATCAGTGAACAAAATTAGAGTTAAGATTACAAACACAAGATTAGTTGTACCCGCGCAATTATCTAATATTAATATATGAGCTGAACTACGGCACCATTGGACCGATCTCCATGAAAGTTGACACTTCTACGTGTCTTTTCACACTGAAGGTTTATGTGCTGTTGTTATATTCTGTTGTAACTCCACTACATGGCGCTGAAGAACAACACCAAATATTCACGTCAAATGCAACCTGCAGCACACCCGGCAGCGTTTGAATCTATATCATTAAATCACTCCTAAACGATGCGTTCTAGAGCCTTAAAAACTAAATTTTTGAGGCTACAAAGAAACGTTTCTCACACCGTAATCTACAGAATGAGCTTGTCTCGAACATTCTATTACATTTTTGCTGGTCCGGCGCTTTCCGATATTACCTCACCTGTTCAGAGACGTGCAGAATCTGCAAATAAATGTGAATGGAGGGACAAAGAGCGACAGAGATAGAAACACACAGAGACAGACAGACAGGGACAGGGTGAGAGAAGGAGGGAGAGACAGTGAGAAAGGGAGATGGGAGGGGAAAGAGGGAGATGAAGGGCAGAACGTCTGCCGGGTTTTCCTAGTATCTCGTAAAAGAAAGAGCAGAAAAGTTACAATAGAAAGTAGTACACATGCACCGAATCGTAAACCCCAAAGATCGTTTCATGTCATTCTGTACTTATTCTCTAAAACTAATTAAATAAGTGAGGTTTACAAATTGTGGAACAATACAATTTTTATTTACAGCAAAATCCGAGTTGAACATGTTTCTGAAAATGTAACTGAAGTATTTTATATTTGCCAAGACTTGTGGATATTTGTAGTGCACCTTAGCAGAAAATCCTGATATCCACCTCAACAGTTTTTGAGTTGTCAAAAACGTAATGCGTAAAACGTAATGCGTACAAATAATAATACAAATAAAACTCCTTGATGTTTTTGGTAAAAGGAAACATATATAAGTGATGGACATCGCTTTTAAATAAACTCACTAATCTTTGCGTTCGAAAACAATCAATTTTTTGAATTTCAAAAAAATCTCTATCTTCTCTTCGCTAACCACTCTATCACGCTACGAGACGATCATTTTTGATAGATCAATTGTAACTCGCACGACGAATACCAACTACGTATAGTTATAAAGAATAAATGGGATAGTTCAGCTTTTATTCTATTAGTATTTATACTACAAAATTGGTTAATAATAGCAAAAGATAACACATCTGAGGCCCCCTGCCTTTCATTTAAGACAAAAAATCACGAAATTTTGTTGAGTAGAAAGCTCAAATTTCTTTCTAAACGAACACTTTTAGCATTTTAAATATATATCAGTTGATTAGAATTGCGAGTATTTTTTTGGAATTACTGAAATTAAAACCTTTACTTCTCTTCCAAACCACGAACGTTTACTATTTTTCAAGGTAATGTATATGTATTTGGTATTTATACCAGAAGGTTTTAGAAAACAAGAGCTTCAAGATTTATATTTAGAGGTTACTTTTTGAGTTTCTCCACATATTCGGTCGAGTTATTGTAATTGTTCGTACCTTTGAAAGACAAACTTTTGTAGAGCAAGGATTAACAAATACTTTTAAAAAACCTACCTACAGGTCCACGATGACAAGATTTTCTCAGTTTTCTAGGTTTTAATGAATCTATCGATTTTCTCCATATTATACAAGTAAAAAGTTAGAGGTGATAATTTGCTTTTGATTGTTTTCATGCATGAAAGTCTCCAGATTTTTAGAATAAGTAGGCATTTTCTGTACCAGGCGCTCTAAAGGCAGAAAAGGTTTGAAAGTATGCATTAGAAATTGGACGAATTAATAAGTTTAGATATCACAGTAAATACAGAAAGAATGATAGAACCGTCTATTTAAGGTACGTCAAAGTAAAAACGTCGCAGACCCCGTCATAACTCATAGAACTGACAAGAGATGGTACACCCGCTAATCTTGAAGGAACATTGAGAGAGTAATCAGCGAAGTAATGTGTCCATTGACGATCACAAGAATAATTTGAAAATTCAGACGGAATTCAGTATGAAATAATCATTGCTCATTAGCAATATATCGTTTCTCCCTGTTAAGAAGCGCACTGCACTTTCAAATATTAACTTACTTAAAATTCATTAACGAATTCAAAAACGAATACATAACAAAGGACTTTCATTCTTTTTTCCAGTGCTCTTCAATTGTTTGGTTCTTCAACACTTTCGCTCGCAAATTCATTTTCTTTCATAATTCAATTTCATAAATGCATGGTCTTTATCCTAAGAGCACCTTGAAAAGGAGCGTGATAATACGCGCATTGTCTGGAGGATTCCGTCGACGTATGAATCATAATAGGACTGCAACACGTGCTCAAGAAAGCTCATTAACTGAAATCCTGTTAGTGTGTTTTTCTCACAACCTGATAAATGAGTTTCACTTTTATTCAGTTAGATGATCTGATATACAGACAGGAACAGGAAACAAAAATCGTCAGGGAAGGATCGTGTATTAGGGGTTAAGAAAAATACCATTTGTATTACGCTTAGCGTCTTTGAAATTGAAATTCATCGACTGCTTCTATTGTCACTTTAGAATTCATAATTATTTGACAAACGCACTTCCTACTTCCAATTTAACTTAAACGCATTTAACTCATAGCTCTCAAAAATATTGTTTGATAGATTGTTGTAAATTGTATTTCATGTTTCTTTTTCTTCTTGCCGTTATCTCTTCTTTATTGCTTCTTTTCCCTTATATTTTTTCCGGAATTTTCTCCTTTGTCATTAATCAATTTTCATTAATAAATTTATTTATTTACTTATTATATTTCGCACATCCAAAAAAATTTTAAAATTATTAAATAATATTGTTTTGTTTGTTGATTAGTAAGATATGAATGTAAATATAGAGGTCAAGAATAATACTTTTATAATATAAACAAATAATGAACGGTAGTTTCATGTTACATTCTCAATGTTCAAAGGCTGCGGCAGCAACGCGTCGAGAATTAAAATAAGACACCAAGTAAATGCAATAACTTTTATAACGTTCTTGCTCTGGTTTTATACACTTCATAAATTAAGGTCTATTTCAAAAATCAAGAAACATAGTTTATTGTTTCACGCAAGATGTTCGTAGAATGAAAGTTTCAGCTGTAATGCAAGTTAGATATTTGCAATCCCGAATAGAAGATTCTAATTCAAGTTTTATAAAACGTAATAAAATAAAAGTTAATATTTTAAAGCAAAATTTCAGTCGTTGTTTCTTTAAGCAAACAACACCTCAAATATGTTGTGTATCAACATGTGATGACTATTTGCATCGATCTGCTTCAAAGCCTTCACAAGTCTGTGGTCCACGACGAGCATACACCGTCGTCACCGCCCCGTAACCACAGTGCCTACACATCCTCCCACCTCATTACGCACGAACGTGTTCTATAAACACCCAACACGAGCACTAATTTCCACGAAAGTTGTTTTCCTTTTTCACTTCGACTGCGAACGTGCTGCTGCCGTCTAGGACAACGCGGCGGCCGCAAACAAAAAGGTCCACCACATCGCGGGCGTGACTGGGAGCCTGCAAATGGCATGTTTAGATGCAGGGCTGACGGCTGAAAAAGCACAATATATTTTCACGCGCGGTGAGCGCGTAGAAAGCGTTTCGTGCACGCTGCCATTGCGGCGTGGGCGGCGGGGGCGGCGCGCGAGCACTTTGGGTAGCGGAGATGGCGAGTACGAACGGAAAGGGCAACGCGAAGGAATATTGAGATTTTGCATGAAACCAAGCCTGAAGTCATTCTATTAAAAAAAAAACTGTAGTGGCTTAGAGGCAGCATTGCCGTTCCTCTGTAGCATCGTTATCCGGGAGAAGCGGGAAGTTTCGAATCCAGACAATAGTGTCTCAAAAGACACTAGCTTCGTAACTAGATCTAATTCAAGTACTCTCTGGAAGAGAATTCTAGCGGACCACTGCTCTGATCGGTAGTTTTCCGTAATTTCTACATTATATACCGGCGGGAGAACTACACTACAAACGGGCAACCAACTGCACGATGTATTTCTTGCGTTATCCTTCTCTCATCTCCCCTTACACACACACACATACAAATATGACCATGCATGTCGGGGGCCTGCAAGGAGCTTAGAGCTTGTCCCAACTAGAGTAGTTACTCGCTGAGGGTGTGGCGAGACCTGGAGGTTGAAACACCGAAAGATGCCATGTATGAAACCGAAAGATGCCATGTAAGTTGGCTCCGAATCTCATGAACAAGCGGGGAAGGAACACCGCAACCTCACGGATATAACATGCACTACACTTAATGAACTTCTTGTCATAGTATTTATCACGCCGGGAAACACTTAGTAAGTAATCAATAATTCAATGAGAAGAAAGAAGAGAGTATTTTTAATGCATTGATAATGCATTAAAAATCGTCTTAGGATAAGAGATCAAATGCAGCAGATCCGGTGGAAATTGGAAAACTGGAATTTCTTGACATCTCATTTTAATTCTATGACCTGCACGTTATCCACGCACTTAAGCGGACACGAGTTAATTTACCTCGATGGGTGCAATATTACGAAACAAGTATTCGGACATTTAGCTGTACCAGGACTTGTCATTGAACTTTCATTTTGAAAAGTACCATTCTGAAGAGTGTGAAAAATCTGAGAATCATATGATAAGCTTCTAAAACTAACGACGAAATTACTTTGGGTGGGCCCAATTCATATAACACTTCCTCAATGGTTATCTTCGAGAATTTTCTGAGCTACTAAAAACGTTTTATTTGATATTTTACAAGTAATTTTTTGTTATTTTTAAGGAACGTACATGTCACTAAGAAGCACCATTTAATTGCGGCCTTTTTAAATATCTCCCTTACTTCTCCCGCTGGCTTCAACTTCAATTATGATAATGTTCAGTGAGCAAATATTGAATAATTCTAACTTTCTCGTTTCCTCTTCAAAGTCAAATTCTTTAGGGATCACAGTGTTAGTGAACACGAATTTGTTTTTTCACGAATCTTGCAACTGCAGCGCCAACCATATTACGGAACAATAATGAAGAAAGAAATGAAAAAAAAGTGTCAGTAGAGAAGTGACGTGAAAAAACAGATGAAGACGAAAGCTAATTCCAGTCATAGGCCTATTCAGGGACCAGGGTGATTACTCTCGCCTTGAATATTGTAGATGAAATATGTTTAAAAAAACTATCTGCACCTGCGCGAATATCTTGCACTGTTCAGAAACCAAATACAGGTACGTATCCTAAGTGAATAGAGCGTTATATCATGTAAGTGAGATCTGTTCTTGTGTAAAAAATAGAATATCCCTAGCATTTATTAACAAACAATGAGACAGACTCAAACGAATAAATATCACATACTATCACATAGTCAAGTTAATTCTACTCAGAATTCGAGATTCTGCAGGTCTTTGATATCCGACACCACGGAGTGGGGGTACTTAGAAGGGCCCACCCTCCCCCGTAAAAAACTGATGTCCACGAAAAATCTCAATTTATGATTAGAAACTAAGAAAAATAACTCTTATTTAAAAGTATTAAGTTCCCAAGGCACGACATTTTCAAGCTCGCACGACGGAACTTTCTCAACGTGTTTTTATAAAAACGAAAGTGATTGACGAACAGCTAAATTCGTCAAAACGAGAAATTAACTCTCTAATGACTCCTCACGTGTAAAGATTTATTAAGTTAGGAATACAAAAAAGGGTTAAAAACAAAATAAGTAAAATATACATTAATACAATATTACCGCCAATATCTGGAATTTCTTTCATTTTGATTAAACATTTAGTTTTTCCGTAGATACCTTATGCTTCAAAATCTGCAATTTTATGGTTAATGAATAGACAGACAGCTTTAATATTTCAGTTCATCATTAATTTAAAAATTAAATTGAAAGATTTATTTTATTCAGAAGGTTAAAGGCGTTTCCTAAGATAATAACATGTTGTTACAGTACGTCTTTATCACCCATGGGTGTTAAAAATGTTTTTATTTACTCTCTTTTGCACGTTCTTGGCGGCAATAGGCATCTAATACGCTACTATCAGTTGAAGTAGTTTATAATACGTCTCAGAGAATGCACTGTTGTGTAAATCTACATCCTAGCTGTTCTTTGCATATACATGCCATTTTGGAGATTGTTCAATCCATTATTGCAAGCGGCATTGATTCGTTGCTCCTATCGTCGCTCGTGAAGTAATACCTTCTTCTCCTAAAGTATATCTTCGTCGTTTAGTATAATAAATTACTATTTCCTTCGCGCGAAAACCTGAACTCGCTCCGTTTGGCGATCCGCTACCGGTGGCGCCATCTGCGGTGGCGATGCGGCTGGTCGCGAACCGGAAGAGCCATCGAGGCGCTCGTAAACGCCCGGCGGATGGCAGCGGAAGCGTCCGTGTCGGGGAAAAGGGCAATTTGTTCTCGTTCATAACGCAACTGAGGGAGGCGAAGTACTTCCTGCCCCAATCCTCTCTAAAGACATCTCGCTCTAAAGACAGCGCCGCGCCGCAGACTTCTTCTTTGGTGGACGCACTTTCTATTTCTTCGTTTCTCAGCGCTGTGGGAAGAAAACGATTCGATGCGAAATGAAACAGGTGCACGGTACTATAAGCATAAAAATTACAAGCTTTAACGTTGCATTTCACGCGGGTCTTTTGCGTGTGTAGCGAAACAATGGATCAAAGTGCGAAAATTAAAAGAAATTGCGAGAGTATGTTTGGTGAAATCTAACTCAAGGCTTTACTAGGAAGGAGTTATAATTAGATCTTTGAATTTATTATTGTTTTATGTCGAAATTAGCCTCATTATTTTCACGTTAACAAGTTTCCTCTGAAAGGATTTCTTTAACTTCAAAACGATTTATTCTCACATTACATCTATATTCCTAATTATATTTTACCACCCTTTGAATCACAAAGCACTAAAATTTCTTAATATTATTGTAAGCCATTAGCAAAATCGTGAACTCGTGAGCTGCGAGGAAGGATAATTTCAAATTTTGAAGATTATTAGCATAATCTGTCTGATATTTCTTCTTCCACGGCCGTCGTGTTGGCAAAATTGTATTCTTATTCTCAGAAATTATTTTGGAAATGTTGACAGAATAAACGACATATCAAGAAAAAATATATAGTTAACCTGTTTCCTATTGAAAATGCATCCTTACCTGCAATTTGAATACAGGCCATACAGAAAATTTCAAAAATGCACACACTCCCAAACTGGATGTACTTTAGACATTCCGCACCAGGAAATACAAACTAAAATTAAATAATTACGAAATGAACATAATCTTAATTGAACCGGGGCATATTTATGCAGCTACCCAGAAACAATGTCAGCAAAACCTACCAAGGTTAAGAAACGGGCTCATTAAATCAATTTCCTTTTTGCTCTTTGGGTCCCAGTCCGGCAATCAAGCATCGCCAGGGACGCGACGCGGAGGTGCGTGCCAACTCGCCGCGCCCCGCCCGTTGGAGGCCCCGGCCATAGGGCCTGCCTCGCCCGCGCCTCCACCCACGCGAGACCGCAGGCGCAGAACCACGCGACGTGTGGGCGGGATACTCTCCGCGAAAGGAAGACGTGTTCTTGTGTCGGCTTTTATTCCGTTGGCGTTCTTTTGGACCAGCGGGTTAGTAGTTACATGGACGTTGCAATTTCTAGGTCTCGCTGCACGGACAAAACAACGAGATTGTCATTAACCACTGGTTTTTAAGGCAAGAAACTTCCCTCATTTATTACAAGAACGAAAATAATTGTAAACTTATCTTGTGAAGGGTCATTAAAAAATATTTGCAAACTTCAGCGTGGTGCGCAGTCAAATCAATGTCAATCGTACGGAAACGTTAGTTATTTACACGTTGGGGCCGTAACGCAAGAAAATGGGTTTGTTATCATTGTTGGGATTTCTTTAACAGAAAGACTTACCATTTTTACAGCTATCGCAATTACCTCACTTATAATTTATTTCAGTATTTAGTTAACTTGTTAACTGAAGATTGTTCATTTGTAATACGAACATTCAATTAGCGGGTCAAACCATTAGATCATATTTATATTTCATCAATTGCTATTATCCATTATTTGATCAAGGAATTTGATGGTTTCACATCTGAGAGGTAAGTCATGGGTATGAAATCTTCTGTTTTCGACTCCGTATTTCAAAAAAGGAAACATAAAATGTCCAGACATACTTCCTATAATGAACTCAGGTTGCAATATATTTTCAACAAATTAACACACTTCAAACCTTCTGCAAATGCGAAATTAAAAGATAATCAGTTGCTATGTAATTACTATTATTAACTAAATGTATTTACTTCTATTCATTACTACTATTATTAACTCTAGGACGCGTTGAGGTCATGACAACATTTTTGAACGGTTACGCAACAATTAAAATTCGAACCGATGACAGAAAATATACCATGTCCTGAGAGATGAAGAGACGATAGTGTGAGAGCTCATGAAGAAAAGAAAAAAAATCGTCGCAGCAGGGCACGAACCCACGACCGACCGGTTCAACTCCCTTGCTCTGGGCGTGGTCCGCGCCCGCACAGACCTTGAAGTTGGCCGGGCGGGGCCTTGACATCGACAACGCCGTCGCAGGCGCCGTCACCTCTGTCACAGGGGTGAGCAATCCTTTTACAGAATGCCTCAAACAAAAGATTAAGCCAGTCCCCAAACTTTACATTCTACACCTTTTTAACAATTCTTCTTCTTGTTTTCTTTCTTCTTCCTCTTTTTCTTCTTCAAGCATTGGACCGCAGTTCCGTTGCACACTCATTGGTCCTTCCACCTTGTTTTCCGACATCCCACAGACATTTCCTTTTAGGGTGGTATTATGTCACTTCTTTTGGAGTTTTGAAAATTTTCCATTCTTTGTACGTGGTTTGCTCATGCGCTCCTGAATTTTTTAACAATTAATTTGTTTATTATCTGAGTATCATCGTTCAGCCTTTCGGCTCTACAAATGAGTGATGTCTTATTCTCTAAGCTTAAAAAGTAAAGTGAGTGGAGGAACTCATCAAGGACCGCCAGAGAATCACCAAGAGATTATATGAATTGCTGAAGTTATTTATTTTTAATCAAATAAAAAAAACAGTTTAAGAATGAAGTGGATTTCTGTTTTTTGTTCTCAGAAAGGTGGGGTTATCTACAGTGAGGTTGTAGAAGGATGGTACAGCTATGTTAAGTATGTGGAAGAATAAATTGTGGGATGTGTGAATGATTTGATTTTTTATTAGTTTCAGGTTGACATTGGAATAGAAAGTTGCGTTTCTTACAAGCAATAGGGCTTTGGTTGCAATACTGAGGATTGCGTTTTAGAAAATTTGGATCTTGTTAATGTGGGATGTTGCCGAATGACACCAGACCGAGCATGCAAAAAAGAGAGTTGGCCGGAGGATGGATTTAGTATATAAGAGCACTGGATTTGCTCTTCGCCACGAACGATCAATATTATTTAGGATTATCAAATACACATCCGAAAAAAATTCTCATAATTTTACTTTGACCCTTTAGGACCCCCGTGCTGCAATATGAGCAATTCAGTAACAAGGAACGTTGTTTCCTGATAATTTTGGCAACAATTGCGTCTGGCTTTCGAAACGTTTGCTCCACGAATTTACGATCCATGATTAGGTATATGCGGAATGAATTGTGGGATACAAAACCATTTTAAAGCCGAATGTAAATTTCAGACATGTGCCTTCATTAATTGTTTATTTAAGCAGCATGACTGTATACTACATTTGACAAAAGAACTATTTTCTCACGTGTATTGCTAGGTGACAGATGAGCACAAAATTATTTTTCGACAATTTTTTAATCTTTTTTGTTTGTTTCAGTTTTCGAAGTTGATGATTAAAAACATTGCGAATCAACAGGCTAAATTTAATCTAAAAATTATGTGGTAGCATTTTAGTTCATCGCTCTTCATTAAAATCCTCCTAACTTTTATTCACTTAACAATGAAGAAATGAGAAACAAATGTTTGAAAATGTAATTAGCTACATTTTTTCAACATCGCTAATGTTCGTCGACCGAGCGAAACTAATTGTTTATATAAAATGTTGATTCTGTTTCAATTGCCTCTTAAAACTATTGCTATTCAATAATCTAAGTCATTGCTTTCTACCTCTATGCTTCACTACAAAACTTCTCGACCAGACATTTGCGATACTATCAACACGCCAGACGCTAATAAATATGCAAGTAAACTCTGAGTTATAAGAGCGTTATGTCCTCGAGAGTGCGTTGTCGACGTGACGTATCCGCGTGCCGTATTCGGCAGCGTATCGTGCGTGCCAACTGGCGTTGGTTGGCCAACAAGAGCCACCGGGCCAGGCAGTGGCCTTGCACGTACTTTCATTCATTAGGACCCAATGGAGGCGTTTCGACACTGAGCTACAGAGGTCCGCACTCACACATGAGTGCATTCACCGGATGCGACAGCTTAGTGGTAACATCGTTGCATCTGCAGCTTCATTAAGTAGGAAGTCCAAGGGTTCGAATTCGCAGATTTTCGGTAGTAATTAGGCTGCCGAGTTCAACCACAATGAAGAGAATTCTAGCGAACCACTGTACTGATCGGTAGTTTTCCGTCGTTTATTTTATCAATACTAGGCGAACGCCGGAGCAGTACCTAACAAAACGACCGTGCGCGATCTTTCCTTCTTCCTTGTCCTACAATCTTCCCTTATGCACATACATTTCCTCTAAGTTACCATAAATTACAGGAGACCAGACGGGATTTTGAAGAGGCTGGGGCACAGCCACGCTAGGAGAAAGACGTGGAGGGGGAACTGCCCGCAAGACGGTTAGGTCGATCTCACAGGACTCCTTCTAGCGAGCAGAGAGATCAGACAACTCGAAGTTTCAAAGTGAATTCGCTCTCCGTTCTCAGAACTGTGGTCCAGCGTTTTCTTCACCAAACCTGCAACTACACCATTAGTGAGTTTCATTGCAGCGATCACCCCAATATATAATTTCTCAACTTTGTAGATTTATACTCTAATAAGCGAGTATTTTGAAATCGTGAACATTAACTTGCGTAATGAGGCATCCCATTTCCTCTCCTAAGCGAAGCAGATATTACCCCTACGTTTATTTCCCGACCCCAACAGTGATATTAAGAAAGTTGAGAACATACTTGTGTTGTATGGCACATTTGGCTCATCCGTGCAAAAATCTTGCATTGTTATAACCTATAAATCTTGCATTGGTTAACCCTGCTCAAGCATAAAAATATTTTAATGACACATAATTCTGATAGAAGACAATATTTCGAGTAAAAGGGTCTGCGCAATAATTGACAGGAGAATTCCACACACATTTATCCCGAACTATACTACCGAGAAGGCGCGTTGTTTTGGAGAGCGAGGAGAGACGAACAGCACCAGGTGCAAGGCAGAGGCCTACCTAGAATGGGGAAACGATCGAGACAGGGGCACGGGCAGAGGCCGGGACGAGCAGGAACAGGAGCAGGTTCAGGGTCATGGCCAGGGGCATGGACAGACGCACGAGCAGGGGAGGACAAAGCAAATGGGAAGGGGCAGGTGCCGGGGCAGGGGGGGGAGAGGGAGGAGGAGGTGCAGGGGAAGCAGGGCCGTGTTAATGCATGGACCTGAGGGACCCGGGCCCAGGGTCCCCAATGTTGAAGGGGCACCAACAGTTCTTAAAAAAAATACTTAATAATAAATTTTTCAAAAATAAAAAACAGGAAAAAGTTATGTATGATTAAGCTAAACTCAAAAAATGGCATAACGGAGTGATGTATTGCGCAAAATTGGATAATATTTATAATATGAAATGTTGCTTGTTGATGCGTTTCAATTGTATATTGTACAAGTCAATAAAAAATCAATACTATTAAAATTGTGGTATTTTTTCAACCTAATTATAAATAAGTTATTTTGACTTATATGTACATATATGTTTAAATTTTTGTTTGAATAATATAAAATTGAAACACTAAGAAATACTTCAAAAATGTTTTAAAAAATGCAAAATACAATGAGAATGGATAAGATCTTCATTATATTTCAGCATCAAAATTGGGGAGGGGTGAAAGTAAGAACAGGGGGCCCCAAAATTAACCTAGGCCCAAGGGCCCCCAATGTTGTTAAAATGACCCTGGGGGGTAGGACTATTGGCAGTGGCACGGGAGAGGCAGAGTAGGGCTAAGGGCAAAGACAGGACAGAGGTAGAGATAGGTGGGGCAAGGGAGGAGCAGGGGTAGGGGTAGGGGCGGGGACCAGGCGAGGTCACGCGTGACGAAACGGCGGCGTAGTCAGGCGAAGTGGAAGTCGGGCGACCGGGTGGCAGCGGGCATGACTGCGCGTTATCAGCAATCACGTGCCCCTGGATGCCGTGGCGGGCGCGACAGCCCCGAAATTACAATGTGGGGCTCAGCGGGAAGTCAAATTCAAAAAGAGAGCAAAATTTCTTAAGGAAAAATTGTAAAAATTATGCTTGTTTATAATGCTAATTTTTTAGCTGCCTAACTCTTTTTTTATGGCTACTTGCTCGGCATTGTTGCATTACAAGGTTGTTTGTACGACATGGTTGATTAGTTTCAAGAGTAATCATCCTCATGGCTAATCCAATCTACTTTCATTTGGTGACGTTCAATTCAGGATATACTTAGATTGCAACTTCATTCGAAGTTTTTTGTGGTTATAATAGTTTGGTAGGATTTCATAACTTGAGTTTCGGGGGGGGGGGGTGAACATATTTTTCGGGTATCGTGGTATTATTCTACAGAGATGTTTGTATGTTTCGCCTAGTTGGTATGTTTTGGTGGCAGGCGGCACACTAACAAATCAAAGTACGTCCCTCAATGTTCAATAGCGCTAAAGCACAATTCGATCCTTGATCGACGTCATCGAATCTATGTACTATCGAAGTCCTCGCAGGTCATGAGGGATGAAGGACGTGGGTTTAGTGGATGGGTCCGTCGTCAGGCCCTAATAGGTCAGGGTGGGGAAAGATGGCTTTCGCGCGATTCGTGGACCGTTGATTAAGTTACTCCGGCATCCGTTTGTCATGGATCGGATGAAACCACATAAACGACTAATTAGAGCAGCCTATCCTGAGAATTCTCATCTCTGCACATTCCAGAGATGCCTAGTGTCCAGAGTCGGGGACGTCTGTCTTTTTGGAAGAGCCTGCTCCTCTCAATGTCCCCGTCTCCGTCCGTATTCGCCTAGGGAACTTACGGACGTGTTGGGTTACTTCAGAGTCATTCACATGATCCGGAATGCGGACGCGCCGATCGTGTCATGTAAGGTACAAGGTACATGTAAGGTACTTGTATCATTAGACCTCTTCACACACTCAAGATATGACAACGCTATACATCGCGTTGTTGACATTGAGCGTACGAATGTTCTTAGTGAAATATCCCGGATGAAAACCCACGACTGCAAACTATAGTTTGGTAAATACAACTTTGTTATCTAACATGAAAAGCGTTGACATTGCAAATCAATAATAAAGCACCAATATTTCAAACGTTTTGTGCTAGACCAGTGGTGTCAAGGTCTTCTACTGGTGGCTGTGGCACGCGTCGTGGCACCGTACCATGCCACGAGCTTCTCTGCGCAACTAGCGTCGGGAAAGGAAACTATTAGTAACCCGGTCGTTTTACAATAGGGATGGCGTTGTCTCTGGTGGCGGGGTGATGAACTGCATGGAGGGGCGATTTCGTCGTGGCACTCGTGCCACGACTGCCGCTCGTGACATGCCGCACTGTACGGCCGCACTGTACTAGAGTTTCGTATGTATACGTAGATCTCAAACACACGTCAACAGAAACACGCGTAAATTTCCCTATTTTGCGAGCTCAGAGTTGGTGGGTGGGAAGGGCAGGGGCGAAGGCGGGCGTGCAGCATTACGCCCCGAGGCTTTCAAGGCCAAGGAAACAAAGGGTCGCGGCCGCGACCCGCGCGCTCAGGCATGTGCTTTCGTTAGCAGCGCGGGGAAGTGGGGCGCGGAGCTCCTGCCGCCGCTGCTGCTGCCAGGGCGGCGACGATCGCGCTTCGATAACCCGCATATCCCTGTTTACCATCCCAAGTCTAGTGAGAATTTACGAAGGGAGGGGATTGGAGATCGTCCCCTCTTAGAGAGTTTGATTGACTGGCTGATTAGTGTTTCCCGGCGCGACAAGGGCTAAGGTCGTTAGTACCGGAAGTGTAGTGCATGCTTTATTATTGTGGGGAGGTGGCGGTCATCTTCCTCCTCTGAATGGTGAGATCTGGCACCGACCTGCATAGAGGCTTACGGGATTTCCCTAACCACGTATCTCCATCAAGATGCACGGCCCCAGCCAGGACAAGCTACAAGCGCCCGCGTGGCGTGTGTGCCATTGTAGGACAAGTAAGAGTAAGTGGGTGTAAGGGGCAAGGAGAGAGCAAGAAAGGGGAAGGAAACATCGCGCGCGATCCTTGGGCCTTTTGTTAGAGTACTGCTCTGGCATTCTTCTCGTGTTGAACAGAGAAACCACGAAAAACTACTATCAGAGCAGCCGACCGCTAGAATTCCAGACAGCGGCTGAATTCGACCTAGCTATCTAGTCAGAGTCGAAAATACTGCCACCGCGGGACTCAAACCCTATTATTATACATTACGTTTTGCTGTTCAAAGAATTAACTGTCCTGGCCGGGACCGGGTACATGGTGCTATTGTAGTTAGAGAGAGGAAACACGGAATTTCCCGGCGCGGTGTGAGGCGCATTCCTGGTCCCTCTCCGCAGAAACGAAGTGGAGGTCGAGGTCGAGCGAACGAGCTAGCGGTGACCACACCCACGGCGCGCCCTCCGGCCGAAACCCCCGCAACCAACACACCCCGTCACCCACTCCTCCCCAACCTCTGCCCCACATCACCCCAATCCACCTTCCACCCCACCTCACCCTATTCCACCTTCCACCTCACCCCATCCTACTCCCCACCCCACCTTACCCCTCTGCACTCCATCCTCCACCCTACATCACCTCACACTCCACGCCACTCGACACCACTTTCCATCCACCCCATCCTCCGCCCATACCATCTTCCACCCCACACCATCCCGTACTACCTTTCATCCCACCCCATCCTCCGCCCCACACCTCCTTCCACTTTACCCTATATTCCATCCCACATCATCCCACTGCACTCCATCTTCCCCCACACACGCCACCTCACACTCCATCCTACTTGATACCACTTTCCACTCCTTCCCCATCCTCCGCCCCACCCCACCTTCCACGCCACACCACTCCACCGCAACTCCACCCTCCACCCTACACTACCTCCCATTCCACACCATACCACCTTACCCAACTCCACACCTTAGTACGATCCCCAAAGCAAAAATGCACAATGGGACACTAGAAAACGCGGTGGAGGTGTTCGTAACATCCGGAACCATTTCAAGATTCACAAAGAGTTGTAAATTACGTTTAGCAGAAGGAAAGTAGCGAAGTTACGAGTATATTCCGTTGGAGATTACATTCAAGTAGTATATCTACACATGTTTTATATATAATGTTCATAAGAATTCGACGTCTAAGACATGTCACATAATACGAAATGCTTTTCAGAGCTAATCTCAACGTTCCTTTTTTTCTTTTCTTTCTTTTTGCTAGTAACGCGTCATCCCGTGTGGCACATTTAATGATGTCGCATTCTCAGTTCCTTTGACCTCACCTTCTGCACCTCAATAGAATTTCTCGGTAGGCAATATAATACGCCAAAGATTAGCATCCTTGAAAGTTAATGTGCGACAATCGTTGAATGACGATATTTCAGAGCTAAAGACCCAAATAAAAATGACTGAATCACGACCGTCCCAGAACGAAACAATGGCGATATCTTGGGAACAAGAATATTAGAAAGTATTATTAGATACAAGACGCGGCGTAATCTGTTCCATGCAAAATAGCTTTGAGCAAGCATAAGAATGTACAGAGATGGCACATTCTAAAATTCTCAACATTATTTCATTATAGAAATACCTTTCAATTATCGTTACACTTACATTTCTAGTACGTGCATGGTTAGTTACGTACAGGTATTTGAACTAGAATTAAACATAGATCTGATTACTTCTTCACGATACTTCCGCTTCCACATTTCTTCTACCAGAATGCATCAGTCGCAAGAGAAAGTGAAACGACGAGCTCCATTAAAATTCACATTCACAAAGTGCACCGGAGAATTTCCATCCCAAACTTTCGCATTTTCCTCTTGGTTGTCGGTCCAATACACACAGCACAATCTCAACACCTCCTCCAGAAATCTAAAACACTCCGACACAATCCCAACAACCGGATGCAGCCTTTCACGACCAAAGTGAAGGCCTTTCCGCTCCGAAACGCGTCTCGGAGCTTATCCCAATGTTGACGCACTGGGCGAACGTGACCTTCTGCCCTGCGAATTCGGTTTTCCGTAGTTGGGGTGGGAGCGTTGCTGCCACGTTTCGGGCAGACCACCTACTTCTCGACGGGAGGTCGAGAGGTGCCCAGTTTTGGAGGCAACTCTCCCCTCTCAAAGGGAAGACATCAGAGGGTAAATCTGGAGGAAAATTATAGCGACCGGCTGCTCTCATCAGTAGTTTTCTCTGGGGTCTCCGTCAGTACCTGACTGATTGATTCGTGATTCCGGGGTCGTCAACTACAGAGGTCACTAGTCCCCTAAGTGTAGTATGTGATTTCCCTCGGGATATGGCGGTAATCTTTTACCCGCTGGATGGCGAGATCCGGCGCCAACCTACCGTCGACTAGCGGGGTTTCCCCTGAACCAGGTTTCTTCCACCAGCGGGGCACCGCGCCAGCCGGGACAAGCTCTAAACTCCCGACTGGTCTCCCGGTATGTGCGGTAGTGTAGTGCATATTAGTGTAAGTGTGTGAGAGTGTAAGGGATGAAGATAGGACAAGGAAGGGAAAGGAAATATCGCGCACGGTCCGTGGCCCGTTTGTTAAGTACTGCTCCGGCATTCGCCCTTGATCGGAGAAACCATGGAAAACTACCGATCAGCAGCCGGCCGCTAGAATTCTCCTCCAGACGACGACTGAATTCGACCTAGCTGATAAGCTATTGTCGAAAATCCTGTCACCGTCGGGACTCGAACCTAGGACCTCCCAGTCAGACACTGTAGTGACATCAGTTGATGCACTGAGCCAGCCACTCTCCCGTCAGTACCTGACGAATGACGGGACAGTACCCTAACAAACGGGCCACGAAGCTCGTGCGATCATTCCTTCTTCTTCCTTGTCCCCTCCTCTCCCCCTACACACACACGTGCATTACACTTGTCGGAAGACTAATTGGGAACTTAGAGCTTTTCTCGGCTGAGCCGGGTCCTCGTTGTGGGAGATACCTGCAGTTTAATTTCCCCGCAATTCGAGTTATAAGTCGGTGCCAGATCTCAGGGGGGAGAATCAACGCGACCTCACAGGACCAAACAGCATACTAACGGGAGTAGTGACAATAGCAGCCGCAGTGCCCGCAAAAATCAATAAATCGAAAGGTAAAGACAACATCAGTGTTTTACATCAAGATTTTGAGCATGCAATATTTTGAACGTGCATCTATAGGAACCCATTTGAGCCAAGTTTTCTAAGGGGTCCCAGTTTCATAGTTTTTCAGAAAAAACTTTTAATTTTTTTCTTCGCGTTTATAATTCTTAGGTTTATATTTTGGTGTTTTTAAACAAATATATAAACAATTAATATTTCGTGTACAAGTTGTCTTGGTTTAACTGTACCAAAATGTAAACATAAAACTCTTAATTAAGTACAATAACGACTTCAAATGAGAAAAATTAATTTCAATCCGATCTGAAGCATACACGAGGAGGAAAAGAAGGAAAAGTGATCACACAATCGGAGAACTATTACATCCAGGGGCATAAAACTTGGCAAACATATGTTCCTGTAGATGTACGTTCAAAATCCGCCCCGACGTATAAGCCGACTATTATTCAAAGCACGTCTTTACGCGTGATCCCGGCAAGATGCCAGAAATTTATTTATATTTAACATGAGTGAGTTGGTTGTGTCTGTCGCAAGGCCTGTTTTTCCTGTCGTTGTGACTGCCGACCTATGATCTTCCCTGCTTCTCCCTTGTCCTATCCTCACCCCTTACTTACACTTACATGCACTACACTACTACACACGTCGGGAGACCGGACGGGAGCTTAGGAGCTTGACCCGGCTGGGATGGTGCCACGCTGCTGGTGGGAAATACCTGACTGGGGAAAACTCCATAAGACAACGTGTAGGTCGGCGCCGGTTCTCGTCATTCAGCTGGCGAGCATCATTGCCACTTCCCATGATAAAAATGCTCACACTACGGGACCAATGACCGTTGACGCGGCCGGAAACACGAAACAATTAAGTAATCAATCAATCGGGCGCCGAGGACACCATCGTATCACACTCCGTTTTTATGCTAGCAGGGAAACATTTACCTATGCACTTTGAGGACCCTGCAAATGAGCGAGACTAACTCTCTTGAGGAAAAGATCAATTAGAGATTGTTTAAATTACTTTTTTAAATTACCGTGAAAAAATACTTTTAACTTACATTATAAAGTATTTTTTTTATTTAAAAATTGTGTTTTACGTAAGTACACACCTGATAAAATTTAGTACCAATTGAATTCATGGAGCTTTTTTATATTCATTATGTGATTTATTCAGTTGTGATAAGTTTTTAAGTCTTAATTTAGTCATTAATCGTCTTAGCATGTCCCTTCCTCATCGACTATTATTCCATATATAACCATATTATTCCGTAACTAAAGGGAGAGAGTTTGGTGTTTAGGTCTGGTGCTGCCTCACATTCACGATCGGACAAGAGTCCATTTTTGAAAAAATATGTCTGCAAGCTCTCCAATTTCAAACGTCATGTCTAATACATGTATAATACTTTCAGCCAGCCTATTAAAAGAATCTTTCATTGTGGGTAGGTATTTATAGTTGTTAACTTTGTTTGAAAATTTGTCAACAACTTCAAAAACTATAAAACATTGAAAAAATCATGATAAAATAATATTGCACGTTGCATTTTCAGTACATATATTATTATTATTATTATTATTATTATTATTATTATTATTATTATTATTATTATTATTATAAATTATGCATTATTCAGCATGTTAACGAATAATGAATTATTCAGCAAGATAAAGCATATTTCAGTACATATAAAAACAAAAAAACTCTTCCAAATAGTCTTATTACACGATCTTACTAATCTAATTTTTGTCCTATTTCCAAAACAAGCAGTACCAAAAA
Organism: Acheta domesticus; assembly: GCA_031308135.1. Lineage (NCBI taxonomy): Eukaryota > Metazoa > Arthropoda > Insecta > Orthoptera > Gryllidae > Acheta > Acheta domesticus. Next base: position 96,366,703 of record JAHLJT010003656.1, read on the forward strand.
TGAACAGTTCAAAAAATAATATTCCTTTAAGCACAATCTCTGGGAATAACGACAGATTTATGTCGAAAAGTCATCATTCGCTCTCTTAATTAGAATCAGTTTGGAAGATCCAGAGGCAATTCCAAGTCTTACAACATCGCCTTCCTCAAGGGAAATAATTACATGCAAGAACTTCTGCCATTAGTTGTCATTACAGAAACATGAAGAAATTTCAGTAAAGGCTAATCTACACATTATTTTCTGTATATGTTGCTATTTTTTTAAAAAAATGGCTAAGTGATAATAATTGTAAGAAAATGACACGAAAATAAAATGGGAATGATAAAAACGGACTGGTGGTACACTCACCTGAGGCAGTCCACCGAAGTCGGTGTGCACGGTGTCCGCCGGCGTCAGCCCGGCCACTTGCGCCTGGCACGCGCGCCACCCCACCGTCACCAGCAGCGTCACCATCGACACCATCACCGAGCGCGTCGCGACGCGAGGCGGCGCCATCTCGCTCCTTGTGGAGGCGCGCGCTCACCGGGCACCACCGAGTCACCACCGAGAGTCGTCACCGAGCGAATCACCGAGTCACCACCGAGAGCGTCGTCCCAGAGCGAGGCCTCCACCGCGCATGGAGAGGGTCAGGCGAAGACTGGCGGCGCGCCGCGGCGGCACGGGCGGTTATACCTGGCGGCGGAGGCGGAGGCGACGGCGGCGACGGCGGCGACAGCGACGTCGACGACGACGACGTCGACGGCGGCTGGTGGTGGTGGTGGTGGTGCTGCTGCTGCGGCGGCGGCTACTGCCCGCGTGCGAGTACGCTCTCGCTCAGAGACGCTCGCGCCGGAAGTGGGTCACGCCGGCGCGCTCTTATACCCGCGGCCCCCTCCCTCGCGCCGCGCCGCGCCGGGAGAAGACGCTCCGCCGCTCTCCACCCTCACTTCCGGTGCTTCCGGGCCGGCCGCTCCGGGCCCTTGCACGCTTGGCGGGCGGCGTCGCGACGCGCCGCCCGGGGCGAATCCCTTTCTTTCGGCCTTTGGCGCGAGCCGTTTCCTCAAACATCGGTTGATTGATTATTCCGTGCTTCCGGGCTCTGTGGTCATTAGTCCTTTAAGTGTAGTGCATGCTAACTTTATCACGAGAGGTACCGGCAATCTTTCCTCGCTGGATAGTGAGATCTGGCGCCGACCCAAAAATCTCTCACCGACCCAAAAATCTCTCTGATTGGGGATTTTCCCCAATCAGGTATCTGCTACCTGCAATGCACCGCCCCGGCTAGGTCAAGCTCTAAGCTCCCGATGTGTGGTAGGGCAGTGCACGTCCATAAGTGTGTGTGTGTGTGTGTGTATGTGTGTGTGTGTAAGTAAGGAATAGGGAAGGGAAGAGGGAGAAAAGAACGCGCGCGGTCCTTGGCTCGTTTGTTAGGGTACTGCTCCGGCATTTACTTGGTGTTCATAGGAGAAACCACGGAAAACGACCTATCAGCGAAGCCGGCCGCTAAAATCATTCTCCAGAGGCTGAATTCGACCTAGTTATCTAGTTAGTGTCGAAAATCCTGACATCGTCGGGACTCGAACCCTAGGACCCCCCGGTCAGAAGCAATACATTGACATCATTGATGCCTTAAGCCACCTCAGCCGGTGTCAACTTCGGGTTTTTGGTAACATCCTTGCAGTTTACTTCTCTGAGTGAGCATTTCGTGTTTCTGGGCGGGTCAAACATTTTACTCATTAGTCCCGTCAGAGAAAATAAATGTATTTAAAAGACGTATTTGCGATACTTTTGTAATTTTTATTTTGTACCGAAAATACATACTTGATCATGTATTTTGTATTTGTATCGAAAATACTTTCTAATAGTATTTTGTATTTTTCCAAATTCAATAATACTTTTTATTGATCCACCGTTGAAAATTTTAATTTTACCAGGGAAGTTTTAAGACCTCTGGGTGGGCACCTGGACCTGTTCGTCTGTTTTTCTCATCCTTCGCAAAAGTACAAATACGGTACGGTACCCCTGGTTTCTGGATACGCCGGAACTCGATGTAAAGCATCTACCATTAACTGGGAAGGGTCGGCTTCCCACCTAAGGCTTGCCAGCTGTCCGGGAAGGTGTCGATGTCGTTAAAAGCCAAGGTGACTGATTAGTGACTGGGAGTGTCATCTGCTAAGGCCATTAGTCCCGTGAGTATAGTGCATTTTCCCTCTGGAGATGGCGGAGATCTTCCCCGCTGGATGGTCAGATTCGGCGCCGACCAACATGTAGGGTATCGAGGTTTTCTCAACCAGGTATTTCCCACCAGCGGGGCACCGCCCCAGTCGGAACAAGCTTTAAGTTCTCGACCGGTCTCCCGGCATGTATGGTAGTATATTACATGTAATTGTATGTGTAAGTAAGGAGTGAGGATAGATCAAGGAAGGGAAAGCAAAGATCGTGCGCGGTCCATGGCTTGTTTGTTAGGATACTGCTCCGACATTCGCCTGGTATTTATCGGAGAAACCACCTGTAAAACTACCGATCAGAGCAGCCGGCCGCTAGAATTTTCCTCCATACAGCGACTGAATTCGACCTAGCGATCTAGCTAGTGTCGAAAATCCTGCCACCAAGGACAGAGGCACTGCAGTGACGTCAGTTGAAGCCTGAGCCCCCTCTCCTGATGCATTCAATGTGGTAAGTCCTTCCTCAACAACCCACCAAAACAGCAATGCCTCCACGAAGCCAAAGGGCCTCCAGGATTGACCCGACCTGGGAGACACGGAGCCTTATACTCGCCTCCTCATTGCCCCCCCCCCCACCTGCGTACTAACGATATAACACCTAGAAGCTGGGTACCCGGGCAGGAGTATCTAATACCCGTCCAGAGTTAGGTGCTCCTATCCGGTTTGAAGGACTCCCCGATTTGAGGGACTAAAGTACGAAACCAGCCAGCGGGTAAATTTGGGATTTTTCTTCCATTTCTTCATCTCTTTCATCTTCCTTTTCTTTGTCACATTTTTAATTGCATTTCATAGATGCACTTGTGATTACTGTCCAGTCATCCTCGTCATCATCATCATTGGACATTTTTACTTTCCCGTATACGTTTTTTTCGTATACGTATTCCCGTATACGTAATTTTCAGCAGAAAAAAATTCATTGCCGGGCCCTGATACAGGGATAAATCCAGTTGCTAAATTAAGAAAAAAATCCCCTAACACGAGGTGTAGCCAGAATCCTTGTTTTGTGGGTCCTTGTTACTGAAAAACCAATTGAAAGCAAAACGTCCTTCCGTAAACACTACTAGCGCCTAAAGCATATTGAGGATTTTTTTTTAAAATTGAAAAATCCCTTGTCGATCTGGCTCGAGTCGAAGCTTCGATATTTTGAAAAAGATTCTATAAAATTGGGGGGTACTTTACATGAAGCCCCCCAGACCTTTTCAAAATTTTCTCAAAAACGGCTCCCAATTCTTTCTTTACAGTTTTTGTAAGAATAGAGTAAAATACACTTATTAATGGCATAGGTCCGATTTTCACAATTATCTCTAAATTTTCGAAAATTGGAAAAGTTTGAATTTCTTTCAACATCTTCCTACAACTACAAAATTGAAGATAGAGATTGTTTCTTCATAGCATTTTTTTTCTGCAAGCATATATTAGCCCTCCTCTTGCGTTTTTATATTCTTTATTATTTCTTGTAAATCTCTGCAACATCTTTCGGATTTCATTTTTAATTTACATTGCCTTTCTGCTATCTTGATCAAACCAGTTGTTCCTCTTCCATCTTTTTTCTTTTAATTGGCTATTTGCAGTTTTTTTTATTATCTCTTCTATTCTTCTCCATTTTTCTGTCATCTTTATCTGTTTGTTTCTCCAGATGTTCCTTCATCTCTTGTTGATACCCTTACCTTTTCCTTCTTAAATTCATTTATTTCCAAGTGCTTTGTAATAAAATTTTCTTGGTCTTTAATTTTCAATAGTTTTTCTCTCACTACTGCTTTCACTAGGTAGTGATCAGAGTCATAATTTAGGCTTCTTCATCGATCTTCGAACATCAATAATGGATGATGAATATCTTCCATATCTTCCATTGTCTTCCATTGACAAGTACATGGTCCATAACCTGTGCCATAAAGTCCTGTTCTTTCCTCACTACCACTGTATATCATTGTGTAGTCCGGTTTATCGATCTGTCCTTTACTCTGCCATCTCACTTCTTGTAGAGCTATTATATCAATATTAAATTTAATCATTTCATTTCCTATTTCATTCATCTTTCCTTTTTTCAGCGTTGTTCTCACATTCCACGTTGCAACCTTCATATCATGTCCCTTTAGTCCGTGCCTTGTCTTCATATTTAACTGTTCTATCCGAGGCTGTTTCTTGTGTTTCGTAACACTGTGTTTTTTCGGGAATGGGCTGTTGGCCCTTTGCCCAATCCCCAACCTGGACGACCTGGTAATTTATTCTTGAGGTTGTCTTTCTCTAGCCTTTAGCAGTACAATGCTCAACTTGCAAGGCAGCAGTGCCTGTTGGTCTACGGGAGGTATTTCATTTCCTCCTACCACCCATATCTGGGAGGCATTCCCCTATCCGCCACCTGAGGACACGTCCTCTAGGGGTTACAGGCTCCCCCGAGGATCAACACTATTGTATTAGTGAATTAATGTGCTTCAAATGACTTCTAATAAAGTTTTTCGAAAATTCAAAAATCTGTGAAAGTGAGCTTCAAATTTCGAATTTACAATAGCGCTTGAACGCCATTTTCTTAAAAACGGCTCTAAATGTTTCAAAGAAAATTGCCATTTAAATGAGGTTTGACTGTTCTTTAATATTCTTAAAATAATATTTCCGTTCTTATATTACGAAACCGAAAAATTAAGAAAATGACAAAAAAATGTGCTTTGGGCGGCAATAGATGGCAGCTGGCAAGAGAATGTGGCAAGTCCGAACAGTTAGCAGAAACCAAAGGAAATAGAAAACGAATACAGGAAAGTCTATGCCATGAGTGAGAATTATTCAGCTCATAGTGCGCTATTGTTGACGTTAATAATCATTTCGATACATGGGTGAACTATTATTTCTCGTCAGAAGTACACAAAGCATAAATGAAACCACTTGCCTGTTTGTGTTGTTCTAAATTGAAATGTTTTCGTATTTTGATAGAAGCATCAGGTTGCCAGAAGTACATAAATGCCTGTATAAGAAATATTCCCGCTTGAGAAATGTCAAAAAATTGCAATTGAATCAAAATATGAGAGTACATATTCATAATGATTTAGCATGAGGTAAATTTTCTATTTATTTGTAAAATATTGGAAAAGGAAAATGTGCAAGTTAATGGTGAAGGCAGAATCTCATTTACTCACGATTTTTGTACAATTGTCAAGAATATAAACAGTATGATTAATTATTTTTTCCTAACAAAGAATTGTCACTCCAACAAATCAGTATGTGGATCCTGTAAATATAAAGATCATTCATATGATGCCTGGTAAAATTAAAACATATTTTTCAAAAGATATTGTTCTTCATAATGTTCAATGTGTGCACTCTACTGTTGAATTTTTGAATTCTATTGAAACACCTGGGGTACCATTCAATAAGCTATACTCAAAAGGAGTTTATTTTCTTTAACTAAGGCATCTTGATGAGCGACAGTTGTGAAATGGTACGAGACTGAAAGTGAACGGGAAAAAAAGTTTGTTGAATGTGAAATGCCAACTGGTTGTGAGAAAACTGCAATCTGTATTAATACCAAGAATTCCCATAATGCGTATTGATTTCAATTTCAAATTAAAAAACAACGTTTCCCATTAAAATTTTCATTTGAAATTAAAGTATATAAATAAATAAATAAATCATGTAGGGATGGATAGTGCTTTGCATGTAGACCTGCTTAAGAGTCTCTAGTAATAATAATTTATTTAATGTTTTGTGAAAAAAACTGTTATTATAGTTATAAAAAAGCACCATGCATTGTGAATTAATAAATGATAAATTTAATGGAATTCAATTTTTTATGTTTACATTTGTGTTTATTATTTATTTTGTATTGTAGCAAAAATATTGCACAGAAATAACATATTTTCATTAAACAAAAAGTACACACTAATTGACAATGATTGGTGATAGATTACCAATTTATATTTTAATGTAAAACACTAAAAGCCCATAAATGTATAGGTAATGTTAATACTAATTTAAAGTCAATACAAAGTTCAGTTTTCAAATAAATAAAGGATATAAAAAGGAGCTGAGAATTCTAATTTTCTTATTAATATATGCACTAACATTAGTCATTATTGTGTCCATTACTATTATGTAAATGAGAGCACAAAAATTTAAATTGAAGACTTGAAATCATAGTCCTATGCCAGATTTTGTCCAAAAGCTAAATGTAAAACTGTGTGGCCTGCAGGTTTAAAATGTGTGTTCCTGTAAATAGTGAATTAAATTTAGGCAGACAGAAGAGTATTACAGTAATTTCAGATATAGATTCCAAATAGTTGTATGTTCGAGTTCCATTTTTCCTTACAACTGACTTTTAGCATGAAATGGTGTAGGACTGTATTCCCTTTCATGCATGCTCAAATTCAGCGAAATACATGCATAGGCATTCACAACTACAATTAGCAGAATGAAGAAAAATAAGTCAACCACTGGCAGTGGCAGATCTAAACCGGCAGTGGCAGTGGGTGAGATGTGGTCACAACACCAAATGTGGAAACATACTTGTTCAAGATGCAATGAAAGTTCGGAGAAAAAGGGTTTTTGCTGTTTGAAAACACTCACTTAAGTCAGGTTAGGTTGGGTAAATCAGGTTAACACCCAGTGAAGTAATCCATTACAGGCAAATACATATAATTAATTGAAATCAATTGTGCAAAATTTTCACATGGGATCAGCTAATGACAGTTTCAGAGAGAATCGTGTAAGTTTTCCGTGAAAACGTTTTCCAAGGGAAATAATTCATCTATCCGCAATCTTACATGCTGTGCACATCGTGTACAAGCTCTTTCGATTTCATTGTGAACACATCATGTGCATACAAGGGTACATTCATTTGAGCCAAACTATACATTCGGTACACAAAAATTCATATCGTGGCAAACTCTCGTACACATCCGTACATTAGAGATGCGCACTCCATATACGTATGCGCGTACGATCGTGCACATAGGCGTACATGCCCATTTTCGCCAGGGCAGGTGATATTATATTCTTTTTATCCGAGAATACAGGAAAAAATAAAGAGAATTTTCGAACATTTATCATCACAATCAACTTAAACTTTCAGTTCCAATTCATGAAACAATTCTTGTGGTAATTCTTACCACATTCTATTGAACATAGAATTTGAATTTAATGAGGTAATTTATCAATGATTGACTGTAACTCCAATTGGTGGTTCACTTAATTCAGTGTTTCCAGAAATTGTTATGCATAGACTTGAAGAATCAAACCTACCTTCTGTTAAATTGTTTTACTACAAAAGATATGTGGATGACCTATTAATTATAGTTGATAAAAATGACACATAAAATTTGCTCAACATGTTTAATTCTTGTGATGAATCTATCCAATTGACTTAAAAAAATAATCAATCAATAAACTTCCTAGATATCAAGATCAAACATGGTAATGGAAAAATATCAATAAATTGGTACAGAAAAAGTAATGCTGCTAATCGTTTCCTTAATTATTTACCTAAACATTCCATACAGCATAAAAGGGGCATTATTTATGGCCTCATAGATAGAGCAATAAAATTATCCCATCCCATCCACCAGGAATGTCAAATAAAAATAGAACATGATATATTAATTTAAAAAAAATCCTGTTGAGTTTATAAAAAAAAGCACACAAAGAAGAGGAGAGCAATACTAATTGGAATGTCCCGATCAACCCAATTCTGAAACCTTCCGGTCAACCCAATTCTGAAACCTTAGATGTAAATAAAAAAAGCTATAGTTTTGCCTTAAGTATTACTCGTTCACTTTACATTTGCAGACGGAGCGCTGCGATCTGTTTACATGAGGTCACCGCCGACTGAATGAGAAACGCGCGTCTGCAGTAGACACTGACCGTTTAATATGATATAGATGGCAGTGAGCAGCACACAGAACCCCGGCGGGGGAAGAACATAACTAGCGTGTGGTGTGATCTATTTTATTGTCGATTTCCTTAATCATTTAAGAGTGCGACTCCAGCTCACTGTCAGAAAGGCATAATTCGTCAGCTGTGTCTGTAACGCTTGTGCTGCCTTCGGAGACAGTTGATTGGGCAGATGTTGATTGACATCGGGGCCATTCGTGTATTCTCGGTTGTGTGTTCGGGCGTTCACTTTCAAAACAACGTTAGTTCCTAATTCTGCTGTCTGCAAATGTAAAGTGAACGAGTAATACCTAAAATTACTAACAGAATCATAAACAATTTAACCCGTCAAATTTAGAAGACCCGAAAGTCAAATTTAGATATAATATCTAGACATATATTAACAAACAAACAATCTTATTAGAAATGTTAAAGATGTAATTCCAGCTTCTGAGGTGGAAAACATATACTGTGCCAAGATTGCGACAAATTATGTATTGGCCAAACAAAATGTAGAAAAATAAAGAATACACAAACATAAAAATAACTTAAGAGGAATTCATGAAAAAATTAAACCCAATTTCAAAGCACAGAATTCAGCATTCACTTAAATTTGATTTGGAAAATCCATCAATTTTAGACAAAGAGCCAAGAATATATGTCAGATTAAGTTCACTAATGTTATTTAGCAAAATTAATACAATAATAAATTCAAATCAAAGTGTAATGTTCTTGCCTCCTGGTATGATCATATTTTGAATAAAGTAAAAAATCATCACAATTTTTTTTTAAAACATCATAAGATGAGTCTCTCTTCATAATTGTATTTTGTATTTGCAGGTGTTGCTGGTAATTTTATCATTAATAAATATTATTGTTATTTGTAAAATGATTTTGCAGTATTTACCGAATCTATGCCTTAAGATAATTTCTTTTTATAGTTTTCAATATCTTATGTTTTAAGACAATCAGTAGTACTGTTTAATATGCAATCAGTAAATTGAATTTGATGTAATTCCAATTATAGAAATATCTCGTTTTTATTGGAAGCACAACGTTCCACAAATTGTTTGCAACAACAGGTACACACATGTATTACATCAAATACAATTGATTGCATATTAAACAGTACTACTGATTGTCTTAAAACATAAGATATTGAAAACTATAAAAAGAAATTATATTCATACACAGTAGAAAACATTAACCACATTGAGGTAAAAATTAGCACACGATAGCATATTTTATTTGCATATTGCAAGAATGTTAACTAGTAATGGAGTATTTTGAAGCATTCATTAATAAAACTTGAAAAATTACCTAACGTGGTAAAATACTTCAGTTAAAACAATACCAAAAACATCCATTTGGAAACCTGTCACAGCGTATTGCATGTAGTACAATCCAATTAACATATAGGTCTACACTAGTCATAATAACTCAAATATATCTTGGTTTCTTGATAGTCATGGGAAATTATTCTAAATTTTAATTTTTAAGAAAATCATTAGTTTAAAAAATAAATGCCTCCAATGTATCTCCAATGTACGGATGTGAACAAGAGCTTGCCACGATATGCGTTTTTGTGTACCAAACTTGTAATTTGGCCCAAATGAATGCACACTTGAGCTGTACATTGGAACGTACATGATGTCGCGTGTACACGACGTACAGAACGACGTGTACCGTTACCAATTAATGTGTGCACCTAGGTTACGAAAACTAACCTAACCTAAAATATTTATAATGGAATACGTTTCAGTAGAAAATCTTTCACGATTCTGCCTAGATTTTCTTCCGGAAAAAATTATCATGAGAACCGAATGTTTCTCAGAGATACATTTTATACTGAAGGTTTCACAAAAAATATCCAAACAGAATTGTGCAAAAGATTCACTACTGAAACTGTACCACTTGAATGTTAAATACGTTATAGCAGATAATATAATTTCTAACAAAATTATATTATCTGCTATAGAAAACTTATCACACGAATGAAATCATATTTTCTCTGTATAAATATAAATGCTGTTGTTTCATTGAAATCAACACGCAATTTTCGAAATTGACCAAATCACTGCCAATGAACTGGTGGAACTTAAGAATCTTCATAGTGTGGTCGATATGTTAACACCAAGCATTTGAATATCGTAGTTCATACTACACTGTATATACCTTTCCTTTCTATCACATCAATAATCAGATTATGTCCACTCGACACGTTGGAGAAGGTAACCCTAAAGTTTGGTCCACTCTGAACAGAATCCACGCCGTGCCCCGACCTCTCCAACCCATTCCAGGTCCATTCACTGGGTTCTCTGATCCACCCCCGCTGAGCTTCTGTTTTATTCCCATTGCGAACGTAAATTTAGCAACAATTAAAGAAACATATTTGCTTACCATTAAACATGATTGTGTTAAGATTATTTCATGCGTTAACTCTTTACGGGCCACCAATGACGATACGAAACGTTTGTTTACCATTATAAGTAGGGAGCGTATTTCTATGATTTTGCATATTTTTCTCCATTGCTTCAGGGCATCGCTAAGAGTAATTTCTTGACATTTGGTTGCAATTGGATGCTTTGTAGCTTAATTTGTTAGTACATATTTGTGCAAATTTCATCGATTTTTCCTGTTGGAGCATATTCGTGTAATTATGGAAGCATATTTTCCATATTTCGTTAAAATAGAGAAAACGTTTCGTGTTTTCATAGAAATTATTTGTGAACGTTCATTGTTGGGAAAGGTTGTCACCAGGAAGTCTTCGTGCGTGCCACAATTTTCTTTTTCTTTTTTCTTTTCTATAGGTGATAAAATACTTCTGAAAATGAAGGATATTTCTGATATATTTTTTAACCAGACAGAAAAAAGTGAAAGAAGGCCTACAATGTAGGTTAGTAAATGTAGGGTAGTAAATGTAGGCCAGCTTCAACAACCCGCCGAATTCAATCATAGGAAATCAAATTAAAATTAATACAAAATGTGTTTCGCCCAACGGACCACTTGTAAGAATATGAATACAGTCTTTAGAGTTCTTCATTAATATTATATACGGGGATGCTCAGCATCTCAGCGTCCCCTGACGCTACGCCACTGCCAAATACTAACCAAACCTAACCAATACTAACCAACTTTGTGTGGCTTTTGTAAAAACGGTTTCAAACTAAGGGTACAAGAGACGTGGACTAGTACAGTATTTACAGGAACAAGGCACGAAGTGAAAAACACGTACTGCTAGCTGCTGTACAGACCACCACAACACGGATTTTCACCAGGGTAATGTACATACGAAAAAAACAATATATCATTAAATAAAAATAAGATGAATTGTGCAATTGCACTGTTTGTTGGTATAATAACATTTTTCAAAGCAGTCACGGACCGCACAAAAAGATCCGGCGGCCCGCATGCGGCCCGCGAGCCGCCAGTTCCCTCACCACGAAGTCCCTGACCTAAACCATAAGTAGGATTTTTTTCAAAATGGATAATCCTCGGTCGATCTGACGCGACATGAAGCCCTGTGATTTTCAAATACAGTAATCCCTCGACATTCGCTATTCGCGAGTTCCGAACATTCGCGATTAGAGAAATGCTACCGGTTTTAACATTCGCGACTTCAATATTCCCGAGTGCGTCTTCTGCGTGTCATACTTTTTTTTAAGCAAGCACATTCATTTCCATAATCAGTGTCATCTGGGAAACGAAGCACGGGATCTCAAAGCATCACTTTCTGCAAAAATATCAAAGTTGGAATGTGAATTCACATTAATAGAATTCAGTGACGTGCATTCCATGGAATGAAGGGAATGAGTCATTCCCCTAAGCAAAGCACAGAAAAATCCTTTCTATATTTAAAATATTCTTTGCTTATGGCCAGAGCAAAACTGTTTACTCAACTCAGAGTCTGAGCTACGTACTAGTGGTTGAACCGTAACAATCGATGTTTTCAAAACGGTGTGTAAATTCGTCTCGTGACGTCAGCGAAGCTTCGTTCTTCGAAGGTGCAGGCGCTCGTCATGCCTCATGCAAAGTCGGGTCGGTCCGTGAGGGCGCGAGGATAATGAATATGAGAATTCGTTCCGTTGTGATCGACTGGTAGCAATTTCAAGTTCGAAATAATTTATTATTTTGGCTTTTTGAGGGTATTTTACGTACGTGCTAACTACATTATAATGCAATGAAAGTATAAAGCACCTAATAACATCGAGAACGTTTATATTAAGTTAAAGAAAGTATTATAAACAAACTAATTCTTTGCGTACTGTTCTGCAGTTCTCCCTTGCGAGAAGGGAATGCAATCGGTGAACACATTCCCCGCAGTAGTCATGGCATCTAGCGAGGAAAGTGGGAACAACCCGCGTTGACAGGCAGAGCCGACCACGCGGTGCAACGCCCACGGATCTCTTACGATAATCTCCGTTTCCGGTGGTACATTCGAAGTAGGCACGATCAACTTTCATAAGAATAAAACATTACTGATATTTCGAGGAATCGCCGCACATGAGAATTGCAGACGGACGTCTGGAACGTATTCGCCTTTATGCTATTATGAGATGAATGCTACCAGGATTGTTACCAAAAATAATACCAAAAATACCAAGTTGATACCAAAAATAATACAATATTTGCACTCAGCCAAAACAAGAAATATAAGATGCAAGAAAGAGAACTAACAGGACGTAAAATTTGTCCGAAGAATTTAAACCGCAGAGCATCCAGAGAATGTGAAAAGTGCAAGAAAACAGTAGAACGGACATCATATCCATTGTATTGGTCGTGAAAAACATTATTACTGAACTCTGTAGATACATTTTCAAATTAACATTCACCATATGAGCCATTCCACGTCAAATCGCACAAGAGTTGACACGACATTTTTTTAAATGCACGATATTTTTCTTTCTTAAATCTGGACATCAAAAAAAGAGACACGTATTTTTTTATTTGCCTGAAAATTGATTATTTGTGTAGTTATGGCTATATTAAATTTTGGAATTTATAGGTACTTCACAAAATAAGGTCAATTGTTGCTCCGAATGTACTGACTATAAAAATTTCTGGTTTGTTTTATTTAATACTTTGAAATGTGTATTTTATTCCCCTGTAAATAATTTTTACAAAAAATATTTTTTTCATTTTAAAAAATTCATTTTTTTTCAAAGAAAGTAAAATTTCTATATCAACTCGATGAGATAAAAATTTGAAAAAAATATAGGCGTGTTCTTTGTTCAATTTTCTATAAAATACAACAAGAAAAAAGTGGGCACTCCACATATACAGTTCTAAGAAAATCAATTGTAAGTATGAGGGCGCCCTCTGCCTACCCATGTACTAACGAATTGTGTTCGGCCAGTCTTTGATGCAAGTGCTGAAGAACTAAAAAAAGAATGACCGTCTGCCTGATAAGGGTTTTAAGAGTTATTAGTATTTCAGATGTTCACTCTGCCCCCAGAATGTATGACACTGTGTCATACATATTTTTGTGGGTAACATCGTGGGTCACCTATGTTCTTATGGGTGAGAGCGAAACGAATTGAAATACGAGCCATTCCACGTCAAATCGCACTCGAATTCACACGACTATTTAAAAAAATAATTGACACGAATATATGGCATTCATTCTGGACAACAAAAAAAGAAACACGTGTTTCTTTATTTACCTGAAAATTGTTCATTTGTGTAGTTTTGCCTATATTAAATTTTGAAATTTACGCATAGTTTGCAAAATATGATTAATTGACACTCTGAATGTACTTAACATAAGAAATACTGGTTTGTTTCGTTTATTTTTTTGATATGTGTATTTTATTCATCTGTAAATTACTTTCTCAAAAAATAAATATTTCATTAAAAAATTGTAATTATTTTTAAAAAACGAAAATTTCTTTGTGAACTCTCTCAGACGAAAATTTGAAAAAAAGGCATATTTCTTGTTCAATTTTCTACAAAACATAAGAAAAAAGTGGGCGCTCAACACGCACAGATAAAAAAATCTATTGTATGGTATTCGGGCGCGTGGTTCCTGCCCCTGCACTAACGAATTGTGTTCGATCAGTCTTGGATACTAATGCCGACGAACAATAAAAAGAATGTCCCTCTGCCTGATTTGTGTTTCAAGAAACATTAGTAAATCATATGTTCACTCTTTCCCCAGAAGGGATAGGTGACAGCAAAACGAATGCTTTTTCTCGTGTCAGAAATTTCCTCGAATTTTACTGCAGAGTCCCTTTGCGTCCTAGGGACGGGGTGCCATCCTGACCGTGCTCGTGAAATACCATCGACCACTTGTCAAGGGACATGGTAAAATTTTCTCAACATTACTCGCAATACGCAATACTTATGAAGACAAGAGTGCTAGTATTTGTTCTGTGGATCGTGTGTGCATTGTGCAACATGAGTGGCGATTAGCGTATGAGATACATGTTTCAATCCATTTAAACTTTCTGATCACGATTTTTAAAAAAGAAAATTTCCAAGACGCGTAAACCACGATTTGCTGGTGAATTTACAGGAGTCATTAGATTGGTGAACTTGTGATTCATTTCGGAAAAAAGGGAATCGGCTTCCAAAACTGAAGATAACGTCGAGATCAGTGGCTCCCGTGGCATTAACGAAAGTAGCGGAACGTCCAGTGAAAAAAGTAGAAATCAAGGAAGTAACAATTTAAGCTCTTCAGATAGTTCGTCAAGTGTCTGCGAAATGAATAAAGAGAAGATAAACATGAGTTTAATTGCAATATGAGAAATCCCCGCCAAGAAAAGAAAATTGGAACAAAATGGCATCCCCATGAGAAATTTTAGAAAGTACAGAGTGCCAACACAGATACATTTTTTCACATTGAAGATACTTCGACGTCCATCGAAAAATCAGACAAAGATACTATTTAGTAACTTAACGATTACTTTGACTCAACAGATGACATGACGTTGAAAATTTAAATTTTGACAATTTTTTAAACTTGGACATACAATAAAATTAAACGACTTTTGCAGCAACCGAACGCATGATAAAAGTGTCTAAAACGTTGTCTGAAGAAAATGGAATTTTGTCCAGAACTGAAGTAGATTCGGTAAGGCATTAAAACTGTGCATTGTGACGAAAGTTCAGGAATTCTATGGTATGTAAGTACTTGTGAGTTGTGAGAGACCAGAAAATTTCAAAATGTCAGTCAAAACCTGAGTCAAGAATCCGCCATTTAATTATTTATAAATTTATTGATTATTTATAAATATATTAATATTAATTATATATTAATACACATAAATATTATTATTTATAAATTCAATCATGAAGTTTCACCACCTCAAGAAGAACTTAAATTACTGCTTCATCCAAAGAAACCGACGACAAGTAACGCAAAAAACGTGTCTATTGCAGCAATCTATTACACACTGGTTTATAAAATATTAATATCTTTTAAAGTTACCGAGATCCCACTTTGATTTTTTCTGGAGTTATTATAAATACTCTAGTGCGTTTATAAATATTTTTTAAACATTTTTAGCTTATCGAGTTTACAAAAATATTCAATTTTCAAAATTTCAGTTTTTGAAAAACAATTGAAAATTTAAAAATTAAATATTTTGCAAAATCTTAAAAATTAAACATGTTTTTAAGTTTCGAATGGAATTTGAACGGAATTTCTATAATTGCTGTATTCAAATATATGATATTTTTAAGTTAGTGATGCGCGTCATTTTTAGCAAATTTCATTATACAATATTTCCGAAAATAATAAAGTTAGAAAAAAAATAAAAATACACGTGTTCACTTATTTCATCCATATAATAAATAGAAAAAATTAGAAAATAAATAAAAATATGAAGGTCAAATTTTGGTCTTTTTTGTGCGATTTGACGTGGAATGGCTCATATATTAAAGTTTACGCACTTATTGTTCATTTTATGAAAGAAAAAAAAATGCTTTAATGGGTTTTAAAAATTTGTTAATAATTTTAAATAACTAAGTACTCGATAAATAAGGTTAAGTTGTAAGTCACATAAATACCGAGTTATATTTGTTTATAATGTTTGAAGGCATTTAGCCAAAGAAATTTTCCCTGGGGTCTGTTTACTTCCGGGCGACCATTTACGTTCGTATGCAAGACGCCCGGGTTAATATTCACATTTGGTATTCATCATCTTTAACTGTTTTACGTTTTTTATACATTGGACTTCAAAAGTGCTTCGCCTACTAAAATTATCACCGCACGCCACTGATAGAATAACACTATAGTGCAATGATTCAAGTCACTTGCGTCAAATTGGAGGTAAGGGTTTTGGCCAGAAAAGACGTTCAGGATCTCTGCAATTCTCATATCATCTCTCAATTCTCTCACTGAAGAGGAGCTTGGAAAAATCATCAGTGGAGAAAATCTCGAACGTAATGATGAAGTAACGGATGTGAAACTTCATCCTGGAGCAACTTCAATGTGAAAACTGTTAATGACGTTCTAAAAATTCAACTAACTCTGGAGGAAAGGGCATTCGAATGTGATCCGAACATGGAAATAACTTCGAAATCTGTGAGAGAAATAGAAACAGCAACTCTTGCATATTTGGATAGAACGACGAGGAGGGTGATGAAACAAAAATTAACCAAATCATTTACCCGATCACTTTCAACTTTGAAATAATTTAAAAACATTGTTTTATTTCTTCTCTTTGGGATGTTAATTGTGAATTTCGTGTGTAGTAGTGCTTACTCAGTTCTTTTTCAATTGTTTGACATTTTTTTCTTTCTTTTTAAAATAGTTTTTCGATATCCAGGAACCTAACCCACTTTTCTTCATTACAAGATAGACTCAACATTCGCGACGTTTTTGGGACCCTAACTCTCGCAAATGTTGAGGGATTCCAGTAAGTTCTTTAAAACTTGGGGTTTTTTTACATGCAGCCCCTGGGACATTTTCAAAATATTCTCAAAAACGGCTCCCAATTTTTTCTTTATTTTGGTTCGAAAGAATAGAGTAAAATACATACACAATATAAACATGGCATAGACAAAGAATAGAGTAAAATACACAATATCCGTTTTTTATTGTTACCTCTGAATTTTCGAAAACTTCAAAATTTTGATTTTTTTCTGCTTATTCCTATTTTACAAAAGTGAAGCCAGATTTTTACTTCAAGTAAAATTTTTTCTCTAAAGTTCTTTCATGAAGGCCATGTACATTTTTTTGAAAATTGTAATAGATTTCACGCAATATTGCGTACAGTTTATGCAATATTAAAAAATTACAAAAACATGAGTTTCTCAAAAACGGCTCCAAATTTTGATGAACGTTGTTAGTAGAGCCATCTAGTTGTAAGTTTATGAAACTCTGATAGATTATTAAGGAGCATACATATATTATATTGAACAAATATTTAATAAAAAAATTATTAAATATAATTTTACCTGTTCAATTTAATTTTAGATCAACATTTGTATGATCTAATGAAATCTTTATATTGAAAGTAGTGATTTTGATTACTGTAGTGGCCATCGTTTCCTTTTCCTTTCCTTGGTTTCTGGTGGTGTCTTTTCTGGTCGATGTAGTGTGCGTGTATTCACTGTGAGCAGACTGTGAGGAATATCGGTGTCCAAGATGGTATGTAATATCGCTTTTATATCAATATCATCCTATTCTGTATTATTATGCGTATTACTTTGAACGATAAATATTTATTATATGAGCCTTTGCATGTCAATACTGCATTACGTTTGTACGTATATTTGGGTTTTCACATATTTGAAACATGCCTGTTTTATCAGTCACCTGGATTAGTTTAGAAAATATTGCTTTTGTATCATTTCTGGAACTACAATATACTTCGTCTTCAACAGTACAGCTAAAAAATCCAGGAATGCATTTTTTGGCTTTGTATTGCTCTATTCTAATGTGCAATACATTCTTCTTGCGGGGTCGCTTCCAAGGCAATTGTTTCAGGGAATTAATCTGGAAAAAACTGTCTTAATTTTGTGTACCAGGGCTTTTCGTGTATTCCTGACAATGTTATTTACACCTGATATTTATATTTTAAATTTTTAACTTATAAAAAGTGTATTTACTTTGCCCTTCGTTTGTTAGTCCTTTCTTTGCGTAAAAACACATGTATTGGCAACAACTTTGAAAGCAAATTGGTCTTGTACTCCAGAATATTTGTTAATAGTGTTATCTTAAAAGAATTTCTGATATTACTTGGGTTCCATATCGGCACATATGCACCTGCCAAAAATATTTTGGCAGATACATACGTGATTAGTATTGTAACAGGTGATGTGGTAGAATACATAGTGTGAATTCCCAAAAACATGCTAGACATGCAAAGGAAAATGGAGCACATTGAAACGGCTATTTACATTCACTGTGTAGAGAGTCGGTAGCATGTGCAATAGTAACTCCAGAGTATGCTGATTTCTTAATTAGCAGGCCTTGGGGACAGTCCTCCTCTAAATAAATAAAAATTGGTAGATTGTGAGGAAAGATTAAATTTAATTGGTAGGTTTTGTTGAGTAGAACGGTACAGAATATATGAATTGTCATGTGAAGAGAAGAGTAGCAAATTTAAACTGCTATTTACGTTTTTTTGTTTATAGTCTGTAGCATGTGGAATAGTAATGCCCAAGTTTGCTGGTATTCTCAATATGTCAGGAACATTTATCTAAATTATCTATGAAAAGTAAGAATTATGTTTATAACAAATTGTTTAAAGCAGTTGAAGATTTCCTCTAGTCTCATCCATTGAAGGAAATTTTTATTTAATATTATATGGAAATAGTTAAATTTAAAAACCTTTAAATGGTCATTGGTTAAAAAAAATGTTGACTGACTACAGTGCATAGACCAAGCTACTTATTAGTGATGGTGTGTTAAATACCCCCAGTTTTAGATCTATAAAAGATAAATTATATCCATTTCAGCCTCTTAAAAACTTTCTACATGGTCAGCAGTGAATTAAATAATACCTAGATCCAATTGTTAAGCTGTAATGATCCTTGGGAACAGCTGGGAATTTTTCTAGTCCACTTGTATGAATAAACATTGCATTTGTCAGTCAAAATAATGAAATTGTGAATATAGGTGGTGTCAATTTTCCCAATAAACGGTCATAATAAGTTAGAAATTTTTGTAATGGTTTTTCCCTTCAGATACCAATTAACCATCTTGCTTCATTTTTCAGTCGTTGGTAATTCCTGAAAAATTTCAACACATTCTTCGTGTTATGAACACGAATATTGATGGCAAACGTAAAGTAATGTTTGCCATGACTGCAATTAAGGGAGTTGGCCGTCGTTATGCTAACATTGTGTTGAAGAAAGCTGATATTGATTTGGATAAGCGTGCTGGTGAATGTACTGAAGAGGAGGTTAGTATGTAAATAAGCCTATTTTTCTTCAAGGAAGTAAATGGTCACATTCCTTTATTGAATATATGGTGAAGCTATCTGGTTTCTGTAGTGTGCCAAAGCATATATTTTTCAAAATAGTTTTTGCAAAATAATTTCATCCCAAATGGGGAGGATATTCAAATTCATTCATTGTATGCAAATTGATTTTGTTTGGCTATACTGCGATTTTTGTAGGAAGAGCTCTCAAGATAAGTCAAATCCCATCTTCGCGATGGAATATGTCACGGCATTTCGTATCATTCACAGTCGTTCCGCTAGATTTCGCACAATCGCGACCGTATGAAGCAGTACTTGCGATCACGCGACTTCTACCGGCAAGACCGAGAAAAGACGCGAAATGCCGTGACATATTCCATCGCGAAGATGGGATTTGAGATATCGTGAGAGCTCTTCCTAGAAAAATCGCAGTATAGAGTTCAGTCAGATGTTTGTAGAAGGTGGAAATTAAATTTCTGCCATCATTGCAAAGCAGAGGACTTAAACAAAAACATTTAATCATACACTTTTTTTAATAATTTGTCTTGTTACATATCTTTTATGGTGCCGAAAGTAATACAACTTAATTTTCCACAGAAAATGAAATCTCCCTTAAACTCCATTGAATTCACGAGATCTGTGTTTTGAATACTACTCAATTTAAATTTATGATTTCAGGTGGAGAGAATTGTTACTATTATGTCAAATCCACGACAATATAAAATTCCCGATTGGTTCCTCAACAGACAAAAGGATATTGTTGATGGCAGATACTCACAGGCAAGTCAGATTCCTTGAGACAAAAGGACTTGTTTTCGAATCTTGTCCTGATGGCACTGAATTGTTAAAAATTTTCAATTTATTAACTTCTGATGTTGGCCCCATTTTTAGTTGACAGCTGCTAACTTGGAAGGCAAGCTTCGTGAAGATCTTGAGCGACTGAAGAAAATCAGAGCTCACAGAGGAATGCGTCACTACTGGGGGTGTGTATAGTTTCTTTACCTTAATTAACATATGCCTGGCATAAAATTTGAGTCATGATGTGGAATTTTGTTTTGTTTCAGTCTGCGTGTGAGAGGTCAACACACCAAGACAACTGGACGTAGAGGAAGAACTGTTGGTGTGTCTAAGAAGAAGTAAACTGCATCTCGTGAAAATGTATTTAATTGTTCCGTGTTTGGAATAAATTTTCAAAAAAAAAGGAATATTTTAGTTGTCTTCTAAATTTCTTCCCCTGGCTGAAGCCTTGTTTTACAGACCTGTACAGAAAGTGATGTATAAGGGATGTTCTATACTGAGTTTGTTTCAAAACTGGATGAATAAAATCCACAATTTTACTCAGTCATTTCATTTTCTGCATGTAATGGTGATAAAATTTCCCCTGGGACATTGCCAAAAGCACTTAAGATCAAACAGGTGAGCATCACACCTGTTAACTTAAGTTAGGTCGTTTTATGACAGCATCAGAAAAGGTTAAGGAAAGTTACACCAGGAGCATGATACTGGGGCTGGATGAAATTGGTAGCAAAAAAAATTAAGCTTTACTACAGAAATAACAACCTGTCTGGTGGGTTCCTTTTCTATACCAATGGAAAGTAACTAAAACAGGCTATTAAATTTTGAATTCATCATTGGGTGAAGCTGAAAGTACTTTAAAGATAATTATTTTAAGGTAGTGGTACATGATAAACTTTAATAAGGGAGTGAACATTGACAAAAAAATCTATTGATAATGCTTAGTGGAATGTTGGAGCAGAATGAAGTAGATCTGAAGTCGGCTTTTGTGTATTTTACATAACCCTTTGTATCAGGGCAATTCGGCTGATGTGGGGTAGTGGATATGTCCAGCGTTGCCAGACATTCCAGGATTTTAATAAAGATACCATATACCAGGATGATGTATGATTTAAGATTAATTTTTTTTTCCCCTAATAATTTAATCATATCACCAACATTACAAATAACTATGAGATTGGTGAAAATGCTGCCATAGGATGGTCCTTTTCTAGCATGTGCTGTAGTAGGAAACAATATGACCAAGCTTTTTATAAAATTAATCGATATTGAGCTAAGTTTAACGAACTTATTGTGCATGTTTAAAACATAAGAGTTATAATATGAACAATTTAAGTAAATTGACATTGGTACCAGGAATTTTTAGTGAAAGTACCAGGATATTTGAAGTTGGGATATACATTTGATAGTCTGGCAGCGTTGCATGTATCTGGAAAGCATGGACCCAAGCGTCTAGGATGATGTGTGGCGAGTGTCTGCCCCTTCATGCCACAGTGAAGTGGAAATGGCACTGCTTGAGTAACATATATATGCCTCACATGTATGCTCCTATGCCACCCAGACACTATTAATGAAAAGATGTTGGGAAGCCAATCTTGTGACCCACTGAACCAAGCTTGTTACTGTGCTTTCCTAGGTTGGCATGATAATTAAATTTTACTATTATTGACAAATTAATTACAAGTTACAGGGAGATAACCTACCTCATGTCCAAATTATATTTAATAATTTGTCAAACAATTTATTGTGTTTCATGTAGGCCTACATTTAAAACTGGAAAGCCAATAACAATATATGCTCCCTGGCACAAGAGACACTTTATCATTACAAACTAACACTTCAGTACATGCTGCAGAGTTGAATTTTTCGTGCCTCTGAATTCCTCATGCTGGTCAGTACACAAAGATAAAGTTTAGAAGGATAATGGAAAAAACCTTCAGTTATGGGAAAGTACTGAAACCTTTGTAACAAGGAATTAAATCAAGGCCAAAACATATTCTAACATTACAATCACAAGTTCAAAAACTGAGAGTCCTGTTGACTGCTCCTGAAGCAACAAAGATAAATATTTGAGTACTGTGTTAATTCATAACAGTTTTAGACTAAATTTGGAATTTTTAAATATCTAACAAGAGCAGGAAAACAAAACTCTTGGATTGTAGATGTTAATTCTAAAAAATTTTCAAATATCTATTTAAAGTGGTGTACATAAGACATTCCACTTGTGGACCATGGATATAATTTTTATTATAGCCTACAGAGTCCTCATAAAGGTCTCCTGGGACTTTTCATGTTAGCACCTCATTCACAATTGCAATTTTTGACCTTTTAGAGTAATATTATACAACCTTTAAAAAATGTTTACATCCTGTTGTTTAGGGCAGACATCTAATTCGTAACAAGCTCAAATGCTAAATGCACTTTTGTAGAAACCCATTAAGTACACTAGAACATGGATGTACTTGCACTAACGTGCCACTGTAAATCTGAGCCTCCCTACGAGATCCTGAAGAAGAAGCTGACAAAATAAGTACGATCAGGTAAACTGGTGAGGATATCACGATGGTGGTAAATGACCAGTTATTAATTTTAAAACATAAAAGGAGAAGCAACAGTTTAAGTGCTAAGTGATCACTTTAATCTGTTCTTAAGTATCAACGGATCTGATTTAAATAACAAATAAGGACTTACAAGAAACAATTTAAATGGCAAGTCTTATCTAAAGAAATGTTGCAATAACTAAGCTTCACTACCTGGAACAAAATTATTTTATATAAATTTGAAAGCTTTAATTTGTTTACCTATGTTTTCTAACAAACATGCTTTCAGATATAAGTGCACATGCCGAGAAATAAGCCCCTGGAAAAAATAAGTTTCTATTGACCAGCCTAAAATAATGATACATTCCAAGTGTTCAGTGATGCTAGAATGTTGGTCTCCAAAAAGAAACTCCATATCCACTGAAAGTGGAGTTGCTAATTGCAAACACGTTTTGAGAATACTTATCTTTTTCCAACAAAAATGATACTTCTTTTGCCCCGGAGTTAATTTGTTTGTGTCAATGAGTCCTTCACTTTAAAAAATTCACAATTGTTTTGAATACTTAATAAAAATAACTACTTTCAAAATATTCCTCCATTTGATTATGCTGAAATGTAACAAATATTTATAAGAACTCTCACAATTTTCTTGAGCTTTACACCTTTCAAGCCCACCAACTGTAGGCAAGCTGTAAAACTATGAATTTCAAACTTCAAAAAACTAGTGGTGCTAGTGCGCTTTGCATTTTCAAAAATGCAAAGAGTTTAATGAAAATGAGACCTATTTAAAGAATGGTACAGACAATTCTTTTAAGCATCCCATGTTTTATTCATCAAAAAAATTTGGAGCTAGAAAAAATGAAATTTTCGGAAAATTGAACATGACCTTCTTTTAAAAAAGGTGATATTTTTAAGAACATATTTTGTTAGGGGCAAAAGTCTGTATCTTCAACTTTGCAGTTTTGACATGGTAACTTTTTGCAATTTTCGAAAAAAACAGTATTCACCAGAAATGGGACTAGCACCATATTGTTTATTGTCCCTTGACATACACGAGAAAATTTAAAGAAAAGATATGTAGTGTTTTTTGAGTTTTGCCATCAACCAATTTTTCAGTATCAAGGAGCCACAAAACATAGATTAATACCACACAACTTTAGAGTAAGTAATCTTACTAGTAATTATCTGCAGGAACAAGATTTATCCACTTTTAAATTTCCAGAATTTGGCAATAAGAGTTTTCTGTCGAAAATTCATCATTTCTAGTGCACAATTACAATACTTTCTCTCCTTACGAAGTAAGAGGAAGTAAAAATTAGCTTGTGAATGCACTTCAAAACTTGAATGAACACTTGAAAACGTGAATGAACTTCAAAACTAAATGTAGC
Organism: Acheta domesticus; assembly: GCA_031308135.1. Lineage (NCBI taxonomy): Eukaryota > Metazoa > Arthropoda > Insecta > Orthoptera > Gryllidae > Acheta > Acheta domesticus. The sequence continues at coordinate 96,390,858 of JAHLJT010003656.1, forward strand.
TAGTGAATGCACTTCAAAACTGTGTAATCCCGTAGAAACACAGCAGACTTAAAGAAATATATTCAAGGAATTTAAAGGAAAAATAAATGTATTATTTCTAAATTAAACTTGTTTAAGTGTATTTTTCTAAAATTAGAAATTGAGATAACATATTTAAGGCAGAGAAAAAAATTACAACACCCCAGTGTGGTGAAAAACACAAAAAAATTTCATATAACTGAGTACAACCATTGTAATTATACTAGTGTATTGAGCAATTTCAATGAGTATTCCAAACAAATTATTAACAATTTCAAAAATTATTTATTCAAGGCAATTCATTGTACAATCATTAAAATTGAGTCACTTCTTCAGAAGAACAAGCCAATAAATACCTCTGCTCCTTTCCAATTAATTTGCAGGATACAGAACATCCCCCAAAACGGTGTTACACACTAAAATAAATAAATCTCCCATATGAGCAATTCTGAACATCCAACTGATATTTGATTTTCAACTATTTGAACACAAGTAGCATCCTATTCCAGAGCTTTTTTCAAACTTCACCTATTTTCACCTACATAAACTTTTCACAGAATAAATCAGTCTGAAATAATTTGAAATTTGTCACACTAACCAGCAAAATATGCATGTAGAAAGCACGACTGTTAGCATTCTGGAAGGTGAAAGTTCGGATGCACTGGCAATGCCTGGTTTTAAAGTTGCACGTGGAAACATGGCACATAGTTCTTCTCCTGTAAGATTAACAGCACAAACTGTCTGAACTTTCACTAGATCTCGCAAGATACTGATTGGCAAGTAACATGGAACCCCACTGCAAGTATTGTTCTCTTCTGAAGAAAGAAGTCTTTCGTGAAACTCATACAACTCTTTAAAATGATGATCAGGAGGGGCTGGCAAGCCCAACCATCCTAAGTGTGTGCAAGAACATGAGAAAGTATTATTTCCTATGAGCATCAAAGCCCCACTTTGTATGTAGTCCAATAAACTAACATGTAGAGACCCGATATCCGCAATCCCAATATAATTGTTTTGAAAAGAATATATCACTTTATCCCCCAACTCTTCTTCCATCAGTGTTGGACCTATCCGCTCCAATGCTTCTGTTTGCAGATATGTAAAATTGTTTTCATTTATTATCACTTCACGAGCAAGAATATTAAATGCATTTGGCATTACTACGTTAAATCCAGTATTATTCACAAGATGAAACACATCAGCCAAAACAATTATGGCATTAAAACGTATGTCATCAATTCTACTGTTTTCTATTATCACCTGAAAGAAAAATGAAAAATAAATACAATAAATACTAATATCTCACTTCTACCTTCTACTTCTTTCTTCACTTACCTTTTTACTTCTAACTTGGAAACTCAGTAGCTCAAAAATTCCTATATATGAATTAGAAATTATAAATTCTGAAGCTCCAATATCATTGAGAGCATTTGTATCAAGAACCTTGATTCGAACATTATCCCATTTCATACTTTCCTCAATAACTAAATGAATGAAACTGTCCGTTTCCAAGTGATCTATTGTTATATTGTGCAAAACTATTGATCCCCAAACTTTTGAGAATGAATAACTTCTTATTGATTTAATAAGACAAATATGTTCCAGGATCAGTCGTCTTGGCAAGATCACTTCTTCAAGACTTGGCAATAAGGTAACATTCACTATATTCTTGAGAGCAAGGGTAGAGGAGATGGAACCATCAGTTGTGAAATTAAATGTAAAAGACAATTGAACATTTTTACAATTTTGTATTGTCAGGCTTTTCATTTTTTGTGGAAGATTCAATGGTGTTTCTCCAATAACAACATGCTACAATAATAAATATAACACTGTAAAAAATAAAATGATAAAAATTACAAATAAAAAACACACATACAGTACTTGCACACTTACCCAGCTTGTATCCTCAAAACATTGGTATAGTAAATCAACAAAATTATTTGGCTGATGAATACATGACCAACCTTTATAAGAACAATTTACAAATGATAAAAATTCCACTGTTCCTCCAATTACAGTTGGAAAACCACAGGACAGTAAAACAACTTTCAAGAGAAACCCTAAATGTGCCATTATGCATATATACAAGACCCCACACTGCATTAGGATACATCACAGAGGCAATACGCTATCAGTGAACTTCCTGTGATCATACAATGTAGCATCTCAGGAAGTTGCAGCATCCTGTGATTTACCCAAATCACAGAAGCATCCTTGGCATCATATCTAACAGTTGGAATCATGGAACTAGCATTAAAATAATTCAGAAAAGGAAAAAAGTGTAACATCAAAATATTTCTAGTAAACCTTGTGCTAATAATTTATAAACAATGTTTTTATCTAACAATATAAATTGTGTGCATGCAACATTATAGCTGCTCAATACAACCTTAAAAAGAAAAATTTAATAAACAAATTACCAATATAAAAATGACAATTAACAGATACATTGAAAATACAAAAGAATTTAATAATAAAAACAAAAATATATTTTACGAGGGAAATATCAGAAAAAACTGGTAAATGAACAAGAGCACCAGTATAGAATATTATTAAAGTCATACTTTAGAAATGTTAAATTGTATATTTTATTTTGTCAACACTGAAAAGGTTTTTGTTGATTGAAAAATTTCCCAAGTACTCATGTATATATTTAACTAAAATTGCTAGTCACCTTATATTTCCTCTATGAAGGGAAATGTCAGTTAATATCAGCCTGTCATAAAATGTAACACTAGTCATAAGGATAAGTATCACAAGTCATTTATGCCTATTCAATTATTACAACCTATGCATTAACCACACATACCAAGTTTCAATATGAACTACAACCCTACATCGAATATAAACTCTTTATTTACAATCTATCAGGAATTCATTAAAAAAACAACAAAGAAATGAACATATTACAAAAAATCAACCATTCAAATACATACAAAAATTAAAAAACAAAAATATTTATATTTATAAAATTAATAATAAATAGATATATTGAATGTCTTCCTGAAAAAATCTCCATATAAATGTAAATATAAACCACTTTACAATATATCATGAATCGGTCATCATTTTTGAACGACTAGCACTCTTAATTCGTCTAATAATGCAATTAAAATGTACAACCTTGCATTGCTCTGCACAATTTGTGGCATTTTTCCCCCATACATACATTATCTTAAATAACAGTCCACAGTATCAGCAATGAAATATTGAAATTCCAATTCATCATTAGTTTCATTAGGAACATCAAGCACAGCATAACATACAGCAATCGACAGCAATATTACTACCACTCTTTACGGCTTTTGAGCATTTGCGCAAGTGCAACACACACTGTGCATTCACAGAAGGTTGAGATTGCAGTATGCTAGGCTGTGCTTAAGTTCCTATTTACAAGCAAGTTTGTCCATTTCATAAGGAATTCAAAATTTAAAAATTTCATTTCTGCATTTTTCATGTTTCTTTTTTCATAATGTTGAAGAATTACATAATTTCCAACTGAGGAACCCAGTTGATTGGAATCTCTTTCAGTACTTCATTGCAAATAAAATACAAGTTAAAACTGAAAAGAAATTCTGGATGTCCTCACAAATTATCCGAACTTTCTCCCACCCAGCTAGCAGGAGGTAGAACATTCCTAGGTTAATGTATTCTATGTAAGACTGCTTTAGTTAGACAGTACAAGAGTTCCTTACTAATATACTTCAGCTGGGAACATTGTTACAATCGTATCATTACAACAAACAAATATCAGTTTTTAACCAAAGAAAACCACAATGATAAATTACAAGGTCTTGTTCATTATCACTGAAAATGTAAGATCAGGCTATGCCATTGTAAGTAGAATATCAAACACAGAATCAGATCAAATAATGGACCCTCCAAACAGAAGTGCAAAATACAAAACCTGCAAGCAACTGTGCACACACATACTTGCAACAAAATATTAATAGTAATGATTTTTGACAAGAAAGCTGTACCCAGCAATAAAGGTGAAAGATGTATAGGAGTATCTGTGTCTTCAATTCATTTCATCACTGTTTGTAAAGATTATCATATTGAACCACATTTCATTGAAGAGAAAATGCAACTGTGCTGTTTTTGAAGAAATTTGAGGCAAATTTGAATTGTTTTCACAAGTATAAAATAATATTCTATGATATGCATCAAACTACGAATGCATGATTATGTTAGATCATTTATTGCTCTACAGCACATTTTCTCAGTTTCCTTCAGTATGTTAGCCTTAACAGGGATGTTCATTACTTCCTTCAACACTTTTGAATAGTAAGTTCAATTACTGTGAGTTAAATACTATTGGAACGTTTTATGCATCAACTTTCAAAAATTAACATTTGAAAGTTAATATATTTGACCACATTTAGTGGCAGTAAATCAATGATAAAAGATTTTTCACAAATATTATATGTACTACCCACTACTATAACATGACTATTGTCATCAATCTGTGTAATGTAACAATGAAGACGTTCAGATGAGTAATTTGTAAAGTGCACTTCAAAAAGCAAGCATTTCAAGAAATGCTTTGGGTACTTTGCCTTTCTGGTTTCCTCTTTCTCCCATGAGGTAATCTTGTTCATCTTCAGAGATTTCATGAACAAGAATAACCTGAAAACACACATGAATTTATAGTTGAATATAAAATTATGTTCAAATTATAATGCTAAAAAGAGTTTTCTGAATACCTCATCAACCATCAAACTGAGTTCTGTGGCATCTTTAGCATCATAATCACATAGCACACGAGCTCTCTGAAGACCATTCTCTACAGTTGTCCCACTGTCAGTTGATTGAGGGACAAGAGGCTGGTAAGGAGCGGCTCCAGGCGTCGTCAAGGAAAGGCTGAACCAAGCAAAAACAGCAAAACAAACGGCCACTTAAAATGAACAAGGTTGTAACAAAATATTCCATTCTATTGCAAAACAATTGTGGAAACATGGGTAGCCGGTTGCAGCACAAATTGCTTATAAGGTAGAACAAAAACTGATGGCTAACTGGATTTATTAATCAACTTCATAATCTAACTAAAATAGGGTGGGATGCATGAAATTCCAGTCTAGTGCAAGCTTTATGCAAAAATATACAAATTAAATTGATAAATTGTATTACAAGAACATAAATATTACTTTCATTAAATCATTAGCAGTGTATTACAATGGGAAGTGTCAAAAAAACACTTTTCCATTCACAATTTTAATATATTTTCATTTGCTAAAACCAAGAAGTCTAAGCTACATAACAACTATTTTCTAAATAATACAGAGTCACAGACGTTATCAGAGGCACATTCTATATTAAAATTGTATGTTCTCCATTAATATTTTACAACTACTCGGTTAAAGATACTTTTTAATCCAATACATATGTATTCTAAATGTTACTTCTAGATCACTGTTATTAAATTGTAAAACTATAAACTTTATTTTTTTTTTAAAAAAAAAGCAGTTTTCAACAACACGTAACTATATCATTTAACTAATCCTTCAGTTCAAAGTTTTAACTAGGCTCAGAATCATACTTCGTTATTTACCACATTATAGTAGAACCCCTCATAACCTTCATCTATGGGAGCACAACATGAAAGTTGGATAATTAGTTAAACAATAAAAACACAAATAAATGAATATATACTATCATTTAGTAATATTTACATTGATTATATATTTTGATAAACATACATACAGTACATAATGTGTAAACACACACTACCCTTTATTATATTGAAGTATTACACCAGTGGGCAAGGGCCAGTATCAAGCAGGAGTAGAGAATTCAACGGCAAAAAAGACTGAAAGAGGATTGGACATCCCAAGGTCGAATACAAGGGGTTCTACTCTATATTAGTTCACTGTGATAAGTTTAATTACCAGTGGAAATTAATTACTTAATTAAGGTTATACAATACTTCATTATTAGAATATCAACTTCACCAGATAAATAATATGAATATTGTTGTGTAATTCCACACAACTATTTTCAAAACACTAGACATATTAGACCGTAAAATAAAAATTATTATACATTATAAATATGTATGCACAAGACTCTTTAAGAACTGTAGAATGAATGGCCGTGAGCAACATTGCTAACAAGAGAACCAGCATTATGACAGAAGGTATGTTGGTAATATACAGACATGCAAATTAAAAGAACACTCAAAAACTTGTACAGATGTAGATTCAAGAAACATTTTAAAGGTTTTTTAACTTTGACTGATATTGTTTAATATGATTTATTATTGATGAAATTTGAGAAATACTTTGATAAATTCTCCATTTACTTACAAGCTTCAGTGAAAAATTATGAAAATTCATTTTCTTAGAGAGTTCAATAAAGAGATATGAGGCTTTCAGAAATATCAAGAACAAAATCAGTCTCAATGGTTGTAGAGTATTATTACTTGGTGATAAAAGGGAACTTTTTTATTTTTACAGGATTTCTACGAAGAGTTTCCTCTACTCATATGAGAGACTAATCCAAACTACACAGAAATATTGTCAATTGTGTGTAATGCATGCACTGGCATTAGAAACACAGAACACAGAGGAAGAAAGAGACAGAAAAGGAAGGAAGAATGAAACATTAATCAGAGATAGTGAACTGCAGGTCTTGGACAGGGGACATGATAGGAGTGGTGAGGTCCACTTCCTCGCTGTTAACACGTAACATAGGGGCAGGGGCAGAAGCAGAGTCACAGGCAGACTGAGTACTGCTGAAACAAGTAAGAGTATAAAAATCATCACATTGTACGTACCCCACTAAGGACCCACAAAAAAATAGCAACTCCCAGAAAATACGAAATCAGAAAAACATTCTCAAAAACACAATGATATCACAAAAAACAACCAAAGAAAATGCATTTGTAGAGTACTAGAGATGCAATACCACATTTTAAAGCACGATCATGCAAAGACAAACAGCACATTGGCCAACAATAACACATTTCCTTGTTGAGTTTTTTTTTTTTTTTTTTAATAGCAGCCATACAAGAGACATTGTAAATTACTACATGAAGATACTTGTTTCATAAAGACACAGACACAGCACGTTAGGGCCAAAGTTAAATGATTAAAAACAATATATTTTCATTAACACTATAAATGATTAGTTTTGACTTCACGAATTTTTGTCTGATTCACTACAAGAATCTTCATTACTTGCATTACATCCATATATTTTTTCACCCAAAAGGTTCATACCTGCCAAGTTCCCGTTGCAAATCTTGCATAATTTGATGACATTGAGCATGATATCGAACTTGAGTTTCTGCAAATTCTTGTAAACAACGTAAATGACTGGCATGAGAACTGCTAATTCCTTCAAGAAGCAATTTTGTAATTTCAGCTTGGCGATCAAATTCTGACTGTGCCACTCGCAAATCTTTCTCAGCCTATGGGACAAAAATAAATTAAATTAAATTTACACATTCTATTTCATTTGCAGAATGCATTTTTATTACTACACAATTTACAAAATACTCTAAACTACTCTTATAAACTACAAGGAATTATGCATATGAATTTTACAAGTTTTTTTTTTTTAATCAAGAATATACACATTTTCATTCATTCAAAAGTTTAAATAGTAAATCAAAAACAAATAACACACACTCATAAACAAGCAAAAGTTGCATTTTTAAGTACCCAAAAGTAAAAAACTACAATAAACCATTATCACATTTCCCAACTGTTTGATTCTTTTTATCAAAATGCATAGATTCTATCCATACAGATGCAACACTGAATCCTGTTATTTTTCCAGAGCTATATGAGGTACATTAAAAATTCTAGAGAAGATCACAGGGGAAAACATTGTTATCTGGCTACTTCAGATCATATAAGTTCTAGACTTTTCTACAGAGTAATATTAAAATCAACCTACATATTCTCATTCTAAATATTAATTCAAACCAAAAGCAAGCTGACTATTCTCATTCTACCAAGCTAGTGATTATTAATTGCACAGAACTAAAAGTAATTACTAATATTTATGAAAAAATACATTAGTATGACAGAACACAATAAGAAACCAAATGACATAATCATAGGCATGCACATAGGGTATATGGGGGCTGTAGCCTTATGTAATAAAACATTTCTGTAAATATTTTCAAAACCCGATTTTCCCCTTTTTAATCTGATAATGTGGGAAATGGTTGTACATTTAGGTAAGAGGTGCTGCAAGCTATTTGGTAACACTGTTAACCATTTAATACAATTAAATTTAAGAACTGTATATTTATAACTTCACTTGTCCACTTCACTTGTTATGTTCATTATTAACTTATTTTATTTCTTGTTCTAAGTTTTATTTATTAAAGTATGTTTTTTTATTTACTAGTAAAACATGTCAAAATAAATAAAGTTTAATGGAAAAGGGAAGCCTACAAATTTAGTTGCAGCCCCTCCCCTGCTTGTTATATGCTACATCTGTGGATATATTCATTCAAAAGCTTAATTTAATTCCAGTGAAAATGAATTGTTATGCCTTATACACAATAGAAGGCAAAGCATCAACACAACTCTTTTGAACATTCTATCACGATACTACTGAAACTATTTGGTTTTGAAACATTGTTGCATGAACACACATTTGCAATGCGGATATTTTCCATACTTTTTGTTGTCTATATGACTTTGGAACAACCCTTCAGTGATTATATGTATTTTATATTACCGGAGACAACAGTAAAGATATATCATTCAGAGCTACACAGTTATCAAAAGTTTTTTATTGGTTCCACATTTAAACATTTTCAGATAGTTTAAAAGGACATGCATACATTTAGGAAGAATATACATACAGAGCACTTAACTTTCGGAAACTTTTGGCTGTCACAATAGTTGAAAAACCTTGCACTTCCTTACCACTTAAAATTCTTGAAAAAAGCTTAAAATCTAAGCTTTCTGAATTTCTAAATGGCCATTATCAAAATCTACTCACAAATATAATAATAATAATAATAATAATAATAATAATAATAATAATAATAATAATAATCTTCTCTTTAAAAAAATAAATTTATATTTAATAAAGCTTTGGAATTTTATAATGAATTTTCTTTTTTAATTACTTTTGCAACTGGAATCTGAATATTGAATATTGATATATCTGAATATTCTTACATTTAACACTGAAAGGAGCCTTACATATGTTCAGAAATTTTCTTCAAAACAATGTCAAATTTCATGAGATTGGTTTTGAAAAGGCCTGCAAGGGTTTCAACCTTGATGCAATGTTTCATAGCTTTGTCCTTCACTGTGTATTAGGCTTTGAATGGTGCAACATCTCTGCAGACCCAAAAGTGCTCAAAGAGATCACAAAAGTAGAACTTCACTAATAAACAAATACTAAACCTAAGCACTAGAAAGTGATACTGTGGTCAGGCATGCTCTCATAGCCTTCTTAAACTCTAGGGAAATCCAGTACTCATATGAAATCAAGGAGAAAGAAAAAGAAAATAAATGAAATATAAAAAATCTAATTATTGAGAATAACCTCACTAAAGAAAATCACACTTCTTGTAACTCCCAATAATATTTTAAAAAACTCAGAATAGAGTATCTACAATGTAATCTATAAAACTGTAATCTTTCACATCCCTTCTAACTTGTGTTCCCACCAACCGCCTCGCATTCATTAACAAAGCAGAAACTATTTGAATTAAATTAACATTGACATTGTATCTGTAACTAACATTTTGTGGTCTTTAGAACATTAAATTTCTTTTTAGTTCTCTTAAGGGCAAGATAATATTAGGAATAAACATCACATGCATTGATTATTGAATGAAGAATTCAGTATAATTTGAAAATGAATACTCATAGCTACAGTGAGAAGAAAAAAAGAAAAAAAAGAAAGGGGGCCAGAATTCAACCACTCAAATTCTATAACACAAATTATGCCGAAAGTCAAAATACAAATTCATGTGCATCACAGTGAGGACATAAAACAGATCAATGACACTAAATAGAAAGTCAAAAAAGTTGAGATATCTCAGAGTGGGCCCCAATGAAATGCAAAGACATGTAAACAATTTTAATCTTTCTTATTTTAATGCATCAATACAATAAGTTGGGTTTCAAAAAGAAATGTTTGCAGTTAGTCTTGTTTAAACAAGTATTTACAACATTATCAGTAAATCATAGCAAAAATTCTGCAGCATAATGCAAGCCACAAAACATACATCAAGAATTGCTTCATCAAAAAATAACTCCCAGGCAATTTATATATTATTCTTACTGCTATGAATCCAATTACAAATGGATAAATTTATTTTGTACTTCATCACTGGAATATCTTCTGTTCCCATATTTCTTTTGAAAAAATTATAAAATAAACATAATTTAACTTATCCAGATATAAAATAGAGAAATTGAAGAAAAAAGAAAGTGAAATTTACATGAACAATTACTGAACACAATCAACCACTATTTTCCCATTATTCCTTCACACTCTGAGATTTTTGACTTTAAGAAATTATCAGAAACATTAGTGTCATTTGTACAGAAGGAATACATTATACTCTAATCTTTGCAATATCATAACATAACCAGCTCAGGCTTAACAGGGAGTTTGTTTACCTGCTCTAACAACACCTCTGGACTCACCCCTTCCTTCTGTCATTCGTAGCATTAACAAAGAATACAGATTGTAACAAAACACAAAACCATGTATCTGTGACTGCATAATAAGTACATGGTGTTGAGGCTTAGATGCTAATTCGGCAGTTGACATGACAAAGCATAGCATGTAAACAAATATGTAATAAACATCAATTCTTAAACCAATCTTAAGGATGTTTTCATAGGTGCATGGAACTTCATCAATATGAAATAAATGGGTGTATTATTAAATAATATTTGTAATGTACTAATAAAAATTTCAAAACTTTTTGAGAACTTCCACGAAAAGCAAAAACGATAGCATTGAGCAATAATATTTCGACCCCCCTCCCCTCCAAAATCTGATAAGATATTCCGACATTTGCTTTGCAATATTAAATGAACCAAAAATTCATAATACCAAAAATGACCATTTCTAAAGTCTCCATAATTCACAAAGGTATGGTCAGAGGGGAAACGTTGAATCATGCCCCAATTTTTTTTAACCTGAATGCACAAGTGAAGAAAAGCACGCACACAAAATTTCGACTGCTCATATTCACAGGAAGTATTTTTCTCTCCATCTCTTTCTCCAAAAAAATCATTGGTTATTGCTGCTCAAACATCTATAATCAAGAGTTCTTAGTGTCAAGCCAAAGAAGAGGGGGGGAGGTGTTTTTGTCATCTGCCGTAAGATGAATTTTTGCTATACTGATGCAAAATTGGCCATGGAATATGAGTAGACACATTAGTCATTACTTCCAGAAATTGTTTTACTTCCAGAAATTTTTTGTTTTTTTTTGTTTTGGGTGTTCAACATATTGTCAAAATTGCAGATGTGTAAATTATGATTCAAATCTCATGATTCTGGAACTTCATGTCCTTTTTCATAATGCTAGAATGGAAGATCTAAAACATTTGTATTTGATTTCACATTGTAGATTAAGGGTGATCTGGATTGATGAAAAACTAATTACAATAAAAGCAGCTAAAATAATATTACCAACTAACAATAGTGATAATAGTAACAATAATAAGCCAATAAATAATGGATGTAATAATAAAAATAATAATAAATACTTATATCTGAACAACTAAAACATAGTGAATCACAACTTCTGAACTATTTGTTTCATTTCATCTAGTTGAGCAGTGTAAGCCTCAACGAACTTGCTTTAAGTGATAAAGGATTTGAGATTTGCATGGTCAGGTGTCTGCTTCATCTAGGGTTGTACAATCTTTCAACAACTGCACCATCAATAAAATTCATCATCTACAATATTTACACTAGAAGTATTTTACTTCTAGTGAATATACGACCAACTAAAATTTTGTGTGTGCACTTTCCTTTTCCTGTTCTTTCAGATAAACACAGATTCAGAGCATGCTTCAGTATGTCACCTCTGACCATTCCCTTGTTAGTTACGTTGTATCTTACAAATTGTTAAACACATTACTTAATACAATGCATTTTAAGATCTAAACTAGTAGTGCTACAGAATGGCACAGATTTTCCCGTATTAGTTTTCTATTTCCTTCGGTCTAGGCTAGCAATTTGGAACTGCCACATACTCGTGCCAGCTGCCATCTATCACCCCCAAAGTACACTTTTTTTGGCACTTTCTTAATTTTTCAGCTTGTTAATGGTAGAACGGAAATATTAATATTTGAATATGAAAGAATGGTAAAACCTTGTCCTAAATGGCAATTTTCTTTCAAAAATTTGGAGCTGTTTTTAAGAAAATGTCGTTTAAGCACTACTAAAAATGTGAAATTTGAAGCTCTTTTTCACAGACAATTTTTGAGTTTTCAAAACACTTCATTAGAAGTCATTTGAAGCACCTTAACTTACAAATACAATAGTGTTTACAAATTGCTGGTAATGTGCATATTAAAGGTGTGAGAGATCTTTCAAAAATATTACATTTGTGTAATTTTTGAAAAAAACAAAAAACATACCTCAAAATAAACAAAGTTATTAAAGAGTGCAATTAGCACTGTCCATTTGAAAAGTTTGAAGAAAAAATTTGGAGCTATTTTTCAGAAAATGGCATTTGAGTATTTCTGAAAATGCAAAATTTGAGCTAGTGTGACGGTTCAAATGTACATTACATAAAACAATTACATTTATGAATGTAATTTCCATAAATGAAAATAATTGCATTGTCATAGTGACAAGAGACGGCACAGATGCGCAGGAACTTTCTGGGTTAATACCCGAAAATTGCATAATTTCGAGAAGTCCGAGCAAGCAAAAGTAAATAAATAAAGACATGTGACTTTTGTGATGTGCCATAAGCAGTAGACATTAGGGAAGTGCCAAATTTAAAAAAAATTGTAATAACATGAAGTGACATCAATAGACAAGTGAATGATATACACCATGTAAGTAAGAGGGCAAAGCACGGTAAAACAATTAAATAAAAACTGTTTCAAAGATTTTAAGGAGGCAGGACACTTAAATGAATTTCGCCAATAAGCCGTACGTGAATACTTAAATGAATAAGGTCAAGAACGCAATTTGCGTCATAGAACAATACTGGGGACAAAAGATGAGAGAGATTGTGCGTTGGCGAGTGCAGGGGAACAGACAATCAGACGGTATATAGTTTCAGCAGAGAGCACGGCAGGTCTCCGCAATGTTAGATGGTGCGCAAATGTGATAAGAGAACACGTCGGGGCTCAAATGTATGAGATGAGATGCTGAACTTTGGTGCCGAATGGAATGACTGAGTTGCAGATCTACAGAACCTGTGAAGACAAATGCAGCCATGATTGATGGCGGACCACTCAACGTTGCCAAACTTCGCAAGGAAAGTGTGATGTTTTTGCTTTCGACTAACAGGCGACACAGTTTTATAACAAGGCCAAGTTTTGTTTTTTTCTTTGACGAATCATAAAAGTAGTTGATAATCATCTAAAGTAATGATAATTACAAAATGGCCATGCTTAAGAGTAAAAGCACACAGTGTGAATGGATGTTGAAATGTTAAGTGTGTGTGAGATAACTATTTTTGTTGTTTTATGATAAGTGTTTATTGGGTTTAAAGATATTCAATTGAATATGTTGATAATGATATTATTCGAAAGAGGCGAACAATTCAATAGCCGCAAATGAATAAATCCACGTCATTGATGGTGGCTTTAAGATTAAAATTTTCGTGTTTTATTTTTACATAGTATTATTCTGCAATTCAGATACGCACTGTATCCTGTATAGGCGGCTTTGCACCCCACGATCCTATAAATTTTCTTCAATAGTTCAGCGTGGTAGGTCACTAGCTCGTGCATTCATAAATAATTAAGATTCAAATTATTATTAAAACAGAGGAGCCATATCATTTATCTTTGTTGTATGATGGTGTTGAAGTAAGAAAACACGAACCATTTCAGTGGCACGCCAATGTAAGGCAAAATATAGCTTTGTTTGTATTTACTTTTTCCATTAATTACATATTAAAGATATTTATTAAAATTCCCCACCCCAACCCCGGAGAACTGTTACACTAGTTTTCATAGAAAACTGTTGAGTTCTCGAGAAACTTTACTTGACATTATTTAAAGCTCATTTACTTCTAAGTATAACGATCTGAACAAATCACCAGTAATGTAAATATTAACAACGTGAGAGACAAGTCAAAAAAATTACATATTTGTAATTTTTGAAAGAACAAAAGAATAGAGCAATACGGCGTAACGTGATCTCAGAGAGCAGATTTAGCACTATCCCTACCAAAAGTTTAAAGAAAAAATTAGGAGCCGTTTTTGAGAAAATCTTGGTTTTGTAATTTTTTAAATTACAAATATTGCATGAAAACTACTATAATTTAAAAAAAAAATATATACATGACCTTAATGATAGAACACACTTTGGAGGAAAAATCTCTATCTTCAATTTTGTAAATGTAAGAAGACACCGAAAAAATTTTTAACTTTTGCAATTTTCGAAAACTCAGACCCATAAACTTTTAACCATAAAAATGGGATCTATACCACCTTTATAAGTGCATTTTACTCTATTCTTACAAGAAATTTAAAGAAAAAATTTGGAGCCGTTTTTGAGAAAATTTTGAAAATGTCTGGGGGGCTTCATGTAAAGTACTCCCCGAAATTAAAAAATAGGTTTCAAATTCAAGGGGCCACACAAGATCAGTCAGATCGATCAGGCAGTATCAAGTTTGGAGAAAATCAACTGAACGGTTTAGTCGCTAGCGTTGTTCACAGACAAACATTTTGCTTTCAACTGGTTTTTCGGTATCAAGGACCCACAAAACAGGGATTCTGTCTGCTCCACAAGTTAAGAAATTTTTTTTTCTTTTTAATTAAGCAACTGGATTTATTCACTTTTGTGTGGGCCCTTAGTTTTTCTGCCAAAAATCTGCCGTATTTTCACGCAGCATTACATACCTTTCCCTATACTATACATATGTATAGTATATGGGAAAGTGTTAAGAAATATAAAATCTAAATATTCCATTACTCTCCAAGCAACATTACAGAGAAATTTAATCAGTAAAACACCATATTTGTTTACATGCACAGCCAAGTAGTTTGACTATATTATTTTCATTATTCACTTCACAGACAAATTAAACAATTTAAATTTACAAGTTTTTAAGACATATTAAAAGTTGAAACACTTACATTCTGCTGACCTTGCATGCTTCTTGCCTTTCGTAATCTGTTCTTACATGCATCCAAATCTAACCTGTTAAATGTTCATTATATGAGTAATTCATAAAGTAAGTTACATGCAATCTTTAATAACAGTAAACACAGAGACAATTCAATTGTTATCAAATTTATTAAAAACTTATTAATCCTCTGAATGTTAAAATTAAATTCATTATTAGGCTGTTTCAAATTTCTGAGAGACTGAACTTCTTTTAAAACCTCATTTTCATAAATGGAAGGAGAATTTTAGTGAAATAAGTAAATTTGATCTTCTGAATGACAATTAAGCTGCATTATGTAGCTGATCACATAAACGTCCTGTCACTTCACTGAAATGCAGGAAAAAAACAAAATGGTTCAAAAATTGAGGTCTCAAAATGTTCACAGTCACGTAATCCACAGTAAAGTGGATTAATTTTAAACAAATCGTAGAAATATTATGTAATATATAATAAATCTGACAAATATCAATCATCCACTTTATCTAAAGGATGAAGTTTGTCACTGCAAGTGCAGCCTCCATGTTTTGTTCATCTCTCTTTATTTTATGATAGACATCCATTATCATTTCTTTACAAAAGACATAATGCAATGGGTTATAAAAAAATTAGTAACAAAACATATTTATAAAGTTTTTAATGTTTGTCAGTTTGCCTGTTTTTCTTTAATTTGATAGTTATGGTCAAATTTCATATCAGTTCCTTAGCTGTAAAATTTGCTATCCCCTACAGGCATCATCTTTTCTAGAACAAATTTGTTTGGTATCAGCATCTGTAAAAATGCAATTGGATATTAAAAATTTAAGAAAGTTTGCCTTTTGTCAACTCATCTAATCTGTTTCTTCTGCACATTCCTATTAATTCATTCACATTCATTTTAATCTCAGCCAATAATAATTTTACTTCATCCACATTTCATACTGAGTGTGCTTGAAATCTATTTTAAATTTTAATGTCGAAAGTGGTGCGAAACACTTATTTAGTGAAACTTTGTTTGAAGGTAAATCTGCATTTAACCCTTCGGTGTGCTTTGCCATCTCCAGAGGACAATTCCTATTCATTTCTATTCGTGGTACACCATGCCTAAATGCATTGGATTTCCCTTGCTATTGCAGTAAGCCATCTCATGTCTGTAGGGCTCTTTCCTTATGTTTCCTATCATTTGTGGTGTGTTTCATGTTATACAGGTGCTGGGCACCATGTTTATAGTTTGCTATGTTAAAGTGAATTTTTGTGTTCTTATTGTGTGGCCTCCAATACAAATATTTTAATATTGTAAGCGTTTGGTTCTATTTCATCATGGTTGCAGTTTAAGCAATGATTTATTGAGAGTCATCAAAGTACTACATTATGTATTACATTACTGCAATTGCTGAACTTGTGTACTATTTCAAAATATTTGCTGATATAAGTGTGTATTTAATGTGTATATCCAGCAGCGCCGCTGACCATACCTTTCACTTAAAACCGCCTTGAAATGCTATCGCACTCACCAACGACCCCACATTAAAGTAAAATACATCTGGTTCTAAAAATGCTACCATAAGAACATTGCATATCCATTACTGATTTAGTGTTATTGTATGAAACCCACAATCAAGGTAAGTCAGATTCGCTATTTCCATTCCTGATGTGTAAATCCTCATTTAAGGTTAAAACAATTATGAATCTCAAGATAAATCTAAATACAGGTTTCACAGTATCTACTGACATAATTGTTTTCAAAACCCTTCTATTTTATTTCACCCACCTGAAATTTTTTACTGAACAAAAATGTTGATAATACCATCTTTTTGAGGACAATTAATTTTTACTATTTACACCCACAAATATATTTGCATAAATAAAATGAGAGGTGACGTAAATGTACAATCTCCATTGGTAACACTAAAAGCTAAGAAGACAATGCCAACATCTACAACAAATGCAGATGTAAAGGCAAATTCATACGACAGTTCCACATATAACACAAGTGACCACTTGACCCTAGTCTCTCCTACATGAATGCTAATGAATCAAGAATGGATTACATAACCATCGTAAATCAAATAATTATCCAATGTATATCCAATAATTATCCAAATTATCCAACACTAAAACACAAGAATTATTTTAGAGAGAATTAACAAATTTATAAGACAACCAAGAAGTTACTGAAAGAGACATTTACACTAATTAAAAATGTGTAAATCTTTCAGCCAAACTATACCGTTAAGTTTTAGATTTCCAAAGGAACTAAATGTTAAGAGAGTTAGTCGAATAGTTATGGCCTCTGAATTCTTGTGTGTAATGCAATATAAAACATATTGCATTAACTTCCAAGAAAATATTTTCCTTTCTCTTACATCAATGAATTACTGCATTTACCTGAAAATAAGACTATTTTTCCCCAAAAAATCTTATATTAAGCCTAGTTGCTTAAGATTTATGCTTTTACATTGCCTTTCCATGTCACGGACATATTCTCAGCATCCATCACGGATTTTCTAGATAATTCAGACCAACATTTTTAAACGGTCAACAACGAGAGAATCTATGGCACTGCATTGAGTGAAACAACATGAAAATGAATAGAATTCACTATTACCCTACTCCTAATTACCACCTATTAACTCTACCACAAAAACATTAAACATGGTTAATTCCAAGAATATTCTGTTGAAGAATGTGAAACAATTGTTAAAGAATCATGGGCCACAAACAAGAATGGAACAGGACAAAAAACTAGTAACAAAGAAGGAAATGTTGTTAGGTGGCATAAGATGCAAGACTAAGAAACCAAATTCAATGTGCAAAACTTTTAGAAGGGTCTAAAAGGTCAGAAGAGACACTATGGGAGGAGGACCAAACAGATGCAATGACACATGTAAAGATAAAGAGGGTAGTGACAAAAACCATGATCATGATAATTTCAAGGAACAAGAAAATATTGATAGGCAATAACACTGTCATTAACAAAACAACTTTCTCGATAATTAGATAATTTGAAATTTTACTTGGACTATTAAGTGGTAAGAATTAATGGAAAATTTTCAGAAGGCCTCTTCAAAATTAGGAGTTAGTCTTATATTTAGAGTTGACTCGACTTATATTCAGGTAAATAAGGTAAATTCAAAAGGAACTATAATTAAATAGATTTCCAAAACTAATAGTTCTGAAATTAAAGAAAATAAATTAGATGCTACAACAAAGTTTAAAATAACACTAACAGATAACTGATAACAAATAATTGATAACTAAATAAATAATAATTGAAAATAGATTTTTAGAATTGAAATTAACCTTTTGCTTTCAAGCAAACTTCTCTCTTTGATAATAGTTTTCATTTCTCCATCTAGAAACTTTCTTAAAGGTGTTATGTAACAATGGTTAGCAGCTGTAATGAAGTCCCGTTCTGTTTGGCCAAGCCTTTGTTGACATTGGCCAACTTTTATCAAAGCACTACCTGGAATAAAAATTAATTTATTAGACAACCCTGTTATAACATACACAATGTCAAATTTGATTCTAATTTAGCTTTATAAAAACACAACTATTGTTGAGAATACAAATCTGTGGTACTAAGGCAAAATCCAATGACAAAAAGTAAATTTTTTTATTTGATTATTGATATTTTGACTATCCTGTGAAATTTTGCAATGTCCTGCCAGAACAGAAGAGGGTAATGATCTTGCCGCTATATTGGAAATAAAAATCATATTTTCAGTGAACATGCAAACTCTGGAAAGTGTCTCTTGGAAAATCGAGTTTTTAACATATCGTAATCTGCCACCAACATATACATGAACACATAACAAAATTATTCACCAATGAACAACAAATTTTACCAACTATCAAATGCAAACAAAATTACATAAGAAAAATAAAGAGAAATTACTATTAATATCACCAGGGTATCAATTAACCCAACTATTATTTAAAAATGGAGAATAACTGCAGCTGAATTCTCAACAAAAATATTGCATCAAATTTGCCCCTGCTTACCATAAGAAGTACCGGGACCAAAATCATTTCCAGCTTCCATCATATCCAGTCCTAAATATTCTAAATTACTTAATCTATTTGGACGTTTCTTTTCTATCTTCTCGAACAGAAAATCCTCCACTCTGTTCCCTGTAACACATCCAACACATGCTGTTCAGCAAGATTTACACTAATACTTCAGAAAACACCAATTATCCATACATTAATTCAACAAAGAATAACATAATGTAATACGTATATGGTAAAATGATTTTAGATACAGCAGATATATAGATTTAAATCATAAATTAGAGAATATTTTTAACACTGTTACGAGAAATATTTTGTTTTCTTGTGTGTACCAGTAAATTTATTTATTTTTGACCCAATTCATTTATTTCTTCTTCATTATTTCTACACACCACAGGCATGCGGAGCCTAAAACACTGAGTGTGCCTGCATGTGCGGGCAGGTGGTGGTGCTACATTTATGATAAAATTAGAGAAAATGTTTAATGATCCCCAATTGTCCAGTTAAAAAGAGGGAAAGCAGGGATAGAAAATATTTATAGAAATAAAATGTTTTATCTTATAGCTCTGGGGCCCCTTTGAAAATTTTCATGGGAGCCAGCCAGCCCCTCTCCTCTTCATACACTTGTCCATTTTCTCTTTATTAAAGTCCTGTTTTAAGAAGGAAATATTCAATGCAACATTAGCATTTAATGGCAAGTTAGCCACTCAAGCTGTGAATAAGCATAAACAAAGCCGAAAGATAATCAGCATTAGCCAATTAAGCATCAGAAAGCATACCGTCATTAAATACCAATAGTTTTAATATTTTCTTTCTTAATAATGTTAAAGAAATTAATTTTACAGACTGTCAGCACTATTCAAGCCTATACCTAAATAATGAAAAAAAGACTGAGTTCTTTGAGTTTTCCTTCCCTATACAATCAGCACAAACATTTCACTTTCTCAACACTAACAATTCACTAGAAATATACAAAATTAATTGATTTTTTTACTAGGAACAGTAGCTTCTGAGTAATATAATTCCTTGCACATGTAATTAACAATGTTTTCACAGAGGGTGGGTGGTGTGCATGTGTTTTTGTTTGTTTGTTGTTTTTTTTTTGGTCTGAAGATGTCTAAAATTCATACCTGTTCACAGAAAAGGATATAAAAATATGTCCAGTAATTACAGGCCCTCATACATCATCACAGGTGCTCAAAAGGCTCAAAGGATTGCAAATTATCAAAAGCTCAGACCATTTAAAAATAACCATTCCACATGTGTAATTAAAAATTTGGTTAAGAACTGCCTTGAGGTTAAAGAAACCAAATTCTTTGTTGATGCCAAATTTTATTATCTAACACCAGCTTTTAGGACATCATAAAAACCTCACATCTTTCTCTGAAATTCATTAGTTTCATTTTTGTTTTTTCCTCCCCTTAGCTAGGACATTAATCTAGTTATATCTAAACAAGTTTTAAATACGGTATTTTAACAATGCTATATCTGAATTGTCATATAGGAACTAGAGATTCATACTATTCAATTCTGAAAACCCCTCTATTTGTTACTAAATGATATTCCTAACAACAGTCTGAATTAATGAAATGCTACATGTACATGTACATTTAAATCGATTGTATTTCATCCAAAAAAATACAAATAACATTAATGCACATTTGAAATGTGCACAATCAAACATAAATATAATTAATATTGTTAATAATTTTATTCTTTAACATATAATCTCAAGAGTACTTATCATTTTCTGTTCTGTTTGTAATGCAGATATATATTATTCCTTTGTTATCTGTTCTAGAATTTAAATTTAAATACTTAACTGTGCAATGACTACCATCAACATGTGAACGTAACAATACTCCGTATTTGCTTGTCCAAATACTAATACATACAATATCTTAATATAATTGTAAGTATTAAATGTAATTACCTTAAACCAAGACCTGATAGACATTGTTTGAAACTTGTACCCCAAGTTATATGAATAATAAAAATTATTATTATTATTTACCTAACCGATTTTCCATGGAGGGCTCTCCTTTGAGTTGACTTACTGCAAAACGATGCTATGTGAACAGCTTATCCACAAATCTCAGAAAAATACTAGAGCCGATTATTTATGGCACAAACTATCCATCAACTAACCAAATTCCTTTAAATTTGAATGCAAGGTAATGCATGTTGGGACTTGCAAATAAACATCATTCGAACCAAGATTGCCCGAAGTGTGTTCACAAAATGGAAACTTCAACCTACAGTATCTCAATAAATTCTGTTCTCTGGTTATTAAAGAATCATTCTTATCATATAGAACTATTAACTGAGGATTCATTGGCAAGTGTTCTCACTGCAAAAACTGATCATTTCCATTACAAGCTGATATGTGCTATGCAGCAGTAAAGGAGAAATTTGAGTCCTATTAGCCATTGAGTACTTATACTTTATTTTTTTGCTACTGCGTGTGTAATTACCTTAGATATCTCCTCTATATATATCTCAGAGATTTAAGATGAAAATTAGAGAAGTTCAGAAATTATCATACAAGGAAAGTGGCAGGTGCACATGTAACCTTCAACACATTACGTTAAACATGCAGAATCCTGAAACAATTCATTCTAGGTTCTAGAAGCCAAGTTAATATTTCTTAGGCAATAATCTACAACAACAACAAAAGAATAATAATAAAAAATAAATAAACACCAGGACCCAGGTCTGGGAACACAGCTAGCTGGCCGAAGTCAGATTAATACAACTTTAAAATGCCAAATACATGCATTAATCTTTTAGTCTGTGAAGACAAAAAAGATATGAAAAAGTAATATAAGATATTCTAAATAAGATAATCTAATTTACAATTAAAGATCTCCATTCTAAACACCTCAAGTAATTTTTCTTACTTTTTCAGGAGAAAGGAAAATCCTTCACTGATTAGTGTACTTTCATTTGAATTTTTCAAAAGTGGATCAATTAGTTATTAATAATGACATACTAAAATTAATAAAATGTTAATTAAATTAATACAACTCAAGATTACAATTTATTCTGTTAAATAAACTGAAAAAATGCAAAAAGGGACTTAAGTGGTGTTTGGAATGGATGTCCTCAATTCTTTGTTCAAAAATAGAAACCACTGCAATTTTATTTCTTTCATCAAGTTCTGTATTTACGTTTATGCTTTTATTTGGAAAATATTTTTATTCTCAAATCAAAGAAAAAATACAATTGCCCTAGGTTCAGAAGTATGCCTTTGGAGGTGGGGGAGGCTCATATTCTGAATGAGTCCCACAGCCTTATGCAATGAAACATTTTATTATTCCACAAACATGTTCAATCTCTTTAATCCCATCCCATTAATAAATTTTGAAAAACATTTTACATATGTAGAACCTCTTCAGGCTATTTGGCAATTGTATCACTAAAGTAAAATGATAATTTTCTACATTGTATGCTTTATTTATTGACTAATAAATTATGTTAAGTATATAATAGGTTTAATGAAAAAGGGGGACAATTCTCCCCTCCTCTTGACTCCGCCTGTGCATACCTGTGCTTAGGTTATTACCCATCTTTTCCTAAAATTGAATATCTTTTAAAGTTAATACAGCTTTGCACACACCTGCTCAAGCAAGTTCCAATGGTGTGCCTTACCATTATAATTGTGTAGAAAAGATTATAATTGTTTATTGTTTATAATACTTGGATTACAAGTTTCAAACAAGGCCATTGTTTCACCATATATATATATATATATATATATATATATGAAATATGAAAGGTGTTTCATATATATATATATATATATGAAACACCTTTACCATTTTTAATATTACATTACAATACACTGATTGCTTCACAAAACATGCTTTTTAAATCATCATGAAATTACTGAAGATTTTTAGCTTCTAAATTTGAAAGTACATTTGGAACTAATATGAAAAAAAAAATATTGCTCTCCCTTGCCCCATTATAAATAGGTTTGATGAAATAAATAAACTAAAACCATGTAACGAATACAACACAACAATGTACACCTTTTTATGACTTTTTAGAAAATTTCTACATCAAAAGAAATAATGATAACCCAGCAATTTATCATGTTAAAAATGTATGGCTTGTACCTGGATTTGGTGTTAACACAGCCTCTGTATCTCTCAAAATTTTTTCTGTCCATAATTTGGTAGTATCAGACCTTTCTGCCAAATTTTCAAAATGAGCGTCTAGTTCTGTTTTTTCTGATGTCCCAAGTTTTTCTTCTGTTAACTGAAATTCACAGAGAATATCAAGAAGCCTTTGAACTGCAAATTGCTAGAAACTCTACTGAACCAGTTTTCAAATAGTCAACCTTTGCATCAATCACATTAGTGACTAATATTAAATTTTCTAAACGATCGTGAAAACACGATGATTATACTATCCATATATATCTTAATATGTATGCTTTATTTAATGTCTATACCTGAACAACACGACTAAGGGCAGTTCCTGCATCTCGAACCAATTTTTTTACATTAAAATCCATAACACTTGAGACGCCAGCCAGTGGATCAATGATGAAATTCTCAATTCTCACGTTCCTCAGTAATTCCCGTACAGAACTCGTCTGATACGTACGTACGACCGCAAGTACAAATACTGGGCACAAAATAAGCAAAGCGGAGCCTGAACGAATACTACAGTTCAGCAGTTCAGCAACACCTCTAGTTCCTCTACATTTTGTACATTATAGGTGTCGCTAATGTCGCTGCAGAAAACTATCCACACAATGTGACGCATGAAGATAAACATCAAAAGAAGTGAATAAGGTAATGTGTGGAAATTTCGTCGGAGCAATTTATGAAGGAAAGTTTTATATTGAAAATTCTTTTAATTCCAATTTCCAATATATTTTTTGATGTCGAATCGTTCTCTTCCGTAAACAGTTCACACGAGAGCGTAAACCCGCCAGATTCGTTTGCTATTGCGGATAGTGACAGATACGGGCATACGAAATACATTATGTGGATAGGGCGTGTTTTGAATTAATGTTCTCTCATAAAATCTAGTACTAAATTAGTAAGATTTTATTAAAAATAATCAGAAGGTCTGTACATTTTTCCTTAATACTTGGACACTAAATTCAGCAATATACTGCAGTCTGTTGCTAGGATGTTATTGACTACTCAGTTCATTTGAAATCACCCCTGACGTGGCACTGCTAGTTGCATCTGTCATATAAAAATAAACTTCATTAGTTTGGAATTCGCAAATCATCGAATATTACAATTTTTAAGATGTCTTTTCGTGATTATGTAAGTTATAGAATTAGATTGTTTATTGGTGAAAAATACATTTTTGCTTCCACCTTAAGTTCATCATTTGTGATCATTTTCAGACAACTTTTAGTGAAGTGAATCCAATCAATCTGAGAAAAGAGACTTGTTGTTTGTTTTCATGTCAGCATCCACGTTGCTGGGAATCACGTATCAAATGGTTTTATAACAAAGTATTATTGATTCCTGGTTTTCCATATCATCGGTCACTGTTACGTGGAGAAATTCTGAAGAATTCAAAATTATTTTCATCCATCGGTAAGAAGCATGAAATAGAGAAGAAATATTTTTATGTGAAAACATTTTACGACCATTAAAATCATGTCCTGTTGATACTTAGGTTCTAATGTTCATCCCTTCATTCATACAAAACAAGAAATGCAACCGAAGTCTGTGGATGAAAACCACTATTATTTACAACCAGTTTTAGAAAAACTGCTACATTTTATTGAACAAAGAAGGTACTTATTATTACAGTTTTCTTTTATATTTACATTAACTTTCAAATATAGTGTTCCTTATTACTCAAGATTCAAAAGAATCTAGTATCCAGACATTTATTTCAAAATTATGTTGATTTTCTCAGCAGATTGCACATTTTTCACTGAAATTAACACATTTAAATGGATATATGATAATAATGATAAAACTAATAGCAAACTTTTCTTTGTTTGGTAGGTAAGTAATTAAATGGGTCTTGGGAGAAAATAAATATTATTTGGTTTTGTTTTTTTTCTTTTGCAAATAGGTTGTGCCAGAAACCTTGTAAGAATATTAACCAAGATTCAGTAATTCATACATCAGGCAGGGACATTGGAGAGTTTGATCATAGTAGGAGGAAGAAAGGTATTAATCACACAGAGTGGCGGATCCAGAGTGGGGCCATGCCCCTTCCCACCAGTCCTAGAGTTTTCATTTGTTATCCTCCTCTATTTGGCAAAATTAATTAAATATTTATGTGAAATTTATGTAATTATTTAAAAAATAATATTATATGGTATCATATATACACTACAAAAATATACAATATAATAACAAATATGTTTATTATTTATCCAAAATCTATGACTCTCCCACCTCAAATGATTGACTGGATCCGCCTCTGACAACACATTAAAGAATGTAACTTTTATAAAAATGTATTTTAGAATAAAATTAATTCCAGTAAAATGAGTAATTGACTTTCTCACATATTAAAGTAAGTTTTTGATATTATTCATCCAGTGTCATAATAAGTAAGCTGTGGATTTTTGCATATTTTCTGATTTTTATCCTTCAATAAAAAATGCAGTAGTTTAGGTTACTTTTTCATTTTGAGGCATTAATAGTATTATATTTTAATACAGCTAATGCTTCAAAATGAATAAGTGACCTAAAATACTGTGTTTTTAATTGAAGGATAAAAATCGGCAAATAGGCAAAAATCCGCAGCATAGTCATAAGTGATGATTGAATTTCTAGCCAGTGGTAAGACTAATACTGTAGAACATTTCTTTATCTCTGATGTCCTATCTAAATATTCATTTTATTTGCTTTTGTTTCCTCTAAAAGGAGAGAGAAATGTTATTTTGGTGTTTTTTCAGTTTTGATATAATCTTGTAAATCACATTCAACAATTTCTTGCAGAAATGACATCAAATAAGTTTGGCAGATATTTCATCAATTAAATATACATTTATAGTAAACATTATACCAATGAACACAATAAGACTGATTCATTAGAGTTAAATTCTTAAACATTTTTTCCTTCCAGTTTTATAATTTTAAATTAAATATTGTCATTTTTCTGTAGTTCAGCAAACTGTAGTTCGTGTGTACAACATTCCTTGAAACTTTGAATCTGCAATATCGTCACTATCGCTCACAAAACTGGCAATGTAAAATAAATTTTGTAATTTGAAACAAGAAATTTACATGGTTTGGAGTAAAGGACAAACCTATCAACAATTATTGTATATTCCTAAGAGGTAATATATCTTCAAGAAATAAATCCAAGCTAACCATTTTCAACTATAAAAATTTCTCAATGAAGTAATTTAATTTATTAGCATCATTATTTATTCTAGCAAATCTATTTATGTGATACACTAAGTTCTGATTATAAAAATGAATAAATCTGTAGATGAGCAAGAGCCTCCATCACCAGAACAATCTCAGAACAGAAATATTGAGGTTCGTCAACCTCAAGTTTATGCTACCATTAATTTTACAACTTGCTCACCTAAAATATTAAAGTGGTGCAAATACAAGATGAGATTTCAGGTAAATACTTTTCAATTCAATAAAGGCAATGGAAACTATGTTAAACTTAACTGCTCAGGATATTAAGCATGAACAACCTGAAACTTCCACTAATATGAAGCAAGTGGATGACACACAACCTGGAGGGTCAAAACCTGAAAGAAGTTCCCATAAACATATCCAAAGGTCATCAGTTAGCTTTTTTGATGCAAATAAGGTAATCTTTCATCTAAAGTTGCAGTGATTTTTCCCTCGCTGAAATTTCAAAAATATTATTTGCTTTTAATAATTTCTTAGGATGATGAATATTTTCATCATGCTTTAACTGAAGCTGATGTAAAAAATAAAGAACAAGAAAAATCAGAATCTGCAGGATCATCAAAAGAGGGAACAGCAGCAGTGAGCCCCAATCCAAGTATTACCAGTGCTCATTCACTAGAAAGCCACTTAACTGAGGTAAATTTGAAAGATATAACTATCCTAGGTTTCTATGGTGTTTTTAACATAACATGTACAAATTTTAGGAGAAGTTCCCCAGTACTTCTGAAAATGAAGATTCTAACACAACTTCATTACGAGAAATGTTTCCAGACTTACCAATTTCAGATGAAAATTTATCTTTAAAAAGATTGCAACAAATGTCTACTACAGATATTACAAAACAAATAGTTTCCCTAAATAAACCAGCTATTCTAAAGCCTACAGTTAGACTGATACCACAAAGCAAGGTGAGTAATAAGACCATAAAAACCTACCACAAAGAAATATTGCTAATTATAAAGCGGTTATAGTTATTAGATATTTGTGTTGCAAATGTTCAGTTATTAAAATATTCATGAAAGATACCCAAATATTGATGGTATTAGATATTAAAAGTCTGCTGTGCTTGGGCAAATGAAAATTTTATTTGGTCAGTCAAGAGCAGGTTTTTACTGAATATTGTTAACTGCAATCATAATTTTACTTTCTCGCATAACTCTTTTGTAGCAGGAAAAAACAGAGATTTTGAAAGAAAAACTCTTTTTGCCCAGCTCTGGTAATGAGAAGGTGGATAAATTTGATTCCTATATGTAGTAAAGTACTGCCT
The DNA here is from genome assembly GCA_031308135.1 of Acheta domesticus. Classification (NCBI taxonomy): domain Eukaryota; kingdom Metazoa; phylum Arthropoda; class Insecta; order Orthoptera; family Gryllidae; genus Acheta; species Acheta domesticus. The sequence goes on from JAHLJT010003656.1 coordinate 96,418,807, forward strand.
CTAACACTTGGTGTGGTCAGAATGCATGTTTGATGGGCTGTTGATACCAAAAAATTGGTTTACGCAAAACGTCCGTGTGTCTGTCTTATCTGCCCATATGTCTGTGAACAACCCTAGACTCTAAACCGTAAGCAGGATTTACACCGTATTGATATTTCCTTATGAAACCGGCTGATGCCACATGAATTTGAAACGGATATTTTAATTTTTGGGGATTGCAAAGATTTTCAAAATTTTCACAAAAATTGGCTCAATTTTTAAATTTTTTTGTACAATTGTACAAAAATTGTACATTTTTTTTGGAAACATGTACATTTTTTCTTTCGGACCACACAGGCATCCTGGGCATGCAATTCAACTCATCAAGGGGGGATTAGCGTTACGCTGAATCCGATTTTTACTCCCCAGGGTTGTTAGCCCTGGGGGTGTGGAAGATGAATGATGAAGATAGTGAGGGGTGAAAGGACGGCACACGCACATAGAGACACACACAAATGTACCCATGCCAGCTGCGGGACTCGAATCTGGGACCCTGCGGTCCGAGAACGCCACTGCCTTAGTGATCTCGGCCACGGGGCCAGCTCTTCAACTACATAATTGAAGACTCATTTTTTTCCCTTAATGAACTTTGTTCATCAAAAACATCTTGAATTAAAGTCAGGTACAATTTTTCTCAAAAACGACTCGAGATACATTACCTACTTAATATTTTTCCACGCATGTAGCAAAGAATGGTAAAGAAAGTGGTGCTTGGCCCATTTTGGCGAGCTCTATATTTTCAAAAATTGCAAAACACAAAACAAACTACAATACTGTAATAGAGACGTGATCTAAAAAATCAGCTCCGTAAAAACGGTCATGTACAATCTTTTAAAATGAGTAGTTTAGCGTAATTTTGCAAATTCTAATTTCCTGCACTCCTTTTGCTAGAATTATTCAGGAGTTATCACTAGAGACCGGATTTTTATGTAATTACTCGTACATATTTTTTTGTCTTTCTTCTTACCGTTCTCAAAATTGTAATCTTGGTGAAATATCGCCCTCGTAACACAATATCCATTTTTTTCGTTACATATTTAATACCAGTACTATATTACGTATTTTACATATTTTGCTGTTTTCACAAAACATTTTCTTATATCAATTTTCTTCAATTTTATTACATTTTTTATAAAAAGAATTTTTTAAAAATAATCAGCATTTTTTCTTACATTTTTTGTGAAATGTAGGTGTCAAAAGTATCACTGACACTCCGTTTTCCGACACCTGTAACCTTAATTTCCAAGAAAAATTTGCGACCGCCGACGTGTAACACTTCGATGAAAATGTTGCATCTTGTAGTGTACGTTTGCTGGACGACAGAGGCGGGATTCGGGGGGGGGGGGGGGGCAACTGCCCCCCCCCCAATCTTGGAACAAATTAAAAAATATATATTTCATTTCATTTTGCAAATCTTCAAATGTATACATAAAATATTTGTTTCTGTATTTTGAGAAGAAATGTAATAATAATTAAGCGAACAATAATTTTATTAAGCTGAGCGAATAATATACATTAATAAATTGGTGAACTTTAGGCCAGTATTATCAAACGCGCGGGGTAGTGTTCAGCGTTATTTTGAATATCCCTTGTTAATAAATCCTCTTTCAATTATATATTGCTTTTAAACGTTATTTACTTGGAAATTAAACAGTTTAATGCCTAAAATCATGAGTCATAACTAGACCTCTGCTTTTAGGGCAAATGTCTATTTAGGATGTTGTGAAAAGTAATTGCAGATGTTTACGAATCATGAGAAAATAGATGTACTGAAAGCATCTAATATACCTAAAATGTCTTAAAAAAGGCTGTTGATGTCTATTTTAATATGTTTTTGCCTAAAACAAGTGATTTTCAAGAACGAAAGTATTTTAATTGCTAAATTTTGAAATTCGTTTTACGGAAACGCAAAAACTTTTCCGAAATGCAAATATTGTGTGATCGAACAACGCACCGAAATCTTTCACTCAAAATATCGAACAAAAGAAGCCCTGCAAGTCAACGTAATAAGGATGTTTCACGCTCGTCTCCGCACGCACTTCTTGGGTCGTCTGCGAAGTCCAGGCGAGGAAAGCGACAGACAGGCCAGGCAAAAGCCTACTCTCAGACAGGCGTATATCACAAAATACTGTTCAGTATTTAAATGGGTTGTGTGATACAAGTTTTTTGGGGGGTGGAAAGAAGGGACGAGTGAAAAAGTTCCAGGAGACGTGAGCATGAGAAATGTAACTAAATTTGTTTGCTCCTATAAATCTGTCAGTAAAAAGTTCATTTTCAGCCGTAAAAATTATTTTAATAGGCAAGACAGCCTTATTGAAGAAAATTTGGACAAAATATTGATTATATACTATAATGCTAATTATGAATGTGGAGAAAATATGCTTGAAGTCTCTTTCATAAATGTAAAAAAAACTTTTTCCTGCATAATAAAAATTGCCTAATTTAATCCTTTTGAGACAATTTCTACATGCCAGAAATATAACTTTTTCATGTCTATTTTTTTGCCTGGCTTAGTCGTTCTGTATCTTATTTTAAGTGCCTCAAACGTCGATTTTAATGTCTTTTAGTGCCTAATTTCGTAATTTTGTTGCCTATTTTAGGTGCCTAAATCAAACCTTTTTTGTGAGCAAAATTCCGAGGTCAAGTCATAACACTCAAATTTTTACTCTCAAAAAGAAATAGTATTTCCCGTTTATTAGATGTAGATAGAGTTAAAGGTGGTGATACGAACCATTTATACAATATGAGCCCCCTTGATATCTTTTCATACATCGCAAACATTCTAGCAGGAACAATTTTAACTAGTTTAATAACTCCTGTTTCTAATATAGCTTTGTGGTTCAGTTGTATATGCGAGCTGATGTGAAACAGAGGTGTTCGTGCTTTCTCGGTTCTAAAAGCTTTGGAAGGTATGTCTTTGGCTTTTAATTAGAGTTGAGTTCGCTTAGAGCGTTTCTGATTTTTAACGAATGAAATACAATATGTTTTAAACGTTGTTTTTATACATTCAATCTGTAATTTCGAACTATCATAGACCGGTTTTAGTTTGCAGATTTTTAATATAGCGATGGTTGTACAACGAGCCCCGAACTATGGTGCGTATGCGAGCGTATACGTATGAGCCCCTAACTTTAACTGGCTTGTATTACATACACCACAACTTGTGTTCGTACTATTCTTGTTTTAGATGCCACCAAAGATTCTAGGGCCAAAACAATAAGGAACTACTGGAGCTACAGAATGGCACAGATGTTCTCGTAGTAGCTAATTTTCTAATTTCTTTGGTCGGGGCTGACTTTTCGGTCGTGCCCCATCCTTATGCCAACAACCATCTATCGCTGCCCGAACATTTTTTCACCTTTACTCAATTTTTCGGTTTCCTAATGGCAGAAACGAAAAACTACTTTAAGAATATTATTGAAGAGTAAAACCTCGTCTTAAACGGAAATTTTCGTTGAAAAATTTGGTGCCGTTTTTACGAAAATGGCTTTTAAGCGTTACTGTAAATGCAAAATTTGAAGCCCTTTTTCACAGAAAAATTTGAGATGTCGAAAAGCTTTATTGGAAGTCGTGTGAATCTGCCACTCACAAATGCAATAATATATACAAATCGCCGAGCCGATAATGTGCATATTAAAGACATAGAGAAATTTCAACAAAATTACATTTGTGTAATTTTTTAAGAAACAAAATAATACAGCAAAATGATTTTTATGCCATCGTAAACACTGCAATTAGCATTATCCGTACAAAAAGTTTGAAGAAAAAATTTGGAACTGTTTTTGAGAAAACGGTGTTTGAGTGTTTCTGAAAATGCGGAAATTTGAGTTCATTTTTACAGAAGACTGTTGAGTTTTCAATAAACTTTATAAGATAAAATTTAATGTACATGTGCACACAAGTCGAAATAAAAGTGGAGGCTCATATTATCACCTTGCACAGAAGATTGCATTTTAATTAAAATAATTTATTAATGTAGATTTAACTAGTGGTGCTACAGAACGGCACAGACTTTCCCGTATTAGTTTTCTATTTCCTTGGGTCTTCGCTAGCTATTCGGAATTGCCACAAACTCTTTCTTGCCAGCTGTCATCTATCACCACCAAAAGTACATTTTTTTTGTCATTTTCTTAATTTTTCGGTTTCCTATTGGTAGAACGGAAACATTAATTTTAGAAAATTAAAGAACACAAAAACCTAGTCATAAATGGCAATTTTCTTTTAAAAATAATGTGCCGTTTAAGAGAAAATGGCGTTTTAGCGCTACTAAAAGTGCGAAATTTGAAGTTCATTTTCACAGAAAATGTTTGAGTTTTCAAAATATTTTATTTGAAGTTATTTGAAGCACTTACACTCACAAATATAGTAATCTTTACAAATTGCTGGTAATGTGCATATTAAAGATGTGAAACATCTTTCAAAAAATTTACATTTATATAATTTTTGAAAAAACAAAAAAAACTCAAAATAAACTGTACGCTATACTAAAGAGTGTAATTAGCACTATCCGTTACAAAAGTGTGAAAAAAACATTTACAGCCATATATGAGAAAATGGCGTTTGAACGTTTCTGAAAATGCGAAATTTTGAACTACTTTCCACAGAAAACGGTTGTGTTTTCGATAAACTTTACTTGACATTATTTAAAGCACATGTACTCAAAAATATAATAATGTGAAAAAATCGCCGCTAATGTAAATATTATCGACGTTAGAAACATGTGAAAAAATTTACATTTTTGTAATTTTTGAAAAAACCAACCTATAGAGCAATATGGCTTTTATGTCATCTGATAGAGTACATTTACCACTATCCCTACCAAAAGTGTAAAAAAATATTTGGAGCCGTTTTTGAGAAAATCTTGTTTTTGTATTTTTTTTAAATTGCACATATTGCACGAAAACTACTAAAATTTTGAAAAACATTTACACAACCTTTATGAAAGAACTTAATATGTACAACAAATTTTATTTGAAGAAAAAATCCCTATTTTCAATTTTTTTGTTGGAGAAAGACGCCAAAAAAATTCAGACTTTCACAATTTTCGAAAATTCAGATTTATACGTGAAAATCGGACCTATTCCATGTTAATCAGTGTATTTTACTCTATTCATACAAGAAATTTAGAGAAAAAAAATTGAGCCGTTTTTGAGAAAATGTTGAAAACCCCCGGGGGGCTTTATATAAAGTATCCACAAATTTTGATGAATCTTTTTCAAAATCTCAAAGCTTCGACTAGAAGCAGGTCGACTGGGGAATATCCATTTTGGAAGAAATCGTACGTATGGTTTAGGCGCTAGCAGTGTTCACAGACGGACGGACAGACAGACGGACGTTTTCCTGTCAATTGTTTTTTCGGTATGAAGGACCTAGAAAACAGGGTTTCTGGATACACCACGTGTTAGGGGATTTTTTTTCTTAACTTAGCAACTGGTTTTATCCACTTCTTCGTTTTCACGGCCCGGCAATTAATTTTTTTCCGCCGAAAATTGGCCATTTTTTCGCGCAGCATTACATAACTTTCCCTATACTACGTATATCACTCCATGCATACGTACGTATACGGGAAAGTAAAAATATGTATCCTACAGTTATGTATAAACATTTTTGATCATAATAAATAATAAAAATTTTCAATATTTCGATGTATGATTCACTGAGAAAAATGCATTTTTGAATGCACATTTCGGACCGTTCAAATAACAATGAGGATCGTCACTTCTGTGTTCAACTAATCTAATTAATAACATTCAATAATAATCAATTAATTAACAAAATTGAAAACAGTGTATGTATGTAGCACAATTAATTACTAAACTACGCTGCTAAACTACGGTCTTGCATTACAAGATTAGATGAATCTTTTACTACTGACGAGGAAGTTGCATGACGCAAAGTGTGCATAAACTTGTGCACTCCAAATGTTTTTACAACGTATTAATTTTAAAATTTATTTAGCACATTTTTTTCAAAATCTACTTTGGTGCTGTGTAAATGGTTGTTTACGTAGAGAATTTACATATTTTTTACATAATCCGATTTTACATATTTATTACATATTCTTTACTATTTTCATTTCACATTTATGTACATATTTTGATGTTTAATGCTACATATTTTTCCGGTCTCTATACAGTGGGGGCGCCACGACACGGCAATGTGAAATTCTCAGAATAATTTCTTATTGTCGGTGTTACTGGGTGCATGGAACAGAGTGGTGGATTGTGAATGTGATGAATGAAATAGTGTCTAATGCGCTACGATTGGTAATGAGTTTTATAATGTTGTCTGAGATGTATCATGGATAGAAATTGCGGTATTGTAATTTAACGTAATCGTTATTGATGTGAGAAAGTACGTGCTGTTGGAGCTTCACTAGTTTACTTCAGCAAGTGAAGTAACTGGAACGAACTTCCTTCCGAATACTTTTCCGAAATATACCGTTCAATTTCAAAAACTTTAAAATGAAATTTTAAATGTTTTAGATACATTTAACACTGGCTAAACTTCCCCTCATGGGAGGTCGACAAGGCACTGAATACTAGTAGACAGGAATCTCTCCTGATGGTTCTAAAAATTTGTTATTAAAAAAACAAAAGAATGCGGCAAAATGGTTTTTACGTCATCTTAAACAACGCATTTAGCACTATCCTTACAAAAAGTTTAAAGACAAAATTTGGAACGGTTTTTATGGTTGCCAGATATACACTCTTTGAGCAGACAGTCCGCTTTTTACACATTATGTTGTTGTTTGTTTGTTTTTCCTTTATAAAATAGTGGACACTATTTTATTCTAAAGCTTTCTGATAAAATGGTACGTAATCCAAAGCTATACAGTCTAAGAGAATAAGGATAGGAAAGTTGTAAGAAAATATGTAATTGCAATTTCTTTTTTTATACAATTTACCCCCTTGACCACTATTTTCTGGATGCAGACCTGGCAACCCTAACCGTTTTGGGGAAAATGGCATTTGAGCCTTTCTGAAAACGCGGAAATTTGAGCTCATTTTCACAGAAAACTTTTAAGTTTTCGAGAAACTTTATAAGACATCAGTTGAAGCACATTTACTCATAAATGCAACAATGTGAAGTAATCGCAGGTAATGTAAATATTAACGAGTTGAGAGAGATGTCAAAAACTTACAATTGTGTGATTTTTGAAAAAAAAACAAAAGAATAAAGCAAAATATATCGTCTCATAGAGTACATTTAGCACTATCCCTACCAAAAGTTTAAAGAACAAATTTGGACCCGTTTTTTAGAAATTCTTGTTTTTGATATTTTTTTAATATTGCACATATTTTACGCAATGTTATGCGAAAACTAATACAATTTTCAACTAGTAGAGCAACAGAATGGCACAGACTTTCTCGTAGTAAAGTTTTTACGGCTTTACCCCGTTCTTTTGCCAGCTACCATCTATCGCCGCCCAAAATACTTTTTTTGTAATTTTCTATTCATCGTATCAAAAAAGTTAAAATTTCATTCTCCTTGTAGGTAGTTTTATTTATTTAGAAGTATAATATCGGGATGTAAACAATACCGAAAATAAAAATTGTAAAAGGGGACCAGAAATGTGTTTGTCTCCCCCTCTTGTTTAGAACTGCATGCATCTGTGTTTATGACATATTAATGATTCATGTTGAAATACATTGATGAATGACTTAATTGTTGAATAGATTTGGCTATCTCCTCTTGAAGAAGTTGATAAACAACAAGAAGCAGAAGCAGAGAAAGAAATAGTAAAATGGGATAAGAAGCCATCTGACCAAGAAATTGATAGCGAGTCTGATGAGGAAATAGAACTGAATATTGATTTAGAAGATGATGGAAAGGCCTAAGAATAACCATATGAAAATAAACATTTCCTTTTGTTATAACATATTTAATTTTAATGTATATTTAATTGATAGCAATAATAATATTTTATTAAATGTTTGTAATAATTTGTTTTGGTTTGTGGTAAGCGATAACATATCACTGTTTGTGCTGCTCATGTAACATGAAATTATAGGACATTATGAGTAACTTTATCATCTATTTCTCTTCTTGCATCAATTTTTTGTGTTTACGAGCACGTGAATTGCAATGGTTGTTAGTTCCATAAGTGCATATTATACGAGTCGCATTCAGAAAGTAGGTTTTCCTGGTTCGTCGCATTCAGAAAGTAAAATTTTCTGGGAAAAAAAAAACACTCGTTGTAGCAAATACAGCGCATTTTACACTATTTTTTCAGAGTCATCACCAGAATTGATATAGTCACACCGTGGGATCAACATTTATATCTGTGTCGTAGACGTCGGCCACCTGGGATAGGTAATACCAGAGTTTGTCAGCCACCTGCAACTCTGCGTCACGATGATACCGCAAAATACTGACTGGAGAGGAATTTCTTTAGTTGTCAGAAAATATGAAAATCGCTGTCAGTGGTGGGGTGGGGGTGGAGGCAAATCCAGCCCATAGGGTGGATAGTCAGACACCTCCCAATGGAACTGCTGCTGAAGACAGATATCGATTGTGAACCGATCGTATTACCATGACGCAGGCCGCATGATTTCGATAGATACAAGAAACTCGGGAAAAAATACCAATACATCTGGATTACCAATTTACAATGCCCGCAGAAATTGAAAGATAACAGCTGCGTCTGACAATGTGAGAGTTGTCGATGGTTTCGTTAGATATCCAGGAATTCAGAATAGATACACAAATATAAAATGTTTAATATGGAATGAATGCATACATCATTGGCGTGCGGTGATAATTTTAGTAGGGGAAGCACTTTTCAAGTCCAAGGTATAAAAAACGTAAAACAGTTAAAGATGATGAATAACAAACTGTGAATATTAACCCGGGCGTCTTGCATACGAACGTAAATGGTCGCCCGGGAGTAAACAGACCCCAGGGAAAATTTCTTTGGCTAAATGCCTTCGAGCATTATAAACAAATATAATTCGGTATTTATGTGACTTACAACTTTCCCTTATTTATCGAGTAGTTGGTTATTTAAAATTATTAACAAATTTTTAAAATCCATCAATACATTAAAGTATCTTTTTTTCTTTCATAAAATGAAAAATAAGTGCGTAAACTTTAATATATGGTGAATGTTAATTTGAAAATGTATCTACAGAGTTCAGTAATAATGTTTTTCACGACCTATACAATGGATACAATTCTACTGTTTTCTTGCACTTTTTACATTCTCTGGATGCTCTGCGGTTTAAATTCTTCGGACAAATTTCACGTCCTGTTAGTTCTCTTTCTTGCATCTTATATTTCTTGTTTTGGCTCTGAGTGCAAATATTGTATTATTTTTGGTATCAACTTGGTATTTTTGGTATTATTTTTGGTAACAATCCCGGTAGCATTCATCTCATAATAGCATAAAGGCGAATACGTTCCAAACTCCCGTCTGCAATTCTCATGTGTGGCGATTCCTCGAAATAGCAGTAATGTTTTATTCTTATGAAAGTTGATCGTGCCTACTTCGAATGTACCACTGGAAACGGAGATTATCGTAAGAGATCCGTGGGTGTTGCACCGCGTGGTCGGCTCTGCCTGTCAACGCGGGTTGTTCCCACTTTCCTCGCTAGATGCCATGACTACTGCGGGGAATGAGTTCACCGATTGCATTCCCTTCTCGCAAGGGAGAACTGCAGAACAGTACGCAAAGAATTAGTTTGTTTATAATACTTTCTTTAACTTAATATAAACGTTCTCGATGTTATTAGGTGCTTTATACTTTCATTGCATTATAATGTAGTTAGCACGTACGTAAAATACCCTCAAAAAGTCAAAATAATAAATTATTTCGAACTTGAAATTGCTACCAGTCGATCACAACGGAACGAATTCTCATATTCATTATCCTCGCGCCCTCACGGACCGACCCGACTTTGCATGAGGCATGACGAGCGCCTGCACCTTCGAAGAACGAAGCTTCGCTGACGTCACGAGACGAATTTACACGCCGTTTTGAAAACATCGATTGTTACGGTTCAACCACTAGTACGTAGCTCAGACTCTGAGTTGAGTAAACAGTTTTGCTCTGGCCATAAGCAAAGAATATTTTAAATAAAGAAAGGATTTTTCTGTGCTTTGCTTAGGGGAATGACTCATTCCCTTCATTCCATGGAATGCACGCCACTGGCATACATAATTTAGGGAAGTTGACAGAAATGTACGCAGCCCGCGGTCTTGTGAATGGTGTTTTGGTATTGATACCTAAGATGGTGATGATACCTAGGAAATCGCCGAAAATGCACAAACATCTACGTTAGGCCTACTAATTTCCAATGTATATATGTACTTGGCGCGACAGCTCTTGAACTGGCTCAGGCCTACCGGCAACGTTCCTGCCTCGCGGCCGTGGTTAGCACGTAGATATACCCACGTCGTATTCCTGTCTTCTCAACCTGAGAAGTGAATTTTCTCATCGTCACACAGCAACATATACTGGGACATTGCAAGGAAAACTCACACTATTGTCTTGCTCCGTCCGGGACTCGAACCCTGGGCCGCGAAAGTGTGGAAAGCGAGGACGCTGAACAAGAGCTAACCGCGAGGCTACTAATTTCCAATATCCACTGAAATTGAAAGAAAACTATGCAGCCTCTGGCATTTTAAGAGGTTTTTATGGTTTTGGTACATACCCAGGAACTCAGCCGAAAAATGTACAAAATCATCCACGTGACTTATTTCCAATGCGCGAAGCAATTAAAAGGAAATTGAATTCTTCGTCCTTTTGAGAGGTGTCTATGATTTCGTTTGATATCCAGAACACAGAAAAAATTTTAAAAAACAGTTTCAATTTTGACGGAAAAATAAAAAATAATTGATTGTTTCCGACTAAAATCATACTGATACCGATTAAATTCTCATATCCAGTGCGTCTATGCTCACGTCAAAACTATTATGAGTCGAGAAAGAAAGAATCTTTGGAACTCACACGTGCTGTTTTAAGACAAGTCCATTTTTGCTACTCCCAGACCCGATTTCTACACTTGACAGCATTTTTGCTGCTGCGTGCCACTCGTTTAATATAGGATACACTACGAGTATGTTTAGGTAGGATTCATTCATGTTCCTGTCTAATAGATAACTAGCGGAATCCGGCAGACAGTCTTCTGCCCTTTTTTCCCCTCACTCTCCACCTCCCCGTCTCTCCCTCTCTCTCCCCATTTTATCCTCTCTCTCCGCCTCTCCTTCCCTCTCTCCGTCGCTCCCTCTCTTTTTTTCTCATTCACATGTAGTTGCAGATTTTTCACGTCTCTGTGCAGATGTAATAATATCGAGTAGCGTCGGACCATAAAAAAATGCAATAGAATGTTCAAGAAGATCTCATCCTGTAGAATACTGTGTGAAAAACACCTTCAAAAATTTTAGTTATTAATGCCATAGAACGCTTCGATTATTTACGTCGATTACCGAGTGTAGTGGGTTGCAGGTGCATGAATATTTAGTTTTTTATTCTTCAGCGTCATGTAGCGCCATTTTTTCGATATTTTATTATGTATTCTGTTATTCGGGGCGAAGATGAATCCAACAAAACAGAGATAATTAAAATTGGTCCAGCCGTTCTGAGTTATAAATGGTCATCACCAGAATTGATATAGTCAGTTGGACTATAATTCCTAGTTTGTCACGCGATGGAATCCGTCAGATAGATAGAGAGATTGTAATAAATATCTGGAGATTGTGGGGTACATCAGCCAGTCTTGAATAAAAAGATGGCTTTGGCCCTTCCCAGGTCATTGGGTAATAAATGGGTTTAGAAATGAGTGCGTGGCCGATAAGATGTATTCCCAAAACAAAGTGAAACCCAAATCAATGCGGAATAGAGATAGTAATTATTGATTATCAAATATTTGATACACGGCGAAGTCCAACAAATGAAGATAGGACATTGTTTAACTTCTGCCATACAACTAAGCCTTGCACTACATACCCCAATGAAGTACAGCTCACAAAGATAAGGCAGACACAATGGGGGGTCAAAGACCTTTTTAGTATATAGTCCACAATAGTATTCTTTCCCAAACCTCACTCTCGAAAGAAAACATTGTTATTGGAAAGAACAATACTCACTAACCGAAACAGAACTCGCTTACAAAAATGAAACAATAAGTAGGACGATTTAAATTTTAAAATTAGTTTCGCGACGAGAAGATAATAAAGAAAAATACCTCTCTTTTTAGAGTTTATCGATGAAGCAAATAAGTGTTTAATGAGTAGCAGCACTGCCACCTATTGGCTCACAGAAATAGTTTTGTTCCACTTTAACTAAAAATCTATCCAAAGACTCTTGCTTTAGTCTCATTTTCAGGACGTTACGGAATTGTTACATTGCATTCTCGCATGTGTACTCCACCTAATCGTACTCATGCTAACCAGTTCCACTCGTATTGAAAATAATCGCTCTTGCGAGTTAAAATAAGTTGTAGGTTCCTTGAGTTTCTGGCTTCACTAACTTTTAATTTCGAGAAAAAGAAAAAAAAATAGTTAACTTTTAAATTTAATCATCATTCACTCCACCCCACTTTTCACATCTGTAATAACATTATTTTTGCTATAACATTTGCCTTTAGGCAAAACACTCCAAACTTCTTCGCAAAATGGTCAAACAGTTTCACTTCACACTCGTGTGAAATCTTCCTTTCCTGAAAGAGTTTTTTTCGCCCTTCAGTTTGGATAAGTTATTGATGCTAGATGCCCAATCTGGACTGTGGTGTGAATAGTCCAACTTCTTAAAGCCATAGTTCTTCACATTATTTGCAATCTGTGCACAGGTGCGTTGTCGTGAAGAAGCTAAATAGCTAGATAGAATTGTCGTTAAAATTGTACATTTTGTCATAATATCACACCCAATAATCTAAGAAACAGGTATATAACTCAAATATTAAACAATGCGGGCCCAAAAACACAAGCTAACGTGCGATGTCGGATGCAAAATTTTAGCATTACAACTAAACATGGCGACTTCCTAGAGTTCATAAACGAGAAAAATTACGGTTTTTACTTGGGGGTCATCCATTAATTACGTAACGCTAAGGCAATCCGTTGAATAAGTTGATCCGTATTCGGCCGAATTCGCGTTCGGCCGAACACGACCGTTTACGGCCGAATATTTCAAACCCTCACTAGAGCGCAGACATGGTCACATTGCATCCGACAAGTTCTGGCGAAGACGGCCGAACTTCGAAGTCGACAGACCGATATCAAATGAATTTGATTTTTTCGGGCGATCTGAGCTGTCGGATTGATTGATTAATTAAGGTTTAGAGGGCGCTTCAACTGCCAAGGTCATTGGCGCCCATGTCGAAGTATTTTAAAAAGGGAGTAGGTTCAGTATGTGTTACAGATGGAGCCTACCCCCTAATTAAAATCATATACATAAAGAGAGACTTGAATTCTACATCAAGTATTCAAGTAGTATGACAGAAAGAATATATAACAAACACGTAAAATTCATAGTAGAACTAAAAGTTGGCTGTAAAGGGGCCAAAAATAAAACAACAAAAAAGTAAAACACTATTCTATTCTCTCAAATAAGATTATACAGGGTGAGTCACGTAACTTTAGCACCTCCTGTAACTTTTGAACGGTTGAAGATATTGCAATGCAGTTTTCACGGAAGAGAATGAGGGAATGGGGCTAATTGATATGTGAATTGAGTTCTCTTTTATCACTTGTATTTTACGCGATATTTGAGGTAACTTTGTTTTTTCAAATGGGACTATACATATTTTTTCAGTCTCTCATGACGAGCGTAAAAAGACGAATCCAAAGATATAAATATTGTCATATGTTAGATAAGTATTTTTTTGAGTAATTGTGATTTTTTTGCTACTAGTGTTTAAAGGATATTTTCATTGTAACTGTCAGCCCCACAAGGTCACGCAGCGCTCCCCCAGCAAACGCGGGATCGGAGAAGGGAAGGGATTTTAGTACCTGAGGATACGAAAAATATTCACAAAACTGTTGCATTTTTTCCTGAACTCTCCTTTCCATCCTGATCCATTTTCAGATATTTTGTGTTTCTTAGGGATTGAAAATACGGATTTGTCTTAAGTAGTATTTATTGAAATAAGATTATTTCTATCCCTAAGTTATTATTATATTCTTATTAACATTGAAATTCTTTGCTCAAAATATGCAATATTTTGTGTACAGTTTTAATTATTTATTCTTATTGTGCTTTGTTTCAAGATCCCATTAATATGTATCTTATGAAACCCCATTAAATGGAGTTGAAGTTATAAACAATTTTATTACGATACAAACATGATAAATCCTTATTTTCCATCCTTTAATTCCTTCAATCAAAGAAAGACGAAAATCTGAAAATGCGGAAGGATGGAAAGCAAAGTTCAGGAAAAAACTGCAATGGTTTTGTGAATATTTGGAATACTATGTTTCGTATTTTCAAATAAGATCCCGCCCCTTCCCTTCCCTTCCCCGGGCGCACGTGTGCTGGTGGAGCGCTGCGTGACGTTGTGTGGTGGACTATTCAAAATGTCGGTTAAACCCCAGTCGCAAAAATAAAAATTAATCAAAAAAATGCTTTTCTAACATATGACAATATGTACATCATTGGATTCGTTACAACAAAGTTACCTAAAAAATCTCGTAAAATACAAGTGATAAAATATAAATTAATGCACGTATCAATTAGCCCCTTTCCCTCATGCACTTCCGTGAAAACTGCATTGCAATAACTTCAACCGTTCAAAAGTTACAGGAGGTGCTAAAGTTACGTGACTCACCCTGTATATTCCGCTTTCCCTCAAGAAGCAAAAAAGTTTTGAGAGCGCGGAATCGTCATCCCCGAGCACCTCCCTTAGCGAGTTGCCCAGGCCATGTCTTCGTCGGTTGCCAACATATTTCCTGCAGTTCAGGAGGACGTGTTCCACAGACAGAACCGTCCCGCATGAGTCACATACGGGAGGAGTTTCTCCTCGAAGGAGGAAACCGTGGGAAAAATGGCAGTGTCCAATTCGAAGACGGGTTAGAATGACTTCCTCACGCCTAGAGGAGCGAGATGAGGAACGCCAGGGAATTACAGAATTCTTTATCCCACTTAGTTTAAAATTGGTATTGTGCCACTCTGTTTGCCACGCTCTAAACAAAGATCGTTTCAAGTAAGCCTTAACATCGGACAATGGCACAGCAGGAACGTCGATACGAGTATTACGAGTAGCTGATTTCGCCGCCAGGTCGGCCAGCTCATTCCCTGTGATTCCCACATGGCCTGGAACCCAGCTAAGAACCAGGTCATAGTTGCTGGACATGAGACTATGAATCAGGTTTTGAACTGATTTTGTCAGGTAGTCTGACGAGGGCCGGGAGACAGCCTGAAGAGAACTGAGAGAATCAGAACAGAGAACTACTCGCTGCAACGTCGTTGACTCGATGTACATTAGAGCTTTGAGTATTGCATACATTTCAGCAGTGAATGTACTGCACTGTGAATGAAGACGATATGATTTGGTGGCCCAGATGCAATGAAAACTACACGCCACTGCGTCATTGTGCGATGACCCGTCCGTGTACAAGAATAGATGATCCGGATAGGCTTCCCTCATACCCTGAAACTGCTTCTGGTAAACCAGAGGACTAGTATTTTGTTTGGGAAGATTGGAGAGTCTGAGGTCAATATTGGGGAGAAGGAGTTTCCAAGGGGGAATCAGGTCATTTGGGGGTTTCACAGGAGTGGGAAGATAGACATTAAGTCCCCACAAAAGGTTTCGCAATCGAATGCCTGGGGGCTGGGGTAGCGATGTTCGAAGAATATAAGAAGATTCATATTTTGGGCGAGTGATTATTCGGCGACAGGGATGATTAAAGAGTCCTGACACTTTAGCACCATAAGACGCTAATAGAATATCTCGCCTTATTTTTAAGGATGGCTCCCCAGCGTCAGCTAGAATGCACTCGATTCGGCTGGTGCGATACGCACCTGTTGAGAGGCGAATACCAGCGTGGTGTATGCTGTTGATGGGTCGAAGGGTGGAAGGAGCTGCAGAACCATACACTTCACTACCGTAATCCAATGCTGAGTGAATGAGTGCTCTGTATAACCGCAGTAGGGTAATGCGGTCGGCTCCCCATGAAGTGCCACTAAGCATTCGAAGAAGATTGAGGGGGGAGACGCATCTGGTTTGCAATGTGCGGATATGAGAGCGCCACGTGAGGGACTTGTCAAACGTCAGCCCCAGAAACCTGGCAGAGTCAGTGAATGGAAGCTGATTTCCTCCCAAGTACAGGATTGGATCGCTATGCAAGTGGTATATTCTGCAGAAGTGCACACCAGTGCATTTAGTAGGTGAGAACTTGAAACCTGTCGACATCATGCTCCATTCATGCAGCTTGTTGAGCACCAGTTGGAGTTGCCTCTGGATCACACTTATGCTGCTGGATGAACAAAAAATGGCAAAATCATCTACAAACAGCGATGCCTTCACAGGTTCCCTCACGACCGACGCTATACTATTTATGGCTACACTTAGCACCGAGCCTTGGGGGATGCCGTTTTCAAGGGGGTGACTGTTAGACAGTTTGTCACCAATGCGTACTCTGAAAGATTTGTCCGATAAGAAATTTTGGAGGAATAAGGGGAGCTTCCCCCTGAATCCCCACGAGTGCAAGGTTCGCAGAATGCCATACCTCGAAGTGGTGTCATACGCCTTTTCTATATCGAATAGTACGGCAACAAGGTGTTGTCTCAGAACGAACGAGGTTGAAATTTCCGTTGCCAAAGCGACGAGATGGTCAAGGGTAGACCGGTGTTTCCTGAAACCGCACTGAATTGGTGCGAGTAGGTTTCTGCACTCCAAGGTCCAGACCAAGCGCTGGTTTACCATCCGTTCCAGTACTTTGCAAACGCAGCTGGTGAGAGCGAGAGGTCGGTAGCTCGATGACAGCGACCCATCCTTTCCCTCCTTCAGAGCTGGGATAACTATGGCTTCTCGCCATACAGCAGGGATGGGGTGCTCTTCCCAGATGCGATTATAAAGGCGGAGGAGAAATTGCATCGCCACATCAGGAAGATGTTGTAACATTAGGTTGTGTATTTCATTAGGACCTGGGGCAGTTCGTCTGGCCAATGCAAGAGCAGAGAGCAATTCCGATATGGAGAAAGGTGTGTTGTAATCTTCAGACGCTCTGCAGAAGAAATCCAACGGACGGCTCTCCATCCTTTCTTTGATCAAAAGAAAGTCAGGAGCGTAGTTCGCCGAACTTGACATGGCTTCATAGTGCGCGGCGAGTTCCTCTACAATCATATCTGGAGATGTAATCATTTCTCCGTTTTCAGTAGACCTGGCACCGTATTTGGTAAAGAGTGCCCTCTTATCTGTCGAATTTTTCTCCATACCAGGCTTGGTGGCGTGTGACAATTGAGAGACGAAACGTACGCTCTCCACGAAGCATTTTTGCTCTCTAAGATAGTTCTTCTAGCCTTCGCCCTGCATCTTTTATACTCGATTAAGTTATCCACTGTTGGATAGTGTCTGAGACGTGCCAGTGCCTTTTTTCGAGAACTGACCGCTCTCGAGCAGTTCTCATTCCACCACGGAACGAAAGGGTGTCGCGGTTTACCACTTGCCTTCGGAATTGCGATGGAAGCGGCAGCGAGTACAGCGCTATTAAAATGTTCTGTCATTTCATCCACATTTCCGAAGGGACCGTCTGACAGGTTAACATTATTCTGGAATGTCGACCAGTCAGCTCGTCGCACGATACATTGAGGGGGCCGTGCACAACTACGGCGAAGATGATCAATGTGGACAATCGTGGGGTAATGGTCGCTTCCATAAAGATCTTCTAATATGGTCCACCACATATCAGTAGCAAGTGAAGAGCTGCAAAGGGCTACATCAACAGCCGTGCTAGAATTCGTAGCTACGGCAAAATGAGTTGGTTCCCCAGTGTTGAGAATAGCCAAATTCATGGTGTCGATGACAGATTCCAAAATAGCACCTCTTTGACACGTACGAGAGGAACCCCAAAGAGGGCTGTGGGCGTTTACATCACCCACAACCAAGAAAGGTGTGGACAATTGGTTTATTAGACTTAGAAGGTCATCAGCCGACACCGTTTGTCTTGGGGGAATATAGATATTACATACGGTGAGTGAGAGGGACGGCAGATATACCTGCACACAAACTGTTTGAAGGTCGGTGTGAACAGGGATTTCTGCAGAATGCAGCGAATCCTGGACCAAAGTAGTAACTCCGCCGTGAGCGCGGAGGCCGTCATCGACATCAACCCTATAAGGAGTGAAACCGCGAAAGTGTATGGACCGTGGTGGAGAAAGATGCGTTTCCTGTAAGCAGAAAATTGATGGTGTATAACGGGACAATAAGAGTTTTAATTCGTCCCGTCGGAGAGAAAATCCGTTCAGATTCCAGGATAGGAGAGCCGTTGTTTAAGAAGTTAAGAGGATTTCTTCTTTTCCTTTTTTCGCCTCTGCCGCCCGAAGGAGCGAGTGTCCACCCCGGCTGAAGTTTCGTCCGAGGCAGACTCATCCTGACCACTGCTCGACAGGCTGAGAGATCGCACAGAGCGAGTTTCAGGAGTCGGGGTAGGTGGTCGGAGTTTGGAGGATCTATCATTTTTCTTGTCCAGGCCAGTAGGCCGTGTGACATCAGCCTTCTTGCGCGGCTGAGAAGTGGATTCTTGTTCTGTCTTTGTCTGTGTTGTCTTCTTGGGTGGTGTTTTGTATTTTGTGGGGATTATTATTTTCCCACCTTGCAGAGGCGATGTCTCCTCAGGGAAGTCCACTGGGGATACCTGGCAACAAAAGTTCGCTACTGGGGAAGTAGCAGGAGAGGACTGAATGCTCGTCGCTTTGACCGTGTTCGCCAGAGTGCTAGAAAAAGAACGCCTGAGATCCACAGGGTTCTTCACCAGGTATCGGCGTTTCGCTTCCGGAAAAGATACCTTCTCCGTCACCCTAATCCTTTAAATCTCCCTCTCTCTCAGATATGTGGGGCACTTGTTAGAGTTGGCCGCATGGTCTCTTTCACAATTTACACAGCGGGCTGGTGATGAACGAGGGTTGGGATCGTGCGCGGAATTACCGCACTTTGCGCAAGCAGGGCTTACGGCCATGCACCTTTGTTGTGTATGACCGAACCTCTGACACTTAAAGCAGCGCAGGGGGTTCGGCACATACTGCCGCACGCGAAGGTTATAATAACCACAGCTAACATACTCTGGGAGAGAAGGGAGATTAAAGGTGAGGATCAAGGTGGGAGTGGGGATCTCTTTCTCATTCTCCTTCCTCTTGATCCTATACACCTCCGTTACACCGTAGCTCTTGAAAAAGGAAAGAAGTTCATCCTCGTTTTCAGACGCAAAGTCTTCATGGTTGACCACTCCCTTACATAGGTTAAGGGTAGGATGAGTGGTCACTTCCACTTGGAGGCCGGCAATCTGTTTAGTTTTTAAAATCTTTTCTATTTGTTCGTCAGTGCGTGCTTCAAAGAGAATTGTACCATTTCTTTGTCGCACGACCGCTTGAAGCTTTCCAAAACTCTCCTCAATTGCTCGCGCAAGGCGGACCGCACTAACACTTTTAAAAGTTTTCTCAGTTTCAGAGCAAGACATCAAGAGAAACCAAGGCTTTCTTGGTTTATCGTCTTCCCGGAGGAAGAAGCTATTTAGATCAACTGTTCTGTCACATCTCCTCTTCCTTGCAGAAGAGGGCAGGGGGGTTGTTGAGTATCCATGAGATGGACATACATTCATCTCCGTGCTCCCCACCCACCATGGAGTCCAACAAAGGGACACCCCACTGGGGTGCCAGGGCTGACACGGAGATATAGTAGGGGAATGTCACAGCGCTGCACCGCCGTGGATCCCCCCGCTCACCCTGGAGTTCAGTGCAAGACCTAGTCCGAGCCGATTGATCGGGAGTGGGTTAGCTCCCGACCGCCCGTCTAGAAGAGTCCGAGGCCAAAGCGAGTGTATTGACACCTACAAAGAATGTTCCCCAAAAATACGTAGACGTACCCCTTAGTGCAAGCCAAAAACAACGTAGCACCAGGACTAGTTGGGAAACAAACAGGTCTCTCAACTGCCAGGACACACATTCCCTCCGACACGGGTCGCCATGCACGGCAAACACATGGGTGGGCGTTCAGCATACAGAGAAGGCCAGTGAGGAAGAAAAAGGAGTGAAAAGAATATACGTGACATGAAATGAAAAGCAAGACGATGAAAAAAATGGAGAAAGGAACACTTGAGAGCCTTCTCTGCATCCCCCCGTCAGGACGTGGACCAACCCACCTCGACGGGCTGAGCTGTCGGAGATGGATGGATGAATGTCGAAGAGCTGGTTTCACTTGTACACGAATGGGGTGCTCTGTGGAAGACATCGGATTCCAGATATCACAACAGGGACAAAAATAGGAAATAATGGAATAAAATCGGAGAAGAAATGGGCGAAACTAGTACTAAACGTATTGTAAACATGGGACATAACCTCATATACCTTATGGTTAAAACCAGTAGTTCCTCTGTAGTAATCAAAGAAGTAGTAGTAATGCATTTTCTAAAATTCGACCTTTTTTTAATGCCATCTATAATTGCTTCAAGTAAGTAAAAAAGTATTGGGCGACATTCTTGTGTATTCGAAAAATTTCACAGTTGTTTCGGCATGAAATTCACCAATATTTTTGCCATCAGCGAAAATAGGGTTCACCCAGTAATCTTTTTGATTTTCAAGCAGAAGAAATTTAAGACCAAAGCTCTCAGCAAGCAATTGTAATCGTCTGGCTTTCATGAGATGCCACTTATGTTCAATAATTCACAGACAGATGTCTGTTGCAGTCGGATGCAGTGCGACCACTCAGGTCGTCAGAATAAGTCGGCCGTTCGCGCGCGAACTTTCCTTCGCCGAAAACGGATCCACACCGACCGTACCCTAAAGGGGGAGGGAGGAAGTCTGAGGCAGCGTTACGCCGTGTTGCATAGGGGTAGGAGAATACGTTACTAGGGAAGAGGGTATTGAATTTACTAGAAATTTGCGTTTAGTAATTTACGGACGGCTCCTTATTCGCGAATTTCCAGAAAACGAACCATCTGCTGGAAATATGCTTATCACCATTGAATTCGCCATTAAAATTTAGGGTAGAGCCCTGGTTTTGAGAAGAATCGAGCTCCTCTCCAACATCGACAAATTCAATAGATGGGGATTGTTGAAGTTTTGCTATTAAAGTTTCCCAAAGGCATTTCCCAAAGGAAAATGCCCATTTATCCAAAACTATGGACAATATTTCGAAACAGGAAACAGAATCCTCCTTCAAAATTTAAAATAATTTCCAAAATGCCATTATTTGCTGCATTCGGACGAGAAATGTGCCTGAGAGGCGTTTTTTCAAAAGAGTTGAGTTTTAAAGAATTCCAAAATATGGGTAAATTTGACGCGATCTAACACCTAAACTATTTGAATAACAGCTCTGGGATTTACACCACAGATTGTATGTACATTACTGTTTATCGTGCTGGTACGACATATTTTAATTTATAACAACCGGTTAAACACGTGCACTTCCTAGAGTACATTTTTGAGGAAAATTACTTTTTGACGTAAGTTATTCGCGAAAGTCTGGAAAACGAATCATCTGTTGGAAATATGCTGATCACCAGTGTATTCGCCATTAAATTTCAGGCTAGAGCACTAGCTTTGTGACGATTCGAGCTCCTGTTGAAAATTGCCAAATTCAACAGGTGGAGATCGAAAAACATTTGCTATTTTAGTTACCAAAAAGAATTGGCAGATAATGCCTATTTTTAAAAAACTAAGGAAAATATTTCAATAGAGGAAGCAAAATCCTCATTCATAATTTATTACAGATTTAGGAAATGCCATTACATGCAGCATTCGGACGAGAAATGTGCCCAGAGAGGCCCCGTCGAGGTGGGTTAGTCCACGTCCTGACGGGGGGATGCAGAGAAGGCTCTCAAGTGTTCCTTTCTCCATTTTTTTCATCGTCTTGCTTTTCATTTCATGTCACGTACATTCTTTTGAACCCTTTTTCTTCCTCACTGGCCTTCTCTGTATGCTGAACGCCCACCCATGTGTTTGCCGTGCATGGCGACCGTTGTCGGAGGGAATGTGTCCTGGCGGTTGAGGGGTCTGTTTGTTTCCCAAACACTCACCTTCGGCTTGCACTTAGGGATACGTTGTGTACGTATTTTTGGGAACATTCCCTGTAGGCCTCAATACCCTTGCTTTGGCCTCGGACTCTTCTAGACGGGTGGTCGGGAGCTAACCCACTCCCGATCAATCGGCTTGGACTAGGTCTTGTACTGAACTCCAGGGTGAGCGGGGGGATACACGGTGGTGCAGCGCTGTGTTATTCCCCACTATATCCTCGTGGCAACCCTGGCACTCCGATGGAGTGTCCCCTTGTTGGGCTCCGTGGTAGGTGGGGACCACGAGGATGAACCTGATCCATCTTTATGGAAACTAAACCTTCTCCCCCGCCCTCTTCCGCGAGGAAGAGATGTCCGGAAAGAAACCTTGATTTGAATAGTTTCTTTTTCAATGATGAAGATAGACCAAAGAAACCTAGATTCCTCCTCATGGCATGCGCTGAGGAAGGAAAATCATTTAAAATGGTTAGTGCTGTGCGTTTGGCGCGAGCAATAGAGGAAAAATATGGAAAATTGCAAGCCGTAGTGCGACAAAGGAATGGCACCATTCTTTTTGAAGCGCTAACGGATGAACAGATCGATAGAATTATGAAGACGAAGCAGATTGCCGGCCTCCAGGTGGAGGTGACCACTCACCCAACACTCAATCTTTGTAAGGGAGTGGTCAATCATGTCGACTTCTCAACAGAGAGCGAGGAAGATCTGGTTGCCTTCTTCAAGGGTCAGGGTGTGACAGATGTTTATAGAATTAAGAGGAGGGAGCATGGGCGAGAAATCCCCATTTCCACTCTTATCCTAACATTCAACCTCCCTACTTTGCCCCAGAATATCTCGTGCGGTTTTTATAACCTCCGCGTGCGACAATATGTGCCCAATCCTTTGCGGTGCTTCAAGTGCCAGCGATTCGGTCATACACAACAGCGGTGCATGGCAGATACCCCAGTGTGCGGTAAGTGTGGTAAACCAACTCACGAACCTGGACCTTGCACCTCGACACCGCATTGCGTAAACTGCGAAGGTGACTACCCGTCAAATTATAATCAATGCCCCACCTTTTTGCGAGAGCGTGATATTCAAAAGATAAGAGCCATGGAAAAAGTGTCTTTCCCTGAAGCCAAACGTCGGTTCCATGCGAGGAACCCAGTTGACCTCTCGCGCTCGTTTTCTGCCACTGTGAAAGCGAAATCTCCGAGGGTAGCAGCGGGCTGCCAAACAGAACGCGCTGCCCCGCAAGTAGTGAGTTTCGGTTGCCACGTGTCACCAGTAGACCTCCCTGGGGATACATCTCCCCTTGAGGATAGGAGAATAATAATCCCCACAAAATATAAAGTTCACAAAAATGTCCAACCAGCACAGTCCACGAAATCGACAACAAAAACTGTATCGACGGAAGTTGACGTCAGACGGACACCAAACCCCAACATAAAAGGACCTTCGAAGTCGCGACCGACTACAACTTCTGAAACTAGCTCTGAGCGAGCATCCAGCCCCCCCTGGCAACGCCCAGGAGGTTTCTTTTTTTGGGGGAGGTTCCCGTTGGGGAGGAGTCTCTTGCATCCGGCTCCCAACGTCGGAAGAAAAAAGAAAGCTAGTTCTACCATGGCTCTAATGTCATGGAACGCAAATGGTTTCTGCTCGCGACGGGACGACCTTAAACTGTTGTTGTCCCGTCACAATCCTATGGTGATTTGTCTTCAAGAGACTCACCTTACCCCACTTCGTCCTCTATCTTTTCGCGGATTTTCTTCGTACAGGTTCGATGTGGATGATGGTCTCCGCGCTCATGGCGGAGTTGCTTCCCTGGTGCATGATTCGCTGCTATCTACAGAAGTATCTCTTCAGACTGACTTTCAAACAGTATGTGTGCAGGTGCACCTCCCATCCCTCGCACTTACTGTGTGCAATATCTATATCCCTCCAGGTCTGACTATATCAGCAGACGAACTCTTAGGGTTGATAAATCAACTGCCTTATCCATTTATGATAGTCGGCGATGTGAATGCCCACAGTCCTCTCTGGGGCTCTTCCCGCACATGTCCGAGAGGCAGTATCTTTGAATCAGTAATAGACACAGCGGATTTGGTTATTCTGAACTCTGGTGAAGCAACTCATTTTGCCGTCGCCACAAACTCGAGCACGTATATTGATTTAGTTCTTTGCAGCCCTTCTCTTTCAACCGACCTGCAATGGTCCATCCTAGACGACCTATACGGTAGCGACCACTATCCCATTATCGTCCACATTGATAGACTTGCGCGTGGTTTAGCGCGCCCCCCTCAATGGTGCGTCCTTCGTGCTGACTGGCCGACATTCCAAGCGAATGTGAATCTATTAGAGGGTGAATTTGTTAGCGTGGAGGATATGGCAGCTCATTTTAACACTACTATATTGCAAGCTGCGGGCACTGCAATCCCCAAGTCGACCGGTAATTCGCGACACCCCTTTGTCCCGTGGTGGAACTTGGATTGCTCAAGGGCTGTCGGTGCTCGGAAGAAAGCGTTGGCTCGACTTAAACGTTATCCAACCGCGGATAACCTTATTGATTACAAGAGGTGCAGAGCTAAGGCGAGGAGAACCATATTAGAAAGCAAGAATGCATCATGGAAGGCATACGTGTCCTCCTTGAATTGCCACACGCCACCACGTCTGGTATGGAGGAAGGTGCGTCTAATTAAAGGGTACCCTTCCTCATACTCAGTGCCAGGTCTTAGAAAAATGGTCAGATAACCACAGATCGAGACGCCGTTGTAGAGGAACTTGCCACTCACTATGAGAAGATGTCGAGTTCGGCAAACTACTCTCCAAACTTCCTTTCGTTTAAAGCAAGAATGGAAAATCGCGCTTTGGATTTTTCGAGCAGAGCACATGAGGATTATAATACCCCTTTTTCTATGTATGAAATGCGTTCTGCTCTGAAGCTTGCCAATAGAACCACTCCAGGTCCAGACGAAATCCATAACTTAATGTTGCAACATCTTTCCGAAACTGCCATGGAATTTCTTCTCCGGCTATATAAACGTATCTGGGAAGAGAATACTATTCCTACCATGTGGCGAGAAGCTATCATCGTCCCAGTTCCCAAAGTGGGGAAAGATCGATCACTGCCATCAAGTTATCGACCTATCTCCCTCACAAGCTGTGTATGCAAAGTGCTGGAACGCATGGTGAATCAGCGTCTAGCCTGGACCTTGGAACATAAAAATCTGTTGACGCCAATCCAAAGCGGGTTTAGACGAAACCGTTCTACCTTGGACCACATCGTTTCGCTGGCAACAGGTATCTCTACATCGTTCGTCTTGAAACAACATCTAGTGGTTATATTATTTGATATAGAAAAGGCCTACGACACCACCTGGAGGTACGGCATTCTGCAAACCCTGCACTCTTGGGGATTTAAGGGGAAGCTTCCGCTATTCCTCCAAAACTTCCTTTTCAATAGATCCTTCCGTGTTCGTGTGGGTGATAGACTTTCTCGTAGTCACCCCCTTGAAAATGGTATCCCCCAAGGATCAGTTCTGAGTGTCACTCTGTTTGCCATCGCCATCAATGGTATAGCGTCGACTGTACGAGAACCTGTTAAGGCATCGTTATTTGTGGATGACTTTGCCATCTTCTGTTCCTCCAGCAGCATCAGCGTGATCCAGAGGCAACTCCAAATGGTGCTCAACAAGCTCCACGAATGGAGTACGTCAACAGGCTTTAAATTCTCTTCTACTAAATGTATCGGTTTGCATTTCTGTAGGATATACCATTTGCATAGTAATCCAATCCTTCACTTGGGAGGAAACCCGCTTCCATTTGCAGAATCTGCCAGGTTCCTGGGGCTTACATTTGACAAGTCTCTCACCTGGCGCGCTCACATCCGTGGACTACAGACCAGATGTGTCTCTCCCCTTAACCTTCTCCGAATGCTGAATGGTACATCATGGGGTGCCGACCGCACTACCCTATTGCGGCTGTATAGATCACTCATCCGCTCAGTTTTGGACTACGGTAGTGAAGTGTATGGCTCAGCAGCTCCCTCCACTCTGCGACCCATCAATAGTATACACCACGCGGGTATCCGTCTAGCAACAGGCGCATACCGCACCAGCCGAATTGAGTGCCTTCTATCCGAGGCTGGCGAGCCTTCCTTAAAATGAAGGCGGGATATTTTATTAGCATCTTACGGAGCTAAAGTATCAGGACTCCCTAATCATCCTTGCCGCCAAATAATTATCCATCCTGAATATGAAACATCATATATTCTTCGAACATCGGTGCCTCAGCCTCCAGGTATTCGATTGCAAAATCTGCGGGAATGTTGATCTTCTGACACCCGTGAAACCCCCAAGTCACTCCATTCCTCCATGGAAACTCCTCCGCCCGAATATTGATTTCAGACTATCCAACCTGCCTAAACAAACGACTAGTCATCTTGCTTACCAGAAACATTTTCAGGAAATGAGGGCAGCCTACCCAGATCATGTAATCTTATATACAGACGGCTCATCGTGCAATGATGCGGTGGCTTGTAGTTTTTATTGTATCAGGGTCACAAAATCATATCGGCTACATTCTCAGTGCAGTACCTTCACTGCTGAAATGTATGCAATTCTTGAAGCCCTAAAATACATCGAGTCAACGACCTTACGCCAAGTAGTTCTCTGTTCCGATTCTCTTAGCTCGTAACAAGCTCTCTCCCGTTCTTCCTCAGACTACCTGACGGAATCTATTCAAAACATCATTCATCGCCTTCTGTCTCGCCACTACGTTCTAATACTGAGTTGGGTCCCAGGCCATGTGGGAATCATAGGGAACGAGTTGGCTGACCAGGCGGCAAAATCGGCAACGGAGAACACTCATGTTGACATTCCCTTCGTACCATCGTCCGATGTTAAAGCTTTTTTAAAACGACTCATCTTTAGAGCGTGGCAAGCAGAGTGGCACAATACCACCTTTAAACTAAGCGTAATAAAGGATACTGTTAATCCCTGGCGCTCCTCATCCCGACCTTCTAGGCGCGAGGAAGTTATTTTAACCCGTCTGCGTATCGGACACTGTCACTTCTCCCACAGTTTCCTCATTCGAGGAGAATCTCCTCCTACCTGTGACTCATGCAGGACGGCTCTCTCTGTGGAACACGTCCTCCTACATTGTTTGAGATTTGATGGCAGCCGACGTAGACATGCCCTGGGCAAATCTCTACGAGAGGTGCTCGGAGATGACGATTCCGCGCTCTCAAAGCTTTTCTGTTTTTTGAGAGAAAGCGGAATATACAATTTTATATGACATAGGGACATGTTTTACTGGCCCCAAATTCTGTTTTATTTGTTTTGTCTGCTTAAATATTTTATGTATAATTGAAGTGTTCTTGTTTAAGGTATACATGTTCTTTTAAATTAGTAGGCAAGTGCACCAATTACACTTTTATTAGAAGTTTAATATATTTATTTTTAGAAAACTTTGACATGGGCGCCAATGACCTTAGCAGTTGAAGCGCCCTTTAAACCTAACCAATCAATCAACCCAGACAGGCGTTTTCGGAAATTCGTGGGTTTCAAAGAATTCCAAAATATAGACAAATTATTTATACTCTCGTTCCTAAACTATTTCATTTACGGCACTGAGATTTACACTGGAGATTGTACGTAGATTACTGTTTATCTTGCAAGTATGACGAATTTTAATTTATAAGAATAGGGTAAACATGGCGAATTCCTAGAGTACATGTTTTAGGAAAATTACGCTTTTTACCTGGGTTATTCGCGAATTTCTGGAAAACGAACCGTCTGTTGGAAAAATGCTTATCATCAGTGTATTCGCCATTACACTTCATGATAGGGCACTGGTTTTGAGAAGCAAGCTCCTATCGAAAATCGCCAAATTCAAAAGGTGGGGTGCAGTTTTTCAATTTTAAGTTCCCAAAAGTATCGGCAGAAAATGCCGATTTCTCAAAAACTATGAAAATATTTCGAAACAGGAAACAAAACGCTGTTTCAAACTTTAATACATCTAGAAATTGCCATTATTTACCGGATTCAGATGAGAAATGTGCCCTGACAGGCATTTTTCCGAAAATGGTGGGTTTTAAAGATATCCAAAATATTGACAAATTTGACGCTCTCTAGCTTCTAAATTTTTAGAACTACAGCACTGAGATTTACACTCGAGATAGTACGTACATTATTGTTGTTTATCTTGCAGGTTTCACCGGAATTTAAATTATAAGTACGGGTTAATAATGGCAACAAATCGCACAAATTCAACAGGTGGGGGTTGTTGTTGAATTTTCGCTATTTAAGTTGCTTAAAAGAATTGGCAGAATTGCACATTTCTTCAAAACCATGGCAAAAATTCCATTACAAGAAGCAAAACCTGTTTTCAAAATTGAATACAGATTTACACAATGCCATTATTTCCCACATTCGGAGGAGAAACGTGCCCTGAGATGGGTCTTTCCGAAATACGGGGATTCCAAAGAATGTCAAATTATTGTCAAATTCGACACGCTCTAGCTCCTAAACTATCTGATCTACAGTTTTGAGTTTCATACTGTAGATTGTATGTGCATTACTGTTTACCTTGCAGGTTTGACACATTTTAATTTATATATACCGGTTAATCATTTAGACTTCCCAGAGTACATTTTTGAGGAAAATTAAGTTTTTTACGTAAGTTAATTGCGAATTTCTAGAAAATGAACCAACTGTTGAAAAAACGCTAAACACCAGTATTCTCCGTTAAATTCTAGGCTAGGGCGCAGATTTTCAGAAGAATGGAGCACCCGTCAAAAATCGCCAAATTCAACAGATCGTTGAATTTTCGCTATTTTAGTTACCCAAAGAATTGGCAGAAAATGCCCATTTCCCAAAAAGCATAGAAAATATTTCAATGCTTGAAACGAAATTCTCTTCGGACGAGAAATGTGCGCTGAGAACAGTTTTCCCGAAAATCGTGGGTTTCAAAGACTACCAAAATATGGTCAAAAATTTGACGCGCTATACCTCCTAAACTATTTTATCTACAGCTCTAAAATTTACACTGTAGAAATTCTGTACATTTCTGTTTATCTTATGACAGGAATTTTAATTTATAAGAACCTGGTAAACAAGGCGACATTCTAGCTCCTAAACTATTTGAGCTACAGCTTTGAGTTTTATACTGGAGATTGTATGTACATTACTGTTTACCTTGCAGGTTTTGATACCGGTAAAATTGATAAAGAACTGGCTAAACATCGCGACTTCCTAGAGTAACTTTCTTAGGAAAATTACGTTTTTTACATATTTTTTTCGCGAATTTCTGGAAACGAACAATCTGTTGGAAAAAATGCTTTTCACTAGTGTATTCGCCATTTAATTTCATGCTTGGGCGATGGTTTTCAGAAGAATCGAGCTCCCGTCGAAATTCGCCAAATTCAACCGGTGGGGTCGTTGAATTTTCACTATTTTAATTACCCAAAATAATTGCCAGAAATGCCCATTTCTCCAGTACTATGGAAAATATTTCGATACAAAAAGCAAAATCCTCTTTCAAAATTTAATATAGATTTAGAAAATGGCATTATTTGATTCATTCGGTGGAGAAATGTGCCCTGAGAGCGTTTTTTTTCGAAAATCGTGGATTTCAAAAAATGCCAGTGTATGGTCAAATTGGACGCTCTGTTACTCCAATCCTATTTTATCAAAAGTAATGAGATTTACACTGAATATTGTATGTACATAACTGATTATCATGCAGTTGTGTCAGAAAATATAATTTATAAGAACCGGTTAAAAATGGCGACTTCCTAGAGTACATTTTTTTAAAGGAAAATTACCTTTTTACGTACGTTATTCGCAAATTTCTGGGAAACAAACCATCTGTTGGGAGAAAGCTTATCACCAATGTATTCGTCATTTTAATATTAGGCTAAAGCGCTGGTTTTCGGAATAATTGAGATCACGTAGAAAATTACCAATTCAACAGCTCGAGAGTCGTTGAATTTTCGCTATTTAAGTTGCGTAAAAGAACTGGGAGGAAATGTCCAATTCTCCAATCCAAACTATGGAAAATGTTTTGATACCGGGTGCAAAATCCTATTTCAAAATCTTATATAGATTTAGAAAATTCTATTATTTCCTGCATTCGGACAAGAAATGTGACCTGAGAGGCATCTTTTCGAAAATCGTGGGTTTCAAAGAATGCCAAAATAAGGTCAAATTTGACGCGGTCTAGCTCCTAAACAATTTTATCTACAGCTCAGATTTACACTGGAGAATGTGTGTACATTACTGTTTATCTTGCAAGTATGATAGATATTTTAATTGATTAAAACCGTTTAAACGTGGCGTCTTCATAAACTTAACTTTTGACGAAAATTTTTTCTTTCCCGTATACGTACGATATACGGAGTATAAACGTAGTATATGGAAAGTTATGTAATGCTGAGCGAAGAAACGGCGGATTTTCGACAGAAAAAAATCATTGCCGGGCCCTTATAACAAAAAAGTGGAAAAATCCAGTTGCTAAATTATCCCCTAACACGTTCTGCAGCCAGAATCCCTGTTTTGTGGTTTCTTGATAATGAAAAAGCATTTGAAAACAAAACATCTGCCCGTCTGTCTGTTTTTGAACAACGCTAACGACTAAACCGTTCAGCCGATTTTCTCCAAAATTGATGTATTTCTCCCCGATCGATCTGACGGATCTCCTGGCTCCTTGAATTTGAAACCAATACTTTAATTTTGAGGGTACTTTACATGAAGCCCCTGGGACGTTTTAAAAAAAATGGCGCCAACAATTTTTAATGTATCATAAATTAAAATAAATCATATATTTATAAATCATATTTAAAATTTTTTTTATTTTTAAAATAAAATAAGTTAATTTTTTGGACTTGTCTGTCCCGATGTTAATATTTACATTAGCGGTAAGTAGTTTGCATTATTATATTTATGAGTACATGTGCTATAAATAATGTCATATAAAGGTTCTCGAAAACTCGTTTCTGTGAAAACTATCTCAAAATTCCGCATTTTCAGAAAGGCTAAAACGCAATTTTGTAAAAAGTAGCTTCAATTTTTGTTCTTCAAACTTTTCTAATGGATAGTACTAATTGCATTCTTTAATGTGACGTAAAGTCCATTTTGGGGTATTTTATTGTGTTTTTTCCAAAAATTACACCAATCTAATGTTTTGAAAAATGATCTCTTACACCGTTAATACGCACATTTCCAGCAATTTGTAAACACTATTGTATTAATGAATTAAAGTGCTTCAAATGGCTTCTAATGATGTTTTTCGAGAACAAAAATTTTCTGTGAAAAAGAGCTTCAAATTTAGAAGTTTACAGGAGCGCTAAAAGGCCATTTTCTTACAAACAACTCCAAATTTGTTGAAAGCAAATTCCAATTTAAAAGGAGGTTTTTCTGTTCTTTAATATTCATAAAATAATAATTCCATTCTACTATTAAGTAACTGAAAAATAAAAAAAAATATCAAAGCCAAGTAATTTGAGCGGCGATAGATGGAAGCTGGCAAGAGTATGTGGCAAGTCCGAATAGCTAGCGGAGACCAAAGAAAATAGAAAACTAATACGGGAAAGTCTGTGCTATTCTGTACCACCACTAGTTTACGTATGTTATTCGCAAATTTCCCGAAAACGAACCATCTGTTGGAAAAATGCTTATCACCAGTTTACTCGCCATTAATTTTGGTTGTTTTTTTTTTGTACAGGTTTTTAGAAGAATTGTGCTCGAAAATCGCCACATTCAACAGGTGGGGTGATTGAATTTTCGATATTTTAGTTACCGAAAAAATATTGGCAAAAGATGCCATTTCTCCAAAACTATGGAAAATGTTTTGATAAGGAAACAAAATACTCTTTCAAAATTTAATATACATTTACAAAATACCATTATTTTCCGCATTCGGAGGAGCAATGTCCTTTGAGATTTTTTTTTTTTTCGAAAATCATGTTTTCCAAAATATGGTCAAACTAGCGTTCCCGTGCGAGAACTCTCGCATGTTAGACACCACACTCATCCATGTCCTTTCTATTTTCATTCTAAGAGGGAAAGTAGTTAACGAAACGTGTTTATTTGTTTAAAAATCTATTAAAGTAACTTGCAATGTGCTAACACAATGATAAATAAAAATAAGAAACAATACAATTGATGTATAAAAGAAATTTTCAATAAATATTTATTCAATATCATGGAGAATTTTCTTAGAACATTTCACAACTCTTCCTTAAAGACATTTGAAGTAATTTTTCAATATTTTTTGTCAGGTTTTAGCTTTTCGTGATAGTCACAAAAATATTAGCTTTTTACTTTTGAGTAGGCTACGCGTCTGAACCCGCTGACTTGAAAATTTCATTGAATGATAACGAAAATATTGGTACAGGTAAAACACAAACACAAGTCTTCACTGTACACCCACATCCCTCCACAATTAAGTACACAGCACTTACAGACCATGGCATAACGTTAATTGAATAGTTTCACTATATGCATGAGAAACAATCTTCATAGGTATCAAGCAACTAAAATAGTACTTCTAGTTGTTGCTGGAGAGCAAATCTTGAATTAATGATTATGCAAATAAACCTAATCAGACTGCACAAACAACGGTGTATACAGAGAGTGCAAACATAAGATCGAGGAATCAAAGCCTTCTAAGCGTGTCACAAAAATGGCTAGCAGCATCAAGGGCTGAAATATTGAAGTGGGCTTGATAGTATTGAAGCGCGGAACCGACAATTTAATTGAATGTCGAGGAATGTCTCATCTTATAGATTATGATGTGAAAAACATTTCTGGCCTCAAAATTTTAGTTGTTAAGGCCCTAAAACGCTTGGTTTGGGAGTTATTTGATGAAAACTTTGGCAAGTGTTGCGGATTGCATTTGGCTTGAATATTTAGATGAGTTCTTTTAAAAACAAATCCTCCATATTTTAAAAGTCAAAGTGCAATTCGTCACGTCTCCGTGAAATTCTCTTTCCTTTGAGACCTCATTTATAAAGATTGGTTGCGTGTGAGAGCCGCAACGGAAAGGTATACTACTGAAATAATACAGGAGACGATTTGGCGAGCTAAAAGCTCCTAAACTCTTTGTTCCACAGCTTCGAGATGTACGCCGGAGATTGGATGTACATAACTGTTTATTTTGCAGGTATGACAGAAAGTTTAATTTATAAGAACTGGTTAAACGTGACGACTTCCTAGAGAACGTTTTTGAGGAATATTACGTTTTTTCCGTACGTTTTTCGCGAATTTCTGGAAAACAAACCACCTATTGGAAAAATGTCTAACACCAGTGTAATCGCCCTTAAATTTTAGGCTAGAGGGTTTCCAGAGGATGTAAGAGTGGTATATAAAATATAACGTATAACGCCCTAATTGATTCACTAAATTACTAAGTACACCCCACCCCCCGCGACAAACCAGTTATGCATGGCGATTTCCTAGAGTACATTTTTGACGAAAATTACGCTTTTAACGTATGTTTTTCGCGAATTTCTGGAAAACGAACGAGCTATTGGAAAAATGTCTAAAACCAGTGTAATCGTCATTAAATTTCAGGCTAAACCGCTGGTTTTCAGAAGAATCGAGCTCGTGTTAAAAAACGTTAAGTTCAACAGGTAAGAGGTTGAATTTTCTCTATTTCAGTAACCCAAAAGAATTGGCAGTAAATTCCCATTTCTCCAAAAATATGGAAAAAAGATTGATACAGGAAGCAAGATTCTCTTTTAAAGTTTAATATAGATTTAGAAAATGTCATTATGTGCCGCATTGAGACAAGAAACGTGCCCTGAAAAGTTTTTTCCCAAATCGTGGGTTTAAAAAAATGCCAAAATATAGGTAATTTTGAGGCGGTCTAGCTCCTAATCTATTTCATCTACAGCTCTGAGATTTACACTGGAGATTGTATGTCCATTTCTGTTTATCTTGCAGATATGACAGGAATTTTAATTTATAAAAATCGGTTAAACATTGCGACATTCTAGAGTTCATTTTTGAAGAAAATTACGTTTTTTACATAAGTTACTCGCGAATTTCAGGAAAACAAACCATTTGTTGGCAAAATGCTTATCAACAGAGTATTTGCCATTAAATTTCAGGTGCTGGTTTTAAGAAGAATCGAGCTCCCGTCTAAAATCACCAAATTCAACAGGTGGGGGGTCATTAAATTTTCGCTATTTTAGTTACCGAAAAAATATTGGTAGAAAATGCTCATTTTTCTAAAACTATGGAAAATATTTCGATACAGGAAGAAACATTCTCTTTCAAAATTTAATATAGATTTAGATAGTGCCATTATTTGCTGTATTGTGACAAGTGTGCCCTGAGAAGCTTTTCTCCGAACATCGTGGGTCTCAAAGAATGTACAGCACTGAGATTAACACTATGTACATTACTGTTTATCTGGTAGGTATGACAGGAATTTTACTTTTTAAATATACATCGGTTTTTATAACTTTGCGCGTCAGGACCTGTCTTCAAAATGAAATATCTCACGGCATTTAGCGCCACCGAGGACGCGTAATGCCCTGAGATATTCCATCGAGAAGACAGACCCTGACGCGCCACATCATAAAAACCCATTTATATGAGTAATTCCAGAGTTCTCGAAACATATGTTTTTTGTTATCATTGCTGTTTTAACTATATTGACTTGATGTGTGTAATCACAAAATATAGGTGTTATGAGCTGTAAACTAGACACTGTTGAAATGTTGGCAATAAAAACTTATGAAATACACCAAGTATTTCAACCTAGCAGAATTAAAACCTTCACTGCTTTGCAGCAAGTAAAGTTTTGAGATGAGTAAAGTAAAATTATTACTACAGAAAAAATGAAAGTGAAATATTAAATTAAGTGTGAAAACAACAGTGGTGGTGCCATTCACCATTAATTTTTGGAAGTTTGAAGAGTAAAACAAAAATAATTTTTGCAGAATGAATTAGAAAATTAATCATTCTACAAGGTCATATTTATTTTTTGATAACAGATTGTGGTGTGACAGCTCAATGTTCTGCCAGCTCACCATTAATTACTTTGAAAGTTTGAAGAGTAAAATATTTAATTTTTACGTAATTAATAAGCAATTAATAATTCTAATTGGTGTTGTATGTGTTTCTGTGGTCATCGATTATTGTAGTGCCAGCTGAAGAGAGGTCAGTTTCAGACAGAGTGAACATATCTATATTTCTTGCACCGTTCAAATACCTACTTAGATTACGAAGGTTGACAGAACAAACCGTGAAGTACATTTGTGATGACAAACCTATAGTGACATACGAAGAATGAAATTCGCTACCCCAACATGTATAGAACAGCTATAATTGATTTTTAAGTCTAAGTAAATGAACCTGTCCCTGGAAGGTCCTACTACTAGTACCAAAAACAATGTCAATGTATTAAAATGGTTTTAATTATCAATTTATATTTCTAAACATAATACATTCAGATTTAGATGGGATGATTACACAGGCCGACGTCAGTTTAGTTACCAAAAGGAAAACCACTAATTCCGATTAATTTCAGGATTGATTTCAAAATTGACAGCCGTTTTTCTAGATTAGCTCGTATTTTTGTGTAACGCATAGTTATCAGTTTTTACCATTTTGGCTTCAGTTACCATCATAGTAACCATTTCCACAATGTTTGAGAAAGAAATAGTATTTCACTCGGTGAAATTCAGAAGTTTCTTGTTATAAAAACTCACCGAGCTGATTTTGTTACATCTGTGGCGTGTTTATTGTCGTATTATTTTTATTTGGACTGTAAGATTGACGCTCAGGATAAAAGCTGGGCCCTTCTTGTGCGTTCTCTGATGTGTCTGAAGACCTGGCTTAAAGGAACCAAGAAAAGTTGCCTTATGTTGTTCCGATGTTATGGAGACAACCCCGGAATCATTAGGCCCGCAACAGACTACACCGAGGGATGCGTTGCGAGAAATGTGCGACGAGAAATGTGGAAAGAGGCCGGCGAGGCTGCGTCCACCATAGATATATATATACTAATTAGTATATATCTATGGCGTCCACACACTACAAAGAGGTTATTCGATGTCTCGAAATGCCTTTGTGTGCCGCAAGCCGAGAATGATGGCAGCAGTTTTAGCTATGAGATCATCGAAGAGTCCCATTTCTTGTTTTATTAAATGCTCTTATGTAATTTTAACTTGTGATATCCTTGTTTTGTTACAATAATCGTAAACCATTTGTTCAACGAGTTCGAATTACCTAGAGAGAAACACACTACTACATTACATACAAATCATTATTTAATGTTAAAAAACAAGAAGTTAAGTGACGTATAAGGGAGTTGTACATCAGCAAATTTTCTTGAACTCCGTAATCTCTACCACGCTCTGGTTTACTATATTTGTTGGTTGAATAATGATAAAATAATTCATAATAAAATTCACAATTAATAAATTCATTCATAAATACCAATTATAATTGTAATTTAAATTATAATTATAATTATAATAATAATTATAATTTCTTATAAGAAAAGTAATAAATTAATTCAATTCTTTCAAAATACCCTTTCATGTTTCTTGCTTCAAATTTTTATTTTTATATTACTCATTATGAGCGGATTTCACACAAATAAGAATATCTTCCAAACAAGTTTTTACGTGTTCATTTCCGTTTGAAGAGAAAATTCAAGAAAAAAAAAACTGGTAGTTTATCGCATCTTTTACTGGCAAACGTTATAACCTCACTCAGTTCTATGCATTGTTTGGGGTTTTCCTGCGGCAGCGAACGCCCAAATGTCGTATAACAAGTGAAGGAGTAGAAAAGTGTCCGAGAAAACTCGCTCGCCGACCGACTCGAGCGAGGAACTCTTTCGCCTCCGCAGAGGCGAACGAGGAAACTCTTTCAAGTGTGTGGGGGTCCATAAGAGTCCCTTGTTTCGATTTTCCACATTTCTCGTCGCACATTTCTGGAAACACATTCCTCGGTGTAGTCTGTTGCGGGCCTTATGGCGACTTGTTTCTGTATGAATACAGCAGGAAGTAACAAGAAGAAACAGCGTGCCATAGAATATTCAAACTTCAATCCGCGGTCAGACCAGTGCCTGATGGAGAAAATTTACCTGCACCTACTCCTCCGAACAATTGGAAAACTATCGATGTTGCAGTACCTACAGGAACCGATGAGGACACTAACTCAATATCTGCAGATGAAGATCCGAAAGATAGTCCCTTCCACTTAAAAGACGAGACATATTTCATCCTTCAACATGAAATGAACGATTTACCAAGTCCTACAACTTTCGAAAAAGAACGCTTAATTCTTGGGTGCTAGACTCAATGAATGGAATTTACTGGCTCCCGGAACTACTTACACTCAGCACAGGAAAAGGAACGAGCCCTTTCCAGAATATTACAGAATGGAAGATTCCCTTTGCGTATGCACGGACATCAATGGCCTGATCAATGAGTTAGGAATCCAATGTAATCCATCTGATTGGTGTCTTTTCATAGATTCAACTAAGTACAGTCTGAAAGCAGTTTTGCTTCATAATGGAATTAAGCTGTATGTGGCACACTGTTCCAATGAATGATACTTACGAGGATCTCGCACTCATTTTAAATCGTATCAAATACAAAGATCATGGTTGGCAAATTTGTGGAGATGTAAAAGTATTTTCAATATTATATAATGGCCTGGAAGATGGATTTACGAACCACTTTTGTTGTGGGACTCAAGAGCTACAGGAAAATTTCTCACAAAAGGAGTGGCCCCCGAGTCATTTAAGCCCGGTACCAACAATGACAAGTATAAGCCTCTGATCAATCCAGGCAAGGTATTGCTTCCAACTCTGAACATTAAGTTGGACCTCGTGAATTTCGTAAAAGGAATAGACAAAGAAGGTGAATTTAAGTATCTTAGTGTTTTCCAAAACTAAGTGATGGTCTGTATACATCAGTGAACATTATACCTTATAAACTATTCTGAGTATGTAAATGCTAAAG
Source organism: Acheta domesticus (assembly GCA_031308135.1). NCBI lineage: Eukaryota > Metazoa > Arthropoda > Insecta > Orthoptera > Gryllidae > Acheta > Acheta domesticus. The sequence goes on from JAHLJT010003656.1 coordinate 96,456,974, forward strand.
TATAGTGCCAGTAAACTAACTGAATATATAGTTTTGTAATTGTTTAAATTTAATAAATTAGTTTACATAATTTTGAAAATTGATTGTCTTTGACACAAGTGCCAAAACAAAATCGATTCCCTTTTTGCAGTCAAAAAAACTCACTCTCCGGTACTTTCAAGATAGCTCATTATGCCTATTATGGTAAATTTGGTACCTATGCGTTACACAAAAATATGAGCTAATCCAGTAAAACGGCTATCATATTCATATTCAGTGACCCAAAATTGGTCAGAGTGAGTTTTGTTTCTGTAACTTTTCAAAAGTTTAAAAACGTCAGCCAGTGTTTTCTATAAGCAATACAATAATACATTTATGGATTTTGAATTTTCACTTTCAACTTACTAATAGACATTCTAACTCTTTATCATGAATAGTCACAATTAAATATTCAACAAATTCGACAAAAATACATTTATAAAATATTTAAAAAAAATAACAAGTACACTATGTAATATTGTTCTGATTGTTTCCCACGACCATAGGTAATAAGAAATAATACAGATCATATAAGATTTGAAAGACCAATTTTAATGACATCAAAGCATTTCATTTCAAGAAACATTATTAGCACCATTTCTGAAATTCACGACTTTTATGCTACATTTGGATTTAATATAAATTCTGCATTTACTTCCCTCTAGCTTCAATTGATGCATTCTAGAAATACTTAGAAATGAGAAGCATTGGGAAGCATCAAGGATACAGACCTGATTAAAAAACTCAATCACAAATATTATTTAATTAGTGCATGCACATCTTGAATGGCTGAGCCTACTACTACGCTTAGTGGTTATACCACAATATTTCCTTTGTGAAGATTAAACATTGTTGAAATAAAAAGTAAATGAATATTTTTTTTAAGAGATGTCAACATTTGGATTTATATTCTCACTCAATAATTCTTGAAAACAAACACAATTAACAATAAAAATGTACAACAAGAAGTATTCAATATTATTTTACTGGGTTTCCAAATGCCCGAAGAAAGTTCTTAAAATCAGGTTTCTTTTCTGCAGAGGATTTTTTTCTTTTTCGTTTATTGGATTCCATTTCTTGTTTACCCACAACTTTTTCCCTTAAATCTCTATTACACTTTAAGTGGGTAATCATCTTTTGCACTTCCCTTTTCTTCTGCTGTTCAAGCCTTCTCTTAATTTCAAGTTTATTAAAGAAAGAACTATTTTTTGATCTTGAGTTATCATTTTGATTGTTGGTACTATTAACATTTTTGTTATTTTGTACATCATTGGGATTGAAAGAACATTCTTCATTGATCTTTTCAATACCTGACTTTAGGTTGGAAGCTTGAAATTTCAAGTTCAGACCTTTTAAAGGAGTCAGGATGAATGGTTTAGAACTATTTGTTTCCTGTTTTAATGCCTTAAAATTAATATTAGGAGACTCTGCAGATGCATTTTCTTTCAAAGCAGTTTTTAACACTACTTCAGGATTCAGACCTACAAATAAATCTTTCTTCTTTTTCTTCTTCTTTTTAATTTGTGTTGTGTTTTCTTCTGTGGTTTCTTCTTTCATTTGTTCTTTTTTGGAATTATCATCTTTGCATTTTGGCATTTGCTTGATTTTATTCTTCTGACAGCTTAAACAAGTAAGAACCTGTAACATTCAAAAGTTTTTTGTTTTGTTTGTTTTTTGCTGAGATACTTAATAATAATGATGTACACAGAAAGAAATAATGTACATAATATTTGGAGTTAATAATTGGAAAATTTAAGAGTGACACCAATTAGAAAATTTTATAGATTTTGTATTAATTACAGATTGTAGTATAGATTTTTATGAAATTGTAGATAAGTTTGATACCTTTAAATCTCAAAGTGTTTTTTTTAATATAAAAACAAGCATTTGTTAATTAACAGTTCTTCGTTTTAGGTTATTTATTTAAAAATTATATTTCAATTATACTTAATAACATACAGTTTTTAATATGTTATAAATAAATGTCAAGTCCAAATATATTTGTATTTTTATTAAATAATGTATAAACTATTTTGTAAGAGATATTTTTATATTTTCTTTATGGGTGGGGTGATACCATTAATTTTGCCCCAAGTGACACCAAATGAAGCTACGCCACAGGCAGGGAATAAAATCTTGTCCACTATAGGCAGGAATCTCTTAAATGCGGGAAATAAATGCATTATATATATACAACTGATCTCGGGACCGTGAATTTTGTCTCCTATAAGCGGGATTCTCTTATAACGGGTTTTACTGTATTTTGAATTTTAATGTCATGTTCATTTGAAATAAAACTCAAATTAATCCAGATTCTATCATTTTCTTTCTTAGATATACCTCATTTATGAAAGAGTGAGAAATCAGTTTCGGTATTAGTTTTGTTTCAAAAGAAATGGCATTATCTTCAGCAGCCACAATGTACATTTTTTAATCTGTTAAAAATATATAGAAAATATTTATTCCCAATCAGTACAGGGAGAATAAATCAACAATATACACATTTCTATGTGTTGATTTTGTCCAGATAAATTACTGCTTAAACACCAGCCTGCATTCGTTGAAATTCAAAATCTGTCTATTGCAATTTTAATAAAACCGTCATAATTAATACCGTATAAACCGTTTTAATAAATAACCCGTCAATATGTTAAATATAAACCACTTTGAGAAATATAAACAAATATGTGGTTCGTTGTGTGTGTGTGTGCGTGTGTGTGCGCGGTGTGTGTGTGTGTGTGTGCGCGCGGTGTGGTGTGTGTGTGCGGTGTGTGTGTGCGTGTGCGGTGTGCGTGTGCGGTGTGTGTGTGCGTGTGCGGTGTGTGTGTGCGTGTGCGGTGTGCGTGTGCGGTGTGTGTGTGCGTGTGCGGTGTGTGTGTGCGTGTGCGGTGTGTGTGTGCGTGTGCGGTGTGTGTGTGTGCGGTGTGTGTGTGTGTGTGTGTGTGCGGTGTGTGTGTGCGGTGTGTGTGTGCGGTGTGTGTGTGCGTGTGCGGTGTGTGTGTGCGGTGTGTGTGTGCGTGTGCGGTGTGTGTGTGCGTGTGCGTGTGCGGTGTGTGTGTGCGTGTGCGGTGTGTGTGTGCGTGTGCGGTGTGTGTGTGCGTGTGCGGTGTGTGTGTGCGGTGTGTGTGTGTGTGTGTGCGGTGTGTGTGTGCGGTGTGTGTGTGCGTGTGCGGTGTGTGTGTGCGTGTGCGGTGTGTGTGTGTGCGGTGTGTGTGTGTGCGTGTGCGGTGTGTGTGTGTGCGTGTGCGGTGTGTGTGTGTGCGTGTGCGGTGTGTGTGTGCGTGTGCGGTGTGTGTGTGTGCGGTGTGTGTGTGCGTGCGTGTGCGGTGTGTGTGTGCGGTGTGTGTGCGGTGTGTGTGTGTGCGTGTGCGGTGTGTGTGCGGTGTGTGTGTGTGCGGTGTGTGTGCGCGCGGTGTGTGTGTGTGTGTGTGCGGTGTGTGTGTGTGTGTGCGTGTGTGCGGTGTGTGTGTGTGCGGTGTGTGTGTGTGTGCGTGTGTGCGGTGTGTGTGCGCGGTGGGGTGTGCGCGCGGAGGGGGTGTGCGCGGTGAGGGGGGTGTGCGCGGTGGGGGGGGGTGCGCGGTGGGGGTGTGTGTGTGCGCGGTGGGTTGTGTGTGCGGTGGGGTGCGTATGTGCGTTTTTTTTCTTCCTCCATATTTCGTTGAACTGAAAGAATCCTCAAAGATTACATAAAATCAGGTGATACCATCCAAAAGAGAAAAACGGAAGTTGAACTTTTCAATTCATGCACATCGTGAGTGATGCATTGACTGCTAATATTCATTTTGATTATTGCTATTTTTGTAATTAAACCAAATTATTACAAAATAATCAAGTTTGAGGAATGTATACAAATTCTAGTATCAATATATAGTTTTTTTGTAAAACCTAAAATATTGATTATGCATGAAAAATAAAATAAATATATAAAGTTATCAAAAATAATTTTCCTAATTTACAATTTGATTAATTATATTAATGAAAGATTTTACTGATTTGTTTATATACATATTAATTTTATATTTCTGTAATGAAATATACAGGAAACTACATATTTTGTATTGTTCTCATTTCCATAAATTCCAGGAAAAGCATCTCCATGAGATTAATTTTAAGATAAAGAGATAGGAAGAATTAAATTCAATGCAAAGCATCAAAGATTACGCGGAAACAGGTGAAGTATGAAACACTATTCAGAAAACACGCTTTCAAAGTTTGCCTCTAGTATCTATGATAGTTTTCGAGAAATCGTTAAAGATTAGTGCAATTCTTTTTATTGAGTACACAATTTAAGAACACACAGCAAATGCATATAAAAAAATAAAATATAAATTAATTATTTAAAACATAATAACTTCTTTAAATTTTAAGTAATATCTAATTTACATATATACACACATATTTTTACACAAATCATAATATTTTTTTATGAATAATATAAATTCTCAAGGGGTGGCAAAACTAAGGGACTCCAGGGTGTCGACGTGTATAAATCTGCCTGACAGCAATACACACCAAAGGAGAGGCCTAATAAAAAAAATCAATAACTATGACAAACCATGATGGAATGGGACATGTGCTAAACCTACGACAATAAGGATGTTATCTTTAGTTCTTCCACTTCCGTTCCTCTCAATCCATAGTCAATCACATTCCTGATGTCCTCACAGTGAATGATAATACCCATAATTGAATGTCACCTGAAAGTAAATCCAACTGAGAAGCATTCTCTTTTAGCACCTTTTTTTGAACAAACTGTATAGAAATTTACAAACAAAATGGATTATATTAGTCTGGGGCATATTTGCATAAACATATCTCCACATGTCTGGTATGTGTTGAGTAATGGATTCTTAAGATTAAAATGTGCCCATGCGAAGAACACTTGAAACATAGTGTTCTGAATTAATAAAGAAGAAAACATGCTGAACCCTTGTGATTACATCAAACAAAAAGAAGAACTGCAGAAAAGTACAACTTGCTTGCACTATTATAAATTGGAAGATATATTGCATGAGTTTTGGACATTTCACAGTGTTCTTTAGAATTAAGTTGTTTGTGTGCCAAGCTTTACCTCAATAATTTTCACTTTAAAGAATTTATTGAATCTCTTCTTCAGAAAAAGAAACTATGCATTAGCTACCAATAGCAACAAAATGATGCAAGAACAATAAAAATATTTTGGCTGAATTTTCTTTTGTTTGGTACACATAATGTTGGTCTGTTAACTGGAAAGAATGTTAATTGTTTTCAAGTTTATTTACTGGTATGATCTTTATGTGTGTGTTTGCACATAACTGTCAGTAGCTTCATAAAAGCATTTTGCATAATTGCATTTTGTCATGAACAAATGACAACAGATAAGCAATCATTCCATCAATTTTAAATTATTTTTAAAATTTAGGGTTTATACTACACAACCAGTTAATAATGGCAGTGATAACACATCTGGAGCCCACTTCCATTTAAAGCAAATATCACAAAATTTGTTTGAGCAGAAGGTTCAATTTCCTTTCTAAAGAAAAACTATAAGTGATTATTAAATGATCTCCAGGGCACCAAAAGAGAAATCCCACCTATAAAAGGAATTTGATTGACTGAGGAAGAGTAATTTACAGGGCCTTCATTTATCAATTAGTGCATGTAGTATAATATAACATCAAAATATAGCCGAAATTCTTTTAAAAATTAACATCATTATGGTAGCTAGGGAAAAGACACTAATGTTTACCACTGAAAAGTATATGAAACACACATCAAACATATAACTATCAATGGAAGAAAGGTAGATAATTTTCTTGACCTGTAATATAGAAATATGTACATATTAATTTCTTATACTTAACATATACTTACTAATTTGTTACCCTGGTTTAATTTGACAAACTTGAGGAGTTTCTGCTGAAATAATGTCAGCTTTCCTGGAGCTTCTTTTTGTTTCCTTAATAATTTTCGAATTCGTTTCCCAACAACTGGTTTAGGACGAACTTTAAGAGTGAAAAAACCATCATTCCAAGGGCGAAAACAGTATTGACAAAAATCCTCAATGAAATGTTTCGTAACTTTTCTATTTGTCACCTTTGTCCTGTACAATATGAATGTGACATTATATTAAATAAACACATAAAAATGTACAAACAATAATATTCTAGAAGTATAAAAAATGCAATGCCACACTTACGGTAATTCTTCAAAACTTTTTGAACATCTAAGATTGTATTTCATGAATTTCCAAGAATTTAATATAAAATTCAACCCCTTAGCTTCTGCCAATTCATTTTCTTCATTCATGATTAGGACGATTGATCGTTTATTTTTATTCTGTATTGTGATACAGATTCAGGTGCCTTCAATACAATCTACCCAAAAGAGGATTAAAAGATAATATTCCGCACACTTCTTCGCACTAACTGTGACTTGTGAAGATTGACACCACACATTAACTGCATTAAACTTCTGAAAGTTCTCCTTCCTTTCCAGGTTTACCCAAAACTTAACACTAGCGTCTAGGGACCCGACAGTACTCCGCAACTCTAGCGCCAATGTGGTGCTTTTGAGAACTATTACGAGCGGATCTGGCAGTCCTCCGTCGCGGTTCTGTCCGTTCCGCCCGTTCAGCGTGTTGATTGGTTCAGCCCAGCAAAGCGCGCGACTTCCAACTTTCTGATATGGTCACGATGGATCCAGAAGTTATTTCGCCGGGGGGGGGGGGACTAATTCTGCTCGGGTCCCTTTCAAATTTAAAATTTTTGATATAATATTTCGTTACCATGAAATTAAAAATGTATAAAGATTTGTAACGAGAATATGTCAATTTGTTCTGCCCTAGAGAAATTAATTGTTAGTTTGTTAACTTTTGAAATACAATACAGCTATTTAAAATTTACATTTGAACTGTATTATACTGCGATTTTTGTAGGAAGAGCTCTCAAGATAACTCAAATCCCATCTTCGCGATGGAATATGTCACGGCATTTCGTATCATTCACAGTCGTTCCGCTAGATTTCGCACAATCGCGACCATATGAAGTAGTGCTTGCGATCATGCGACTTCTACCGGCAGGACCGAGAAAAGACGCGAAATGCCGTGACATATTCTATCGCGAAGATGGGATTTGAGTTATCTTGAGAGCTCTTCTTAGAAAAATCGCAGTATAACAGTGAAAACACAATTCTAAATGCATGAAATGCATGTAAAATAGCAAATGGAATTAGTAATGATGCCTCAGAATGTATATATTTTCTAATCTCTTCATCTGCTTTCCCAAAATTAAAAATCAAAATGTATTCAAAAATTTCTTTCTCATTGATGCACATATTCAATTCTACAAAAAATTATAATTATAGATCACAAAACAAAACAACAAAGAACATTTTACAAATAAATAATTAATAGCTCAATATATTTAAATCATGTTCTTTTGATATCAGAAATTAAGATTCTATTTAAACTAATACAGCTAAATACAATAATGTGTTGATAAAATTAAATAATTTAAAGGAAATCAATGTAAATATAATGCCATATTCTCATAAAAATAAGTATTAATAAATCAATAAAGGAACCAGAAAATTTAAATGAAGAAGACTAGGTATAATTTATATGCAGCCCCCAAAAATGAAATAAAAACAAGTAAATATATACTTATTCAATTGCATACTATCTCCAGTGCCACCCTGAGGCAGAAGGAAATTGCCCCAAGCCCTGACTAAATCCTCCAATTTTTTTTTCAATAAAAAAATCTATTTACTTCTAATACAAATTAACCACTTAAAGTTAAAGTTATGTCTGTTGCAGGAGAGATGAATTCCGTTGTATTGGTAGAGGGACTCTTGTTTGAAATAAGAGTCCCCATGTCTATAGTTGCCTCTTATTTTCTCTGAGTGTTCCTGGCCATCACTCAATTATGTAATCTAATTTCAGTGAGTAAATTTAAAGGAGAAAGAGCTGGCTAAGTAAAAATCTTTACAATTTCAATTTTGGCAATAAACATATCAAATCCCTTTTAGCAACTAATCTACAACTTCATACAGTTCATAAACAATAATTGACCAATAAAACAAATCAGAAGAAGTTCAACCAACAACTATCATTGAAATAGACGAACTAATGAATAATTTCAATAACAGAAAATCATCTGATACAGGTGATGTGTCAGCCATCATTCGAAAATAGTGCAAATCAGCTTTAAAAATCATTTTATGCTACTTAATGAACTGCTTACTAAAGGACTGTACCTTTTCAGATGCTTTGAAAGTTACTGTAGAAAGAAAAGACCAATACACAAGAAAGGAGACACTACTTATGAAAAAAACTATTGCCCCCAATTTTCAGTAAACTACTAGAAAAAGTTATTCTAACCAGAATATATAGTTTTCTAGAGGTGAACAAAATACTTGTAAATACTCAACATGATTTTAGAAAAGAACTAGCCATCTCAACAGCAATTGCCAACTTCTGCAATACAGTGTGAAATAATTTTGAACAAAACAATTGCATTTCTCTTTCTATACTTATCAAAAGCTTTTGTTAGTATGTTCCATGAACTCTTCCTAAAGAAACTAGAAACCATTGGAATACGAGGTAAAGTAAATTACATTATTGAATCCTACTTAACAGACAAAATTGTGTATTCATTGTTTGTATTGGGAAGTCTATTAATTTTTACTTAAAATATTTTTTTTCACTTTGCATAATTAAATAGTTAAGTTGACATTAATTAAGCAAAACAATAAGGTTCTATATGAGAACTATTCAGGGTGTACAGCACAGTACAGTATGTATGGTGCACTTATAAAACTTTGATTCAGGACCAGAAAATTAGATTTTATTTGGCATGATATTTTATTAAGCAGGGTTTTATTAAGAGGGTTTAAAATATATGGTTACTATATAGCAACATTTTTGGTACAGCTCATTTTTATTTCACTAGCAATGAAATTTTATTAAGCGGAATTTTATGAAGTAGGTTCTACTGTGTTCACAAGGCAAGGACATCATCATCATCATCATCATCATCGTCATTATCATTTATTTAGGTTCTTTGATAGTACACGGTACCATTTTAGACCACGTCATGAAAATTAAGTTTAACAAACTATGACTAATACAAATTTTTTACTATTTTGACATAACAAAGACATTTTGTTGCATAACAGGATCACTATGTTACAAAATAATGAATTAATACATTTACAAATTTAAAAATTATACAGATAGAAATATGTGTGTATGGATGGAGAGAGGGGGAGAGTGGGGAGAGGGGGAGAGACTCACACACACACCCATATATATATAGATTCAGCCTACGTTTTATTATTTCTCTTAGTTCTATACAATCTACAATATTCTGTACGCCAGATAATGGTTTAATTTTTCTATAACTTGTCTAAAGAATAGAAGGCTTTCTTTATGACGTATTTCCATGGTTCCCTTTTGAATTTGAAATTGTTTAGATTTTTGATTTCATTTGGCAATTTGTTGAAACATTTTACTCCTGAAAGATACAGATTTCGGTCACTTTTTTAAGTCTTGTACTCACAATGTCCTCTCCAGGGGACACTGCCTTGTAGTAGCATTGTCCTTGTGGACAGGGAGGCTTGCGTGTTTCAATGACGTGGAAGGCTGTGCCAGTTGTAGCATGCTTGTTTAGGCATATCTACTGGTAGGATCACCCATGCCGGACAGGCTGTAATGGAGAAGCCAAACAAATGTGTCTCACAATGTCCTATCTTAATCCTACTCTCTATTCTTTTGCCTAAGAACTGTATGTACTATCTGATTCCCCACAGGGATAAAGTCATATATACTGAGGTACCCTTTCCTCAGGGGTGACATCTTTTACTTACTTATGCCATACATCTTTTAACTTTCCTATCAGGCCTCTCTTGGCCAACTCTTGTTTTTCTTGACCCCAAGCTATTAGGGTTAGGGAGTCTTTCCTTCTTTCATTCTTTAGCTTTTATCAGGTAGGCCTTTGAATGGGGAGAGGAGCCTTGATGGTCATAAAGAAGACAACCCCTCTAGGGATGGGGAAGCTCGAAAATAAAACCTCTGGTCCTCCAGGTTGGGTGTTTGGGCATTGGGCTTACTCCTCAATACCGGTAAAAAAATTTAAAATGCAAAACATCCCAATGCTCAACCTCAGACAGGTCAGTTACGAAAATGAAATTGAGCAAGAAATAGGACTTGATAATATGATGTGTTTGATAAGAAAATCAGCACTATTGTCCAGGCCTGCTGAGAATTCATTCTCCATTTGTCCAATGATTTTCAAAATTTCAGAAAGGGCGGTTTCATGTAGAAATATGGAATTTATGATTTGTGTAACATTGGTGTTTGGTTGGTGTGTTTTATTGTTTAGAGTGTGTTGACAGATTAATTTTTTACCAATTTGTGAAAAGTGTTCATTGAATGTGTCAGCTCTTTCTTGTGGGTCCTGTAAAGTTTGGTTTTTGCAGTGGAGCTCAATACTTTTTCTGTTATTATTAGATGGTGCTGTAGTCTTTTTTATAATATCCCACATACCTTTTGTTTTGTTATCTGCATTTGTAATGTACTTCTCATTTGTCATAATTTTTGCTTGTTTGATTACTTTTTTTAGGATCGAATTATGTTTTGTAGTATGTAATGAAGTTGGAATTACATTTGTTACGTGCTAGTATTTTAAACATGCTGCATTTTCTTTCACATGACACCTTTGTTGATCCATGATTTTGTTTTCTTATTTGGGATCTATTTAAGTTTTTGAGGAAAATGACATTGAAATGTCTTAAGTATATATTTATGAATGAGTTAAACTTATCATTAGAATCAGTTACCTTATATACTTCGTTCCAATTTTCTAATCTGCGTAAATTTTGGAATTTTATTACGTTTTCTTGGGAATAGTTATGTGTTTCTTGGTAAGTTTTCTATTCAATGATTTTTGATTCTGTTTGAAGTGTTAAAATCTGAATAGTTTGGTCACTGAAGCCTGTGGTAAATAAAGCAACAGAAAAGCTGTGGTTATTTACACCTATTTGATCTATAGCATTGCTACTATTTTTGGATATTCAGGTTAGAGTATTTATGGTTATTTATAGATTGTATGATTTTAGGTCTTAAATAGATTTTCATTACCGGATATGAGAGGCAATTTATATTGAAGTCACTGCAAAGAATAATTTTATACTGTCTGTATTTTTTAAGTTTTGATAGAATAATTTCGAGATTTTTTTAGAAGATTTTGAAATTCCCAGTAGGACTATGATATGTGCATAAAACCCATGTTTTCATTGAAGTTAAATAAGTGATGGATATTTCAAAATCTTTTTCTTTTATATATTTATTTCTTCTTATATATCATAAGATGAGTGTGATTGGTGTAGGGTACAAAACTAATAGTGTCTTTAATAAAAATGAATTTCCCACCATATGCATGATGTACATTGTAAATATTTCTACATGAGCTGCTAACTAACGAGAAGCCTGGAATACGTGTATTATCTAATTGTTCTTTGGTCAGCAAGTGTTCAGTAAAGCACAATATTGAAAGGTGGTCGAGCTTCTCCTCAAGTAAAATTTCTATATCAGTGAGTTTGTATTTCAATGACTGTACATTTTGGTGGAGAATGTGAAAATAGTTTTTATTTGTGTATATTGTCTGCTTTTCTGCTGATGTTTGCTGCTACAGAATACATCCACATAGGCTACTTCCATCAACAAATACGAGTATATCCTGATTGTGGGATGTTTTGAACCATCAACCATCTTTGGAACAGCAATAAGGACTCGATACTGACGTGCGTTACTTATACTGCGATTTTTGTAGGAAGAGCTCTCAAGGCCACTCAAATCCCATCTTCGCGATGGAATATGTCACGGCATTTCGTGTCATTCACAGTCGTTCCGCTAGAATTCGCACGATCGCGACCGTATGAAGCAGTGCTTGCGATCATGCGACTTCTACCGGCAAGACCGAGAAAAGACGCCAAATGCCGTGACATATTCCATCGCGAAGATGGGGTTTGAGTGGCCTTGAGAGCTCTTCCTACAAAAATCGCAGTATAAACACGGATTTCGCAGTCGAAAATTCGAGGTCGTATATTTTCAGTTTCACTTTTCCTCCCGTACATCGGAAAAAGAGAAAGTATTGTAATCGTGAGCCGGTTATTTTTCGAAAATTCCAAAAGTTCAATATTTTCCCGCCTCTTCCTACAATTACAAAATTGAAGGTAGAGATTTGTTTCGTTAATGAAATCTTTTGTTTGAAGACAGATCTTGAAATAATGTTAGGTATAGTTTTTCAAAAATGTGAGCAATTTTTCGATAACAATACTAAGCAATTTTGAAACAAATATTTTCTCAAAAACGGCTCCAAATTTTTTCTTTAAATTTTCTCCTTGCATATATCAAAGAACGGTATAAAAAGTGGTGCTAGTTTCATTTGCAAAGAACTCTCTGAATTTTCGACAATTGTAAATGTAGAAATAAAGCGAGAAGTAAGATAAATCTTATTATGCAGTGAAAATAGCATTCCAAATTTGTTTATTGATTAGGAAACAGTTTTGTTGAGAATGTTAAATCCTTTTGTCTGAGCTGTTACTTTTTATTTTAATATAAAAATAATCATCGTTGTCGTTCCTATTATTATTCCACTACGACTAAATATTCCATTATACGACTAAAGATGTTATGGGTCGGCTGAAAATAAAATCTACTCCACGTTGCAACCAGCTACCGAGCAGATCTACAGGGGTTGTCCGTTCCTCTACAATACTTTGCGCAAAATGTGGGCTGTTCCAAATGAAGCGATTTCTTTCACTTCCAAGTCTCTTGAACTACCTGGTAGTTTAGCCAAGTTCTTATACATATTTTGCGGAACAAATCCCAAAGATCCGATGACTATTGGTACGACCTGTGCTTTTACGCCCCACATTCGGTTGATCTCGATTTCCAAACTCTTATATTTAAGACATTTCTCTGCCTCCTTGGTAACGACGTTTTGATCACAAGGTACAGCAACATCAACAAGTAGACACGATTTTTTCTCCACATCCCGGATAACTACACCCGGTTTGTTTGCCGCTGTCGTGCGATGAGTTTGGATTTGTTGATCATACAATATCGTGCACAATCCAACAGAAGTCACCGGTTTTGCTAAGTGTTCGTACCACTTGGGGCATGTGTTTGGAACTTCGAAGGCAGTACAGATCTGCCAGTGGAGGTAGCTACACATCCTGTCGTGCCTTTTCAAGTATTAGGTCTTTGCTAGAATTGGACAAGCTGAGACAATGTGGTCAATAGTTTCTACGTGTTCCTGGCAAATGCGGCATTTACCATCTTGGGAAATTCTGGTTTCATTCTTCCCCTTTTAAGCCGCATAAATTATTGATCTGCCCCTTGTCCATTCTTTTTAGATACTGACCATGGAGTGGTTTGTCTCTCCACGACTTCTGTAACATTTTTTGTGTCTCTTATTTCATGTTTAGTAGCTTCAAAAGTTCAGTGTCTGTGTTGTTCTGTGAGTTTTGCATAGATTTCTTTGCAATGCTTCTTGCTACCATTCTTCTCAATGCCTCTGTTTACCATTCTTCGGTAAGATTTAATTATGTGCTTCACTACAGGGTCATCTTGATGGCTAACTACATACTTTCCCATCCCGACAATTGTGTTGTGCCAGGAGGCCTCTATTCATTAGGTCATCTTGATGACTTGACTATACATACAGTGCCAACCAAAAGAATGAGGACACCCCTCTCCATCACATTTCTTTAAAGTGTTCCTGTACATTTGTTTAGTGTTGTTATTTTTATGCCTTATTAAATTAAATGCAAAGTAAACGTCAGCGAATATAATACGTGCGTAGTTTTTATCGCCGTTGCAGCGTATTGTTACGTCAGTGTTCCAGTGGTTTAGGAAGGCAAAAATCATAGATCCCTAATACTAGGTTGTGTTTGCGATTATAGGGGACCTGCAGTTTTCGAATAAGACATTTCGGAAAAATTTGTTGTATATTTGGGAATATATCTCCTCAATTAAAATTTATATTTTATTTAAATTATATTACCCTTCCTTTCTTGAATCTTCTTGGTATATCAATCAGTTAGAAAAATGCTAATTCAAATTAACATTTACTAAAGTTTTTGTTTCTATTGTCACACCTTTTATGACTGAAGCTGCATGTTTTAAATATTTGAAAATATGTGGAACTATCTGTAAAAAATACCTTAAAATGAGAACCATTTTGCAAACGTTAATTTTCTGCATACAATTTCTTGACCTCTCTTTTTCTAGGCATGAGAGTGGAAAGTTGATTATTTGTCAGCAGCATATTAAAATCAAATCTGAAGATTGTTCACACATGCCATTCTATTACATGGGTGTGAAAATTTATCAAATAAAATGTTCCTTTGTACCTTTTTTCATAATATTGTGTAGAAAAACAGAGGTAAGGATTCTGGAACTGAAGAAATGTGCAATTGCACTCACCCTGCATACATTGTATAGGATTCATCATACACAAATGAAATTTCATATGTGATTCAAACAATAATATGTTTATTATCCTATTCGTTCAATTTCAAAGCAGATTTTTGACATAATTATAAAGTTAGTGCTGATAAAAAGGGAAGAAGGAAAAACAATTTTTTTTACCAACTAGAAATGGTGTGTCTTCCAAGAATAAACTGGACTCAATAAAAGCAATTAATTTTTAATTTATATTTTATTACACAAAGAAAAAAACCTTTGGAAATATTGGGATAAAATAATACCCTTGCAGAGCATCCTAGAACAAAAGTTGGGAAGGAAATGGTACTGCAAGGTTTCTTTCATTGTTTAGATTTCACAACTTGTAACTTCCTATTCCAATTAGTGAAGAAAACAAATTTATTCGTATTGATTCTTTGCTTCAATATATTGCTAAGAATACCAGAGGGACCACACTTCTTAATAGCAATACTGTCAGTTCTATTTTCCTCTTGCGAATTAAACATTTCTTTAAGAAAATAGCAGGGGAGGGGAATTTAAAAAAGTTTAAATATGCATTATCAGATTTTAACATTGCAAAATCCTGTAAAAACCATATTTTGAAGCATTTGTTTTATTACACAACTTCAGTAATTTTATGGGATTTGTTAAAGATTTCTAAACAAAATTAATTTTCTTTTCATTCTTTATTTTTAGGAACCAACATTACTGTGCATAAAACATTACAATGGGCATTACAAATCTTCAATTTACAAAATGTGTTTGTACTATATTACTAATGTAAAACCTTAATTTATCCCCCTTAACTTACAAATCTATTATTCCTGCCAACCATCAATTTCATTACAGTACCATCACATCCTAAGAAATCCAACCACATACTGCTGGTGTATGTTGATGGATACTACCTTGACCAAGACTGACCTGTCCTGTCTTACAATGTAAAATACATTTGTAATCCGAATTTAATGTTTTCATCACAAATTCATACTGCAAAAATATTTATCTCTAACGTTTTCAGGTTTCCAGTAATAATTGACATGTAATTCTAGAAAGAATAATTTTGGAGACACTGTAGCAAAAAAAACAGCTATGAGGCAACTGTCAGTGTCTATGAAACAATCTAAGCAAGTCATCACAGCTACACATGTGTACTCTTCTGAAAACTGATGTGAAATCAAGGATAAACAAAAAACAATTATTTATTGTAATATATAATTTATTAAACAAGAAGTTAAAATAAAAATTAAACGACACATTGGGAATGAATTCTGCCAATTGTTTTATCAAATTAAAATAAAGCAATAACAGTGCAAATTTAGAAATATATAGATATATAGTACAGAAAAAAGTGATAGGCATCAAATTACAACATAGTGACAAATGTTTGAATTACAAATTACAAGTTAATAAAATAAAATTGTTACGTTAGGCAATTATATAAGTCAAATCAGCAAATCGATGGCCATAGTTAGATCAAAGTAAAATCAAATAATAACAGTGCAAAATTAAAAATGAAAATACAAAAAGAAAAGGGACTGGCATCAAATTATTTAATAGAGCAATTATTGAATTACTTATCATAGAACAATATATGAAAACTACATTTGTTACAATATGCAATTTTCCAAATGAACATAATACAAAAAAGCGATTTCCATGAAATTACTACTGAAGACAAGTTATTGAATCAATTTTACAAGTCAGTTCAGAAGGTCAATGGCCTCAAAAATTTCAGCTCAAAACTAGCACCCCCAGTCCAGTACACAAATTCATCCCTTTAAACAGAACTAAAAATTTACTTAAGTGATTGAACTCTGAGAAGCATAAATACTAATATTGAAAATAGATCTGATAGTAACAATCAAATTAAAAAATATTGAGGGACTTCATATTTGACATACAACTGCAGTGAACATGAAAAAGCAAATCAACAGCACGATTTGTAATTGTGGCATTGACCACATGACAAATTGGAATATACAACAAGATTAAGAAGTTGTGAATTTTTGCCATGTAGTCATTTAAAATAGTAATAAGGGGAAGAAATGAAAAGTTAGGAAAGGACAGTGCATACTCATACTACAAATAGATGGGTGTAATGTAAGTATTAGGTTGTGTCACACAATAGACATGTTGCAGATAATGGATCATCTAAAACAGTAATAAGACAATACTTACTAATTAGCAGGTAATAGAAAGCATTAGTAGTTGGTATTGGAGGCATTAATACATGTTCGTAGCAGGTATTACCAGGTGTTAGTGGGATTTACAAGTTACCAAATAGGTCCCTGGAAACATCACTGGCACGAATATTCAAAAAGCCAAAGAAAAAAAAATTACAATCCAATATAGACAAGATACATTCATTTCACACAATTTAAGACTCGAAGTTATTAGAAAAATGTTTAAGCTCTTCCAAAACACATGCAAAATTCTGCATGAAAACCATTATAAGACCATTCATAGAGCATTATAAAACTTGCATCTTTCATGATGCCATAAAGGATTTGTCAACCAGGAAGCAAAACATTGACTATATGTTGCACTGGTAGGACCTGTCACATACTATACAAATCCGGAAGTGGGGGGAATCATGGAACACCTGCTCCTGAACCCAAATCTGCAGCCGTATTGCAAGACACCATCTACAGAGAATGCTCAAGCAATGTTCTTATAGGTTATAGATGAAAAACGACGGCTAATTGAGAGCCATCCACATAATTACTCTACCACCACCAGGAACAGGAAACTTCAATCCCAAGAAATTTAGAAGCCCTAAAGCGAGAATATTAATTAGGGATACAGCCACAAATTGTCAAAAATAAAACAGCCAGACTATGACTTTAACCAACATATGATTTTACAGTAAATTAGGGGTCTTTGGAATTATATTTTGCAAAAGGAAAAGACCATGGCATCCAACATCCAAGAGCATGTTGTAATGCAATTTCATTGCAGACTATGAATGGAAAAACCAATTGCATGCAAAGCAGTATCACACCACCAGATGACGTTATGTAGAAACATAAATTATAACAGGATAAAAATAAAAGGGAAGAGCGACAATGTCCATTTCGAAAATGTGATGCACATTTTTCAAATGCTTCCGCACGTTAGAGATTTTAGAAAAACTTTTGTCACAAACCGGGCACACGGATTTCATTTCCACAACTTAAATTCAAACCAGCAAGTAAACCACTTAACGCCAACTAAAACAATAACCTAATGCTAAAGCAAACACAAACTAAACTATAAGTAACAACATAAGCGACCATTAACCAACGACACAAGCACGTTGTGAATGGAGCGCAGGCGGAAGTATAACGAATGGGTCCCCTTCGCATGCGTAAAAACGACGCTGACATTGAGGAACAGGAATGGACAGAACCGAACGCCGCGGAACGGACTGAACCGGAATCGTCGGCTCGTAATAGTTCTCGAAAGCACCACATTGGCGCTTGAGTCGTGGAGCACTGTCGGGTCCCTAGACGCTTCTAAACTTAACACTACACAAATATAGTGGGGTTAGACGCCAAAGTCTATATTATATACTCTGCCCCTGATAGCAATCCCCTGACAGGCTGTTTCGCTGCCATCCAATCGGGAGCTTATTTGTCGCTACAGTGAGGTTCAAGCTTCCGATTGGTTGAAACCGTCAACAGTTGATACCTACCGTGATTGCTACCATATGGAGTAGTGCTAGCGATCATGCGAGATCTAGCGGCATGACCAAGAAAGACACGAAACGCCATGAAATATTCCATCATAGTTCGTAAATTAATTCATTTCCATCAAGTATTGTGCCATTTCATGTATCGTTCCGTATGTTTCATACAACTTCAGAACTTCATTATTTAATAACTAATGGAGCTACAGAATGGCACAGACTTTTCCGTATTATACTGGGTTTTTTTTAGGAGCGACTGTGACAGAAATCAGCTGTTTCGCTGCCATCCAATCGGCAGCTTATATTTCGCGACAATGACGTCACTATGGTGACGTTTAAGCTCCCTATTGGATGAAACCGTGAACAGCTGATTTCTGTCACAGTCGCTCCTACAAAAATCGCAGTATAGTTTTGTTTCGTTTAGTCTCGGCCAGCTATTCGGACTTGCCAATACTCTTGACAGCTGCCATCTATAGCCCCCCAAACTATTTTTTTTGTCATTTATTAATTTTTCGGTTTCCCAATTGAAGAACAATACTATTATTTTAAGAATAAAATAAATAAATAAAAACAACAGTTAAACCTTGCCCTAAATGGCATTTTTTGTTGAAAAATTAGGAGCCGTTTTCAAGAAAATATCGTTTAAGCGCTATTGTAAATGCGAAATTTGAAGCACTTTTTCCACAGAAAATTTTTGAGTTTTCGAAACACATTTGAAGTCATTTGAAACACTCACAAATTCAATAGTGTTTGTCTTCAAATTTGTCTTTTAACGGTATGAGAGAACTTTCAAAAAAATTACATGTAATATTTGAAAAATCAAACAAATACCCCAAAATTAACTTTATGTCATACTGAAGAGTGCAATTAGCACCATCCGTTCGAAAAGTTTAAACAAAAAATTTGAAGCCATTTTTGAAAAAATGGCGTTTGAGCATTTCTAAAAATACGGAATTTTGAGCTAGTTTTCACAGAAAACTATTCAATTTTCGAGAAACTTTATTTGACATTATTTAAAGCATGTGTACTCATTAATATAATAATGTGAACAAATCACCACTAATGTAAATATTAACGACGTGAGAGACAAGTAAAAAATAACATTTTTGTAATTTTTGAAAAAAACAAAAGAATATAATAATTTGGCGCAGCAACAGGGCAATTTGTCATCTCACAGAGCACATTTAGCACTATCGCTACAAAAAAAATAAAGAAAAAATTTGGAGCCATTTTTGAGAAAATCTGATTTTTGTAATTTTTTAAAACTTCAAATATTTTGTGCAACATTGCGCAAAAACTACTAAAATTTAAAAAATGGATATGACGTTAATGAAAAAAACTCACTTTTTACAACAAATTTTATTTAAAGAAAAAACCTCTATCTTCAATTTCGTAGTTCTAGGAAGACGCCGAAAAATTCTAACTTTCTCAATTTTCGAAAATTCAGTTTACCGTGAAAATGGGACCTGTGCCATCTCTATAAGTGTATTTTACTCTATTCTTACAAGAAATTTAAAGAAAAAGTTCGAGCCGTTTTTGAGAAAATTTTGAAAATGTCCGGGGGGCTCAATGTAAAGTGCCCCCAAATTTTCAAGGTTTTTTTAAATCGCGGCGCATCGAGTGGACGCAGATCGACCGGGGTATATCAATCTTGGAAGAAATCGCACGTATGATTTAGGCGCTAGAGTAGTTCACAAACTGACGGATGGACGGACGTTTTGAAAAGAAAAACAAACACTCGAAGAACAAAACCTCGTCCTAAATAGCAATTTTCTTTGAAACATTTGGAGCCATTTTTAAGAAAATGGCTTTTAAGAGCTACTGTAAATGCGAAATTTGAAGCACTTTTTCACAGAAATGTTTTGCGTTTTCGAAACACATTTGAAGTCATTTGAAGCACATTAATTCAAAAATCCAATAGTGTTTACAAATTGTTGGTAATGTGCATATTAAAGGTGTGAGCGATCTTTCAGAAAACTTACATTTGTATAATTTTTGAAAAAACAAAAAAATACCCCAAAATGAACCTTACTTTATGTTAAGGAGTGCAATTTGTACTATCCGTTCGAAAAGTTTGAAGAACAAATTTGGAGCCATTTATGAGAAAACGGCGTTTGAACGTTTCTGAAAATGCGGAATTTCGAGCTAGTTTTCACAAAAAAAAAAAAAAAAAAAAAAAAAAAAAAAAAAAAAAAAAAAAAAAAAAAAAGAAGAAGTTGAATTCACGAGAAACTTTTCTTGACATTATTTAAAGCATATGTACTCGTAAATATAATAATGTGAACAAATTGCTGCTAAAGTAAATTTCACCGACGTGAGAGCCAAGTCACAAAAGTTAGATTATTGTAGTTTTGAAAAAACAAAAAAAAGTGCAATATGTCGTTTATGCCGTCTCATGGAGTAAATTTAGCATTACATCAAAAGTTCAAAGAAAACATTTGAAGCCGTTTTTGTGAAAATCTTATTTTTGTAATCTTTTAAAAATGCAAATATTTCGCGCAATATTGCCAGAAAACTACTAGAATTTTCAAAACAACGTACATGACCTTAATGAAAGAACTCACTTTGGAGAACTAATTTTATTTGGAGGAAAAAATCTCTATCTTCATATTTGTAGTTGTGGGAAGACGCCGAAAAAATTTTGAATTTTTTCAATTTTCGAAAAATCAGAGTTTTCAACCAACATGAGACCTGCGCCATTCTCTCAAATGACCTTCAGACTATCAAACAACAAAATTTAGTCAAAATTATTGGAGCCATTTTTTTAACATTTTGAAAATGTCCCAGGGGTTTCATGTAAAGAACCCCCCAAAATTAAAGTATCGATTTCAAATTCAAGGGGCCACGAGATCAGACAAATCGATCGGAAAATATCAAGTTCGGAGAAAATCGGCTGAACCGGTTTAATCACTAGCGTTGTTCACAGACAGACGTGTTGCTTTCAATTTTTTTTTTTCGGTATTAAGGAGCCAAAGAGTATTCCGGTATTAAGGAGCCACAAAACAGGGATTCGAGCTGCACCACGTGTTCTAATTTTTTTTCTTAATTTAGCAACTGGATGTATCCGTTTTTTCGTTATCAGAGCCTGGCAATGAACTTTTTTCTGCCGAAAATCCGCCGGTTTTTTTGCTCAGCATTACATAACTTTCCCTACACTCCGAATATACGTACGTATACGGGAAAGTAAAATCATAGAGTAAAGATGTACGTCCTTAGTCTATGGTAAAATATAGAAGGGTGACACGAGAATGGGGAAAGCAAGAGGGGGGAGAAGAAAATTTCCACAATTATTTCCCCTGCGGCAACAGAAGCTTCCTATTGCATATACAAATATACTCCCAAAATACTTTTTCACAGTAATGATTGTTGTGAATATTTTTTATTTTTAACATTTTAGCAAATTATTCACAGCAACTATTGTTGTGAATATTTACTGAACACAGATGATCTTGCTCCGAAATTTCCAATATATTGTTAGAAAATAATAGATTGACAAAAAGTAATCATCAATGGAAAAATACTCGTTTAATTAAACCATTAAAAGAAATGTAAGCATAATTAGTGAATTTTTGGTTTGAATTAATAAAATGTTTCATTCATTTATGTTGTACTTTTTGCTCAAATTTTTACATCCTCCTTTTAATTGTTAAAATATCGGTCCTTTTAATTTAAACAGCTCTTGATGTACAAATCTGTGTTCATAGAATTGTAATTGTATCTCCACCAACTTTTTGTGTTGTAACACAAAACATAAATCAATTTTATAAGTGATAAAATTGGCATTAATGGTTTTATATCAACATAATAAAATGACTTACATCTTGGATCCAATATAGCTTATCTTTAGTAACAATTTATGTTATGAGTTTGAAACTACTAATACACTGCATAATCTTACAGGAAAGAGATTGTCGCAAAGAGTAAATATTTGGTACCTTCTGGATACAAGTTCAGGATTTCCGTTATCAAGTCATCTCTATCAATTGAGCTAAGAAATCAAAGACAGCATTCACGACAATTTACTTGAGAGAAAAATACTATCTACCTGTGTATTTGCACTTTGTAATGATTCATGTTCAATAGTTTAAAAAAAATGATGATTTAATTAGACCAAACATTTACATAAGTAACCACAAAAAAAAGTACATTTGGAATTAGTATAAATTTTATAACAGCAATACTAATATGTTTATACGTTTTATTACTCCTGATTGAATGGTGGTTTTTAAATGAGTAATTATTGAATGACATAGACAGTCCATTATTTTGGCAACATCATTAAAAATTACTAAAAACTTATAGAAATTCCTTCCGCTAAATTGCAGTTAGGAGCAGAAATTCTAATATATATTTGTACATACAGTTATGTGATCAGCTTGCAAAAATACTTGTGGATCAAGGTGAAACATCCTGGTTCAAAATTAATGGGTATGTCTAGGTTGTGTTCTATCACCTAGCCTGTTCAATAGGGTGTCCCTTATTTTCCGACTTTCAAATTTTTGACCGCTCACCCTCCAATTTTGTTCCAATGATCTTAAAACATGCCTGAACAATATTTTGTTGAAATCGGAGCATTTTAACCCGTGCCGACTTGAGCGCGAATTCGCATGACGGACATGTCCAGAGCTATCACCAACCGCTGAGTCAGGCCCGAGCACATGAATTTTAATCGATCGTGTCACTCGTGTTTAAAGGTTGCTAATCTAACATAATGTCATATGCAGAGCCGAAGAACGTGTGTCTTTAACAGTGGCGTAGCGTCAGGGGACGCTGAGATGCTGAGCATCCCCGTATATAAGAACCTTAAATACTGTATTGATAATCTTACAAGTGGTCTGTTGAGCGAAACACGTTTTGTAATAATTTAAAATTGATTTCCTATGATTGAATTCGGCGGGCTGTTGAAGCTGGCCTGTGATTGATTGGAAGCTAAAATACTTCAGCGTCTGCCGCCAGACTGCGACGAGCAATGACGCATGCGCAGATGGCGAGGTTCCCCTCTCCCCTCTTCACCCCTGGCCCAGAGAAACCCGACTGCTTTACGCTAGCGTCAACTGCGGAAAGAAGCTCGTTTGTGCACGAGAGCGCAGCACACTTCAGGCGTTCAGTAAATTATCTTTCTCTCTCTCACTCGGGAGTCCCCGCTTGGTCATGGGTACAAACTGTAGAAATAGTGCCTGACTACTATTTCTTAATTAATATCCAAGAAATTGTATTATCTCTTAAACAGATTACATATTATTTAAGTCTGCAATGTATAAATGAACAAATGGTCTTATTGCCATTCGCGTATAAGAATTAAAGCTGAGCCATTGTATAATTTGCTTTCAAGACATCGGCAGCCCTGACTGCTGTGAGGATTTTGTGGGAAGCGCCTACACCGTCGTAAGCAATCGAGATCGTGGAAGTAGTCCCAGTGTATCTGCCTTGTGTTGCGTTCGCCTGTTAGACGAAGTAGTTGATAGTGACATTTTGTGTGTTATTGTTGAGCATCCCCAAACGTGTGAGTCACGCTACGCCACTGGTCTTTAATAGGAGATAGTATTAATTATTTATATAAAACTCCAAATAACTGGACACAATTTATCATGAAATAAACAAGTGCTTGAAGTTTTATTTTATAACATATGGGAAGTTAAATGAACAGTCCTAAACTTGTGGTGCGTGAGTGCGGAAGTCCTAAACTTGTGGTGCGTGAGTGCATGATATTTTGGAAGAAAGCAAGAATTCCGACAAGAGCTAATCAGCATTGTTCAAAAAAAACTTAACTAGTACTATTCAGAGGGAAGAAAATTACACAAAACGCAAGCCAGTGTGAAGATATTTAGAAGCACCGTGGAAAGTTTAAAAATAATTTGAACAATCTATTTGATATTGCACATCCGAATGCTTTACAAATGATTACGTTGGAAGAAGACAGGATGTTTTTATTTCGGCAGAGAGAGTCAGGATGTAAAAGCTATCTTGCAGGACTAGACGAAAGGACAAAAGAAAGGGTGCAACAAAGATCAATACAATAAGAAAAAGTATTACAAATTCTTTGCTGTGATACAACTGCATCAAACACTTGAAGTTTTGAAGGAGTATACGTTTTTCTTGAAGAATGTTTTAACAGGGCATCGTTCTTTCCGTGCCGTTATCACATATTCAAACTTATTTTACAATTTGTGTTTGAATGTAAAATACGTAATGTAGCAAGCAATTCGGACACCACTTTTTTAGCATTTTAAGGAAATCTAGAAAAGATTTAATGCGATTAATTTTGAAAGTGGCAAAGCGAATATGGGAATGTTCTTTAATGAGTACGAAATTAAAGAAATGTTGAACTTTTATGAAAGTAACAAACTAAAGATACATTTTCCCGGGGTAATGCATCTAGCTCGATAGATGGCAAGAGATATTTAATATTTGAAACGTTCCTGCTAAGATCAGAATCTAAACTATCTTGTGTAATTACAAATTCCTTAAATAATAACTGGTGATTGTAACAGTTTATGTAAAACCGTGGCTTTAGGACAGTGCAGCTGTAAAAACTCCTTATCAAGATGCTATATAAAATTTGTAAACTCGCTTGAAAGGATAGATTCTACAATTTCAAAAGCATTTAAAAAAATGTAGACACCGTATGTAGTATTTCTTTGAAGAATTTCTGTCGTACCGCTTTCTGATGATGAAGTAGACGTTACAAATCAAAATCAAAATCAAAATGGTAGTGAATTTAGCCTGAGTAAATCTGCACATGGAAGAGTGTTGTATTCCATTTTGTGAAAAATTGGATGGAGAACAATATGGTAAGCTCAATTGCATCCCGATGAGCGTTCTTTAATTTTTATTTCGAGCAGGCCACTTCGGACCACGCAGGGATGCTGAGAATACAGTTCATCAGGGGGGATCAGCATTATCCTGGATCCGATTTTTACTTCCCAGGGTTGTTAGCCCTAGGTATGGAAGATGAATGATGATAGTGAAAGGTGATAGGACACACATATGACATACACAAATACACGCATGCCCGCGGCGGGACTCGAACCCACGACCCTGCGGTGTGAGATAGCCACGACACTACTGCTTTAGCGATTTCGGCCACGCGGCCGGCCAGTTCATTAATTATTAATTCGTTAATATACAATATATCTCCTAATTCACGTTAATATTAATTTTAATAAAAACAATAGCCGAATTTGTGTCAACCAAAAGCAGATATGTTCTTTGCCTGAAGATGGATACTAGTTTTATTCAAAACTGACCTTTGACCTGGTAATACAACTCTTCATATTTAGAAGCTAAAAGGTTATTTATAAAGTTGAAAGCTGTGAATGACTGCGCTGAAAGGCCTGTTAAATTAATGTAAGGTTTTCATGGACTACTGGACGACTTTCATGAGCAGCGAAAGCAATTTTTTGTGTTGTTCAAGAACATCGTTACGTATATTGCAAGAAAAGTTAAAACTATAACACAGTCTAAAGATTGAAAATGAATTAAATTGTAATATAAAATTATATATTAAAAATGGATCAGTAGGTTTCCACTGACTTAACCCAACAAAACCAATGATCCCTAACATTCAAATTTCGCGCTGAAGTCGGCACGGGTTAATATCGACATATTGAGATGAAATTTTATTTTCGAGTTAATTTGACCAAATGGAAAATATTTAGGGGGTGAGCCCAAAAAAAAATTGCAAAAAAAAATTTTCGGGCAATATAAGGGACACCCTACTGTTCAACACCTACAGCAAAAATATCATGAATATGGCAGGGCTACAGGATCTAGAAATAGGAATAAGAATGGGAGGGGGCGTAGGATTAACAACCTCAGATACACCAACGACACTATTGTACTGGGTGAAACGAAAGAAGATTTACAAAATTTATTGGAAAAAGTAAGTCAAGTAAGTAGTGAATATGGTCTTCATCTCAACTTAAAGAAAACAAGGATCATGTGCATAGGAGAGGAAGCAGAAATTTTCCTACAAGGCCAAAAGTTAAAGATTATTGAAGAACTCAACTTTCTTGGTGCATTTATGAACAAAAAGGGTGACTCTTCTCAGGAAATCAAAAGAAAAATAAGCTAAAGCACAGTAGCCATGACAAAACTGAAAAAAATCATGAAAGACATGGACATCTTGAAAAATACCAAAATTGAAATCAAAACCATGGTATTCTCAATAGTGATGTATGGCTGCAAGAGCTAGATGCTATGCAAAGAAGATGAGAGAAGACTCAATGCTTTTGAGTGTGGACATGAGGAAGGCTCTGACATTAGACTTTAAAAATTAGACCTTCTGTCATTAGACATAATATCTTTAGACCTAACAACCTCTAACCATAGGAAATAGTCAATTGCACTTCTGGAGTTGTTTTAATATACTTTCATTTTGCCTTTTCTTTTTCTTGTTGTTTTATCTTCTGATGCCTGTTTTTGTCTTTTACATCATTATTTTCCTTTTTTCTTCTCCTGGAACTGATATTGATCAAGATGTATATATTCCTGCAAGCCTGGAAAACACAAAGGCATGGTTGTGTTTAGTCTTTGTGTGGAAGCAGAGGCTATGTTAAAAATCTAAATGAAAAAGGACGATGATACCAGTCAAGATTTTTGATTTTTTCACTGTTGAGGACAGGCTTTGTTTGCTCACGAAGAATCCCATCCTACTTCTGAGTATGGCTTCTGATACCTTTTAACGACAGCTCTCTGTATACAACACACCCTTGTAAGTGCTGGCAATTGTGCAAGTGCAAAGAACAAAAAATATAATTATATTTTCAATGATGCCATTTCAAGATTCAGAATCGAATCCACAATAGCATTTTGAAAAGACAGAATTGTAGCCATCGTACTGGATGGCTATGTGGAATCAGAATGAAGATTACAAAAATATTGTTTCCTTAAACATAATGTGCTTGTGTACATTTTTGTTAGAATAAAAATGGGATTCATTTTAATTATTAATTTTTTACAATTAAATCTTTTAAATGTGATTTTCATCATTTACAAGCCATTTTGTGCCCCTATTTTAGCTAGAATTAATGCCTATTTTAGTAAAAAGAAATGCCTTCTTGCTTGTTTGTTTTACATAAAATAAATTTTGGAACTTCTGTGCGAGCTCTAGTTGTATGCATGTCCAATAAATATTCTTTTTATGTTTTAAAAATGTATTTATTTTGTCAAAAACAGTTAAAAACTGAGTGTGGCGTACTAGAAGGGGAAGTGTGCACGTTTTCATAATCTTGATACCTATCCTAAGCCATATACTAGTTGAATACAGAAAGAAATGTGCATTTTTTGCAAGGATTGTTAACAAAAAATTCACTCCAAAGAAATAAAATATATTTTCAAGAGTAAATCAGCTATAAATTTGGAGTCTAATCCCTCATCATTACCTTCATGAAGAAACAATACTTCCTGTCATGACAAAATGGAGAACGATAATTTAATTAACTGCATTTCTCACTGAAACATGTGGGTGGGATTTGCTTATTAT
Source organism: Acheta domesticus (assembly GCA_031308135.1). Lineage (NCBI taxonomy): Eukaryota > Metazoa > Arthropoda > Insecta > Orthoptera > Gryllidae > Acheta > Acheta domesticus. Next base: position 96,484,616 of record JAHLJT010003656.1, read on the forward strand.
TTGTACAATTCTTTTTTGTAATCTAAAAGTCTGGGAGTGGTATTTCCCCAGAATATTATGCCATATCTCAGGTGGGAATGAACATTCGTGAAAAATGCCCAAGCAGAATGAAGGCTGATTGAAATTGAAAGAATTCTAAACACATAGCATAATAAACTTAAATTTTTGTTCAATTCATTTAAATGGATGTTCCTTTTGAGGTTTGACTGAATAAAGAGACCTAAAGATGGTGTTACCTTCATATCTGTCAGTGGTACACCACTCATTTTCAATGAAGTACACATTTGTTTATTTGAAATGCATAGATGTTTTCTTTCCATTTACTATTAATTTGTTATTAAGGAACCAATTGGAAACATCTGATATTGTACAATTTATGGTTTTTTTTATTGCAAAGAGTATTCTTATCTCTGCAAAAAGAACTGTTTTTCTATTTAGAACCATAGAGGCCATATCATTTACGTATAGTAGGAAGAGAACAGGGTCTAAAATCAATCCCTGTGGGACTCCATGTGTAACAAGCAAAGAAATGGATAGGTGTGTATATAACGTTCCATCATCCAGTAAGGTATTTCTACTCTCCGAGATCCTTGTTTAAGGTTCACACATAAACAGTTTAGAGCAATACCATGGATTTCATGTGAAAGTAATTTTGAAAGTAAAATGTTATGATCAATGGTGTCAAACTTTTGAAAGATCTAAAAATATTCCAATAACTTCTTTGTTTTAATCCATGGATAAAACAACATTTTTAAGAAAAGAAAACATAGCTGTTTCCGTAGATATTGATTTTCAAAATCCATGCTGGCAATCTGAAAATGTGTGTACTTACAATCTGAGAAAGGTTTCCATTCGTACATAAAAAAGTCTCTCTAATCTTTGACAGCATGTTCTACTATGTAATCTTCTTTTATTAATAATATTTACTTTCCTGTATATGTACGTATGTATAGAGTAATATACGAAGTGTAGGGAAAGTTATGTAATGCTGCAAAAAATCAATTTCGAGATTTCAACAGAAATACACTTTTGGGGGCTTCTGATACCGAAAAAGTGTGTTTTTTTTTTCAAAAAGTACATCCATCCGTGAACGTGACTACCGCCTAAACCATACATAGGATTTTTTTCCAAAATTGATATTCCCAAGTCAATCTGGCTCGACTCGACACCCATCGATTTTGAAAAACTTTCTTCAATATTTGGGCACTTTTCATGAAGCCCCCCCAGACATTTTCAACATTTTCTCAAAAACGGCACCGAATTTTTAAAAAATTTCTTGTAAGAAGAGAGTGAAATACACTTACAAAGATGGCATAAATCCGATTTTCATGGTTAAATCTTAATTTTCGAAAATTGCAAAGGTTTCAATTTTTTTGGCATCTTCCTACAACTACAATATTGAAGATAGAGATTTTTCCTTTGAATAACATTTATTCTTTATAGTGAGTTCTTTCATTAAGGTCAAGTAAATTTTTTGAAAATTTTAGTAGTTTTCGCGCAATAGTGCATGAAATGTTTACAATCCTAAAAAATAAAAAAAACAAGATTTTCTCGAAAACTGCTCTAAATTTTTCTTTAATCCTTTGGTAAGGATAGTGCCTAATGGACTCTATGAGATGACATAAATGCCATATTGCTCAATTATTTTGTTTTTCCAAAAATTTAATTTTTTTGACTTGTCTCTCACATTAATATTTACATTAACAGTGATTTGTTCCCATTATTTTATTTACTAAGACATGTGCTTTATAAAATGTCACATAAAGTTTCTCAAAAACTCAAATGTTTTCTATGAAACTAAGTCAAAATTCCGCATTTTCGGAAACGCCCAAATGCCATTTTCTCATGAATGGGATCCAAAATTTTTCTAAACTTTTCGATCAGATAGTGCTAATTGCACTCTTTAATGTGTCGTTAAGTTTATTTTGGGTCATTGTTTGTTTTTTTTCAAAAATGACACAAATGTAATTTTTTTTAAAATATCTCTCACACCGTTAACATGCACATTTCCAACAAATTTGTAAACACTATTGTATTTGCGAGTTAAATGCTTCAAATGAAGTTTTTCAAAAACTCAAAAATTTTCTGTGAAAAAGTGCTTCAAACTTTGCATTTACAATAGTGCTTCAATGCCATTCTCTTAAGAACGGCTCCAAATTTTTCAAAGAAAATTGCTATTTAGGATGAAGTTTTACCGTTCTTTCTATTCTTAAAATAATATTTCTGTTCTACCATTAGGAAACCAAAAAATTAAGAAAATGTCAGAAAAATATAGCTTAGGCAGTGATAGATGGTAGCTGGCATGAGTATGTGGCAAGTCTGAATAGCTACCCAAGACTAAAGGAAATAGAAAACTAATATAGGAAAGTCTGTGCCATTCTATAGCACCACTATTTAATTTTTAGGGGCCATAAGCCTGTGTGCTAAGTAAAGAAATTAGTACTTTTATTGCTTGAGGAGTCTTTTTACTTAGGGAAAGGCTATGTGGAAAGAAAACAACAAAAAAATCTTGTGTAGCAGATAGTTATTCTATATTTAAAATGGCAGCATTTGCTAGCCAGCACAGTATTTATCAGCTCAATACTCACAAAGATAAAAGCCATACAAAGAATCGATACAAGTGTAAAATATAAACAAAAATACATGGAAGGGAATGTTTTTCCATCAAAAAGAAAATTTGCTTATGTACACAATTCACTTTTAACACTCCCACAATTACAAAAATAGTAAAACTAATAGGGTTTATGAAAAAGTCATTGAAAATATTATCTACAAAATATATAGAAGTTTATGATAAGTGTGAAGAAAGTTCAGCATTTAGAATCTGTACACCTGTGTTCTATAACCAATTAAGCAACCTTACTAATTTGAATGAAGGAATAGAACTGGAGGCAGTGATTTACATTATATGTACAATGGAAAACATGAATATTAGCAATGCATAATTCTTCTGCAAATTTGGGTTCATAAACCCAGTAGGCAATTTTATCGTGTCTTTTGAATTTTTCAGTTCTTCAATTCCAGAAATTTGACACAAATGCATTTGATTTATGAATAATTGAAGTATGGCATGGGAAACTGCCACAGCCCCACAAATACAAGGATAGTCCTACAACTACCACACGACTGTGTTCATAGCACACATTCACTTCACTAATTCGGATTATGTGGGAACCAGTTGTCTCTTCTAGTGCAACAAGTGTGAACAAGTTGCATATGAACACAATGCCAGGGCACATCATAACTTGTGGCACAACAAATATGCACTTGCTCTTCCCTGTTATGATCAATATTTCCTGTTATGTATATGCATCCTCCCTTAAATCACAATTATTTGAGTTCATCACACCCGTGGATGAATTAACATCAAAGAAATCTAAGCATTACTTCAAAAATACAATTTTCTTTGCAAATTTGTTTCAATATCATCCACAGTATATTAGATCTTTAAGTAAACACCTGTTCTTGATTGTGATTTCTACACACAGACATAAAAATTTCTGAAATTAATAATCTATTCTACAGATCGAACACTTTGCACAAGATGTGCATGTGATAGAGAAAATTGCATCAATTTACATTGGTCTCAATCTGGTATACAGAATGTTATTTGTGAAAGAAAAATTGACACTTGATACAAAAATATTTTTCTTGTAATTCCTATAGAGCAATTAGAAAATTCTTGACAGTACTGTTTTAACAGTAAAAGTACACAATAAAAATACAAAAAGAAATTTGAGCATGAATATATTTCTTGCAGATGGAATAAAGTCTTGGAGATTCTCATATACGTGGCTACATATTTAAAATGTTAATAAATCACAAAAATTTACAACAATGTAATTGTGAAATAGAGATTGTTGGAAATTTATTGCTATTTCTATTACAGAATCATTAATAAACTTATACAAAGTAGCTCCACTGCAAAAATTTCATTAATAAGAAATTGTTTAAAAAAAATAAAGGAATAAATCCATAAAATTAAACTCGATTAATTGGAGGTACTTCGAAATGATGTGTATTAAAACGAGATCTTGTATAGGTTTGAGGCACAGATTTCTTTACACGTTTTTATATTCTCCATTAATTTTGCAAGTACAGACAATACTATTTCACAAAAAAGCCATTGACACTTTTCTTTCTTTTGGCATAATTCATTTAAGTTCTTGCCATCAGCTGACACGAAATAAAATACAAAAAGAATAGACAACAAAATAAGATTTATAGAAGAATGATGAAATCTAGCCCATCACTATTTTTTCTCTTCATGATCAATCATAACATTATAAATTAATACAACAGGGTTATGTAAAAAACAATCAATAAATAAAAAATCAGCATGTAAAAATGCATTTTCATGCATTATGAAAATTTACTCTTGTGCTATCATCATGTCAATGAGTACCATTCACAGTCTAGGCACTTTTCAATAAAGAAACAAGTTGGAATGCAAATGATAACAGAAAAGAATTTTTACAAAATAGGTAATCACAATTTACATAATATATTGTTCCATCCACCTATTTCAAAAAATTTTAATATATATTCATTAATTAAAATTTTTGAACTTTTGGTATATTCTAAACTTCTATGCTTATAATAAAATACATCTTGTATACTACTACTATAGACTATTAATTTACCCATAAATAGATAGGACAAAATCAAATACATTCAAGATGTAAGAGCACCTTGTACAGGAAAGGTTTTCCCTTTTATCTCCTCACATATAAAAATTAATCGTGAAAAATTCGACTCTGCAACTTTTTGCAATATTCAAATATAAAATACAAAGTTTTGTGAATTAATAAACTACTTACAAAAATTAAAAAATTATGGGTTTTATCATTATCTATAAATCTGTAAAAGTAATGTAACTGAATAGTTGCACCATAATAAATATTTATCTTCACCACGTATATGAGAAATAACAAATCGTAATAATGTAGAACTACAGGTATCATCCAAATAAAATCATGAAAAAATAGCTTAATCATTCATATAGGCCACCAATTGTCAAATAAAATATACGTTTAATCAAGTATTCATGAAATTTATGTTTCACTTCCTTTCAGGGTAGTGGAGTCACTTCAATTCATGCCCTGGGAACACCAAGTGGAATATCACACAGCAGTAAGGGATTTCCATCTTTCTCACACTTTCCAATGGAGGCAGGTACTTATTTATGTCTAAAGCGTCTAACTACATGCCAATTCCTTCTTCATATTCTAGCGCATCTAGAACTTTCACTGTATATATTTGTTTTTGCACAAAGCCCTTCCAAATAAAAGACACGAGGAACAGTCCGATTTAATCACTTTCTGGCAAGTACGCTCTCCTGGCACATTATGCAACTAGCACAGCCTCACTCGGGAAGGGGAGGGTGGGAGTGCGGTGCTGCAGAGTCTGTGGCCACTCCAGGAGGTGTGCCCGGTCTCAGTACGCTGAGGCTTCTTTGTACTCAGACCCTTCCATTGTGAAGAAGTCTTCCAGCTTCCACTGAAGGGTCTCAAAAGTAGGCCTCTTCATGGGGTCTTTGTGCCAGCACTCCAGCATAATGTCATACAGGGCATTGGGGCAGCTTGGTGGACATGGCATGCGATAGCCATGCTCAACTTGGTGCAACACCTCAGCATTGGTCATCCCTGTAGTGCAAGAAATTGTAAATACTTTGAACTCTCCCAACTAAAAATGTGAGCAAAAACAAGAACCAAACTCAAACTGAAAGAAAATAATTTTCATATTGCAGAAGGAATTGTAAATATCAATTGGGGGCAGATGGCAAAGATTTGCAACCAGAGAAATAAATAAATTTAAATTTGGAAAAGATAGAAATAAAATAATAATAATAATTTAAAAATAAATTAATAAAAAAATATACACACAATCCACACACATTAATGATATTAAAAACAAAACTAAATGTAGAAAAGTTGAATGCAAAGTAGAGAATTCAGTAAGGAAGCAACAACCTTAGTATGAATGCAAGAATTAAGGGTAGTGCAATGAATAAAAAATAAGCATTACAGAGTACAAAATATGAATAAAGAATGATGACAAAATAAAGAAAATTTAGAAAATTATGCATAATTTACTAATTACAAATCCTTAAGTCTACCAACTTTCCATTTTCAAACTATCCCATAAATTCGACAACTTAAGAAAAACATTATTTGGTATTATGCATAATTATTATACAATATCAGTCTTAGAAACTATTACTACATTGTCGTAATATGAATTCCAAAATTCAAGGAGGAAAACTGTTTTTACATCATTTTAAATTATTGCCGTTGGGCACAGAAAATCCAAATGAATTTTTTGGGGTATCTGCAGTCAAATGGAATGAACTAAACAAAACACATGCAGAAAATACCAAAAGGAAATATTCAGACTTCCTACCTCACCACATACAAGCCTATGCACTAACCTGGATATGGAATGCGCCCATATGTTACCAGTTCTGTGAGCAGGATTCCAAATGACCACACATCAGACTTAATTGAAAATTTGCTGTAATTGGCTGCCTCAGGGGCAGTCCATTTTATAGGGAACCTTGCTCCAACTCGAGCCTCATATTCATCCTCCTGAAAAACAAGCAAATTTATATTCTCCCCATTGATTCACAAACAAAAGTTGTGTTTATATAAGACAAAAACAAGCCACAACCTTGATCAATCTAGCCAATCCAAAATCTGCTATCTTAACAATATTGCTGTCTCCAACAAGAACATTCCTAGCAGCTAAATCTCGATGAATGTAGTTCTGGGACTCTAAATAAGCCATCCCAGCTGCAATCTGTGCTGCCATATCAATTAATTGAGGCAATTTCAGAGAACGCCCTTTTCCTGAAAGCAAAATCAAATATTAAGTGAAACCTCAATCAATTCTAACTGAAACAGAAAAATAGGATTTTAATTTGTAGCAACAAAATAACAGACCAGATTTTACACTTCTAATATAAAAAAAAACTTCAATTTTCCACTTGAAACATACATTATTACCCAAAACCTAAAAAAAATTCTTTGAAGAACTACAATGTGTATAGAAATCATTAGCAAGAACGTACATAAACTGAGAAATTTCTAGACTAACAAGAATATTGTTTTTCTTCTGACTTATGAAAATTACAAGGAGCAAATACTTTCTTGCATTATTTGTTACCTTTGCAATACATGAAAAGTCAGGGAGCTCAGGGCAAATCAGAATTGCACTATGTTTTTAAAGTGTTCTTTGCACAATCTGATACAAAAATTTAAAAGAATAAAATTTGAGCTGTATTTGAGAAAAATCTTGTTTTTTTCAATTGCCTTAATTTCACACAAAATTACACAAAAACTACTCATTTTGAAAACATAGTACATGAACCTAATTCAAATATCTAATTGTGAAGAACAGGTTTGGGCATTTTCATAAGCATTACTCTATTCAATAAAAAATTTCATCAAAAAAATTTGGAGCTATTGTAGAGAAAACATCGAAAATGTCCTTGAGACTTCATAAGTAGTTTGAAAATCAAAATTCATTTCAAATTCAAGGGACTGCCAGCCAGATCAATCAGAGAATGTTAATTTTGGTGAATATCAAGGCTTAGTCGCTAGCATTATTCACAGACTAGACAGACGTCTTCCTGAACACTAATTTTCTGATACTGAGGACCCACCAAACATGGATTCTTATTACACTAAGCATTAAGGAAAGTAATTTATCATGTACAGGAACAAGAATTATCAATTTTTTGGGAACAGGGACCTGCAATATGAATTTTTATGACAAAAAACTATGTTTTGCACTGCAACATTAAGTAACTTTCTCTATAATATATATGTAGTATGTGAGAAAGTAATGTAATCACCTCTTCAGATGATAAAGCAGGCATATAATCTCTGAATAAAATTCTAAGAAACTCAACCAGAACTTCCTTCTTCTTTCTTGAGAGACCAAAACATTACTTTACAAGGAAGTAACTGGAGGTGATTAATGGAAACATTTCTTATGCTTAATTTATTTTTATTTCAATGTTGCCAATATTTTAACGTAAGTATTTGAAGATATATAGACATATTTAAACATATCACTTGAATCAGAGCAAACAAGGTTTTTTGTCACATTTTTTAGTTAATGGTGGGAAACGATTTTCAAAACATAAATACGTCATTTCATGCATAAATATTGTTGTCCAGGCTTCTGTGATGTCTATAAGGAAACCTTCAACTCTTAGAGATAAGCAAGAACATTCGATGTCCAGGACTTACAACCTTTTTATTTGCTCGGTTAGTGGAGTTTTCGCAGATAACAACATTCTGATATTATCTTTGATGTTTATTTTTCTTTTTCTCTATCTGCCTTCATTTCATTGTTGTGATAATGTTGTGTCATTTTCATTGCCACCTTTCGTTGTGAAGCAGGTTGAGTTTAAAGAGAGAATTTTTGAAATTTCAGTTTGCAATCATGTTGAAGTTTATCCATGTTGTGTGGTATTTCAACAGTAATAGTATGGAAGAAGAACAGGTTTCTGGTCATAAGAGAAAAAAATGAAAGAGAGTGGAAAAGGAATAAAATCAAGATGGCTAGAATTAAGGGAGCAGAATATGTAAACTATAAAGGTCAGTTTGTTCCTGCGCTAGTTGTAGGTCCAGACTGTGGTAGTAAGAAAAAGTGCTGTGAATGTTTTCAAGAACAGACTGATGAGATTTTTGAGAGATTAAGAGAGATTGAAACTAAAAATGAACAAGACATTTTTCTTCAGAATCTTATCTCTGTCAATGATGTTGCTCAACAAAGGCCAAGAAATGAAGGAAATGAAACAGGTATATCTCATGAAAAGGCCTTTATGTGCTATGGTTTTCCTGGAGAGAAGTAACACCGTGGAGGTTTAACAGCATTTAAGTCGCTCTAAATCACAAAAATGTCTCAAATACGAAGGCTATGTAAACTTCTCATACTTGGAAAAAGTCCTAAAGGTATGCATGAGAAAAAGGGCGGAACAAACACCATACCAGGAAGCACAAGAGTCAGAATAAGGGAGAATATTGAAAGTTATCCTTTAAAGGAGAGTCATTATTCTGGTTAACCTATAAAGTACTTGGATGCTCATTTAAATCTAATGAAGATGTTTCAAATGTTCCAGATAAATATCCAAATTTGAAGTGCAGCCATAATTTTTTTGCCAGTTTCTTTAAAGATAATTATAACTGTAGATTCAGCAGACCACAGACTGAAGAAATCATCTCACGTGTATATTTACCACAAAGGTGTAGCCGGAAAGAGCCCTGATGGTATGCTCATTTGTGTATGACTACCTCATGTCTGTCACAGATGAAATAACTGTATATTTTCTCTGATAATTGTGCAGGCCAAAACAAGAACCATGCTATGAACAGGGTGCTCCTCAGACTCACTGATGTTGATACTTTCAAGAAGATAAAAGTTTTTTCCCATAAGGGGGCATTCATTTCTTCCTTGCGACAGGGATTTCTCAATGGTGAAACGTGCATTAAGAAAGCATGATAGGATTACAGCATTTCTTCAATTGATGGAAATTGTAGTAGGTTGCAGTACTACTTCTAAATTCACCATTACTGAGGTCCAGAAATCCAGGACTTCAAAAATTGGTGGCAATTATAGAAAATCATGTTTATCGGAAGAAACCAAGGAGAAAAATGTACCAAAAAAGACAAAGTGTAGTTTGGTATAAGTACAATGATGCATTGCTCTTATGATTCAAATTTAAAAATGTGTATTGTTACACGCAACTTTATTGATGGCTTTGTAATAGAAACTTTTAACTGAGTATCAGACCAAATCCATGACCTATATTTCCAGAGTTACAAGCACACCAACCCTGGAAAAGTACCCCTTAAACAGAATAAGATTGATGATCTCTGAAAACTATCCATACATTCCCATGAATATATGGAATTTTATACATCTATAGAAGACTGGCCAACGTGAGATGTGGGAAGCTGAGTGGAAGAGAACTTTTCTTTCTAAATTATTATTTAATTTTCATATAATTGAAAATTTAGCAACTTTTTAATAAAAATATTTTTTTCATTTCCTTTTGATTACTTTTATTAACTGTCCAAAAGCATAAGTAATTCTTTAAAATATGAGTACTTCAATACTGAAACCCCATAATGGCATACTAAAATGTTCAAAGTCTGCAGCACTTTAACTCATAAGACAATGTATTCATAAACTCTCAACGAAAAGTATCATAAGGATTACTTTAAGAATGTATGAATAAACATCATATTTTTTTGGTGTGAATAAAACATGATACATTTTGAAGTAAAGGAGTTTTTTTCATTTCCCTAAAAGTTAAGGTCCCTGAACATCAAACGTATTCGTTTTCTTTGATTCTACAAACGGTGTCATTAAATTGAGGGAAATGTTGTAGTTCAAAAATTACTTGTAGCATATTCAAATTTTTAAAAAGATAGTTAATTTAGTTCCAAATAACATGCAATTATTTTAACAAAATGTATGAAAGTACAATATAAAAAAGAAGAAGAAAAAAATTACTCACTCCACCATAAAAAAACTATTTTCCATGTAACTAAGTGTGTTCCTTACCTTGTAAGTACTCGAGCAAGCTACCATTCTTCATCAGTTCTGTAATGATGTAAATAGGTTCTTCCATAGTACATACAGCATATAACTGAATAAGCTTATTATGACGCAGCTTTTTCATAATATGAGCTTCAGCCATAAAATCTTGTCCATCCATGGTCCCTTTATATGAAAAAGAAGGACCATATTATCAGTTTGAAATGTTTTAAAACAAATAATATCCATTACATTATTTAAAGCTCCACATACACTACACTATTGTGTACCACACCATCATTCAATATAATATGCTCTTGGTACCAGAGACAATTAAATGAATAAAGTATTACACAATGTAGATTCCATTACATTACTATTCTAAGAGATTTGATTAGAATTTTATGATTTATGATCCTTTGCATAATAATTATTCTTATATACCTTCTGATAAACTTACCTGGTTTTAATGTCTTGATGGCAACAGGTGTAGTATTGTTCCAGAGCCCTTCCCAAACTTCTCCAAACTGACCATGGCCCAACTTGCGTACAAACTTGAGCGATGAACGGTCGATCTCCCACTGGTCCCGAGTGCTGTGAGACAGACCCCCTGTCACAGGCTTCTCCACCTGTGCAAAGGAGATCATGTTCATTCATACCCTTCACATGATCTCTAATTGAACACTGCATTTTGATTTCATTCTGCTCAAATGTTGATGCAATATAATTCATCATGATATCATATATATATATAAATAATTTATATAAATATATATAAAATTGCAAGTGAATGATTACTTGACCAAAGCACACACAAATATTACACATATAAACAGAATGTAATCACATTGAGGGTACACCCAAAACTTCTTAGAAAGCATCCAACAAGCTCTGAGCAATGCACTACATTAAAACAACCTTTTTCATATTGGGGAAAATCGTCGTCGTCGTCATCATCGTCGTCGTTGTCATCATCATCATAACAACAACACTACACCTTGGTTAAGAAATAATGTTGAAGTCCTATCAGAGGAAAATTATGGGGAAAATCACAGCACTATTTTAAGTTTTAATTGAACAAAATTTGTAAAGCCATGTCTAAAAAAAGGTTTGTCTCAGGCAAAATATAATGGATTTTTATATGAAACCTGAAATTTTATATGAAAATTGTTTTTACTCTCCCCATTGTGCTAAGTCAACTAAAATGTCAAAATGTATTAATAAACACGAGGGCAACTTTACAAAAAGTATGATAAACATGTGCTTAAAGGGAGTCTAGACTTTAACAAGACTTGCTAAGAGCTTGCTGCTGCAGCTATTTTTGGACACAAATGATGAAACACGGACATATTTGGGTAGATGGGGGGACACAAGCACTACACAAGTCAGCAAGCAACAATATTGAGAGGCAAAACAATAAATGAAATGTAATAAATCGATGAACAACGAGAGTAACATTTCATGAACACTTCATTAACTAATAAAAGGAGGAAGATATTAGAATAGGTGATGGGCAAGTTAATCAACTACATTCCTCAAGCACAGTGGGTGCAATGGCCAAAATGTTTTCTGCTCAACAGCAATGTTAAAACCTTTGATCACACTTTGCAGTGGGCAGAGGACACACTGGCCTCAATAGCATCTGGCAGTTGCACGCATTACATCAACTACATTGAAATAAAATATTCCAGAAAATGCAACGATTAAGAATGGAGGATACATTTTTTTTAAAATGAAGAATTGTGTCCTTACTGAAAGCGAGTCACTCTTCAATACTGGTTATGTAATGGTACACTTACCATTAGGGAAATCATTAAAATATTATGAAAAATTATCCTCACTAGTGAGGGAGGCTGGTCACTACAGCTAATCTTGTTACTACACTCAACTACATCACATAAGAATTATTACCTTCAGGTTCAGAAAATAAAATATATTTCAGAACCACAACATTAATGTTTCTGAATTGAATAGAGATGATATAAAAAAAAATTAATATTACAAGAACAAGACTACTTTTCCTTGTGAAGTGCACTACATACATGCTCATGCTCACTGCTTCCCCCAAAATGTGAAAAAATAAAAGAGGATTAAAAATTCCTGTTACATATTTCAAATGTTACATATTTTACTTAGTCCAAATGATTTTACTGCACTTACACAAATGCAAACGATCTGAACAAAGTAAACAAAAGTCCATTAAAAATTTTAAAACATTTTATTTGTACAATGCAACAAACAGCATTAAAGATTAACTAACTCACAAAAAGGATAGGCTATTTGAAAACATAAAATTCATTCAAATATTTATCAGTATTGCACTATAATGGACCACCCTCTCCACTAGAAAATAAATTTAACTTATTAATGTACAAATATCAATGGCAAATTTATAGCCTTCTTTAATATAAAATGATGCTCATTTTGTAATGTGGTACTTGTTAAAATCATTCTATTTCAAAAAGAGCTTGAAAAACATTTCTGTATCCTCTATTCCCCTGACTTTTATTGCAATTGAGTAAACAATACAGTTTTCATAAAAGGTGCACAATGACAACAGGTCACATTGCATCCTCTGCCCAAAGTACCACACAGAATGCCACAGTGTAAATCTTTTGGTTTTACATTCTTCAAACACTACCATTTAATGTATCAATGAAAGTAGGCCTATACTGATGAACATGCAAAATTCTGGTGCCATGTGTCCTTTATGACAGTCATAAAAATTTCCACAACAGTGATTGACAATCATGCAGATCCTACAAATGTTAAGTACATTAGCAGTTGCATGCTGTGTTCATGTACACAACACTATCCCCACAATAATGTTGATCACACGTAAAGGAGTCAAAATTTCCATGAAAACAGATCTAAAAATAAATTACGAAAAAGGACATTAACACGATTTACAAATAATTTTAGACTCTTCATTAATTTTGAGCCTCTTTTTTCTGAAAGAGAGAAAGAAAACAATCTCTTAGAAAATAGCAATTCCAATTTTTTTCATTATTAACTTTGGAAACAATAAATGAAAGCTCTGTAACTATCTGAAGAGTCTACTTTGTGTAGAAACACTTAAACTGTTCCTGTCATGCGCCATCCAGGCAGTTTACATACACTAGAGAATAAAAATGCAGCAAAACTCATGAAATGACCCACAACAAAGAAATTAAAACACTGCAGTAAATTACATGCAGATCCCATTGCATTCCATTTAAAAACTCCTCAATTGAAAAATTCTTGCCTAATTTGGATTCAACGGCGGTTTTTAATGTGAAGTGGAATTTCGACTCATCAGACTACGAACAGCACCGTGCGGCGCACTCGAGGGGGACGGCTCCTCAGGTCTAAAGTCTTGTGAAACGTCACCAACACATGCAATATGGCAACTGTGCGCAGCATCATAGCAAGATGCCATATAAGACAGGGCTACACTAAAAACATCATCATTTACCACAAAATCCAGCGGGGAAGCAGTGAAAAAAAAGAAAGGAGACGACAAAGAATAAATTGGCCCATCAATGCCCAAAACTTACAAGAGATATCTCACAAGAACATTGGATTTATTCCAAATATGATACGTTGGTGCCTCACCACTGTACACTGACCATTGACTTTTTCTATAGCTGATGACCCTCAAAGCCTCCCAGAAGCAGCAATTATTAGCTAATACTTCAAGGATAGTACATGGACACTTAGTAATTGAAGTTGCAAAATATATACTCCAGTATTAGAGTTGTATTCTCCATTCTCTTACAAAATATTTTAAAACATCATGAACTTATATAAACATGCAACCCATATAACTATTCTGCCACAATTCTTTTAAGCAAAACTTTAAGTATGGAAATGCATTATTAGAATATCCACTTTGCATAAACCAGCTTAATGTTACTTACTTTTAAAATTATTTTGTGGTACTTACTTTTAATTCTGCTTTACAGGCTTTAATAAATATTGAAAGTATTCAAGTCCTCCACAAGAAATTTGCATAATGCAATTTTACTCCTAATTGAAATATCACTGATATATACAATAAATAACTTGCTAGTAAAGTAACAAGTTATCATTTAACATCCATTTCTTATGCTCGGTTGCAAATTATACAGTATTGAGAGATTTATTTTTTATTTGCTATTTGTTTTGGAGGGAAGCAAGAAATTACACCAAAATCATTATATTTAAAAAATTAGGACAAGCTTCTCAAGAGATTTCTTTTCTCCTTGAAATAGTTTTGATTGTAAGTCTTAGAATTCCTCGTTTCATTGTGATTCAGCATTCCTTTTTGTGACATAATTTATCATGAAATTTCAGGAGTAAGTGCATACATATTTTTCTTATCCAGTTTGTAAAATAGTTTTGCAAAAAATTGATATTATCAATCATTTAAAAATTTAAAATTTTAAAATAATCTGCATTACTGTGGAAAACAAAAAAACTTGTTTATGGTTTAAGGTTATGTCAAGTTTTCCCTCAGTTCTTGCCTATGAGAAATAGTCCATCAGCAAGAATACATTTATATTTTGCTTTTAAAAATCAAAAACAAGGAACCAAAAGGAGAATGGCAGTATAATGAAAATTGAAACTGGAGGACAGGAATGTTTACAAAACATGGAGAAAAAACAATCAAGGGAAGCAGACAAAGTCCTGAAAGATCTTCATGTACAATAATATCCTAAAAGCAGTCAAATATACAAACATGAGAATTTACTTCAAGGGCAACATTCTATATACAACGAACGATGGCTGAATGTAAACTAAAATGTATCAGACCAGGGATGAAGGCTTTGGAAAATCAATACTGTACTATATTACAATTTCTCCCTTTTATCTAGTTGTGCATTTTATTCTATATATTAAATAAATATACAATCATTATTTGTAATATACACGTATTTGCATCTACTAGTAAATCACTGAAATAAAGATGCTTAATATCTTTGAATAGCTCTTTATCATGGTTTTATGTACTATTTTTCACCTATGTCAAGTTTTGAAACAGTCTACAGATATTCTCTTATAAATCGGCATTCTTGAAAACATTAAATTTGTTTTCACACATAATACATAACATTATGCTCAATGGAACATACATAACATGCTACTTGCAAGTACAATACAGAAAAATGTTCAAAATTCCTAATATTTCTAACAACTTTTCCAAGAAACATGTATGTACATGTTATAATTGTAATTACAAGCAATTGCCATTCATCCCAGCTCTGAAGAAGATTTTGACAAAAAGACAGGAGGTGTACCTGAATGCATGGTTTACGCAGGTTAACACAAAGGCCATCTGCATCCTTGCTGTAGTGTTCCACTAATTCTTGCAGCGTCCGGAATGTTGTGCGCCTTGCAATGAAAAACCCTCCTTCATCCAGCTGCCGAATTCTATAGTGTTTTACTGTGTCTCCATCACGAACTGAACAATACAGAACAAATAGATAGCAGTTAACACAGTTGATTTTTATAAAAATGATCTCTGCCTTTATAAAGATTTAAGCTGATAAAGTTTGGGACTAATTGTAAAACTGTCAGGGCACCTAGAGAAGGTTGAGGGCTCATTTGAAAGCTTTGGAAACAGGTTAATATTTAAATTGTGCTCCCCACCCTCTACAATAATAATATTTATTTGAACAAATACATACATACAAATACATACATTTACAATCTCCTGGGGACTGAGTTATTACTACACCTCTGAATTTTAGGCATAAAGTGATGAATTAGGCACCTAAAATAGGTACCAAAAATATGAAATTAGGCACTATCAGGCAAGAAAAGTGATGTTTTGGGCAGTTCGGTTACAAAATGATTAAACAAGGCATTTAAAAACATAAGAAGTTATGTTTCTGACTTCTAAAACTGGTCACAAAAGGATTAAATTATGAATTTTTTTTATTTTTCAAGAAAGTCAAGTATTTTTATATTTAAGGAGAGACTACAAGCGTATTATTTTATTCACTTTCATTTCTTTTCATTTTATTCATTCTTTCACTTTTTTTTATTCTCAACCTGTCAACAGCGCAGCTGAACAGGGAATGGATGCAAAGATTACGAAGTGCGTGCTGATCGGGGACGAGAGTGAAACACCCTCTTTATATTGACGTGCAGTGCTCCTTATGTTTGGTGTGTAGGGTGGGAGATCTCGGTGTGTCCTTGATTGCGAATTCGATCAGGGAATATTAGCATTTTGGGAAAATTAGAAAAGTATTTGTGTTCCGGTTTCGGTAAATATTGTTTTTTATCGCTGTTTTCCGTCGCACGATTACAATACTTTCTCGTCTTACGAAGTAATGGGGAGAAAGGAAAAATGAGTAATTACAATAAGATAATTTTTCAAAATTACTTGTTTTACGAAAAAAAAAAAAAGTTAAAAATAGGTATCAAACGCCCTTTGCGACATTTTAGCATTTTCAGTACATCTATTTTTCCATGATTCGTAAACTGCAATTATTTTCCACAATCCCCTAAAGCAGTGCTTGCCAACCAATTGCTTTGTGACGTCACAGGAATTTGCTCCCTTGTTCCGAACCGATCCGCCGAGCAAAGGTAGAGCTCGACGCGCAGCAAGAGCACAGTGTTCCAATGATGGTACGAAAGTGAGGGGGGGGTTCTCTTGGAAAATCGATAATTACGTTTTTAACTGGTAATAATTATTTAGAATTTTTATGATTTAATAACAATATGAAGAATTAGATAGTAGAACATACACTATTAACGTAACTCAAAACAATATCCGACTCTATCATAACCGGTACTTAATTCCACTTCCATTCATCTATTAGATAACATTTTTGGAAAAGATAGTTTTCACAGTTTAGTGCATAATATAGTATATATTATAACGAATTATTTCTTTCTGAAACAATAATTAATGTTCACAAATAGTTACCCGGGAGGGATCATGCTGGAAGAGAATTTTGACCCCAGGTTTTATTATATTGTATGTACAGTTTTTTGAGAATGTTGTAAATCCTCGTGATTTTCAGTATCTTTTCCATAATCTTCAATCTGCAAATTCCTTTACTTATCCCATGATTACGAACTGTCAATTCTCAGAATTTATTTTAATCTCGCAGATTTCTCTGTGTCGCAAAGCAATGTAATACATCTGTAGGTTGGACTTTTTAGCATACTGCAGTTCTTTCGAACACACTAAACACTTCGCCAGTGTTTCAGTGTCTGCAAAAGAAAACCTTTCTTTCTCTAACAAAGAAAATTAACGAGTGTGTAAATGTTTTTCCCACTTATGTTGCCTGAAACACCGGCAAAGGCCCACTGCCAAAGTTTTCGGTACTGGCGACCGCCGTCTGTCCCTCCTTCCCTTGCCCCTTTGCTCGCACTGCTTCTCCGCGTGCCTTATCTCGGAGGGGAACAAAGCTCCAACGTCATTTCTTATCCAGCTAGCAATCGCTATCCTAAAGGAACTAAATCAGCATTTGTTTAAAATGCGAAGTTTTTAAAAACTGGAAGATTTTTGTGAATGTAAAATATGTTTTCTTTTTCTAGTATTTTTTAAAACTTTTAATTTAAAAAAGTTTTTATAAAATATCTTATTTTTTTAATTGTTTTATGCTGTATTTTGTTTTGCTTTTTCACTGATTTCTGTCTTGGCAGGCTTGTTTTCTCTGTTTTTTTTATAATTCTCTATCGCTTCACCTTGTTACTTCCCACTGAAATAATTACACCTCTACAGTCCTCGGTCACAAGCTTAATTTGTTCTGATTAAAAAAATATTCCTTTTCATAATAAGTGTATTTCTTGAACTATATATTTTTTTTCAAAACGTGATTAAAGGAGAGTCTCTTTTTGTTAGAAAATTCATCAATGATTCACATGCAATTTTAAAGGAAATTTCTGCTGATATGTGCAATTTAAAATGTAAAAATTAAAACTACATAGAAATTAGAATAAGCATATTCTGGCATAAAACACTCATTAGCTCTTCTCACTTCATTTAGGAAAACAGATACTGTATAATTTAACACTAAATTTCTATTTTGGTTTAACTAGTCTGTAACTAATGTCACTTCAGCTTAAATTCCTGAAAAAAATAATGATTTTATGCTTATATTCAAATTACCTGACAAAGAATAATCATTATGCCGACTTTCCGAATCTCTTATAAGAAAAGCTCCATGATCGTTCTCAGGAAGTAATAACTTCTTTTCTGCTTCAATACGTTTTATCTTCCTGAAGTACCACCTAAAACAAAAGAAAAATCAAATATTTAAAAAATATGGAAATATATTACTGAAAAAAAAAAATATTCCGACGCTGAAAGGCACAAAGGGAAAGAAGAAGAAAGTATATCAAATCAATGACAATGCATTTGGTATCTACTCAATATTTAAAAATAAATAATTAAGCTAAATGAAAAGGCTTTGTTTAGAAAAGGTTCTGTTTGATCAAGATATAAAATATTTACAACAACCATCTAAAATCAATTTTCTTTCCTTTTCTCATTTGCATTTCAAATGAAACTAAGTGTTTCAGTTGTGCCAAAATGCACCAAGAACTGTTTGCACGCATTAACACGATTTAATTCCAAAACTTGGATACATACCTACATTATTCACACTCAAGACTCGCCATGCACTGTAAAATATTTCAAAAGTCTACGTGAAGGAAAATTTGCCGTTTTCCGGGGCATGATTACAATAATTTCTCTTCTTACGTAAGAGCGAGCAAGTACAAATCTGGTCAAATTCGTATTTAAACCATATTACCAAATTTTGTGAATAAAAGATTGATACATTTTGATTAAATTTATTATTCAGTCACCATTTGACATTAACAATGTAATAAATAGTACAAAAATATTGTGGGAACGCTCGTTTTTCATCATTGTCCTTCACCTCATCCCTAATCGCCGCTCTCACGAGAACCCCCTCATTCCCATAAAAGCGAACTTTACATTAGCTGTTACTAGCATTAAAATAAATCTACAAATTATTATTCATTTTGAAGCCAATTTTTATTTTTAATTTTTTTAATTAGGGCATACGTTTTCGGGAGGGGGGGGGGCTACCACTCTACATCTCAGACGTCGGGAAAAAAAGTGAAGCGGGGGCGTGGCGTGGCGTAATGTGGCGTGGCGTGGCGTGGCGGCCGGTATGAAGAACAGAGTGACATCTTATTTTCTAGAATAAATTTCACTGTTTTTCTGTGTGATTAATTTTTTCCTGATTCGATTTGTAAATTCACAATACTTAAAGAAATCTTAAACGTAATCTAATTGGTTAAGCTGACTGATTTCGCCGTGACAAAATTATCCCTGACTCCAACGATTCTTCAACAAATTCCCTGTTTTTTCCGTGGCTTTTCGAGAGCAATGAAATTCTCAGATTTTTTCCGGTTGTCTCCGTTTTCCAGAAAGTGGCCACGCTGAACAACGGTGTGTGACGTCGGACGAAGGCGGGAATAGACTGTCAAAATATTTGACGAATATCTTTGACAAAAAACTTCGTCAAATTTCTTTGAACACTGACACAGGGAACACAGACAAAAAAATTGACTAACGAACTACATTTCGTCCTATATTTTATGTAGTTTTGTTCGCGATTCAAGATGGATGACGAAAAAATAGATGTTTGTGCTACTTTATGCCTGCTAATAATTAACCTACGTTTAAGGATGAAGAAGAAAAAGGTAAAAGAAGAAACGTTTCAGGGTGAGGCCATGGGTCGCACGTTGTGAAGCATCAATCATATTTTAATTTAAGAACTTCGAAATGAAGATTCGAAGACGTAGTAAATGAATTATTTGAGGATGGACGAGGAAACTTTCGATTTTCTTTGGCATTCTTCTTCCCGTTTTCTTTCTTTCGAAATTGAATCCTCTGATTTTGAATTACAAAAAAGGAACTTCGTGAATAGGACATTTTCCAAGCCCTGTATTTTCTTGCGTTATACGTGTCAATTCGTTCGGTTTTATTTTTGTACTCCGGATAGACAGTATTATATAAACATTGTAATTCCTCACACTTTGCAACACTTCTACAAATTCCATAGTTTTCCCGTGACTTTTCGAGAGCAATGACATTCTCAACTTTGGTGGAAGCAATATCCCATGTATACCAAAAGGCAAAAATCGGCCAAATATGCACTATCACATTAATCTACAAAGCATCCAATTACTAACCAAATATCAGAAATTTTACTTAGCTATGCCCTGAAGCAACGGACAAAAATATGCAAAATCATAGGAATCCGCTTCCTTATGATAACGTTGACTACATTTTATCAAAGAAACTTTACAAAAGAAATCTTTTATTAAATACGAGCTATTATACTGCCATATTTTCTTTTATAAAAGAGCTTTGGCAACGATCTTTTACAGTGTAATGCCGGCCGAAGAAGGAGCGCGGCGCGTCAGCGGGAGGGGGAGGGGGAGGGGGGCAGCATGCCGGCGCGTTCACTTGCGACGGCGCGTAATGCATGCCAAGCCGTAGCGACGCACGCTGGTCTGAACCGAGCAGAAACGCGCGCATACGCGAAAAACAATCTTTTTTATATATATTTCATAAATGGTATTAAAAAAATCCTGTTATTTTGGAACGGAGAAATTCTCCAGTTAAAAAAATGAAGGGCGGCTCTGGTGTCGACTCAAGTTTCCTTCCCAAGTGAATACCAGGATGGAAAGGCGGTCGGAGCGTTGTGCTCCCCTGAGAACCTCCCCCTCGTGCCGACGGCGACGAAAAAGCGGAACCCAACCTTCACCACCGCCTTGGGCAACATCCACCAATGTGCGATGGCACCGCGGGCCCCTTCACCACAGTAACACAACTCGTGCCGATGTTGAAGAATAGGTGAAGTTCTACCTACACCACCCCCTTGGTTCTATTCGGCCCCCGTGCATTATTACTTCAGGCCACCTTTAGTTACTGCCTCAAGCACCAATAAGTGCTTGAGGCAGTAACTAGAGAAGCCACGTCAGCCAAGGTAAGCCTGCCGCTTATTAATCGTCGACAAACCTTAATAGCTAATCGTTAATAACTATTTTGGTTGAAGTGTGTTGCATTTTGTAACTGCTCCAAGTCCATAATAAATACGAAGACGTACATAGTGACAAGACAAGCCGAACAGAATGAAGATGTTAACATTTACGAAAAGCACGACGCTGGCTGTGGCTTATCTGTCCGCTGGCACATGTGCGAGCGTTCGGGCCCCTTGCAGACCACTGTGCGTCGCTCCCCGCGCCAGAGGTCAACGGCCCAAGAGCTTCCGCCGCGGCGCGGAGTCGCGCGCGGCTCCGCGCTGGGCCGCGCCGCGTCGGCCGAGCCCCTCGCGCGAAACCATCGGCGCGGCGGCCAGTGCCTGACGCGGGACATGCTGGAACGCGTGGGAACGCCTCGGCCGGCAGGTGTCCGACGACCCGTTCCTTCAGCCACCCGCCCCAGTCCCATCCGCGCTCTTGGGCGGCTCTTGGTACATCGTGGACAACGAGGATGCAAGATCGACCTATCGCCCGGCTCCAGGATTGCTTGGGGGGGGGGGCGGAGGGACGGAGGGAGGCAAGGAGGCAGGACTGCGCGGGGACCGTGTGCCCCTCGGTATCTCCGCACTTTGAATCATCCAAAGCCCGATTACTTTATAGGGTCCTCACTACGGCCAAAATATAGGGCCCCCAGTGTTATTAAAATAATAAACATACGTATTCAAAATGAATATCAAAATAAACTTTTGCAGTTTATAAAATGAATGATTATATACAATTTTGTTTAAAAATTATCAGGGTCTCCTATCCTGGGTACACATATTGTTACGACTGATTTCGTCGTTGTATGTCACAATCGATTTTTTGCAACAAGGGCGTTATAAGGGTTTTAATGATCAAGCGATGGCCAAAAGCCAGAGGACCTTCATCACGAGGACATTTTGTCGCCCGACATCATTAGAACCCGTTTAATGACCGTGGTACGATTAATTTCTTTACTAATTAACTAGATGTTAACTTGATTCGGCATGTCTTTTTCGAGTTTCCCTCCCATAATTCCCCCGATAAGACAATGTGTACCATCATTTAACAACTTTCATATTTCCATCATAACCATAATCCTCTCGAGCACGTACATCGAAGTTATGCAGCGTACATCGAGCTTCCGAAACGAAGGCAATAACAAGCATTAACGTATCAGCAAAAAATATAATATTGTAAGAATTGATGCAACTAATTCTGAGCAAAAGAATGTTAATAAAAATTATTAGATCAATACATTAAAAATGAGGCCATTCACATCGAACGGCTAGCTATCATCGAAAGTCAAAAGAGCCCGCGCTGTTCACTTTTATCACACACACACACGCACTCACAAAAATCATACAAATAATATTTAAGTACAAGTTTTGAAGTGCACTTTTCTTGAATTCTAGCAACATCAATTGGAGAATGCTGACATAACAACAATGTGGAATCACACTATACGGAGTACTAGAACCGGCCACGTTCAGCAACATTCGTGAAGTAAATGCGAATCATTTCTACACGTTACACATCGAAAACATCCCCTCACCACCCAATGAATTTGACATATCCGAATATCAAATTATCGAAGGACTCGGGTCTACATACTTCTGTGCCATTTTCGAAAAAAGATCATACAACTATCATACTCGCAACATCTATTTGTACATATTGTGCGAGTATTGTGGTACTGGTGTACAATATGACGCTATACACCAGTATTGTCAAGATCTCCTACTGATGGCAGTAGCACGCCACGCGGCACCGTGCCATGCCACAAGCTTCTGTGCGCCACTAGCGTCGGGAGAGGAAACTTTTAGTAACTACGCCGTTTTGCCATAGTGATGGCTTTGTCTCTTGCGGCGGTGTTATGAACTTCGAGAAGAGGTGATTTCGTCGTGGCACTCGTGTCACGGACTCCCGCTCGTGGCATCGACCTTGACAACACCGCTATACACTACAAATACATTTCTTTACTCTTTACTGCGGAGCGACGGACTAAAACCTTCGTCCTCTCTTTGCTAAATTCGATGCGGCGCACAGGGCTGACTAGAGTGAAGCCCATCAATTCACCACATGGGTAGCCCGGGTACAAATCCGGGGGCCTGCTGGTCCGCCGCGGGCGCGTTTCCTGCATGCGAGCGGGGCCCTGTTGCGCACGAGGCTCCGCAGCGATTGAAACAAGACTAGCAAATGGCGAGGGCCGCTCGGGGTCCGCCCGCTCTTTCGCTTTCGCGCTCCCCATCCGCCCCGCGTCGCCGGAGCGCCCACGCACTCCGCCCTCTGGCGGATCCACGGGGGGGGGATGGGGGTCAAAAGGCCTAAAGTTTTCATTTACCTTCCTTTATTTGTAAAAATTGATTTAAATATTTATTTACGTTAGTATTATTTAATTATTTAAACAATAATATTGTATAGTACCATATCTACAGTACATGAATAATATACAATACAACTACAAATATGTTTATTCCGCCCCAACAGCACAGGCGTGTGTTTATGCAAGGGCCCAGGAGGACCTGAGTCCCTACCCTAAGAATTGTTTTTTTTACATTTTTTGTATGATGGAAAAAATAAGTACAAATGATTTACATTTTAAATAATAGACACGCATTTAAAAAAAAATAAGGCACTGATATTCAGGCGAAAATTTTAAATTACAATTGTAGGATAATTGTAATTTAATATTGTAATTGTAATGTGTATAATTGTAGAATTTACCACGCGATGCCAATATATCGAACTTATTCTAATAATAATTTTTAAAATTTCGAAAATTGTTTTATTTTCATTATGTGCAATATTTAAAAATCATTAAAATGTCTCATTGTATTGTCATGTCATTAAAATAATTCATGAAATCAATTTAGATCTGAGTGGGCTAATCGGGATCAGCTGACGTCACTGTAATGTCTCTGACAGGGAGGTCCTAAGTTCGAGTCCCGATGGTGGCAGCTAGATAGCTAGATCGAATAGTCACTGTCTGGAGGAGAATTCTAGCGGCCGGCTGTTCTGATCGATAGTTTTCCGCGGTTTCTCCGATCAACACCAGGCGAATGCCGGAGCATTAACTTAACAAACAGCCCAACGAGAGCGCGCGATCTTTCCTTGTCATATCTTCACCCCTTACACACATGCACTGTCAGAAATATTTACATTACTTTTAATGTGAAAGTACCTGAAAGTAATTATCAAGAACGAACATTAAATTCAATGTACACGTACAGTTAATTTAATACACAAGTGTACAATAAATTTAATGTACACGTCCTTTAAAGTTACTGAACGTATATATTAAATTTAATGTGCGTTCATGATAATTACTTTCATGTACTTTTACATTAAAAGTAATGTAGACATTTCTGACAGTGTAATACATAAACAATAAATATAACTTCTTGGAATGCCCTCTTTAGCTTCAACTCATTGCTTTGATTGTTCTCAACGACCTTAACAGAGGTCGGTCGTTAAGAGTGTTTTTTCCCTTCCTATTTGGTTGCGTTTAGTCGATTCAAACAGAACAGTGCTACGAAACTATTCCAGGCCACGATGCACAGCTGCAGGGAGGCATTAAAAATGCTGGGCCCTGCCATTCCAGAGGCCCGGCCGCCTGCATTCGCAACGGGGTCAATGCGTCCCACGCACGACCCCCGCGCAGCCCCCTTCCTCTGCCGCCGCGCCGCATTGTGCCGAATTCCGAGAACTTTCCGCCTCCCGCGCAGAGTTCCACGAAGAAAGCGAACGTGGACCGTGAACATCGTGGGATGCGAAAGAATCCAATCCACCAGAACTGGCCCTTTGTCCGACTTCTCTTTTGAAAAGATCGGAACACCAAGAACATTCCTCTAGTTCAAAACTTTCTGTTGCTCACTTTTCTTACACTCGAAACCGTTACGAGTTGGACATCTATCTACATTTCAGTTACGAGTTCTGAATCAGTTTACGCGCCTTTTGCAGTACTTGTGGTTGGGAATGAGCCAAAGACCCATCGATGCTCGCGCCAAACTGTCGATGCACAGATGTAAAGCTTTGAAACAATGTGTGGCACAGGACGTTTAAAATATCGTGTGCCACAAGAACACATGCACAATGTGCTCTACGATGGGCTATAAAGCAAATATCCGGACACTTCAGTGAGTTGGATTAATTTTCCAAAATAAAGGCTAACTAGATTTGTTCAGTTTGAAACGCTTCGTTTGCGCGTTTTCAAGTCGACGGCGGTGCTCCGATCTTGAGTCTCCAAGATTCACATATAACATCAGTCACCCCAGCAAACGCAACATTTCCAACGCATTTTACATCAACAGGCTTATCTTGATTCGTTCCCTCGCGAATCTAACTATACTTGGGTTTTTATTTCTTGCGTGTGAGTGTCGTTACGATGCAATATCTCGCGGTATTACGCGCCTCTCTCGCTCGTGCGGCTAGATGTCACATGACCGCCAGCACTGCTCGATACGATCGCGATCATGCGGCATCTAGCGGCACGACCAAGAAAGGCGTGAAATGCCATGAGATATTCCATCGCGAAGACAGGCCCTCACGCGCCAATAAAAACCCAAGTATAAAGTAATCGTATTTCTACTTAATGAAATACGCGCATTCCGCACGTGCTCCATTTATCCGTATTCTTTCTCTGTCCGTCGAATAACGCGCGACATACTGGGTCAGTGGACGCCTCCCGGGCGAGGGGTGGGAGCGGTCCTTCCCGGGGCCCGGCCCAGCGGGGAGCGGAAATCGATTCCACCCATACACGCGAGGGGGCGGGGGGGGGCGTGGCGAGCGCACATACGAGGTCGCGTACGCGTACGCTGGCGCTGGCGCGTGCGCGCAACGCGGCCCGGCCCGGTCTGGCCCTGCTGCCCGGGCGCCGCCGCCGCCGCCGCCGCCGCCGCCGCCGTTCACGCGCCCTACTCACGCACGCACTGCGTAGCGGCCGCGAGCGGTGAGGGTGGGGGCAGCTGGGCGCTCGCGCTGCCCCAATGCCGGGCGGAGGGGTGACCCGCAGTGCAAACGATCAGCCGGCTCCCCTTCCACTGTTGCGGACGGTGTGCGATCTTTGGCCGGTCCATGTGGAGTTTGCGGTGGCCAAAGCCATGTACGCTGCAAGTTTCCTCGGGGTTGTTCAGTTGTGCCTTGCCGTGATTTTGGCAGCCCTGTGGAGATTTCTGGTCTAGGAACTTGGCCGTTGTGCCGCCTCCACCAAACTTCAGGCCACACGATAAATGCATGAACAGTGCCGGTCGGGCTCTTCCCTGTAACGCTGGAGTTACCAATGCCCGCCTTCCCGGGAGTGACCCGCTCCTTCGCGGCCGGCGCGTTGGCTTTCACCTCGAGATACCCGAGTTTACTCTCGGTCATTCCATATGGATCTGACCCAGAGAGGTAGCTAAGTACATCAACTGATGTCACTGCAGTGTGTCTGAACGGGTGGTCCTAGATTACAGTCCCAACGATGACTGGATTTACGACACTACAATAGCGGCAGCTTGTAAGCGATGCGCTGTTGCCACACATCACTACGCACATGGCACTACCTACATGACACAAAAATTAAATCTCAAAACATTAAAACTTTCTGACAGGCGACGACACGTCTTGATATCATGTCCATAACCTTCCCCACAACCGAACCTTTTCGCCTCTACGACTTCGTGAGTCACATGAGCGGCAACGCTGAACGCCGGCTGTGAAAAAGTAAACAAATCCTCGCAAGCAGATTGCTTCAGAGCAGGTCACATGACATGCCAGAGCACGTGGCGAGAGAACTGTCAGATTATGCGCTGCCGGTACTGTAGCTTGTCAGCTGGTCGTATTCAGTCGCTGTCTGGAGGACAATTCTAGCGGCCGGAGGCTCTGATCGGTAGTTTTCCGTGGTTTCTTCGATCAACACCAGGCGAATGCCGGAGCAGTACCCTAACAAACGGGCCACGGACCGCGCGCGATCTATCCTTCCTCTTCCTTGTCTTATACTCATCCCTCTCTCCCTCTCTCTCTCTCTCTCTCTCACTCTCTCACACACACAATAATGCACTACACTACACTGCCGGGAGACAGGTCAGGGGCTTAGAGCCTGTCCCCATTGGGGCGGTGCCCCCTGCTGAGAGATACTTGGTTAAGGAACATCCCACTAGTCGACGGTAAGTCGGCGCCAGATCTCGCCACCCAGCGGGGGAAAATCACTGCCACATCCCGACGAAAAACGTGCGCTACACTTACTGGACTAATGACCTCAGTAGTCGACACGTCCGAAATCACTAACAATCAATCATATGGATCTGATATGGTAGAAGCAACTTCCTGGCACATGGTTCTTCCGTTTTCCCCGTCCACCATTCCACCACGGCTACACATCATCTACTCATCTCTTCACTCATCCATTCATTTCTGGTACATGCATCTTCAAACAACATGCATCGTCTTTCCGAGCAGAGAACGCAACAACTAGAATCAACCTTCCAACTCTTAATAATCAGCCAATGGGACTAACTACAAGATGATATTCGCAAGAACTACATATAACCTTAGAACACAGATGAATTGACAGACGAGACAGAAATTCTGTGTTTTAACAGGTTTGTATTAATGTAGCATGTGGCTGATCAAGAATTGCGAATTCAATGAAACAATTATAAAACAGGGTAATTGTAATAATAGTATAAATATTTCTGCTTAGTTTTGTGTATTTGGAGCTCTATCGAGTTTATTCATAAAAAATCACAAATCACTCGGGTGCATCGAAATGCAGATGCAATCAAGTTTGCGAGTATGTTTTGACGTCAATACTTGTATGTAACACAGTATCATACGGATACAATCGGAAATTACAAGCTCATCCACAACGAACACGAACACTACTTTTTATTATCATCTTTTTAAGTCTTCCATACGCATCCCATTAGTCTAAATGCAATTTATGCTTTAGGAATTTGCCAGGAAAAGGGAGCCCGTTCGAGTTCTTCCCACGCATTAACACTTGTTTAGTTTATAAATTACAAAAATAAATAAGGTTGGATTTACGAAACTTTCAAGACATTAAATGTTCGTGTCAATAAACGACACTCTCTGCTCTTTTTTTATATATAAAAGTGATATTGGACAGTCATCTTTCGTATATCAAGCAAACAATTATAAGAGCGTTAAAAAAAACTTTTTAAATTAAAGTTATTTTATATTTTTTGGCAAAACGTCGCGGATAGGCGAACGGATCGCTCTGCCGTTAGCTCGCGAGGCAGAGCGTGCGCAGTGCATTCCATACCACATTCCCTGTGTGGGCGCCGCATTCCAGCTGTGACGACGCGACAATCTCCATTCATTACACAAGCGCTGCACCTGCATTCGAAGTGTACGCGATACAACTCATTACCACCATTAGCCCCTAGTGCATGTTATGCCCTGGGAAGCGGCGGTGTTCCTCCCCCGCAGGAAGTGAGATCCGACGCCAATCTACACGTCGGATAGAGGGTTCCCTCCGCTCCCAGCGGGACATCGGTCAAGCCGGAAAATGCTCTTAGCCCCAGACAAGGGTGATAGTGTAGTTCACGTGAGAGAGAGAGTGTGTGTGTGTGAGAGAGAATGAGAGACAGTGAGAGAAAGAGAGAGAGAATGAGAGACAGAGAGAAAGAGTGAGAGAATGAGTGTGATAGAGAATGAGAGACAGAGAGAAAGAGTGAGAGAGAGACAGTGAGAGAGAGTGAGGGCTGTTATACCCACGTTCGCGGGTTCAAACCTGATCGAAGCCGTGGATTTTTAAGGGCGAAACAATCCTTCGTACGCCTTCCTTCGGAGGGGAAGTAAAACTGGTTGTCCCATGTTAGTAGATTTACTGCATGTAAAAGATCCTCAAGCTTAAATGACCCTCTGAACTAAATTCAAAATCGCCTGTTTCGTCGCCCAAGGAATACCTTCTTTCTCCGCTAGTTGGGGAAAGGAGCGTAACGAAATATGCGTTGTCAGACGGAAGAGCAGGCCTCATGGCCTGAGTCTCGCCACGTAAAATAAGGCAATTCAATGAGAGAGAGCGAATGTGTGTGTGTGTGTGTATGTGGGAGCGCGGGCGCATAAAGGATAAGCAGCGGACAGGGAAGGGGAAAGAAATATCGCGCGCAGTTCGTTTGTTAGGGTTCTGCTCTGGCATAAGTACTAAATGAACTTATTACTGACTGATTAAAATAATAATGGAAATCCGCCTGACTTCCACTATTTTCCCCAGGACACAAGCCTACTTCCCTCGAGAAAACTGCTCAGAGAAATCAGAGTAGCTGGTCGCCGGAATTCACATCCAGACAGAGGTTGAATTCGACCCAGCTGTGTAGTTAGTGTTCATAATTCGAGGCTCTAGTCTTAGATCCTAACAGACACACTGCAGAGGCAATGGTATTGTTGTCACTGAATAATCGCTCTCGATAGGGGATTTCCACTTAGAGTGTTCAACTTTTCATCTGGCGCAAGTCCCAATATTCTACAATGATCTTTCACTTCCCTAGCTTGCGTAAAAAACATAAGATGAACTGCGAATTAAAAAACTTCAAGGGTGGAACCACTCTCGGATGACGAGGGGAAGTTTTCCTACACCAACTTTCCGTCTTTTTCTCTCGCCTGCCCATCAACGAACTGGCAGAGTTCGTAACTCTACAACAATTGGTGTCAGAGCTGTCAATCAAAATTTTCGCACATGCGTAGTGGATTTTTTTTCCTTTCCAAAAGAGATTCTATAATAGGGTATGTTACTACCCCTTTAAGTTGTACTATTAGACGAGATTAATCGAAATCGCAGAAGTGTATCGGAGAAAAGTACGATCTCTTGGAAACCAAACCATTAGCGTTCGCGGGGAATGGCAACATAATTGCGAGATCTCCTGAGAAATCTATCTCGAGCAGCACCGGTGGCGAAACCCTCTGTTGCCGCGACGGTGTCTGCACATTACTGTCGCCGATAGTGGTACGTGAGAGAAAGCCTGTGTTCTTGCGGCGCGGTCGAAAGCCTACGCCAGTTGAAGGAAGTTTTAAATGATTTTCAGAAGAATGTAGCTCGCTGAAATAAAATTTGATATAAAATTTAATAATAACGAAAAACGAAGTTTTTAATATCGCAAGAAATCTCGAAAACGAAACATCATTTGAAAAACTAATTGCTGTCTGCTTTTGCACATGCTTAGACTAGTTTCTTTACATTAAAATTCTACCATGCCAGAACTATTTTATTTAGCTTCATTTACACATTTTGCATTAATAGTAAAAACGTTTCGAAGACATCACCATGTAGATCAAGGATTCGTTTCGAATACATCACCATGTAGCTCTTGTTAGCTAGAACAAAAGTGAACTCTCGACACGATACTGTGAAACGCTAGGTTTTCAATCCTTCCCCATGACGTTCAAACTGTGACACGTAACAGTTTCTACGATATGAACCCCCTATACCGTTCTACGCTAAAATAGTCAATGCTTACTTTAAGAATACGTGTTGTTTAGTACTTTTGAGAGCTTTGCTCATTGTTTTTTGAGCTTTGCTTTTGTGATTTTCTTTGTAGATCACAATACACTTTACAAAATATACTTATTACTGACTGATTAAAATAATAATGGAAATCCGCCTGACTTCCACTACTATTTTCCCCAGGACACGAGCCTACTTCCCTCGGGAAAATTGTCGCGTTTTGATTCTTACTCACCAGAAGCCTCCATTGGCCCCTAACGCAGAACTGTTAGAGGATTGTGAAAAGATAAGACTGTTGAATTGATGAACTGATTACGAAAAGCTAGACTGTTGTCCAATTCATCTTCGAAGATCAACATCTACGATGTTTCTGTGAAATGTATGTTGGAGGATGCGCTTTTCACTCAAGTTAATTTATGTTCTAGGGTAGCCAGATGTTCACTATTTGAGTAAATTGTTCACTATTTCTATTTCTGATTCACTCATTAAAAAAATGAAAGTAGTGAACAATAACTTATCCACTGACGAAGAAAATAAACTTATTGTATGAGTAAGTGTTATTGTAGAGCTTTTAGTGTTTATTTTGGCAAGTTTTTAATCTCTATAAGAACTGACTTTATTCTCACGCCAATCCTTGCTATTGCTCAGGTTCATGAAGTTGTAGTGTTAGTTTGGTAACTATTCGTAATAAGTATGTACAAGTGCACAGCACTACGAACGTAAGTTAACATTGTTTCATAAATGCCTTTCATGCGTATACTACTTTAAAGAACTCCTGATGAGTGCAAGCCCTAATGAACACAGATAATTTTATTTGAAGATCTGAACTAACGTATAAAATATTTATTCCATTTTATGCAAAAACAAAGCTCAATCTCACACTTGGGTGTGTTTTAAATAATAAAGAGAACGTATCATTATTCAAAGATCCCCTCCTCCTCCCCCATGCCAGGTTCTCTATTTTCTGAAAACATTTCTGCTAAACGTTTGTGGCAACCCTAGTAAGCTCTAAAGAAATGTGTTCAGTTGTCCAATTTTACAGATGAACTATGGATAATATTCTTTGAATAATTAATCTATGCCATTTTTACGGTTCTACTTCAAAATCCTGAGACACAAAAACTTAAAAACCAAAAAAGTAACTACAAATATCAATTGTGTGAAATCACTCAAGGCCCTGGAGGTTTCTGCTGGCATCAGTTGAGTACAGAAAAAATGTTGCTCTGCCCAGTGAAGGTCTTCTTTCTACGCGGTTCAGCTTTACTAATGAAAGGGGAACAGCACTTATTCTCCGAGTTTCGAAACGCATTAGAAACTCGGTAGCGCCCCGTCTTTGGGGTCCCCATAGCGTATTCCCCGTGTTCTCACACGAAGGCAGCTGACGAGCGACGCCCGCCTGGAGCTACGGACGTGCTTAGGGTCCTCGCTGGAAAGGGAACTTACGAACATTTTGAACAAAAATACGCATACACGAAAATAATGTATTTAATTGACGTTGAAAAATTAGATTTACTTTTGGAAAAGCAAAGAAGAATGTACACAAACGTAGAAATTACTTCAATATTAAATTTGTAAATTGAAAGGTTCTATTTAGCGTTACTTTCATATTCATGTTGCTCACATACGTTCAATATTATTCGAGGGGGGGGGGGCGAAAACTGGACATGCGTAGGGTCCCTGAAGAAGAGATTTTGCCATCTCGAACGTTAAGCACTATCGATCTTCTGCGCATGCGCAGATGCACTAAAGTGATGCGAAACTTGCACTGCGCATGAGCATAAGACCGATAGTGCTTCGCGTTCGAGGCTGCAAAAACTCCCTATTAATCCGTCCCTGGTCGTGACGTGGCGCCGCAACGCGAGGTGGATTTCGTCAGGCGCCGACGCGACGCGATGCCGCGGGGCGCGGACGTGCAGCGGGCGGCTCCAATGCCATGGCGCGGAGCAAGGACACGCGTGCCACAGCGCGCCCAATTCATATCACACGCGAGCACGAAATGATTTCATTTCCTGTACCATTTCCTATTTCCGGGTGGCTACCGAATTCACAGACTGAAATTTAGATATCTTCGCGGCAATCTGTGATACTTCCAAAAGAAATTCAGTCTTATTTTCTCGGGATCTTTCTTTACTGTTGTTTAACTCAAAATTCTTCTATTGAAACTCACTCCCCTTGAATTCTGTATATTCTAACGATGTTATTATTAAAATAATAGTCAATGTTTAAAGGTATAGGAAAGGCAATAAAGTGAACATACCGACTGTAGCATGCTTCCACTTCCGCGCTACGATTACGAACACGTTCATTGCAACAGAAAGTTTCTAAAAATCTCAAGGTGTCAATGTGTTACCTCATTTTTATGAGGGAATGGGCAGCCGAGGCGAGGAGCAGCGTCCACAGACTCGGAGCCGAAGGCTGCGATTTCTAACCCGGTGTAGGGTACAAAGTATTTGAGACGCGAGTGGCCATCAGCCCTAGCATAACCACACATGTCGCATCGTCATTAAGGAATTTTCGCCACCTCGAACATTAAGCACTATCCATCTTCTGCGCACGCGCAGATGCACTAAAGTGATGCGAAACTTGAACTGCGCATGAGCCGAAGTTCAATAGTGCTTACCGTTCGAGGTGGCAAAAACTTCCTATTCACTCCACTTAATCATCCTTGTCATCAATTCAGGGAAAGCAAGGGCAAAGGCATTAGCGTGCTCCATCGCCTACCCTCGGAAACAGAGTCATTATCGTTACCATCATGTTCTTACGCCTTCCACTTTATTACTTCTATTTATTTTTAATTGCTTTTACTCATTTTCATCATGTAAGGCGCTTCACACGTCTTCGCAGTAAAAAATGTTTCTATCGGTGCCTGCCACTCTTCGGCTAGAAGCTTGTTGCGGCATGTGGGCACAGTGTGGTTCACGTTCACGTGGCGCCAGGCACGCGCTCGCGCGCGAGGCGGCGGTGGCAGCCTGGCGAGTGGGGAAGGGGTGGGGGGAGCCGCATGCGCTCGCCCGAGGCGCTTCCGCACACGACGACGATTCGGCATTCGAAAGCGGCCTCGCCTCGCCTCCTGCCCGTTTGCTTCCAAAAGGACTATTTTGTGTTAAAGGAGTATATGTGAACTCACGTACGAGTGACGTCTTGTAAAGTAACAACACATTTTAATCTCATTAAGAAATAAGAGGGAGAGGAGAGAGAGAGAGAGAGAGAGAGAGAGAGAGAAAACGAGAGAGAGAAAGTGAGAGAAAGAAAGAGAGAAAGAAAGAGAGAGAACGACAGAGAGAGAGAAAGAGAGACAGAGAGAAAAGAGAGAAAAACAGAGAAAGAGAGAGAGAGAAAAAGACAGAGAGAAAAAGAAAGAGAGAAAGAGATAATAGAAGAAAAGAACCGCAGAAGGCAGAAAAAAGAGGGAACGATTTATAAAATAATGTCGAAGAGAAAAAGAAGGAAGAAATGAGGAAGAAAGAAGAAATGAGGAAATATTTTTACTGTTAATAAAAAACCACAAAATATCAATATCCTCCAAATCAATACAATAGGGAGTTTTTGCACGACATTACAGCAATCAACTGAAATTTCTATCTTCTGGGCATGTGCACGAAAGCATAGACTAAGAATATAGATCTTTACGCTATGACGAAAGTGACGCGAAACTCACACTCAGAACATCGGTAGGGCTGTCGGATTGCTGTGACGCTTCGCCGAGCGAAAACTCCGTTTTGCTGTACGTTACTCTACGTCCATATAATGGAACCGAATTATGTTTCACTCCGAAGCCAACGGCCGTCATTACGAACCCTACTCTTGAAACAGTACTTACTCCACTGTACACACATACGCGGACGTCAGCTCCCACTGTTTACATTCTCGGCTGCAGGCAAACAGCAGTTCCAGAACAGAAGTCATTACAAAACAAGGAAACAGCAACCTCGCACTCACTCCCTGTTCCTAGTTCGGAAGTTGAGGCCTTTGCCCTAAGTGGGGTAGACTTAATTATCTTAATGGTAGTTTCCTGGAGGTTAGACAGGAGTTTCGTGAGAAAGAACAAGGATTCCTTTCCTCTAAAAAGACCAGCATTCAGAACTACGCCTTCCATAGAGGGAAATAGAGTGTCTTATCAATAAACTCTTTCCGCACACAAATGCAAAAAAAGTATTTCCTTTTAAATGCAAATTTTTAATGTTTTACCACCAAAACTCTTTCAAGAAAAATGAATCCATTATAAATTAAAATATTTAGAATATAAGTATACAAACGCAAATCTTCATTTCACAGACCAATTGTGAATTTAATTTGCTTCTCATTTTGCGAATGCATACTTATCCTAAAACGTATACTTGTATTTCACATTTCAGTTAAAATATTCACCTCATCTTTTTACTGAGGCGGAATTCCAAAAATTATCGTACAATCAGTACGTTTCGACAGGGAATTGCACATGCTGATCGCATTCAGACCTTCCCGCGTACTTACGACACAATCAGACATGCAAACTGTGCGTTATCTTTCAGATTAAATCTATCTGGTCCATCATACTCTAGTGATAATCTGAAACGTCGATTTCACCGAAACTGTGGCGTAGCTGTTTGGAGCCGTCTGTTCACCGCGTGGCAAAAGAAGGAAAAGTGTGCGTAGATCATACATTACCCTATTCGTCACGTGCAGTTTTTTTTAACATAGGCAGAGATATTTTGGAAATTTTAATTCAAAGGGAACCATTTTCTGGAAGAAGTCGAATTTGTTCGTCGTTCTCCATTTTCATTCCCCTATTTAATTTCATTGTTAGTTTTTGTAACAATAACATTACATGTTAAAGCCGAAAACAATTGAATTACAAAGTTTTTATGCAACTACGAAAAAAAAAGGATGGTAAAGTTTTCATTGCAGACTTGGGAAATTTCTCTCCGCAGTCAAACCTCTTGAATAAAAATCAACGGATGATTCAATACCGAAATTGTCTTCAGAACGGGTTGTATAAACTGTAATTAGTGAAGTAAAATGTAATTAGTGAACACAAAGAAAGGGAAGTATTCTCGGATCAAATGCAAGCTTTTGTTATATTTAGTTTTTATTCGGGTGCCTGTATAGAGTAGAATTCTTCATTTCGCCCTTTAAGCTGACCGGTTTGATAGATTTTCAAGTAAGATGTTTTTGGACTTATTATTATCTCACATCAATGCCACAGTGCCGTATGGAAATGTAAGATCCATAAATGTGTAAACACAGTAGCCCGCCATTATTTAAATGATTTATGAATTGATAAAACTTTTTTTTTCTTCTTCCTTAAATCAAATTTAGTTTGAAAACAACAACTCCGAGTAAGAGGTCAAAAAGTATTCGTTCCGCGCAAGTCCTTCCCTCGTGGAATCGCCGCTCGAGACGGCGGACCACGCTGCCTGTCCCGCAGGCGGCCGTTGCTCCCGCCAATTGGGAGAGCTTCCTGCGGACAGCGCCTCCGCCTCCGCGTTCCGCTCCGAAAACGCCTTCGCGGCTCCTCCTCGGGCGGCGGTTTCCCTTTTCGGCCTACGCACGCGCGCACTTGCGTTCTGGGCGCCGCGCCGGGCGGCGACGCAACGCGAGGCGGGGCAGGGAGAGCCGGGGCGGGAGTGAGGGGGTTTGAGGGGAGTGGCGGGGTTTGCGGGGAGTGGCGGGGTTTGCGGGGAGTGGCGGGGTTTGCGGAGAGTGGCGGGGTTTGCGGGGAGTGGCGGGGTTTGCGGGGAGTGGCGGGGTTTGCGGGGAGTGGCGGGGTTTGCGGGGAGTGGCGGGGTTTGCGGGGAGTGGCGGGGTTTGCGGGGAGTGGCGGGGTTTGCGGGGGGTGGCGGGGTTTGCGGGGGGTGGCGGGGTTTGCGGGGGGTGGCGGGGTTTGCGGGGGGTGGCGGGGTTTGCGGGGGGTGGCGGGGTTTGCGGGGGGTGGCGGGGTTTGCGGGGAGTGGCGGGGTTTGCGGGGAGTGGCGGGGTTTGCGGGGAGTGGCAGGGTTTGCGGGGAGTGGCGGGGTTTGCGGGGAGTGGCGGGGTTTGCGGGGAGTGGCGGGGTTTGCGGGGAGAGGCGGGGGCGGGAGTGGTGGGGTTGGGCGGGGAGGGAAGGGGCGGGGCCGCGGAGCGGGGGGGGGCGGGTTGGAGGAGCGAGGGGCGGGGGGAGGCGGAGCGAGGCGGGGCGGGGCGAGGTACGGTGGAGACCGCTTCCGCCGCTCGCTTTCGCCGCCCACCCTCTCGCCCCGCGTGCGTCGCGCTGGGCGGGCGGGCGCGTCCGCAGCCAGGCGCACATCCTCGGCCAGCAAGCTGCCGCTCGCAGCCCCTGTCAGCGCGGCTCTCCCACGTTTCCACGCGTCTCCTCGCAACCCTTCACTTCGGTCGCCTGTCGCTCCGCTACGCGTCACACCCCTTCTGTTCGCTCGACGTCGCCCCTCGGTCAGTGCGTCTCTGCCACGCCACGCACCTCTCATTAGCGTCTCGTTCCCAGTTTCTCCCCGCATCATCCCTTGTTCCCCGCAGCTTTGCCCTCCATTTCCCGCATGTCCCCACAACCCATCACTTTATTATTCCACAACGCCCCTCGTTCCCCGCGTCATACCAGCAACTCCCTTTTCTTGTCCTCCGCGTCCTCACCTCTCACTCTCAGCGTCTCTGTGCCTCCCACGTTCGGGTATCTCCGCCACACCTCGCATTTCCGCTTCTCCCCGCGTCGCCCATCATGATGCCCCGCTTTGAAGTTCCAGTGTCCTTCTCCACCCCCAGCCCCCACGTCGCCCAACGTTCTTCGCGTCCTCCCGCTTGCATCCATCATCGCCACGCTCACATCCTATTTACTTATACTGCGATTTTCTTAACTTTGCCCCTGGCAGGAATCAGCTGTTGAAGCCTTCATCGAATCGGGAACATAAGTCAGCAGAGTGACGTCACTGTAGAGACATATAAGCTTCGGATTGGATGGCAGCGAAAAGCTGATTCCTGTCAGGGGCCAAGTTAAGACAATCGCAGTACAGCCCGCATCTACCCTCTCCTCATGTCCCCGCCACACCCTTCCTCCCTTGCTCTCCATGTCCCCGCGCCCCCGCCGCCGCCCACGCGACGCTCGCGCACGCACGCAGCCGCTGACGCCTCCGCCGCCGCCTGCGCTGGCGTGGGCGGCGGAAGCGCGGATTTACTGCGGGTGCATGCGTGATGCGTAATGCGCGGCGGGTTGTCGCCCTGCATGCGAGTTGCGAGGATGTGGGGGCGGATACGGGAATTCCACCCACCAACGGGAAATGCTCAGCACAGCCGGAGACAATTATGTTAGTATTCAACACTGGTTAAATAACCCGAAAGCGATTTAATATCATTTTGAAATTACAACATTAGGAATGAATAATCGCACCCTTCATCTGAAGAGTATTTATTCGATCTTTAATCTTTTCAATTTATTAAATAGAAACAGAGAGGCAAATTGGGAATTCTTCAATATTTTGCTTTATTGTAGAAAGGGAATTAGCGTATGCGTAAAAAAAGGCAAAGTGTCAATTCGGCGATAGGCACTTCACTCGAACCGGGAAGACTGAATGCCGTTAAATATTCAATTTTCACTCGAAATCGGCTGATGATACGAGTTCTTTTATGATTAATTTTTCGCACACGTCTGCAAGTGATGTAAAACTGGCTGCCGTGTGTTCTGGTGTCCAATTCGATAACATACAGATACAGAGACTAAATTCAAGACTCGAATTTCAGATTCGACGTACGCAATGGTTGGTTCGATACGAAACTTTGCCATTAAGCAAAGGCAAAGCGAAATTTTGCCATTAAAATAAAGACAGACAATTCGTGCGAAAGTAAGCATCTAGAGCAACAAACACATATTGCAATTCCCTTCATGTGAACAAGAACTTCAGGCATCCAATGTAGTGATGGTGTAAAATAAGTACAGGTGAGAACAAATTAGTTAACGATGTGTTCATTTTGAAACAAAAGCCGATGCGATATCATTAAGAAACCTAATTCTCAGGCTCCTCTTTAGTTTTTTCTCCAACCGCTATCTTAACAAGCCAATTGTGGACTTACACTAGAGGTTTTTCCTAAAATCGGATCAATTTATTCTTTGATCAGATAAGATGTCTCAACGTGATTGTAACGAGAGCCTATACAAGTTGGTTAATGGGTTAGAGAAAACAGAAATTATTTCAGAAGTTTCATTCTCCACTTAGTAAGAAGGGCAACAGGGAAAAAGTGTTCTCACAATTGTTTTACGAGACCATTTCATTCCTTTAAAATACAGCTCTTGAGAAGGTAAAAACTCTGTACTCAAACATGGAGTGATGCATGCCTAAGGTAGCAAAAAAGGATATTTAGAAGCAAAGCTAAAATAACAAAATTAACCGAATAAAGTGAGCAAAGGACACCGAAGTCACATATGCAATTCCAGAATAACATTAGAAAGATGAATTGGGAAGAAAGGATTTTACTTGAACAACCATTCACCAATGACAATCCACAGGAAAATTAGTTTCAATATGCAAAAATTATAAAGAGGACGATGTTGATAAAACCGTCAGATTTCTTATCTCGGCAGAAAGAAAAATTCAAGTCTTTTCCGGGAATCACTGATTTGTCTTTTCGAATTAGAAATACTTTCATGCCAAAATACAGTGACATCATGCCGTGAGCAAATTCTCCTCAGTTGTTCCTGTGGTTGCAAATAGCTCGACGATCTAGTTCGAAGTACCGGACAAATTAATTCTAACATGTTATTTGAAAAAAAAATTAGTTACTTTCACAGAGAAAAACGCTCACATATTTCTATTCATCATTTCAAAGTATTCAAAAGATCGAAAACAAGTTGAATCGTATTCTACTCCGGTTCGAAGCACAATTATTTATGGCAGACAAAAGACAAGAAACTATACTATTCCTTGATGAAAATATGTAGTACGCCAATTGCCTTCATCATGTGTTGATGATTTATCCGATCATGCGCCTATCAAACGAAAATGTTAGAAGAACGAGAGAACTCCGAATCGATCTGCATCCTGTTCCTATCATGCGCTCGTCTCCGGCATAGGAGCCACCTGTCGACGCGGCTTTTATCTTCCTCTCGCGGCAAAGGCAAATGCGACAGGCTTCGCGCGTTGGGTCGCATCCACCACAGTTCGGATGGCAGGAGTTTCAGCAACTCCAATGCATACGAACTCAACGCAATGACGTACGCCTTTCCTGGAACTACCTTGCTTACCGTGCACATGCGCTAGTTATCGTGGATGATGATGATAACAATAAAATAATAATAATAATAATGCCGATCCGGAGATCACAAAGACAGTAGTGCTGTGGCGATGTCGGACGGAAGGATCGCGGGTTTGAGTCCCACCTCGGGCATGGGTGGGTTTCTGAATGATTTCATGTGTGCGTCGTCCATTCATCCTTCATCATTATCATCATCATTCCGTCTTCCATTCCCCCAGGACTAGCAACCCTGGGGGATAAAAATTGGATTCAGCATAATACTGAACCCCCAGAGTCACATACACTTGCTATGGGATAAATATAACTGAGTCTCCGCACGAGCAGGTGGTACGTTCGCGTGGTTCTAGACGGCCAATTCAGTCTCCTCCCCCCAAAAAATAATAACACGAGGTCCTTGATTCCCCGTGATACTTGAAATCCAATACACTGTTTCTGTAATATCAAACCTTTTCTGAGGACTTCATTTAGCTAGATGAGAAAGTAGAGGGGATTTGGATATTTAGGCAGTAATTATCGAATATGTAGCTCGTTTTTGGATGCAAATATTATCTATTGTTCGGGAGCGAACATTTCTTGTCAAAATGTTACCATGTTAATGTGTTCAACGAATGTTGGTAAATGTATGTGAGTGTGGGGAGAGAGAGAGAGGAATTTCGGAGCTAAAAAAAGGTGCGCGTATAAAGTACAGATATATACGTAGATTTATATAGAACAAAAAGAATCGATGAGAGATGAAGTATCGCGAAGCGCTCTCTCGCAGCCGCGCGAGGCTTTCACTTATGCCGCCGAGCGGCGCTGTATCGATTGCCCTGCGCCCCAGTACTACGCCTGCACAGAGCACTTGACGCATGCCTGTTTCCAGTTGGATCAGTTTCTTCGGAATCACGTGGATTCTGCGCATTTCCTTCAGAAATAAACGTAAAGACGTACACAGAAACCGAGGTATCATCACACAAAAGGGCGATTACTTCAGGAGTGCGATGAACATTATTTACATCATGATTATGGTAAGAACGAGAAATTATTAATGAATAACGACGATAGTGGTATGTTTCATTAGAAACCTTTTTTTATTACACTAACTTAGAAAAAATTTTCCAAAAGAAAAAAGGCGTTGGCACCCAGTTGACAGCAAGAGCAACACGGCTTGCAGGAGTGAAACACCTCAGATTTGTGGCTCAGACCATTCGTCTTTCAACACTTCTTTTTGTAGTCACTCTACGTTCTCAAATAAGAAAATTGTTGTAATTCCAAGTTCCTCAGACTAAATAGATAATATGGCATGTATAAAACTTCCAGGTCACCTTACTGTGAATCTATAAAGGCTGACATTAAAAAAAAAGCAGTGACACTCATTCACGGGAGTGCGTCTGTTGACTAACAACTTGACAGCTGCGAAAACGCTTTGTCACTACCACGTAGGCAAACTGGTGGATAGGGCTCAAACAATGATAGAAACGTGTCGTAGGCAATTTGTCTTTGTTAGCGACGATATTGGAACTAATGTTTGGCATATTCTGCCGAGCTTATACGAATATTACCATTTGGATTATGCATAGCAATTTCCGTCTTGGCCAAATAGTAGTGAATTTGTGCACAACAAAAATTACTGACGAACACGAAAATATGTCAATACTTACGAATATCTTTCTGTGCTCAGTATTATAGGAAGTTCTGCAAATTGTGCTCTAAAGTCCACACTTCCAATTTAGATTTTTGAGACCTTATTGAAGCACTTATCGCTTCCTTCCTGTATGAGTTTAACGAAGTCTATATTTTTTATACTTCAGTTCATTTTACATACATAGGGACAATTGACGATTGAAAAATTTTAATTCTGCTTGTCAAGGTTGCACAAATTAAAAACATTAAACGATAAAAAATGTTAGTAAACTTTACAATACTGATTGACAGGGTTAATGTAAACCACCCAGAAAAGGAGCGCTTTGAAGATCATGTTGGCAGAGAAACGCAAGTTGTTTTACGTATAATACTACAATAATGATCTCGATCTGAACACACTGAATGAGCCACGGTTATGACGTACCGTCGAGTTCTACCAAGAACAAAACAAGGCACGAGGAATCGCTGAATATATTTTTTTAGTCCGACATTAATTGTCGCAACATACCGAGTTTATCACCAAGCCAATTTGACATTTCTACCATCCAATACGCCGAGACAGATGCGCTTTTCACAGCCGGCCAGCGCGAAGGAGAAACTAGACAAGAGGATCGGCGGCGCCAGCCTCTCACCTGCCTCGAGGCCTTGCATAACGCGCAGGCAGCCAAGCGTCTGCTGCGCGCCACTGCGCACTGCATCGCTGCGCGCGGCGGGCCGTTGCGCCCGCCGCCCCGCGCAGACGCAACGGCAAGGTCGCTCTCCCCCCCCCGCCCACGCCCGCGCCGCGCCGGGTCTCCCCGCCCACGCACTCCGCAGGTGGACAGTTAGGCGCGCGAACGAACACAACACACATGCGCCTTCGCACACCCCGGTTCCTGAAACTCGCCTCGACATATGTGGCCTGCTGCCTTCCAGCCGTGCCGCCATTGAGAACTCTGTACAACCCCATAAATGGTGGCTGCCCAGAAGGCGATCATAATACACGAAAGGATTTCACTTATTAAGGATTATACGCTTCACACGCAACCAGAAGTTTAATAGACCCCATAACTAAATTTACTTCTTTCTTCCTTTTTAAATATCTGGCTAAATAATAAAGAAAATTCTTGATTCATTAAAAATGAATTAAATTTACAAAATAACTAATTACAAGAACGGAAGCAAACACTTGAT
Source organism: Acheta domesticus (assembly GCA_031308135.1). Taxonomy (NCBI): domain Eukaryota; kingdom Metazoa; phylum Arthropoda; class Insecta; order Orthoptera; family Gryllidae; genus Acheta; species Acheta domesticus. The sequence goes on from JAHLJT010003656.1 coordinate 96,527,586, forward strand.
TTTTCAGTAAAGCGATTAATTTGTTCTTGAAATCTCTGAAGTGCAAGTCGCGGCGAACATGGGACATTAGTACCGGGGCGTTGAACTGCGTTTCCGAAACTCTTTGAATGACAACACGCTGCGATTTAATGACGAAGATGTGCCGGTGGGGTTACTGCCTACTAATTGCTGAAATATTTGCCCTTAATTGTACTCCTAGTAAAGGTTATAAAGCAAGTGACAGATTTTTCTTCTTTGATCCTGGCAAAATGGATGAATGGACGACAGAGATGCTAAAAATAGCATATGTTTACAAGTTGGAAAGTAAAGAAATTTGTACAACTGTAATAGCAACATCATATTTGTCTTCATGTTCTACTTACGATGCCTCAGACACTACCATTCCCTACTGATCCACGTAATTCCTTGAAGTAAATGCTAATCAATACAGAATTATGACATAAAGTATTTTAAAATTATAGCAGGATGAAACAACATTTTAAATCAGTTTAATTGTATAAACTTCCTCCTACACAGGAAATGGCGCAAATAGGAAAGTATAGAGAAAATTGTTCAGTGAACATAACGAGAAAGCGACAGGATATCGCGATCTCCGGATATTCGCTTGGATGCATTATGGGCGGAAAGTTTGACGACAAATGGTATGGTATATAAAGAGTGAAAGGAAGCCACACAATACAGAATGTGACTTAAAAGAAGTGAAACCGCACAGTATACCAGAAGGGAGTCTGACAACATCACTGAAATCGTTGCCCAATTGAACAACTTCGCACGTTACTGGCTCTTCCTCAGGTGTGTATTAAGCTGTAGCTAGTTATTGATGCCAACAATGCAGTAATGGTGAGATAGAAGGTACAACACAGATGCATCTGTCTCACAAGAAAAGAATATTCCGTACCCACAAATAAAGGAAGAGGATGAAAAATGTAAGTTGGAAGAGATATAATATTTTCAAACTTTTAAGCTTCACTAAGAACAAAACGTATGAAACGTCGTCGTCTGATAACTTTCGATAAGGCGAAATTTTCGAATTTCCCTTTGGAGTTGACATCGAGATTGAACTGTATATAAATGATAATTATCGGATTGAGTTTGAGGCTAGAAGGACTGAACAGATGAACAATTCCAGTATACAAGCTACATTTCGTAGGATTCTAAACAATCTCATCGAACATAGATTACTAGCTTAATGTTAGTACGGTTCTCCGGCTCTTCAAACAATATTGAATATATTTTCATATTTATTATTTAAAGTTTCTTAAATAGATCGAATGTCCTCGTTAGCCCCAAAAACGGTGGTCCGGAAGGTATGAATATAATAATTTCTTCTCTTGCCTCACTTTCCCCACGATTCCATCAGTCCCTTTGCGCTATTCATAATAAGCCTTCGGAAGTTCTAAAGACATGCTCGAAGTAGTACGAACACTCACCAAAACCGGGGATGTTTGTTGGACTGTGTACAATACTGTACGACAATCAAATTCAAACTGATCGCACGATAGCGGCAAACAAACAGGATATTGTTATCCGGGATTAGGACGGAAAAAAGTATCTACTTGTAGATGTTGCTGTGCCGTGCGATCACAATGTCGTAACCGAGGAGCCAGAGAAACGTCTTAAATACAAGAATTTGGAAATCGAGATCAGCTGAATGTAGGGTGTAAAAGCACAGGTGGTCCCGGTATTTATTGGAGCTCTGGGATTTGTTCCGCAAAGTTTGTGTAAGAAATTGGCTAAACTCTCAGGTCATTCACAAGTCTGGGAAGTGCAAGAGAGTGCTTTATTGGTGACAACCCTCATTTTGCGCAAAGGATTGTAAAGGAACCAACAGTCCCAGATTTTCTTCTTGGGAAGCAGATTGCAACCCCGGAGTAGACTTTATAATCAACCGACTCATAACATCTTTAATCGTGAATAATAATAATAATATTCTGGAAGAATAGAGAAAAATCACCAGTTCCACACTACTAAACCGACATGCGTCAAATGATACCTTGCTTGCCCAAGACGTTGGACCGGAAAGGATCCAACCGTGAGTGACGGTCTGACACACGGTTTCATCGAGTAATGCAGCGATCTTGTTACTATTTCGTTTGGCCGCCGCGTGGGAGGCGCGCGGGAGGCTCCTGCGAAGGTTCCCACCGCGCCGCGCCGCGCCGCGCCGCGCCGCGCCGCGCCGCGCCGCGCCGGCTGGAAAGCGCCGCCGCCGATAGAGATCTGCCTGTGCGAATACCGACGCCTCTCCCATCCCGCCCCGCGAGCGAGCCCAGGCGGCGGCAACTGCGCGGCGCTCTCTCCGATACCCACGCCGGTAAACAAAACGCGCGCGCTTCGCCGCGCCTAAGAAAGCTTTCTCGCCACTAGGAGCTGAAATAGATACGATACCAACAACAGAATCTTCACATTCACAAAATAGTGTTTACCAATATACACATACATAGACACATACACATACACGGGCAGTGGTTCTTTGACAGCGAGCTAGCTTTCTGAGACGGTCTCAGGTGCGATTCCCGGTTGCAGCAAAAACTGAACTTGCTATAACTTTCTAATGCAAATCATCCCAGCTTCTAAGGCTGTGTGACGAAAGAAAGCTCAGGTAAGTCAAATAACCTAGTCACGGTAAAGGGAAAACGTCACATTTGACATGTGTCCCTTACCTCTAGGTGTGGGTAATAAATAATAACGACGGCCCGGGCCTGCGAACATCGCTAGCTGGCAAAACGCCGGTTAATCCGACCCCAAATTCCAAATACGTACATACATATACATGTAATATACAGGCTGTTCGGGGAGGAAACTTCGAAACTTGGAAAATAAGCTTTTAAGACAATTCTAAGCATAATTTGTCTAATAAACTTCGTGGATATTCCGAATGGTTCAGCCGCAATAAGCACTCAAAAGTTGGTTTGAAAAATTGATTTCTAGGCAAAAATTTACATTATAGAAGCATAGAAACACTCCAGAAACATGTAAAGTGTTTATTACTTGCAAAGAAATGAACATATTTGTTCAGAAAGAATAATTAAGCGAGAAATAAAAGAGCACCCAATTTATACCATTCGACTGCTTTTTTATTTCTCGCTTAATTTTTCTGTCTGAGCAAATATATTCATTTCTTTTGTAAATAATAAACAATTTAAATGTTTCTGGAGTGTTTCTATGCTTCCACAAAGCAAATTTTTGCGTAGAGATCAATTTTTCAATCCAAATTTTGAGTGCTTATTGCGCCTCAACCATTGAGTGCAATTTCGGAATATCCACGTAGTTTATTAGACAAAATACGCTTAGAATTGTTTTAAGAGCTTATTTTCGAAGTTTCGACGTTTCCTTCCCGGACACCATGTATAAAAATCATTATCAGTATATAAAATATTGTTTGTCATCGATACATTTACTTACCACACGAAATAATACGTCTGCTACTCAGCATTCAATAATTTTTAATAATGTTTTAATCCACACTTACTGAATACACGATCTTATACTTTTCTCAATGAAGAGGGATTTAATGTAATTCTTTCCTCCTCTAGAATATAATTATTCATAATCGATACAGAATTATAATACTGAAAACAAACATATCGATACTTAAGCATCGCGATACGTTCAGTACAGATATTTTTCTGTAGCATTCTCCCGGTATTTACATTGGCACTCGTGATTCGGTAAGAGAAAACCATATAGTATTTCATAAAACTGCAGAACACTGGGGTAAAAAACGAAGATAACTTACATATAATAAACAGATTGATCAATTATGTTAAACTGCTTTCTTACTTTCCATTCTGGCACTTTGTACGACTTACTTTGTAGAATTGGACCAGAAAAAACTACAACCCCAGCTTATTTAAAGGAGTAGTACACAACATGATTAGGGAGAAAACAAAGTTAATTATGACCATGTAATTTATTAAGCGAATAGATCCTTGTTTTGGTACCCATTTAGATTTAAGTACAATAACATCTTTATTCACAACCGTACCGTGCCGCCCTCTTCTTGGCTACTTGCAACACCTCGCTTTTACCGGTCACGACCCGCATACTCTTGCAGATCTGCTGCCTGTGCCCTGTTCCGCATACGATATATTTTGAAACTGAGTCGCATACGGTTTTCCCGCAAGGAAATGAACGCTCAATTTCATTCCGCAACTCGCCTGTAATTTTGAACAAAACCTGTAACTATTGCCACGCCATGTGCTAGCTGCGTTTAGTGAAGGTACAGTAAAAGTCACGAATAGAACTCGCTAACAAATATAAGGATACAGGAAGAAAAGCTTACTATATTCATTTAAAATGTTAGAATCATATGTGCTGAATAACATCACAAGTTGTTTCCGAGTTTTTCCCAGTAAAAGGCAAGAACAGGTATAAAAGAAATTGCTGACTGGACGTAACAGAATAAACGGGTCCCTACGATCTCAGATAAGTAGAACCTGACAAAACATGCGAAAGACAAGATTCTTCCGCCTACGACCGTTTACAAAGGCACATCACGTGCTGTTGATGTTACTATGTTTCAACATGGTGCTAATAGCTTCCAAAAATTGTCATAAACGCGCCACCAAATGTAGTAATTTTAATTAAAGATGCTTTTACATAATTCACCACGTCTTCGGCTTATTAAGAAATCGCACCGCCTTTGGAAAACTAAACGTTGAGTGAACAGGCTGTCGATAGCGGCAAGCCTTCTCCTCGCAGAGAAAGGAGCATTGTTGCGGCGACTCGGCGCGGCGCGGCGGTGACTGTGGTGCCAGGCAGCGGCGCCGAGAGAGCGCGCCTGGGGGGGGGGGAGGGGGGGAGAGGATGACGAATGCAGGAGAGCTGTGACAGAGGGTGCTTAGCGCAGCGCTCTCGCCATTTCTGACGGCAGCCATATGGCGTTCTCAGCCGCAATATCCGCTGATTTGCATAGTTCGCTTAATACGCAGACTCAATTTGCAAACATATCAAATAGCTCGTTTCGCTCCTCTTAGGATGCCAAGTAAAGCATTTATGCAAACAAATGCACCACATTCCGTTCTGTTACGTCTCTGTGTTGAATAAATGATGTGAGTTTAATCAGAACAATCATTCAGTCCACTTTCTCGAAATATGATGAATGTTGCCATTTAATTTGCCGTTGTTTACCTATTTTTATTTTCTTACAATACGAATCTTTCATTGGTGCATGTTCTTCCGTCTCTCAGTTGGTTCTAAGAAACATCTAAATAAAACGTAACTCGCATAATGAGTGTTCTGCCCTCCTCCCATTCAAAGCAATTTGCTGTTATTTTGCATTCGTTGAAGTTTCACACATAAGCCTTACCATCGTTACAAGGAACTAGACTTTCGCATTCTTTAACAAAGACACCACTCGACAGTGCGGGCACGAACCATGACGCCAGAGAAAGAAGCACTTCCAATTGCGGCTTGCTTGGTTATTTATGCCAAGGAAAGCGACTACGCAAAGGAACTCTCATATAAACTGCGAAGCGGGAAATGCATCTGACAATTCCACCGCCAATGATTCTAGACCCACTCTCTCTTGCAGTTAGACGAGAGACCGCGAAGCTTCGGGCACAATTGGAAGCCAACCAAAATACGGTAGCACTGAAACTAACACAGGACCGATATACAATAATTGTATATCGGTCCTGTGTTAGTTATAATTATTATAAACCATGTCGGTTTACTATTTATACTACTTAAATAAAGACACATTAACTACCCCTACTGCAACATGACACAAAACTGTTTGTCAATTATCAACAAATTTATTTTTAATCAACTTGCACACCTCAAAGTTCAACATAGATGGTTGGCTCTTCGATCATCTAAATGCCTAGATTGGGGCAACATTTGTAAGAGTGAGAGACAAATCAAAATCCATACTGAATAACTTATAAGGCAGTTATTCAGTATGGATTTTGTTATTTCTAAGAAACACCTAAATTTATTAATTCATCTTATCTTATCAATTCAAATTATTTATTAATTTGCTCACCTAAATTTATTAATTCATTTATTTATTTAGTTACATATTTATTCATTTTCTATTTTCACCTTTCTTCAAAATGTACATTTGTTATTCAAAATTATGTTTCCATCTACACATTTTATATTATACTTTTCCAGTTTTATTTCACTCCAGTTTGCTTCATAATATTATTTGTAATAGATTCCATTTATTTTATTTAATTTTCATTTGACATTTTTAAAAAATTTATATGATCATTTCACATTCTACATTTCTTTAAAATCCAATTCTTGACAATATTCTGTAAAAAGTTTTTAATTCTTTAAAATTTTTAAATTTTTTTGTAATTTAGATATATTATTATTATTATTATTATTATTATTATTATTATTATTATTATTATTTTGTAGCACTGAAGATGGCCGCAATGCGGCCGAAAAAGCTTTATGCCAAAATAAACAGTTACGATGGGGAGCCTACATCTAATATTGATTTCGATGATAGCATCGTAAATGCCACACCATTTCCTACTATTCTAAGAAACAGTTGGGCAAAAAAGTAAATATTAAAAATAAGTCTTAGAATCTATTAATTCGGTAGTTTTGACTTTTGCAATTAATATAATTTACGTGATAGGTGTCTTACGAGATGTGCCAATTGATAGAAACAGAGAGCAGATAGAACCCGGGCTTTAGATTTCAAGTAGTTACGGGCTACTAGAAATCTACAGACATCAAACGCATTCAAAAGTTCAGTATAGACATCAATGGATTACATAGATTAAGGGATTTTAGGATTAACAAGCCAATTAATCATTGACCATCTTCTTTGTTCTGGTAACCAAACATTGAAGGTAAAGGTCAGTAACGTCGGAACCTCAAACCCCCATAGCCTGGCTTATCTAGCAACGCTTGCCACATAGGGCGCGCTGGAAACAGCGACGCAGCGCGGTGGTGAGCCAGGGTGGCAACTCATTTCCTGGAACAAATTTCCCTGACTTTCCCAGGTTTTCCAGTGCATATTTTTATTTTCCACTGATAATATCTGTAGCGTATTTGACACCATTTAAAAAATATTTAAGCAAGTCTGATACTAATTAGTCAGTCCTCTAATTTGTCACTGTGATAAAATACAAATTTAAAAATAACCTCTAAAAATTAAAAAAAAAAAAAAAGGTTCACAATTATTGGTGGAATCATTTTTGTAAGGAATAATATGTAGTTTTATAACAGACAATTTCCCTTGACATAGGTCATGGAAACTTCAATAATCCTCCAACAAATTCGTCTATAAATTAAAACGACATATAATTCAAAGTCAATGATCCTTCCACAAATTCCCTGACATTTCCAGACCAAAGAAATTCTCGAACTTTTCCCATTTTTCCGGAAAGTGTCTCCCCTGGGAGTGTACTCACGGGGCGAGAGGGTTGGCAGCGGGAGCAGAGGAGGGAGCGACGGCATCGCCTTCGGCACTGGAGCGCCGCCGGATGCGCGCGCGCCGCCTCTCGCGGAACCTCAGGAGCAGGCGCTGCCACTGCTGCGCCGCGGGGGTGGGGCGGGCCGTCGAGGGCGCGGGCGGGGGCGGGGGTGGGGCCGGGGCGGGGGCGGCGGCAGGCGCGTGGACGGGGGCAGTACGAGCAGCCGCCGCTGCCGCCGCCGCGAAGCACGCCGCGCACAGCACCGCGTCCGTCTGCACGGCGCGGTCCACGCCGCGGCGGCGGAAGCGTCGGACGAGCGGGGCGTCGCCCGCGCCCACGGCAGGGGGCGTGGCCGCGCGCTCGCTGGTGGGCTCCTCGTACTGCAGGGTGGCGTTGCCCACCCGGAGCCCTCGCTTCCACAGCGAGCGCGGCGGCGACGGCGGCGGCGACCCCACCCCCGCGTCCGCCTCCACCGCCGGCCCCGCCGCCGCCTCCGCCTCCGCCCACTCCGACAGGCACGACACTCCCGAGTCGGTGGAGGCGGTGGACTCGCCCGACAGCTGGCGCTGCAGCGAGCGCCGCTGCTGGCCCGACGGCTCGGGCTGCCCGTCCTCCCGCAGGATCACCGTGCGCGACGACACCATCTGCAGGAACTCGGTGACGGCGTCCCAGTGCGCGGGCGTCAGCTCCCCGGTGAGGCGGATGGCGTCGAGGCGCAGCGGGCGCCACTGGCCGTCGCGCATGCACCACACCAGCCCACCCCCGCCGCCGCCGTACACCGCCATGGCGCGAGGTCTTGCGTTGAGGGGCGGCCCCCTGCGGGGAGCCGGAGCCTCGGGCCGCCTGCACGGCGCGCAGTTCAGAAGCACTTGGCGCGGAGCCTGGGGTCAATCGGAGAGAGCGCGCACTGCCAAGTCAATACATCCAAACGAAGAACGGATTCACTTCTCCAAATGCCACTGAGCCTAATGGGAACTGTTTCTCTTGGGATCTCACTGCAGCGACCAACTCGCACTATTGCTCACCGCCACGAAACGTCACACTGGTTCATTTTCATGAAATAGATCGCACAATGGACGGGTCACTTAACAACTTGAAACGAATATATCCACGTAATATGAACAAAAGTTCAAATTCGATTCAGTTTGATCACAACTAGTTCCATTTCTTCTTAAATTAAAACCAATGTAGAAGTAATAAACACATTCCTTAGCATTAACTCGATCCATAGAAGGAGATTTGAAATCAAAATCAGTTTCGGTGCTTAATACTTCGTCACAGCACGGTCCCAAATGCAAGAGTAAAATTCGCTTGAGTTCTGGTTCCACTCCAAATCCGGCAGCTCTCTTCCAAGTCCTTAGGGATCCGCGCAGGCGAAGCGACCGACTTCATTAACCAATCTTGTCAGTTCCGATTGATATCCACGCACTCATTAATCTTGCGCGTTGCCATCCCGATGGGCGCGGCGGGTCGAGCGCCTGCGGCGCGGCAGGGTCGGCGGGCGGCGGAAACGCGGCGGTCGGCGAGCGCGGGTCGCGCGGTTGTGACAGACGCGGAGCAACGGCGGCGGCGACCGCGCGCGCCCTCCCGTCGCGTCGCGCCCGCCCCGCCCCCCGCCCCAGGCGCCGCTGTAGGTCAGTGACAAGGCGAGTGACGAACCGCGAAAACCTGAAATCGCCTCCTCCGGCACGGCGGCGCGCGCAAGGCGACGCGCTCAGCCGCGCAAGCAAGGCCTGCCGCGCGGCGCGGCGCGGCGCGGCGCGGTGGCGGAAGCGAGGGGGCGGGGCGGCGCGGCGCGTGCCACCGCTGGATATTCATGAGACCTCCCAGAGCGGACGCCCGGCGAACGCCGCCGCCGCCGCGACAGACGTGTGCGGGGAGACGGAGCCGGCCGTCGACGGCGCGACGGCGACGGAGGCGGAGGCGCTGGAGGTGGCAGGACAATTACATCGGAAGGAAGGGCGCCGCCTGCCGGAAACCGGGTCACGGTCTCTGGCCGACGCGACGCCGCGCGGGGCACCGCGGCGGCGCCAGCGCCTTCGCCGCCAAGCGGAGTGCGGCGCATCGCACGCACGCCGCCCGCTCCGCGGCAACTCGCAGGCGAGAGCGGAGGAGAGAGGCGAGAGCGGAGGAGAGAGGCGAGAGCGGAGGAGAGAGGCGAGAGCGGAGGAGAGAGGCGAGAGCGGTGGAGAGAGGCGAGAGCGGTGGAGAGAGGCGAGAGCGGAGGAGAGAGGCGAGAGCGAATGAGAGAGGCGAGAGCGGAGGAGAGAGGCGAGAGCGAATGAGAGAGACGAGAGCGGATGAGAGAGACGAGAGCGGATGAGAGAGACGAGAGCGGATGAGAGAGACGAGAGCGGATGAGAGAGACGAGAGCGGATGAGAGAGACGAGAGCGGATGAGAGAGACGAGAGCGGAGGAGAGAGACGAGAGCGGAGGAGAGAGACGAGAGCGGAGGAGAGAGACGAGAGCGGAGGAGAGAGACGAGAGCGGAGGAGAGAGACGAGAGCGGAGGAGAGAGACGAGAGCGGAGGAGAGAGGAAGAGAGAAGAAATGAGGAGAGAAGAAGAGAGGAGGAGAGAGGAAGACAGGAGGAGAGAGGCGAGACATCGAGGACGCGGCGGCTAGTAACGAAGAGCTAATGCATCGAGGCTGCCTTGATGACTACCGCTCATCCACAAAAAAGCGAATGATGTAGCGACTCATCAGAAATTACGCCGGACACGAAGACGGAAGAAATGTTTTGCCCACGGATGCGATCATCCTACTGCTGTCTCCTTCCGGGCCGAATTATAGCTAGGTACGAGGTAACGTCGATCGGACAGCCGAGCTAAAACTTCTCATCAATGTTGGCAATGTACCAACTACCAAATGCACCATCATGCACATGTTACGTACTATGTTCTTATGAATCCAAGCATTTGCTTGAACAAGAGCAGCAGCTGGTCGTAAGATCCTTCCTCTGACTTTTATTTCGTACTACATACGTTGTTTTCCCTGGTCGCTGGTCGGATAGATCCATATTACAGAATACTCTGCCGTAATAAATTTTCACACAACAGCTGAACTTTGTAGTTTGATATCAATTTTCGATGACTTGTTTATACCAAGTTGCTACGTTCAACATACAATATTATGACGTTTATTTCAAACATTGAGTTTATTTAAACAACTCTTTATTTACCTATGAACGTTTATTTCCGCACTAAAATTGTTATTTTTTATTAAGATCTTTGGTACGTTATTTGAATATCAGTCACAGTCACTTGTATTTGTTTCTGACAATTTCTAGGAGTCGTCTGAACAGATACAAATATAAAACACATTTCATATTTGCTCCAGCCAGAGATTTTCTACTTCCACAAATTCCTAGGTAGGGAGCTTCCTCGATTAAAAGCTTCCAGCTCCGATGGAAGACATTTCCAATTCTCCACCAGGAACTATAAGAACCGAATAATTAATAACTAGCGCCCGGATTTTTAGGATTTTATAAACATCATTTTAGACTTTTGAAGTCTATTTAGTCCATTTTAGGTTTTTATCATTTTTTCTAATCACGTCAATATCAGGCTAAACAATATATTCAAAAATAACATTGAAATTAACAACTCATTTTATTCAATGTTTTTACTTCTGAACGTGGAAAAAGGTCTTCTAAAAAGAACAAAACTTAAGAAAATGTTTTTTCTTAAAAATCCCTTGAAAATAAGCATCCATACAAAAATTAATAAAATGTGCTGTTGCAATGAACAACCACGTACAACCCTAAAATATCTAATGTGAAGGTCTTCCTATTGTCTCTCAACGCACACTTGAAATAAGAAAAGGTTCCCCCAAGGCAACAAGAAATCAATGGTTCATACTTCACAGATGCCACTGCTCTCAGCCTCCAAGGTTTTTCTCCAGACATTCCTTCTCCTACAAGAACTCCATTTGCGTCTTTCATCTTTGCGTAACCAGGATTACGTTAACTTCCGAGAGTTCATTTAAGCTGTTTTGTGAAACACCTTAAATGCTCATCGCTTCGTTTGGGAAAATACACGCACCTTCTAATTTTTATCAGGAAATTAATATTAATGTAATTAGTGGCAATGAAGTCAGCAACATTAAATGATGCGACCAGGCAGCCATAAAATTCCAATAAACCAAAATTAGGTTTCTTAAGTCAACTTTGTTTTTAAGAAATCCCGAATTAGCCTTCCTTTATGATTCACATACTTGGCTCAGAAATGATTGAATCGGAAAGGTGTATTAAAATAGCGACGTTAAGAAAAAACAAAACAGGCTCAAATCTAATGAATATTAGAGCCCAAGTCCTACGCCTCCTGTGGGGACCGACACGGCCAGCCGCTCCTCGATGCCCCCTGGCCCGGCGTCGGGCGCGGGCGCATCTCCCAGTCGCCCGTCACTCCTGAAGGCCGCCGGGCCTCTCCGCTCGCCCCGCCGAGCGATTGGGGGCGGCGCAGAGCGGGAGGGCGCGCAGCCGGAAGCCATCGAGATGCTGCCGCCGGGCGGTCCCAGTTTTGTGGCAGGTTCCGCGATCCGCATGCTCCACATGGACCGCGAGAGCTTGCGTTTCGATCATTTGCGTTTCGATTCGTTGCGTCGGGACGGCAAATGACGCGTGCCGTTCATCTTACAATCGCGAAAACCACCTCGTGGATTTCACTTCAAATAAAGGTCCACTATTTTTTCTGTTTCACAGTTGAACTCTGGAGTATTTCGTTAAAATATATTTAAAAAAAAATCAGTTACGCAGGATACTATGGGAAATGTGAATCTTCAATTGTCTCAGCCAGTCACTTTTCGACAACTCTACGAATCAACAACTGCATTACAATTTCTGACGACGTGAAGTCAGATATGTGTGTAAGGTTTGTCCGGAAAGGAATGAGACTGCTATTTAAACAAAGCAGAGCGGTTGCAAGTAACGATGGGTTTTACGCACGAGACAATTATTTTGGAAAGAATTAAGTGTGTATAAACATGTCTTTAATTAAACGACTATTCTAACATTTGTCTCCGCACATAGTATCTTGTATATGGAATCAGCCGTCAGTCTTCATAACTACACATTTTCCCAACAACAGGCATGGAAGTGGAAGCTTTAATCATTTGCGGGGCATCCAGTGTTGGCGTCGTGATGTGGAAACCATTAATTTAGGGGTGGCGCTCCGCGCTTCTCGTTGCCCTGTAATTAGAGCGCGCTGGTCCAGAGGGCGCGGCGGCTGCGCGAGGCGCCGGCGGGGGCGGGGGCGGGGGCGGGGGCGGGGGCGGGGGCGGGGGCGGGGGCGGGGACGGGGGCGGGTCAAGGGCAGGTCGCGACCTCGCGCACATCGATTGGCGGCGCGCGGTGCCCGGCCGACGCGGCGGCGGCGGCGGAGCGGTGGGCGTGGCTGCGGCGCGGCCGCTCCACCCGGGCGTGGGCGTGGGCGTGGACGACGCAGTGGTGTCCACAAGCAGTTCCACTACCCTGCCCTTCTCATCTCACTTCTCCTGCCTGCGTTGCTCTCCTATTCCTCACACCTCTCTTCACCTCGCCTCTCCTCCCCGTTCCTTTCTACTCATCTTACTTCTCCTCCCCGTTCCTCTTTCCATCTCCCCTCCCCTCCCTACTTCTCCCCGCTCTGCTCTGCCCCGCTCCACATCTCACCTCAAAACACCTCTCCGCTCAACTTCTCTTCTCTTCACCCCGCCCCGCTCGAGTCCACTTCTCACCACACCTCACTTTTTCGCTCCTTCCTCCTCACTTCACGTCTCTCGCCCTCTCCTCTCCACCCTCGCAACACGACGCTGCAATCGATCGCCTAGTGAGCAGTGGGCGCCGATGTTACAGGCGGCGACTGCGGAGAAGATACGCAATCAGCGCGCGGCGTGGGCGGGCGAGGCAGCGGTTGGAACGAAAAGGGGCGTGGTACAGCAAGGGGATAAAATCTACACCGCCCGCGGTCACAACGGCACACTCACACAGTTTCTTCACTCCCCAATACACACACACACACAGAGCTCTACGCTCGACAACGGCTTACGACGGGCAGAGGGTGGTCGAGAAACTGGGTCACGAGTCGCCCCAACGACGGCAGAGGAGCGAAGGCGACGCGGAAGCCTGGCTCCCCGAGGGGCGGAAGTTGTCGAAGTTGAGCCTCGAGTCTGGTGGCTGCATACTAATGGGTACGAGGCAGCCAACTAGTACGTAAATCATAGTGCACAGCGTATTTCACAGTTGATATGACATATAGACTCACACAAATCTACATTTCTCACGTAAGCATTAAACACGACCAAAATTGTAAGTTGTACGAGTTTCTCTTCTATAGGTTAGAATACGGTAGACTGTTTACATTTTAAAGATTGGAAAAAAGATTACACAGTCCTTCGAAAATTTAAGTTGTGCCGTTTCTCCCAAATCATAGGTTTCTGCAAGAATCTGGAGCTTCAACGATGCCTCAGAAAATTCTAATCGTATCACCCACTAATACGCCTATTTTGGTTGAGGCGATAATTCTATCCCTTATCACATGTCGCTAAAGCATCGAAAAAAAAACCAATCGCATTGAACGCTAACATGGAGGCAACAATGAATGCCTTCGGACGTAAAATAGCACAGCTCCACACTCATTCGATTTCCTATCGCTGAACCATGAGCAGAAACAATCCTTCCACAGCACATCCTCCGAAATATCTGTAAATAATGATGTAAATCTCTCTTCCTAAACATCAACTGACGCTGGTTAACTACCTCCTCCCGACGTTTAAGGCGGTGTCATCGCACGTTCGGTGTCTGTGAGAGCTGATGCTTACCGACCACGATTTGGCCACAACCCACGGCACCTTTTGCATTGAATGAGTTCTCCGTTGCGAAGCCGTAATTCTGCCGCCCCCTGCCCACCAACTCGCCCCCAGGTGGACGGGCTGTCGTCTGAGAGACGACGCCGAGTTGGAGAGAGGGGCTTCCCTGCCTCCTGGCGAGACAAACTCCACCCCCAAGAGTTTTTCGTGGTATCTGAATCGGAACCTGTTGTCACGTTGCGAAGGAATTAGCGATTGCGCATGTATTGATTCCGAATGCGTCAATTACGTAGGTAGTTAGTCCCGTAAGAGAAGTGCACGTTATTTTCCGAGTATGGCGGCGTTCCCCCTCGCTGGAACGTGGGATCCGTCGCCAACCTACAAGACGGTATGCGATTTTTATCCTCCAGTTTTTCCCCCCAAGCCGAGTTTAGCTCTAGCTTACGACCGATCTTCAGACTTGTGAAGCAGTGCAAGACACGTAAGTGGGTGAGTTCAAGGGGAGGGGGGGGGGGGTAAACGTAAAGAAGGAAATACCTACGCGCGATGTCTAACTCGTTCGTTAAGGTTTTTGCTCCAATATTCACCAATTACTGATCGGAGAACCACATAAAACTACCGAACGGAGCAGCCAGCAGCTAAAATTCTCCAGATAGCGGCTCAATTTGACCCCATTCTCTAGATAGTGTCGAAAATCCGCTACCGGCTGGATTGAACCCAAGGTCCGCCCGATTGGTCTACTGAAAAAGTCTTCGAATTTTTGGCATTTAACGTAGCCTACAATAAACCGATTAAAAAAACAAACAAAAAACAGTTTAATACATAAACGGGTAATTCTAACGCAGATTCCTTGTTACAGTGTTATCTATAAACATGCAATAACCTCTTACTACCCTAGCCTATATTATTGTACTGGATTCCAAGTTCGTTTTGACGTAGTGCTAATAAAATTATTGAATTAATATTTAAAATTGATCGAATAAAAAGCACATTGGAGATACGTGCAGCTCGCAACTACTGGGGGTTTGACGTGGCCCGCAGCTACAAAATGGTTGCCAAGTGCTGCATTAACAAGAGTTTAAGGTCGCATCAACATCTAGGTTATTAGCGATCACTATTGAGTTTAATGTTCCGGTAACTGTGAAAATGACATGATATGGTGATGATACGAGGTGAAAGGATGAACGCAAATACAACCATGCCCGAGGCGGGACTCGAACCCACGACCCCTCGGTCCAAGATCGCTAAGGTTCATCCATAATTACATAACGCTAAAGAGGGATGGAGGGGGGGTGTCTGACGCAGCGTTACGCCGCGTTCCATAGAGATAGGGAAATGCGTTACAAAGAGGAGGGGGGTATTGAAAATACTCGAAATTTGCGTTACGTAATTCATGGACGGCCCCTACGACACTTCTGACTTAGCGATCTCTCCCACCGGGGATCGGCTGTAACAAGAGTTGTACAGTGGCTAACAACACGCAAGCTGGATATTTGCAAGCCCATGGGGGGGGGAAGCGGAAGTCGCGCGTGCGCACGCGCGCGAAGCGTGGGAGGCGCTCCGCACGCATCCGCGGTCCGTCCACGCGCACGCGTCGCGCGGCACGGGTCTCTTCCGGGCCGGCAGCATCGTTCCCTCTGCTTCCGCCTCCTTCCTTTTGTTTTCCCTCCCCGCGGAGGCGCGGACGGCCCGCCCGACCTTTGGCAGCCGCTCGCAGGCGGCGGCGCAGGCGGCGGCGGCGTGGGCGGCGCCACAATGCCCGCTGCCCTGGCGCGGCCTTCGCGACCGCCATTGTCTGCTTACGGGCGGCCCCACCGGAAATTTTCGGGAACTACTTTATCATCGACGCGTGAAATGCATACCCGAGACACGGGGAACTACCAATAATGGTTGCAGCAATGTTGAAATATTTACCAACTAATGTAGATTCTCTAATTACCGATGAATTGATGTTTTACAATGCAACGAGGCAACCTTCAATTTTTCCGTATCAGTTCACTTCTAAATAATGCGATGATACATAATGAGAAAATATAATCATTCGTTAATGTAAAAGATATTGGTCTTTGATGAGCGCGCGTGCGTTTGTGTGCGTGCGTGCAAGTTAGAAAGACCCCCCAAAACCGCACTAAGGAATTTCCCCTACCGGATTATGCCCAGTTTCAGCGGTTATTCACTCAGTGTTATTCGTAGTAAGCTCGTAATTTTAGTTCAGAATGAAAGAGATCTGTGTGGAGAAAATACCTCAGTAGGTTCAACGGAATTGGGGTAGGTTTTTTTAGTATCCACTTGAAATTTTACTTTTCTCAAATATCCTTCTCCCTTGCTTAATTTCGGACTTAATGACCAATGTAAATGAAATCTACAATTGCATCCGTAGAAACGATCTGAGAGCCCTGAAGAGAACTTCAAACAGACCGGTCAGTCCCGGGGACTGAAACATCACAATCCATTGGCCGTTACCTTTTCCAGTCGAAACCCCCGCCAAGAGTTTAATGAAAGTTTATCTCAAAAAATAATAAAATATTTATTACATTTATCGACAGTCAAAATGCCACGACTCTCTTCCAATAACAATACTCCCATAAGAAAGAGACTTGTCATGGATTCTGCGACAAAATTACAGCAATCCGCTTCGCTTGGACCACATCCCCTTTCATTCGATTCGCATCTGTGCCACAAAAGTTTTGGCTGTGATTTTTTCCACAACTGTCGATTTCATCTCGTTGCTTGGTGAACTTCCGTTCCAGGGCGTTCCAGCACCTGTCGCCGCTGACTGACAAGGCGCTGACTCTGCGCGCTCCTCGCCCCTCCGACGCCCGCCCGACAAGCACCGGCGGATTCAGGGGAGGGGGCCACGCCCCCCCCCCAATGCCTAGGACTTTTCTTTACCTTCATTTGGCAAAACTGATTTAAATATTAATTTATGTTCGAATTATGCAATTATTTAAACAACATTGTACTACATATCTACAGTACATAAATAATATACAATATAATAACAAATGTGTTTATTATTTAACAAAAACCTACGACGGCCCCTTCCAAAATGATCGGCAGGATCTGCCCCTCCTGACAGGGGTAGTGATGATCATTTTTAGCAACACATCGATAAAACATCCATGTATAAAATATCGATGGTTTAAAAGACGATGAAACATTTTGAAGTAAAATATCCTGGTTTTAAAGTGATACATAACACGTAAATATTAGTTAAAAGTATATTCTACCTTAAATTTGACTGTCATGTCAGAAACACACACACGTCACGTACGCGCATCTCCGAAGAAAACCTATACAATCGATGTAGTGGTTAATATTTTATTCAATATGTGTAATCCATACCAGTTTTGGCCAGCATAATGTAAAATCGATGTAGTGGTTAAAAACGAAGGAAAGTAGATTAAACAATAATGGATTGGGATCTTATAAATAACAGCTTTTGGGCGTTTTTTCTATGCCTTAAATATTCCATTTGGAATACCAGGGCTGAATCCCGGCCATCACCAAAAGCAAGCTACTGTATAATAGACGCTGGAAATGTGTTTTAATACTTTTCACGTACGCGTCTTGAACAGCAAGTGGCGGTTAGGAATGCTTTCGCAGGTTACGCAGGAAGTGGAATAAAGCAAGTCATGAGCGACTTATGTTCAGAATACTTGTTTGCAACGTCAGGGCAATGGCACGAAGGAGGTTATTAGAATTGAACAAAGGAAGTCGGAAGATCATTGCATTAGATAAAAAATGGTTAATTCCCAACCAAAACCAATAAATATAAAAAAAAATACAAAAAGTAGTTTCCTCTGTGACTAATATTTCACCTTACATGCTCCTGAATGTCAAATTCACATACATCACCAAACAATTGTAAAAGTAATTTACGTAAGTGAATAAAATACGTAAATCATCACCGATAAGCACACGGTTAATTAAAATATTGATTGATTGTATCGTAAGTCACCACCATCCAATTAATCGTCTTAAAATTGTCCACGGTTTATTTACAAAATCAACGAAAACATCACGATAAGTGAATCTTCGGCCACATTTTACAATGTTGTTTCGTTACTTAATTTTTAAGGGGGAGAGCCGTCATTACGTCGTAGCTAGCGCATATGGATTCTACAGCGGGGCCACGAGTTCGTTCCCCGGCCACTCTACATGGAATTTGTGGTGAATAATACCAAGGGTTTTTTCTGGGGGGCCTCCCGTTTTCCTTGCCTCTCATTTCACCATTTCTTCCATCACCATTATCGGCCTCTACTCATTAATTACTTATGGGCATCTATGATCTCATTGTCAGCAATTAAGAGCCAATGAACATAAAAAAAGGAAATTTGCAACATTTTAAAAATATGTTTGTCTTTTGAACCATTACAGCAACAACTACGAGCATAATTTGGCAGCAGAAATAAATATTATTATACTACTGTATTACAGACGTTCTCAATATCCCTTAACTTTTTCCGGTGTATTTCAAGCATCGTCGTTCCCCAAGGTCAGCCAATCGAACTGCGACCATCAGAATGCACGTTGAGGGCTCTCCACCTACTAAATCCGACACGTTCAACCACGCATCCGCCGTTCCCTTCGCCTGCTCGCGGGCGAACAACACCTCCTCGCCCACCGCGACGGGCAGAGAGGACGCGCGGAGCGTCTCAACGCGCAGGGAGGGGCGCTTTGCCATTCGCGGCACGCGGCGCGGCGGCGCCGGCAAGCGAAAGTTCGGCCCGCGGCGCGACGCCGCGGAGGAGGAGGGCGTGCCGCCGTGCCACACTCCAGGGCCGTGTTAAAGCACGCCCCCCTAATGTTCAAGGGCTCCTCATAATTCTTAAATAAATAAATAAATAAAAAACAAGAAATAAAATAAAAACGTATAAAAAATGTGATGAACGATTAAACTATACGGAAAAACTGACATAACGGCGTGATGTGTTGCGCATCATTGGTGATGGTACTGGGCGACAGGACGAACAGAAATGCAGCCATGCCCGAGGTGGGACTCGAACCCGCAACCTTTCGGCCCAAGATCGCTACAACACTACTGTCTTAGCCATCTCGGCCACTGGGGGAGGTAATCTTGTGTAACGTTTTCCGCACTACTGTGCACCCCTCGCCCCGCCGCAGCTCCGCCCCTCGGAGCCATGGACTCGTCATCGGCTCGTCATCGCCCCCGCGGCGCGGGCGGGGGCAAGCGAACGTGCGAGGTGCTCGACCTTCGCGGCGTCCAACGCTTCGAGAGACGCGGAAAAGAAAAAAAAAAGGGGCGTGTGCGCGCGCAATAACGAAATGGGACGAGGTCTAGCCGAAAGAGTATTCCGCGAATTGTTAAGGACATTCCACGCGCCGCCTCTTTGTTGCGGCTGTAAGGGGAACGCGAATGAAGTGCGAGCCTGCTTGTCACAGACCACAATTACACCCGACGCGAATCCGGAAGCGTGACATTGGCCCCGGAGCCTGTCCTCGAGCGCTGGCCATAATTTGTCAGGACGCCAGGTAGCCCCCCGTTGTTTACAACTTTCTGGAATTATGGGAACAACCTCATACACGCATGAAATACACCACGAGAACTCTGTATTTGACGAATCTATCTGTTAGGCATTTTCACGCGAGATTAACTCGACACTGGAAACTAGAGCAGACCAAAATATGCCACGACCGCAGAGTTAGTAAATGTTTGTGGTGGTTCTGTTTATAAAAGAACGAAATGTGTAGAGGACCGCAATTGACCAGAGTGTTCATGAGGGTTGCTCCTCGATGTAGGTCAAGAGCTCGTTTTCTTCTTGTGCGCGCTTTATATCCCATTAATTTTGCTGCTAAATACCAGACCGTCTCTCACAAACCACTCTTGCCGCTAACGTGGAAAGTTGCGTTTAAGACGGCCTACTTTATATTATAATTACCGAACAAGTATGTCGTAATATAGATATAGATAATTACGCCGCCATAACCAACTTACGGCAACGTGAATATGTTATAATACTTAATAACGGCGCAAATAATCTCTTGAAGGAGGGGAACTGCAAGGGCGAGGTGGCGACAACCTCCGCACTAAATCTCCCAGCGTCGCGACGCCGCTTCCGGTGCCGGTGGCAGAGTGTCAGTTCCGCGAGAAGTGTGCGAAGCTGCGGCCTCGCCCGCCCTCCCGTTCGCGCGGGGGCCCACGCGGGCGGCGGCGGCGGCGGCTGCGGCGTTGGAAGGTCCGCGCTTCGGCTCCAATGACAAGCATTCTCACGACGGCGGCCGGGAAGTGGTGAGCGATATGAATAATATGGCACCCCGTTATGCATATGAGGCGCGAGCGCGTTTAATTGCCCGGCACTTCCGCGGATGGGGAGTGGCGGCCCGCCCCGCCCCGCCCTGCCCGGCCCGGCCGCTTCCTCCTTCGGGCCCCGAGACGGAAGCGGCGGGCGGAAGGTCGGGAGGAGGCGAGGCGATATAGGGCGGGGCGGATCGCACCGGCAAAGGCGCCCCCGAAGGCCTGCGCAGCGCTTTCTTTCCAGTTCATTGCGAGCGAGCGCCCGCTTTGGCCACGCGTCCTTACCGCCTTACCTCCCCACCCTTTCCCCACTCACTGCCTTGCATTTCGTCTCTTCCTATCTATCCGTTTCCTTACCGATGCTGCTTCGCATTCTGATGTTCCTGAACCTTCGACGTATGCACTCCTTCTTCTACTCCGAGACAAATCACTCGTGTTACACATAAGGACGCCTCGTTTTGGGATGATAACCCAATGAATGTCGTCTGTGCGAGACCAAAATGCACGTAAGGCTTCCCTTGCGTGCAGCAAATGTTTTGGGATGGTTTTCGGTTGATCTGTGTCTCATAAATCTCTGAAAAGTCGCGAGCAACTCAATCCGAGAGAGTTCAGTATGTCTCAGAATTCTAGGCAGAGTAAGCAAATGGAAAACACACAAAAAGTTTCCATTACATGAATGTTTCCCTCGCTAGCACGGATACTTGTTACAATGATGTGCACCTTCGCGTCAAAGCAGAAAGGAATGAAATAAAGTACTTTTAGCCAAGCAGGATGCAAGTCTACTTAAATAACGCTTACACGTCGCATTGAAAATATCCCTTATACGTTTTTAGCGGTTCAACACTTCACTGACAGTATGACAATCTTTGTCACATTGTTGGGGTTCTGCCAAGAAAACGAAATACGTGATTTCACATATATCCAGTCACGATATAAAATAAAAAGTACCCAAGTGGAGGCAATTGATAACAGATGAAATCTTACATGTATTCTACGAAAGAAACGTTTACGAAAGGAGAAAGTTTAGAGAAGCAGAAGTGTAGCTACAGTCAAAAATAAAAGTCATGTACGGAAGTGAATCATTGACTTTCATTAAATTACTCGTGTGTCCATATTCGCCCTTGGAAGAGAAAGGAATATTTTGAAAGGTATTAGGGACAAAGAGGGAAAAAGGGATACGGTTAATTAAGTACAAATAGTTGATGAAAAAGTTTTCAAATCCCCAATGCAATGCATTCGATATAAGAATGTGAAATTGGTAAAAAATGAAGTCCGAATGAATTACATTTCAATCCTAGAGACAAAAAACAATAGTTGACAGATATGAACCAGATATCCAGATAATCACTGTAAAATCTCACAAAGCGAAAAGCAATTTGACTTGTAGTATAATCATTAAATTATAAGAGATGTAGCCCAAGTGTAGAGGGTGCAAATACGACTCACTGCGTACACTTCAGTCACGTAATGTCTGATGTATTGCGACTTCGTCATGTATGCCGTTACTAATGAATGTTCGGTATTTCGCCTCCTGTGATTTCTTCGTGTTCACTTCCTTGCAAAATTTCGTGTTGAATTTGAGAGCCGTTCAAATCAAATCTTCAAATATCCAAATATAAGTAAAATGGAGTCTTATCTTAATTAACTTTCATTACTAATTCCCTTTCAGTTCACCGCAGAGATAAGACTAATAAACGCGAATCTACCCGATCCTCATTATCAACGAGTAATATTCCGGCATAACAATCTACTAATAATGAAGCACTAAGATGCCCAGATAAGTTTATTATTCTTTTAATGCTTCTGAAGTTCCTATCTTTGTAAGAAAAACCTCCACCACAATTTACACGTTCTCACATAATTCCCAATATTATTGAAGATACGCACAAAATTGTGAGAGGAATAATATGCACCTTTCATACATTTCTTCATTAAGTTTGCTGAAAACTTAAAGGGAATATTAATGCACACTTGTTTCGAGTTTAAACTGTCATCTGCGTGTGTAATATCACAAGATACTGAAAAATACTGAATAAAAAACTGTGGTGATGAGTTTCTATTAGTATTCCTCTGAAATCCCAAGAGATTTATGCATATCGGTCGACTGAAAACTAATTCTGAAGCCTTGGTAAAAAAATATGGCG
The DNA here is from genome assembly GCA_031308135.1 of Acheta domesticus. Taxonomy (NCBI): domain Eukaryota; kingdom Metazoa; phylum Arthropoda; class Insecta; order Orthoptera; family Gryllidae; genus Acheta; species Acheta domesticus. The sequence goes on from JAHLJT010003656.1 coordinate 96,550,154, forward strand.
ATTAAGAAAAATTATCTCTTCGTTATCACAAAAACGACTGATGCTTCTATACCAAAATGACGTCAAAAATAATACAAACCCAAAGATGTCACTTTTAACTTACCTTGAATCTTCAGCAACGCTGGATTAAGACGAAATAAACAATTCTCCAGCACCTTATAACGGGGCCCATACATGTTCGAGACACTAAACGATGTTTATTTCTCCGGGTACACGAGCGTCCGTGGCATCTTTTCTTCGGGATACGGAATCGTGGTTGACATTATGCATGATTGTGCGCGTAAACCTGTTCATGATACAACAGTTTCAAACCTCTACCGAGCAGGTAGCGACACGTCCTCGCCCAGATAAAGGCAGATTAGAAGGGTGGATGGGGTTGGTCGGTCAAGCGGACGCTAAGTAGGAACTAGAGACGCTAAAACTTTTACGATTAAAATTGGACATCGTAGAGTGCCTTCAAGGTAGGTTTAAAACGAAACGCGCAAACTTCGTACGAGTAAAGTAGTCACGTACTCCATACTACTATCTTTAACGCACTGAGATGACGTCGATAGTGTGCCCTCTGTTTCATTGTTTGAGTTTTATAGAGCAATAGCGAACGGTTGATAGCGGCCAGAAAATAAGCAACGACCTCTAGAGGGCACACGTGGCGTTGTTTGCTCAGAGGGCCTCGGGGGCGCTGCTGCTTGCCGTACACGCACGTGCCACACATCCCCTTCGCGCGCAGAGACGTCGAACGACCCCTCGAGGGGTATGGAACGAGGCGATTTTATGGAGCGATAGCAGCTGTTATGAAAGTTAGGCTGCAAACTGAGCAGAGTGAAGTAGTCCGGCCCTAGTTCATGAATAAATACCCACGAAATGAGTTTACATTGCAAGCCTGTACTTCCCCCTGAGCTTTGCAGAAGAAAATCGGAAGGCTGCACAAAATCCAGAGGATGAGCGTTCATAAGTTTTGTTCCCCCCCCCCTCTTCTTAGACCATCGTGTCGCGACCCGGTCCTTCCTTTCCAGGAAATCGTTCGCGATCGCCGGCATCACGGCGGATAATTCGGTTTCTAGTCACAGTATTTCTAAGGACGTACAGCCGGGCGTTTTACGCGGAAACTACTTGACGTCATCGGTGATCGGTTCGCACCGGCTGCGCAAAAATTGATGTTTGATGTTTCCGCGCACGTCAACTGCAATGATCGAAGTTTCGCAAGTGCTTTATCTCGAGAGATGGCGGTGTTCCTCCCTCTGGAATGCGAGTTCGGCGCCGACCTATACGTCAGTTTACGCGAAATGTCCCCTCCAGGAATCTCCTCCAAAGAGACGCCGCCCCAGCAGTTACCGGCTCGAAGCTCCCGATTGGTCTTCGGGCCCCGGAGTGGTAGTGAAAATGTGAGACTGTAACGGGACAGAAATGCTCAAGGATGTGGACGGAAATATAGCGCGCTGGCCCGTTTGTCAGGATACTGCTTCGGTATTCGCCTGGAATTGATCGGAGAATCAATGGAAAACGATCGATCAGAGCAGCCGCCCGCTAGCTCAAAGAAACATTTCTCACATTGTAATCTACGGGATGAGACCTTCATCCTGTAGATTATTACATTTTTGCAGGTTCTATTACACTTTTGCAGGTCCGGCGTTTTTGGATATTATCTCATCTGCTCAGAGACGTGCAGAATCTGCAACTAAATGTGAATGAGAAGGACAAAGGGAGGCAGAGACACACAGAGACACGGAAAAAGAGAGACGGAGAGACAGAGAGAAAGGGAGATGGAAGGGGAAAGAGGAAGATGAAGGGCAGAACACCACGTCTGCCGGGATCCACTAGTTATACATAGTGAAACTTGCCACCGTCGTGACTCGAACTCTAGGACTGTACGGTCAGAGTCGCTGCAGAGACAGCGGCAATGCAGGCTCCGACCTAATTCTGCTGGTCCAAAAATTGACGACGTGGAATCGAGCAGCCTCCTCCGCACTATCGTTCGAACCCTAAGAACGCCCCCCCCTGCTCTGGAGCGATTGAAATAGCCCTGTTTAGACTGAACTCCCACACATGTCCGGCACTATAAACGCCGGGAACACGTCGACTTCAACCTCAGGACAGAAGCAAACATCGCCTTCCATTCTAGCGAAACGTTTCGTCGTTTATTTGACTAATCCAAACAATAATTTCAAATTTACGACAATATTTAGTTTGGAAGCATCGTAGATTTCGGTTTCCTACAAATATGCCATGTGCTCATGAAAGCTAAAATTAAAAACCTTTTGAATCTCTAGCAGCAGACTGATCTCTGTATGGCAGAGCCGTGATCAAGTTCCATTAATTTGTACGTACGCAGCTACGAGAGAACAAAGAATATCTTTACGTACAAGATGTGGAAATACCTTGGAACTGAGAACGAATGCCAGAAATATTATAAAATATAGAAAAATATAAACTGAATGTAGAAGGGATAAAGTCGTGAATTTTTCTACTTGTGCTGGCGTTTCTGTTCGTAAAGCATAAACCTGTCACCCCGGCCTAAGGCCTCTAAAGCCCCTTAAGACTGGATAAGTGTGAAAGACTATGTGCAGTATTCCTTCTGTTAAGAGTGTGGAACTGGTCAGGCCATGCGATGATATACACGTCGGAGAAATGACACGTTTTGTCAACAGTACAGTGCTTTCAAAAAAGGAACCCACGTGGAAAAAGTACAAGGGAAGAAGTAAACATGAGGGTTAAGCATACGGCGCAAACCCATCTTAATTGATAAAGCTTGATAATAGGAAACCATGTTAAAACTGCGTGGAGAGACTAGCGTCAGGTCGGGGCGATAAAGGGGGCCGAAACAGAGCGAGGCGGGGGACGTGATAGAACCTAGCCAGACATAGACACGGCGAAGCGTCAAAGGATGGGGCAGACGGAAAGAGGATAAAGGACAGTCGGGAGAACCAGGGAGAAGTGGAGAGGTAAACAAGTCGGGACTAGGCGAGGAGAGACGTAACTGGGAAGGCGGGTGGGAGCGGGGTTGAAACGGGTAGGGCGGATGTGGCGGGGCGGGGCGGTAGGGAGCGGAGCGGGACGGCAGGGAGCGGAGCGGAGCGGGACGGCAGGGAGCGGAGCGGAGTGGGACGGCAGGGAGCGGAGCGGGACGGCAGGGAGCGGGGCGGGGCGGGGCGGTAGGGAGCGGAGCGGGGCGGGGCGGGACGGTAGGGAGCGGAGCGGGGCGGGGCGGGACGGTAGGGAGCGGAGCGGGGCGGGACGGAAGGGAGCGGAGCGGGGCGTGGCAGTAGGGAGCGGAGCGGGGCGGGGCGTGACGGTAGGGAGCGGCGCGGGGCGGGGCGGGACGGTAGGGAGCGGAGCGGGGCGGGGCGGGACGGTAGGGAGCGGGGCGGGGCGGGACGGTCGGGAGCGGGGCGGAGCGGGGCGGGGCGGGGCGGGGCGGGACGGTCGGGAGCGGGGCGGGGCGGGACGGTAGGGAGTGGGGCGGGGCGGTAGGGAGCGGGGCGGGGCGGAGCGGGGCGGGGCGGAGCGGGGCGGGGCGGAGCGGGGCGGGGCGGGACGGTAGGGAGCGGGGCGGGGCGGGGCGGGGCGGGGCGGGACGGTAGGGAGCGGGGCGGAGCGGGGCGTGGCGGGACGGTAGGGAGTGGAGCGGGGCGGGGCGGGACGGTAGGGAGCGGGGCGGGGCGGGACGGTAGGGAGCGGAGCGGGACGGCTGGGAGCGGGGCGGGGCGGGGAGGGACGGCAGGGAGCGGAGATGGGCGGGGCGGGACGAAACGACAAGAGGCGGAGGGTGAGGCGGAATGAGTCCCCGCAGCGTTGGCCGCGGAGGGAGCAGACGACGCGACGCGATATCGACGCGCGGGGCTCAATGAAGCGGACCGCGCCGTTGCCGGTTCGCCTCGCCTCGCCTCGCCTCGGTCGTCCGTTGCGACCATAAGAGCCACTTCCGGTCCTGCCGCCCGCGCTGTCCTTGCAAGGACGTCGCCCGGATCGCCCTCAGCGCCCCCCGCGCGCCCAACGCTACGCGCCGCCGCGCACGAATGGCGGCGCCGTGCCGCGCCACGCAACGCGGTTACGCGCCACTCCCGGTCGCCCGCGAGGCCTCGATTCAAGTCTGCCCTTCTCCCCATATGATCTGAATGCCTCGCATGTCGGCCGGTCAAGTCCTTCGCCAACGCATTCTTGCTTTACACTGCAAACGAAATTACGTTCGCCTGTTCGTAACCTAATTTCCTGACTTGAGTAGAAAAGCGTGTACGGTAAGGTCATTTACATCAGGGCCTTATCTGAATTGTGTAATAAATAATGCGCTGGGACTAGGGGGCGTAATGACTAGCGGAGCAGGGGACGTTAAATGTATTTTTGAAAAATCAAGGGTGAAATGTCAATAACTGAACCACAAAGTCGTCGATGGTCATACCCAGTGCAATGAACACTAGCTTCGCTTACACTGAATTAATCGTAGGAAGGCTCTTTAGGCAGCTTCCTAGATTCATAGTACGAAAATCGTAAATATGCATTTAGAATGAGATAAATTGTGTACAGGTACATGCAAATGCTTACTTTCGTGGCAGGGAGCATAAATCTCTCTCACTGGGGAGAAGGGGAGCACCATTCGCTACATCCATCTAAGCTCGGGAGCGTGTTCTGACCGACGGGACTATTCCGTCCGGTGAGAGACCTTAGACGCAAATTCCTTTGCACGCTTTTACATTCACTTGTCAGGAGGAGTACGAACCGTGCTTGTTGACAGCTATTAATCCACAGGAACAATTTACATGTTCTCGAAAATCTCTAATTAAACATCTGCAATGCCATTAATAGTATCTGACTCCTTACTGCTGACTGGCGGGGCTGCCGGGTGAAACACTGAGCTTATTTATGCCCATAACTTCTTTAGATTTTTTTTAAAAGTCGGTATATTTGCATTAGAAATGAACTGAATCATACTAGAAAAGTATTGTCTTAAAAAATCTGCATTCACCTGATAATAGGCGGCAGCCGTTCCGACTGTGCAACTACCTGAAGCTATGGTCCAATTAAAAGAAGTTGGTGATTGACAGTTGCGAATGGAAAGGAGCGATTTTGACAGGTTGCTTACCACTGAGCACGTGATCCCGGTATATGAAAATTAACACTTGAAATAAATACTTATAGAAGTAACCAAGACACATACTCCTATTGTGTGAAGCAACAGCTTAAGAAGCACAATATTCAATCAACTTATTTTAATCGGACTATAGGGACTCTATAGGGCGGCTTTTATAACTTTGCCCCTCAAGCCCCACCAGCCACGATGGAATATCACACGGCCTTTCGGGACTTTCTCGCTCGTGTCGCTAGATTTCGCATGATCGCAAACACTACTTGAGGCCGTCGCGATCACGCGATGTCTAGCAGCACGACTGAGAAAGACGAGAAATACCGTGACACATTCCATCGTGAAGACAGGCCTTGAGGGGGCAAAGTTACAAAAATCGCACTATAGAGTCCCTATAATCCGATTTAGTTGGTGATTGAAAATTGTGCTTCTGACGCTGTTGCTTCATACAATATGAGTATGTGTCTCGGTTACTTCTATAAGTATTTATTTCAAGTGTTAATTTTCATGTACTGGTATCAGTGGAAAGCAGCCTGTCAAAATCGCTCCTTTCCATTCCGTCCGTCCGGGGCAGATAGTCCGCGGCCTTGGCGTCATTGTCGCGGGCACCCAAGGGAGCCCGGCGCACGTCCCGGCCACGGACGCGCATGCACCGCCGCGCGCTGCACGGCGCGGGCGCTCGTGCTTAAAGGACGCCCCGCGCCCATCGATCCGCGGCAAGGAAATGTTTAACGAGCCTCCGCGGTGGCGCCGCCGCGCCGGCGGAAATTAAAAGCGTAATTTCTGCCAGATCACCTTGTTTGCGAATCCGTAAATGTAAATAACTAAATTAAAGCGCGCGGGCGCAGGGCGACCTTCTCGGGCGGCGGGTAATAGCTTCCACTGACATTTATGACGAAAACGGGCGATACGTGCGAACGCAAATCAGGGCCACGTACGGAGCCCATTAAAGTTCGAGATACGTGACAGTTTTAACCGTCCCGATAAACGTGTGCGTTTGTAGCCCACAACCCTGCAGGCAAAAATGGTTGGAAATGAAATCCTTGAGCTCCTGATTTTCTTCACGATACGGGTACCTGATTAACCTTACCCTGAACGTCAATGTGCTTAAACCACAGCATGGAAGAGTTTCGTTAAATCGTCAATGTGAAAGTAATTTCGTTATGCACGAGATGCACTAAACCCGTACCAAAACTGTGATGCGCAATCTTGCGATTTAATATTGTAAGAATTCCGAACGTGCATGGGTCGCTTTACAACTGTATGCGTGAATTTTCATCGTTGGAAAATGAAAGTCTCTCATAAATCACACATGACCCACTGCACCAAGAAAGAAAGTTCAATGGAACTTCGAGAAAAAACGGATGCAATAAAAGTGAAATTAGGGCAGGAAGATAAATGGACCACAGTCAGGAAAGAAATCCGGATAATGGACGTATATTTTTTGTTGCAGCGGGGTTAGGTGATACAAAGAAGAGAACACCGGAAATCAAATATCACAAGCACCTGTTCGAGAAATCTGTGTTCATGAGGTAAAAGTTCGTAAGTCAATTTTTGGCGAAATCGGGTTAAGTACTGAAACTACAAGTTAAGTATCTATATTTTATTTTAGTAAAACGACCGAATTCAAATGTTGCCTCCTTAACGAGAAAAAATGGTTGGAAAATAGCGCTGAGTATAGGAAAAAGCGTTGGATCAATAATATAACCCTTGTTTTCTCTAAAACTAACATTTTTGACTTAAAAACTAAGATGTGACTTTTGACTTAAGAACTAACTTTGCCTAAGGTCCTATACAGATGCGTTAGCGAGTTCGCAACTCATCTATCTTAGACGTTTCGAGGCCCTCGGTTCGAGTTCCATCTCTAGGGCATTTCTGACACCACTTCTGTAGCAGTATAAAAACTATCGCCCAGGTGGAAAATCAAGACACCAGGTTCTCTTTATCCATCGCTATCGTGGTTTCTTCCGATTAATTCCAGGCGAATGGTGGAGGAATACCGTAATGCAAGTGTCACGGACCGATCGCGATCCAACATGTCCCCATTTCCATTCTTAGGCCCAAGCGATCCAGACCCAGTGTATCAGTTGCTCCTTCATAACGTACGATCTTCCTGCCACAATTGCGAGTCCGGGGACGTCAGGCTAAGGTCGTGAATGTACTGAAGGGACTTACAAAGAAGCGAAATCGGAACACGTGTAGTGCGATTTTTATAACTTTGCCTCTCAAGGCCCGTCTCCACGATGGAATATGTCATGGTATTTCGCGTCTTTCTCAGTCAAGCCGCTAGATACAGCATGATCGCGACAGTATCAAACAGTGTCGATCGTGCGACATCTAGCGGCACGAGAGACAAAGACGCGAAATGCCGCGTGATATTTCATTTTGGCCATAAGGGCTTGAGGGACAGAGTTATAAAAATCGCACTATAGTATGCACATTTTTTGAATGTAACAGAACGAAAACAGCAACTACAACCTATACTTCAGTCAGCTTGATTCTTCCGCCTAGGAGCACTTGACACTCCGGAACCTTCTAGAAAGACTCTACTGGCACAAGAAAGGCTCGTTAAAAGGCGAACCGCTGTCGATCGGGGGCAAGTGCGTAAATCGCAGAGGACGTCCCGGAGGGCGGGCTCGGGGTTTACTGCCCCGCTCGGCCCGGCCTTCGCGGCGCGGGTCAGGGCCTGCCTGCGCGATTATTACCTCCGCCGAGGATTATTTTCGTCTCGGCAGTCGTTTAACGGAGTCGCCGCCGAGCCGCCATTACGTAAGGGCGCAACGGCGACCGGGTCCGGGGAGGCAGCCGCCCGTCGATCCGAGGCCGGCGAACCCTCGCGGCGGTTCCGGGAGCGGCGCGGGTGGGCGTGGCCACGCCGCCAAACACACGGCAGTGTTTTGGAGTATTAAAATAAACCAAGGATTCCCAACCATCGATCAGTAATATACAGCATACGACATATTTTTTGTTATTAACATCTAGGTCATTAGCGACCACTATTCGGTTTCAACGTTATGGTAACTGTGAAGATGACATGATATGGTGATGGTAGGGAGTGAAAGGACGAACACAAAAACAACCATGCCCGAGGCGAGACTCGAACCCGCGATCCTTCGGTACGAGATCACCACTCCCTTAGTAATCTCGGCCACTGGAGATCGGCACATCTTTTTAATATCAATAATGATGCAAAAATGATTCAAAGATCATGTCCCAAACAATTAGAACAACTTTAATGTATTCGATTTACATTTTATTTTTTATACTATTTCTAGTTTTTAATTTAACAAATACAAGTTTTCAGAAACCAAATTACAGATGATAATGCCGAACAGTCCCGATTATCGTCTACGTGAGTAATGTAAACGATTCCAAAATACGAGCAATTTGTTGCTTATTATTAAAAATTAGAATCAACTTCATCGTTTTTGCGATTAATGGGACCTGGATCTAGATTACATCAATCAGTCGCCGGTTAATGCAGAGCAGTCGACCCTCACTGGACCCCTTGATAATCACTGGCCCTCTTTAAAACGTCTGTCTGTTGGGTACCCCTGAAATAGACGAAAATAACCGTGTTTTGGGAGTAATCTCACTGGTTTTCTAACATGAAGTTCGCGGGTTCAAATTTGCCCGTGGGCAATGTATTTTTAAAAGGTAAAAGAATTGTCAGTGTGTCATGCAGTGGCGTAGTGTGACTCACACGTTTGGGGATGCTCAACAATAACACACAAAATGGCACTATCAACAACTTCGTCTAACAGGCGAACGCAACACAAGGCAGATACACTGGGACTACTTCCACGATCTCGATTGCTTACGACGGTGTAGGCGCTTCCCACAAAATCCTCACAGCAGTCAGGGCTGCCGATGTCTTGAAAGCAAATTATACAATGGCTCAGCTTTAATTCTTATACGCGAATGGCAATAAGACCATTTGTTAATTTATACATTGCAGACTTAAATAATATGTAATCTATTTAAGAGATAATACAATTTCTTGGATATTAATTAAGAAATAGTAGTCAGGCACTATTTCTACAGTTTGTACCCATGACCAAGCGGGGACTCCCGAGTGAGAGAGAGAAAGATAATTTACTGAACGCCTGAAGTGTGCTGCGCTCTCGTGCACAAACGAGCTTCTTTCCGCATTAGACGCTAGCGTAAAGCAGTCGGGTTTCTCTGGGCCAGGGGTGAAGAGGGGAGAGGGGGACCTCGCCATCTGCGCATGCGTCATTGCTCGTCGCAATGTGGCGGCAGACGCTGAAGTATTTTAGCATCCAAGCAATCAGAGGCCAGCTTCAACAGCCCGCCGAATTCAATCATAGGAAATCAATTTTAAATTAATACAAAACGTGTTTCGCTCAACAGACCACTTGTAAGATTATCAATACAGTATTTAAGGTTCTTATATACGGGGATGCTCAGCATCTCAGCGTCCCCTGACGCTACGCCACTGGTGTCATGTCACGCTTGGTTGTACGTAGAAGAACCCTACTAAATCCCCGGCGAAATTAAAACCTACTCCTTTTGAATTTTACCCTCTTGCTGGGTCAAGATACTGCCCGTTTTAATGAGTGGACTGCATTCTATTTATTAACACAATTGACAAATTAAAGCTACAGCGCGAATTTAAGTCATCGTGTAAAACAATTTCCTATACAAATATTTCTCTAAAGTAAAATTATTTCGGAAATTCAAAGCGATCAAATTAGAACACTACAGAAAATATTCCTGGGCCAAAGGAGTAATTTCGACATAATTCGATTAGAAACGGTGAAGTATTTCGTGCGCATTCATCGTGCGCATCGCAATGATTCTCCTTCTTTGCGCCTGCACCTCGCCGCGAAGGCGGAAGGAGACGCCGAAGCGAGATTCCCGCCTGCAGCAAAGCGGCCCGTCGGGTCGCCATGCCTGGACGCGGAGCCGTGACGGCGTGGGAAGGTCGCGCGCTTCCACCGTGAGATGTCTCCGGGGGGGATGGGGAGAGAGAGAGGGAGTGGGAGAGGGAGAGAGAGGGGGAGAGAGAGGGAGAGAGAGGGGGAGAGAGAGGGGGAGAGAGAGGGGGAGAGAGAGGGGGAGAGAGAGGGGGAGAGAGAGGGGGAGAGAGAGGGGGAGAGAGGGGGAGAGAGGAGGGGAGAGAGGGGGAGAGAGAGGGGGAGAGAGGGGGAGAGAGGGGGAGAGAGGGGGAGAGAGGGAGAGAGGGAGGGAGAGAGGAGGGAGAGAGGGAGGGAGAGAGGAGGGAGAGAGGAGGGAGAGAGGAGGGAGAGAGGAGGGAGAGAGGGAGGGAGAGAGGAGGGAGAGAGATAGGGAGAGAGAGAGATTACTTAGGGGCCATCCATAAATTACATGGAGGCGATTTTTCGATTCCCTTTTTCCCCTTGGTTAGATGTGAGATTTGGCTCCACCCCTCCCCCTTCTAATCACACGTGAGATTTTTCAAAATGCGTATTTTTAATGTAAACAAGTTAATTTGTGAATGATTGCATGACGTGTTAAGTGACGCAGCAAATGCTTCAGCAGATACGCAACGAACAGTTTGAGAAAAGAAATCCAAGGATTATTTAACCTTCAATTATTAGTTCTCATTGAATTGAAAGATTATTATCCGATAGAATTATTCTACTGAAATACTTATTGCACATTATGACGTATTTAACTTTGTCTAGAACTTTTCTGATAGCTATATAATTTTTCCACACGTTCTGCTGCAAACAACCACAAGGCAAATTGCACGAGCAGCCGAATGAGACTGCAACATCCTAGAGGTGAAGATGAAATATGGAAAACTCCTACTGGTGTCATTATGGCGGCCATTCTGAAGTACCGACAGAAATTGCCATTCTGAGCGACATACTCTACCAGAAAAACACTAATTACTTGTTTTGACATGACGACTTGCTTCTTATCATTCCTTCACATTACTTTCAAACCACGAATTTATGACATTTGAAACCCCGAAGGTGATTTCTAATGGAACATCCAAGGTCCCACCCATATCCCCATGCCAATTGTTGCATTATCCTCGAAACCACGTTAACGATATACATTTAGAATGGTTTCCTACATGGCCAACGTATAATGAAGAGAAATAATTAATCACTACGACGATCTATTAATACGAATCATGACACCACTCTTTGAACTCACCATGATTGAGAAAATCACCATTATTAAAACTGATTAAGGGGAAATTCAAAATACATAAAACACTACAAATAACAAATAACTACTGGATAGCAAGTGGTAGGCTGTATTTAGAAATGAAAGATTTCTCACTTACATATATCTGAACCTTTTCTCAATAACATGCTCACAGGATCCTTGAATTCTACCATAAACATATTGAGAAACACCTGAGCACACCTTTATACATCCTAATAACCAGCAACTTCCGCAACTGTTGGATCCGATCATCATTCCAAAAGTAGTGGGTTCAAATTAAAACTAATCAGGAAACGTCGACCATGTCCCCGCTCCAAATAAACAAACCAGTATGTTCAGGCTGTTCCATCAGTCGGAGGAGTCGGAAACTCCAAGGAAAGTTCCGCTAAGACAGTCGAGAAAGCCCGTCGAGAAGTTCCTAAAATCTCGAATCGTGGGTTCAGGGTACCAAGTACGCGCTCAATGTCGCCAACATCGTAAACGAAACTGGTAGTAAAGTACGAAACGTGCGAAAAAGTTTTCACTGCTGCCATTTCGGACGAAATATATTGAGGGAAATTGAATATTCATCTACAAGTAGTTATCTACGAAAAAATCGCGCGACAATCGTGGGCAAGATCTAACCGGTGAAGACTCTACCGTGCTCTCGCTTTATTAGTCTCTTAGCTACAAGTTATTGAAACGGTTACAGTATGTTGTTACTACGTAACAAACATCGACCGGCCACCTCTGTATCGAACGGAAAAACTTTTCGCGTCAAAATGTCAAGACCAGTGAAGCGTGCTAACAGGTCACAGTCCATACATAAATGAAAAAAAGACAAGAAGAAGAAAGAGAAGAAAAATAAACCAAAGGAAGGATGATGATGATGACGTGGAGGAGGAGGAGATGGAAGAAGAACAGAACGAGGAAATGTTAATTCTGTCTATGAATCTCATCGCATGTATTCACGAAACACGAGCTTTGTGGCTAATATGGGCGTGTGACGGTGATACTACAACCAGTACAAGTGTGGAAGGTACGTACAGGCTCAGGGTGGTACATATACACATGCAGCTAAATCGCCATACACCAAAGAGTGACCAGAATTTGAAATGCGCACCCCCTCCCCCCAAGTCGCTGAAACAGACGATTCCCACTGGCCAAAAACATCGTATTCGCTCCTGTCGCTTGGCTGGGCCAGGGCCGCAGCAGCTCGCTCGCCTGCCTGCCTGCCTGCCTGCCTGCCGTCTGCGCCGTAACGACTTGGCGTAAAATTCCTGCGACGCCCCCGCCGCTGCTGCTATTAGTGATAGGCCTCCGAGCTTCATTAAACGCTAGCTCTGGCGGGTCGCAGCGCAGAGAAAGGGGCAAATGCAAGCACCAGACGGTCGAAAAACTACAGAGGGAAGATGGTGGTGGTGACGGCGATGGTGGTGGTGGTGACGGCGGTGGTGGTGGTTGTGACGGCGGTGGTGGTGGTTGTGACGGCGGTGGTGGTGGTTGTGACGGCGGTGGTGGTGGTTGTGACGGCGGTGGTGGTGGTTGTGACGGCGGTGGTGGTGGTTGTGACGGCGGTGGTGGTGGTTGTGACGGCGGTGGTGGTGGTGACGGTGGCGGTGGTGGTGGTGGTGGCGGCGGTTGTGGCGGCGGCGGCGGCGGCGGCGGCGGCGGCGGCGGCGAGGGAGGCGGCGGCAGTGGCGGTGGCAGCTGCAGCAGTGGTGATTGAGTTGATAAGGGTGGCGGTGGTGGCGGAGGTAGCGGTGAAGTTGATTGTGGCGATGGTGGCGGTGCTAGTGGCGGCGGCGATATGGCGGGGCTGGGAGGCGGCAGCCTGGATGGGAGTGGCGGCGGCGATGGCGGTAACCGCCACTGTCAAGCGCACCAAATTCAATTTCCTTCATTACTCACTGAGTTTTGAACTCGCTACATTATAAGCAACTTCGTGCAAGTTGCTTTCGAGACGAAAACTCCCTGCTGGCTCGAGAAGACTGGAAGTAACATTCCGAAATCATAATGCACAGAACTCATTGTTGCAGAGGTCCTGCGCTGTTACTCCGTGAGCTCAGAATTTACTAAATTTCCTTAACTAAAAAGAAAAGAGCGACGTTTACTCTGATTTGGATAACACGATTACACACAATATGTTTGGAACTCTTTTTTCCTGAATGTTCATGTTGATTATTTTTTCTAACATTTTGTGCGGTTAGTAAACCAACAAAAGTAATTGGGAAAAACATTTCCAGCTCATTTAACGAACCTTTCGAAATATATCAATATTCACCAACTTGACAGTATAACATGTATCATAATTTATAGGAGTCATATCGTGATCTTAAAATGAACAATTGTTTAAGTTAGTTGCAAACGAATGAAAATATTTGGCAACACAAGAATGAGCTTGCATTCACGCAAGCTCATTCTGTACATGCTTCATTTTACCAGACAGATGACGTTTTTCAGCCACAAGATTAATGCAAGAACATTAGATATTTCAATCTCTGAGAAGTAGGGCGGTGAATATTTCAACCGACAGGGCCAATTCAGGTCAGTGACTCGCCGTGAACGCAGACTCCTGCGAGCCGGTTTCTCGGGTGCTCTTCCGCTCTCCGGACTGGTCATCACAGAGCGGGGCTGCAGGAAACCACCACTTCACGCTTCCCAGCGCCCCAAGCCAGCTGAGATCACAGCAGCAGAGGGTCATTGGCCAGGTGCCTGAATTGAAGGTCTCGATTCCTATTCATCTTCATCAAAATAGGCGAAACAACTACTGAACTCTAGCAGCTGAACCCGAACTTACGTTGTAACACGCTTCTCTATTACAAAGAAACAATGAGAACAGGGTCACAACAATGTTTCATTGGGACGAATAGTGTAGTAATCATCGTATACTGGAGAGAAAAGGAGAGCCAAAAATAGGTATCTAATTAAGCGCATTAAATAATAAAAGTTAGAATTTTTCAAATGAAACGAAATAAGAAACGGCATAGTATTTTAGAAATGATAAAAAAAGTTTACCGATCGTATGTCGAAACATGCATCGACTGAGAAATATCATTGCCCCTCCCCTAAAAAAACCCACTTAATTCGAGCCGTAAATAAACGATATTATAAACACACAAACTTCCAGCGTTATCAGGACCGGCCCCAAATGTGGGCGCGGCTGTGTCTTACACCGTTATCAAGGTCTAATGCGCCGCACGTTACAATCTTGTGGAATGTCAATGTCGGAAAGTGAAATGTGTGTTCCAATTCTGAATCAACAATCTAATCTTAGATTCGGGAGAAATCTCAGGAAAAATATGATTTTGGATAATAACAGGAACACACGTTCTTTCCATGCTTTAGATGAAATTCAGACTGTGTGATCGGACCGATGTCAAATTCTTACATTTGAACAATGAAGGCTCATCATCGTCAAATGTCGTCAATTATAAAAGCGCCTTTTTTGTCGTGGGTGTAACTGAGAAGTGTAGAGGAGCACTGAAGAGGAACTGGCAGACTTATGGACCGAAATCGAGATCAGCAACGGTCAGCAGCGTTGTCTGTTGGCGTTCTACACTTAGAAAGGATTCTCTTCCATGTCTCTGAACGACCTTTGTTTGGCCTCTCACCACAGTAGACAAAATTGCCCAAAATATCACACTGAAACCTTCACTCATACAATCTTAGCAAAACGAAAAATTTCGAAAGAGAGGAAATATTTCGTTCCAAAACTAGCCATTACTTAATGTTAACAAAAAAGCGAATGATGGGTCAGTATGTTTTCATAAAATATAATCATTCTTGACTACTCGAAAACTGGCCATGAAGAAGGATAATATCTCCCTGTTTTTATAAAAGAAGGTGCTAAACAGCGTTTTAGTTAAACAAGCAAACGTAAGGATATCGGCAAGCTGTTCGTATCTTCAGTGACGGGAAAACCTTTATTCATAACTGAGACAAGTAACATCATATCCATCACAATTCATCATTATTTCTTCCTGGGTATCTTCTAAATAATTTGCGATTAGTACGAAGGTCAACAATACCGTTCATCAGTAAGCTAATCCTGACGCGCTACACAGCATACCGTATTCATAGTGAACTTTGTTATGATTCATTTATACACGTAAGGACAAATAGCCACACATCAGCAGGAAATATAACGGTAGCTTTCAATGACAGAAAATCTGTTTCAAGTTCCGTTTTCCGTTTTCTCCACAGTGTTTAGTGTGGAATGCACCTTTCCCTTATATTTCCTTCCCTTGGGTAGACTTCGAAGCTGGGCACCTGGCCAGCAATGTACGACGTGAGATAACGTATTCTAAAATCTATCATGGACGGACTCCAGTAAAACCATAACTTGGAGTTAAAAATCATTTTGATATATATAATTTCTTGATTAAAAAAATTGTATCATAAATACAGAAAAGATGTCACGTATTCATTGCTTGAAATAAGCCAGCGTAACTACTGTACAGTATTAAAAAAAATATTGCAGTAAGATCTTTTAACAATGACTGCGAGTGTGTGTTTGCGTTTACGAGTGGACGATTTAAAAGCAGCATTAGCATCCCCAAAAATTCAGCATTCCTAACTTTTCAGCATTCAGTGTGCTCTAAGGCCAGGATGTTGTGTACCCAAAACACGCAACCAGAAGTCAGATAACAAACTGGCGATGGCCCAACCAAGATATTTTACGGAAACCCGTCCCAAGCAATAAACCTGCTATCAGCAATGCAGGCAGCCTTTTCGCCCATCTCCCCCCCCCCCCGAGAGGGGGCAACGTCCTGATTGCAGCACGCGCGCTCGCTTTCTGACGTTTCGCAACGTCCAGGGAATGAAGAGGGGATTAGGTCGCGTGCCTCGCGGCGATAGCGAGCCGCGCCGCGTCGCGTCGCTCCTCCATCCATCACCAGCTGACGAGCGAGGCGAGCCGGATAATCCGCCCCGCCGGAGACATCAGGTGCACGAGAGGCCACGCGCACGACGGGAAGTTGGAATGACTTCGTAACAGCGCAGCACGGGATGTTGCGGAATTGACTTTATTTCACTGCACCGGAATCATCAATACAATTGATCGAAAATACATAACACACATTATAAAATAATGATTATAAATAAGAACACTTATTATTGGTTTTGCAAGAACTAAAAAGGCCCAAATATTTAACAATATTTAACATAGTAAACAATCGCGACATCGCTACGCTATGAAACGGTTTGGTTACTGCGAATACTAATAAAGCGAAGTAATAAAAACTACCTGATACGTTCTATTGCATGTGATTCCAATTCAAATTTCATACGGAGCAATTTCACCGTAATGAGTAATTTCATGAGTAAGTTAGAGAATGTAGTTTCGTAAATTTTATAATTTGGAGTAAACTCTTCCATTCATAATACATTAATAAAATTAATGGTACTAAAACAGAACATACTTTCTCGCCCTGAGTACGTTTTCGTACGTTTGTTTTTGAAAAAGTTAAAATAATATGAAATAGAAAACGAAACGAAATAGAAAACGAATAGCAAATGAAAGAATACTTCTATAAACGTATATGTAGATACGGGAGTTAAACACTACTCACTTCTGGCTTGTCCTTTCACATTGTGAGCATTCTAATAAACGTGTAAATTTGTGGCAAATACTACAAAAGTGTCCAAGGTTTAATGCTAATTCAATCGAATAAAAAAATAACTTTAAGAACATTATTTAAAAGTTACGATTACTTATTATTACGTTACATATCATTTCTTTTTTATATAAATAACATTTATACATCAAATATTTATTTGCTCATCAGAGAGCAATGTGTTACACCACCACCACCTCAAATAAAGCGCGGGAAATTCCAATTTACCATTACGGATTTCTTTCCACTTTTGAAAAATACAGTGTACCAAAAATGGGACCAACACCACTTTTTTTAACCGTGCTTTGCCACATACAAGAACAAAATTTACAGAAAATGTTTTGAGCAGTTTCTGAGAAAATAACTGTTTAAAATTTAAATATTGCCTGTTTCATGCAAAATTATTCATTTTTTCGAAAAATTGAACGTGACCGTATTTGAAGATCAGTTTTTGATTAACACAATTAATTAAGAAAAACATTTATCTTCGTAATTGTAGTTGTAGGAAGACGCCGAAACAATTTTGAATTTTGGCAATTTTCGAAAAATAAGGAATTTCAACGAACATGAGACCAGCACCATTTCCTGAAGTGTTCTTTACGCTATCCGAAGTCAAAATTTAATAAAAAAATGGATGCCTTTTTCAAAAAAAAGTTTTAAAAATTCAAAAGTTTGCTGTATTTCTCCCAAAATTACACGAAAACGACTCAAATTTTCGAAAAATACATCGGTGCGCGAACAACGAATCCTATAAATGACGGACTCACACAAGTCACGTAATAAAAAGAGAGAAAAAAAGGAGCGCAAAGACCTTTCAGCACATAGCGTACAAACGAAGTGTTTGTAGGAAAGTGTTTAAGACCGGCTCTGCCGTAGTTTTCAGCGCAAAAACGTCTGAAACGGATTTGACGGCGACGAACGCGACATGAAGTGTCTTAATGAGAGGCTTTTCTCTCTCTTTCCCTCCCTCCACGCTCTCCCGAACGCACGGCACGGCACAGCACGGAGCGTCACGTCGCTTCGCGTTCCACGTGCGCGCCGGGACTCCGGCGACACGCAAGCAGCGCGAAGCGGCCGGGCTGCCGAAATGATAGCCAGCACGCAGATATTAGAATTTACCGTTTCCGGGCGTCAAACAGTGACATCAATCGTTCCGTAACTCGGGTGTATGCGAGTTACATCGTCGGACATGACGATGTACCTCACCCGCAGATTAATTGATTTTTCGTGATTCCGGGAGCAGTCAACTACAAAGGTCATTATTACCGTAAGTGTAGTGTATGTTTTCCTCCGGAGGTGGCGGTGATCTTTTCCCCGCTGGATGGCGAGATCCAGCGCCGACCTACCGTCGACTAGCGGGATATCTCCCACCAGCGGGGCACCGCCCCAGCTGGGACAAGCTGTAAGCTCCCGACCGGTGTGTAGAGTAATGCATGTTAGTGTAAGTGTGTGTGTGTGTCAGGGAGTGAGGACAGGACAAGGAAGAGGAAGGAAAGATCGTGCGCGGTCCGTGGCCCGTTTGTTAGGGTACTGCTCCGGCATCACCCGCAGAGATACGGCGCCAGCCGATGGTTTTCCCTCTCTATGTATCACCCGCAGCGGGTCCAACCGGGACATGGTTCCGTCTTGTTTCCTGACATGTGCAGTGCATGTGCGTCTGAGCGTGTGTACGTGTGTAAAGACAGACGAAGGGACAAGGATGGAGGAGGAAAGGTAGCGCGCGGTTTGCAGCCAGTTTACTGCCGTCCTGCTCGGCTTTTATCTCTATATTAATAGAAAGCACGGTTTTCTGTATATTTCCTGAGAATCAGCAGCTGGATCGACTTACGATTGGTCTTAAATTGAAGATCATGGTTCACAATCAAGCAGAAACTACTCACACGCAACACTCACGGTGCTGGATACTCTGATTGACTTGAGATTTTACCAGCTTGTTCAGAACCTTTCAAAACCCCTACATACAAATTTTTACAGGCTATGAAGCATTGCAAGTAGTGTTTTTGCGATAATTAGTATTGGGACCTTTCTTGACCTTACCGACCGTAGAAGGGCGGAAACGCTGCTCGCCGCTGGTTTTGCGGACGTTACTCATACACCGCGCCTGCACTATCAGCCTGTCGGCAAGATCTCAGTTACTTGGAGGGCAGGGGGGTGTGTGACAAAAACGGGTGTTTACTTTGCAGGTTCAGATGAAAGGAACGCGCTTGGAAATCTGACACCGGCTGATAGACGCCGCGTAACGTTCCTAGCGCTGCCGAAGCAACGGCTCGCACGCTGCGGGAAGCGCGAAGGTTACGAAAGGTCCTGATACAAAATCCTATAAAACGCTATGTATAATATTCGATAGCACTTCAAAATTTACGTATATAGGTTTTGCATGGTGTTCTATCAGCTGGTGAAATTTCATGTCAATCCGAGTATCCAGCACGGTGAGTGTTGCGTGTCAGCTGTACATATTAATAATTTGTCCTGAAAAATCAATTTCGAAACGGCTACTACAGCCGGACCGTACAGTGCTACGCTGTATGGCGAGCAGCGAATTCTTCACTGCTCTTAGAAACTGGCACGCACACCCAGCACTGTTCGTATCCGGTGTAGTTTGTGGTGAACTGAAGGAAATACGTATGTACGTATACGTATACGTATGTTAATTGCATGTAGCTACATGTAATTATCTTTAAGTGGTGATTTTTTCACAACTGGTCCAGCTTGTTTTTTTCTATTATTGCCATGTATTATTCATCTTTCGCTTCCATTATCTCGAGGAGTCATGCATCTGATGGAAACTGTTTTGTTTGCCGATTTACGCTACGGGTTCTTGTGCACCCATTTCGGGGAAGTGCGGCGCTGGCGGGTGAGGCGAGAACGTGATTCAGCCGGGGCAGCGACCGCATTTCTGGGAATCGCTGCGTGCGCGCGCCCCTGACGTCACTGGAGCCGCTGCTGCGTTGTTCCGCTCCGCGGTCCCGCGCCGGCTGGCTTCGGGACGTGACTCACCCTCCCTCCGACCCCGTCACGAACATTTGCCACCCTCCCATCTGCTGGAAGCACACTCCCCACGGGGAACGGTGGAGTAGTGGGCGGGGCGGGGTGGGGCGGGGCAGGGGTGGAGAATGGAGCGGGGGTGATTTGGAGTGGGTTTGATTATTTTGTGTTTTTGGGTCTACTACTATGACCCGTAAAAATAGTGCATGTTTAACGCGGAATGTGGCGGTGTTCTTCCCCCACTGGGTGGGGAGATCCGTCGCCATCCTACACGCAGATCTGCGGGGTTTTCCCATCCAGGTTCCTCCCACCAGCTTGGCTAGAATCTCGTTCAAGCAGCCGGCTGAATTGCACCTAGCGCTGTAGCGAGTTTCGACCTGCCTCCATCGGGACTCGAGCCCTAGATCTTCCGGTCAGAGATAATGCAGTGACCTCAGTTGCCCTGAGCCGCTTCACCTGGTACTTGGCGGGGGAAACGGATTTGAACGTGAGAGGGAGGGGCGGACGGGTCGGGTCGGAGCGGGTCGGGTCGGGTCGGAGCGGGTCGGGTCGGGTCGGGTCGGGTCGGGTCGGAGCGGGATGATGCTGGGCGTAGTGGGGTGCTGCGAGACGGGATGAGTCGCTTCGGAGCGGGTCGGGGTGTCGCAGAGAGAGGTGGGAGCAAGGGTGGGCGTGGCAAGGTGGAGCGAGGCGAAGCGCCACGCAGCATAAAATTATAAGAAATGAAACGGAATACACTCTAATGCGGACGTACGTCAAGAACAATCCACGTGTAGAATTTTTGTATTCGCTTGGAGAAAGATTCCTTCAGAACAGCGGTGTTAGTTCGATATTCCTTCAGGACGAAATGTTAGTTGCAAAACGTCAATATATTTATTTTTTTTAACTTGCATTTATTTTTAATAGGACGAACATTTCTTTACTGAAAAATAGTACATTGTCTACACTACATCTCCATTTTACAAATATATTTACAAAAAGAATACCACAATCCAAAATTATGATTACAGCAATATTTTAATAAATGGAAGAAAGTATATACACAAAAGGTTCAGAGGCATGAGAAGAAATATTCCACTAAAAACTAGCATTCATAACCCACCCTCACACGCCCCCTCTTTCTTGTATATGCAGTTTAAGCACGTAGTCAGGAGGAAGTGCCACGCTAACAAAATAATTTTGCCTCTTTGACCTCTCAGATCAGTTCTTTTGTATGTAACAAAGATATTTCGTAACCAAGGCTAGTTCTTGATCAGTTAAGATTCCCGGCACGCCCACGTACAAATACAATAGAAAGGGTTTTACTGTTCGTATTACTTCATGAAAGTGTCACGGGAGAAAGCAGGAATTCTAGCAGTATTCTTGAACAAACACGTGCCGCAAGATATCTATTCAATAAGGAAAAAGCTATGCAGGACAACAGTGAGTGCAAAAGGTCTTTGGATATATTACTGATTATCGAACTTTCTCGACCAAATACGAATCTCTATTTACAGTATATTATTATCATGCACTACTCTCTATAATACGACAGAAAAGACGATTTAAAGATAAGATGAAATGAACACAATCGCACACGCGAATATTATTCAAATGTTCGAATAGCGTATCATTAAATCATACGATGGTGTGAACCATTTTTTCCTAATTCGAACAATTCAGCTGCTTGCGTTGATATCATAAAAAACGGGGAAAAGAATGATTCATTCAAAAGACCTAAAACTCTCACTCAAACGACAAACATACACAGGAAGTAAATGCAAAATGCTGACTTACCTTCCCACCGGAGCAATAAGAACTTAATCTCGCCTTGACTGTCCACGCAGCATGCAATAAATTACATGCTGCGTTAATATAATTCAATTCAATGAAATTTTAAAATAACCCTTCGTTCTTTGGTGATATGAAATCAATGATTTTTTAACACCAAATGATTTAGTTTACTTTGAAAATATGTCATAGCAAGCGACAATACGAAACTTCATCTCCGTAATTGTACACATGTAATGAACATTCCAGATAAACAACAATTTTCGAAACAGTCAAGAACGTGCGCACACGACATAAATATCGTGCTCATTCCAACTATCGGAGATAGACGGTTTTTTTCATTAACAGCTCTCAAATTCCTTCCGTTCCCTAAAAAAAACTCGAACTGCAGAGGCGGGCGATAACACGTCCGGGTAGAGGGAGAGGGTGCTACAAATGGGACGTTTGAACCGACAGAAATCAACGAGAAGCTCTGTATTAATAGAAGTCCCGCCCATCTTCACAATACTGGGACTCGTCAGTTGTTGTACGGTTCATTAAGATCCATTCAGAAGCATCTTTCGCTTGCAACGAAGCCTTTTTTGTCAGGGCGCGTAGCGCCCAACCCGTTATTATCCGATTGTTGCCTCGCGCCGTTGTCAATGTGTCGCCGCTGCTACCTGCTCCATTTTTATCGCACAACGGAGAACAACGCGGCGGTGACTGCTTAAGGCGGTGACCGACGTAAGCCGGGTTCGCGGACGCGGCTTGTTCGCGTTTAGGGCCGTTAAGGGTTAGGTACTAAAACCACCCTGAGGTTCGT
This sequence comes from Acheta domesticus, assembly GCA_031308135.1. Classification (NCBI taxonomy): domain Eukaryota; kingdom Metazoa; phylum Arthropoda; class Insecta; order Orthoptera; family Gryllidae; genus Acheta; species Acheta domesticus. Next base: position 96,572,547 of record JAHLJT010003656.1, read on the forward strand.
ACTAGTAGATGAAAGTGTCTCGGGAGAATTGAATTGATGCCATATTTTACGTGGCGCGACTCAGACCATGGGGCCTGCTGTTCCGTCTGATCACGCAAATTTCGCTACGCTCCTTTCATCAACAGGGGGGAATGAAGGTGTTACTTGGGCGACGAAAACGAAAACAGGTAAGAAAGAGGTATTCTAGCAGTTTTCTTGAACGAACATGTGTTGCAAGATACCTATTCAATAAGGAAAAAACTGTGCCCGTTAACAGTAAATGCAATAAGTCATAGGATATATTACAGATAACCGATAAACTTACTCGACCACAAAAAAATCTCTATTTACAGTATTATGACGCAGTACTCTCTACGAGAGAAGCCGCAACCGACATCCCACGGCGTGAGTCGCGGCGCCGCGCGAGCTTGGGTGGGGGTGGGGAGGCGGCGCCACACCGCCCGGGGCCCGGAAACGGCAAGGGCGTCCAGGCGCTATTTTTAGGCGTGGGTGCTATCGCGCCATGGGCGCCCCCGGAATCCTCGGCGCGACGCGGAGCGGCGGCCTCGGGAAGGAAGGAAGAGGCTGCGGTCGCGACTGGGCAGCAGATGCGCCCAGAGCGTTGCGCTTCCGGAGCGCGGACGCCCACAGAGAGAATCCGCATCGAGGAGCGCGGCGCCACGCTTTTCAATTAGAACTCGATCGGGCACTCCACACCACCGATCGCGGTACGGTTATTACGAGTTTAATTGAACACTTGTGTATTGTTCACATATGTATACGAGCGTGATGCTTGTGGTGTAGTGGTCAGACCACTCACATGCCGCTTCCGGGGCGCAAAACCCGAACGATTCATTTGTTTTGAGCATGCCGTATTTTCTCGGATTCTCCCATTTCCTCGGCCTCTTGATGTAATCATTCAAATAATTTTTTCATCCCCTATCTAATCAACATCTCAAAACGCACCAAAATTATCTCTCTCAGGTTATTTGAACGAAAAGTCTAGGAACTGAGGATAATAACAATAATAATAATATTATTATTAATAACAATAATAATATTAATAACAATAATAATAATGTGTAAATGAGTACCAAAGGTATGCGCACTCTTGCAAAACCTTTGTTTGCAGGTTCAGATCCGTCCGAGAGACAGAGGATATCCAAAGTGAGAAAAATCTTCACTGGCGCACCACGTCACGCTTTTCTCGTGTTGAAGTGCCTGGGTAAATAATGCCTGGAAAGTTTCGATGTACCGGTTCCTGGGGGAGAATTTGGAAAGAAAACAATCACTGGTAGCGCTAAGAGCCTCCATGCCCCGTGGCGATCCTACCATCCTGCGTACACTAGAAGACAAATAAAATAGCCTGCCCAGGAAAGAGAACATTAAGAAGCAAGCTTTCCCCCTTCCTGCTAGCCACAGCAGCAGCAGCCTGCTCACTTTTTAGCAACGTACAGCCGTACTCTTCGCTCCGCAACGAAAGGTCTCCAAGGGTATTGTAGCCTAAGCTACGTCTACCAATTCCACAAAAAATTGTTGGTAAGTAGAACTTTAAACTTAGCAATTTATAAACAATCATTAACACGAATTACTTGAACATACGTACTTACATTTTCCGATTAAATATTCCTTAAAAAATCGGGTAAAACAGCCATAATACACCGTACCTATTTCCGAGTATAGCGTATGCCAGCAGACTCGGACATTCTGCTTATAATTCAGCACATGGTACGACATGGTTCACTCACGCATACTCACCTTCTGCAAGGCAGGTTCACATACTGTCTTACGCTCCTTGCGCTAGACTTCTGCACGACACATATTCTGACAGCGAACATGGTGCCCGCCCACTGTACAACAGCACTTTGACAAATCACCCGGAACTAATGGTCAGCGGTGCCCGATGAAGTTTAAGCGTGACGTTCTCTTTGGAAATACGTCACTCTCCATCTGATATCCCGGATGACGGTGGGGTGATTTTCACTTAGATCACTCTCATTCACATGCGTCTATTTACTCCATGAGTCACAACACTTTTGAAAACGGAAATTAACAATGTACAACTGTTCATGAACTACAGTTACAATTCAAATACTTCAGAATAACTACTAAAGTGGTTTTTTTTCGGAACACCTAAGATGGTTTGCATTTGAAACCGTATACACTAAGATGTCACCGCAACGCATTCCACTAATTGCACAATTTGTGCCACAATCTGATCGAAAGACCCTAATTTGAATAAGATCATCGTTCCCTGGCTATAGCAAACGCATGCCTACTGTAACCTGAAGAGTGAATGGCTCCATATCACAGTAGGACGAGTTCACAAAGAAAACGATATTTCGGAGATAAATGACAATGAAAATACTTAAATGATTCAATGGTGGTTATAAAACAACACTCAATTGTGCGTCACTGCTAAAAATACTAACAAAAAAGAACAGCCTTAACATACTGAATACATTTATTTCTCATGTTATGATTAAACATCTATTTAACTAAATGTAAATAATTACATATAATCCAAAACACTTAACCCTTTTCTTCGTATAGCAGCATAAGTATCGATTTTCTTCTTCATATACTCTAAAATTGATATTTGTAATCCTACATAAAATATCGAATATTGTGAGCTCCTACTTCGAATCTCGGAAACAATACTGGGACATGACCACGCTACCGAGCAGGAAATCAACTTTCGCCTTTCCTCAGCTTTCGAAATATCTAAGTAACAAGATATTTACGCCAATTTACCCGGAAAACATAAAAGGTTGTTTCCTCAGAGAAAACGTTTAAGAAGGCTTTGGAAAAGATATGACCGAGTACAACTTCCTTATCGGTTTCCCGCGAATTTACTCATTAAATACTTCCAATTGCAGCTATCGTTCGCCAAAAAGGCTGAACAAATCTTCAGTTCATGAATACGAAAGAAACATTTCGCCCAATCCAACTTTAAAAATAAATTTCCAACGCAGTTGAAGCCGAAGAGCCTTACTTGTGACATCTTACACATGAATTCAACAGGTTTAACATATTGAGCGTTTGTAAGATTTTTTCTATGTCAAATTATTTGCTAGAAATATTCCTTAATCTGCAACACACGCTTCCGAATTACAGGAAGAGGTCTTATCTAAAACGTCTTAGAAAACATACCTTTTATCATGTCGGTATTTCTATGTCACGGTCTTCTAAGTACCGTTCTTGCTACGTAGAAACAGTTAATTCCTTGACCTCGCTCCAGATTTAAGTGATAAGGGCTAGCATAAGAAAAGTCGTGTTTTAAATGGTGGCATTACCAGTGCGGTAACTTCACTTTACTTTACGTACATTTTACTTTCTCGCACACTACATGCGTAGTATTAAGAAATTTATGCAATGTTGCAGAGAAAACTGAATTTTCGGCAGAAAAAATAAACAAAAAAACAACAACAAAAACTACTAAGTACTTGGTTTCTTTTACGGACGGCAATATCACGCCATTTCTGAACATCACATTGTCGTTAGAGTTGCCTCAGGTTGTTGTTCTACATACCTCATGGCGACTTCTAGCGCAACAAGACCCTTATTGTGACTCACACGCGGCGTGGAAGCAATTTGGTCCTCCTCCTAAATTTATTTTTATTTATTTATTTTAATTAATTTTTAAGTAAGTCGGATATAACTCGGATTAATCGGAAACTCGACCAATCGAAACTCGAATTATGGAGACTACTGTATTGAGCTAGTGTCAAAAATTCGTCACCGATGTATGATGGACCCTTCGATCTCCCGGCCGAAGATGCTGCAGTGGAACCGGCTGTCGCGCAGAGCCATCTCGGCTGGACGGCGACAGCGGAGAAGGCGCTGGTAGCGCAAGTTGCGGTGGCGGCAGCGGGGAAGGCGCTGGTAGCGCAAGTTGCGGTGGCGGCAGCAGGGAAGGCGCTGGTAGCGCAAGTTGCGGTGGCGGCAGCGGGGAAGGCGCTGGTAGCGCACGTTGCGGTGGCGGCAGCGGGGAAGGCGCTGGTAGCGCAAGTTGCGGTGGCGGCAGCGGGGAAGGCGCTGGTAGCGCAAGTTGCGGTGGCGGCAGCGGGGAAGGCGCTGGTAGCGCAAGTTTCGGTGGCGGCAGGGGCGAAGGGGACCGCGGGGGCAGTAACTGTCACGGTGATTCGTGGCCCATTCGCCTTCCCTCCCGTACACAGCCCGCCGCAGCCGTCATAAATTTCGCGAGTCGCGCCTGACAGTGGGCCACATTGCACGCGCGATGAGAGCACTTTAGTCATCTACCATCACTGCCATCATCATTATCATCAATCGGTGCAATTCGGGAAATGCCAGGGCCTTCCGAGTTCGCAGTCCGTTCTTTTCACCAGAGGATCATAATGCTTGTGATTCGTTGAATGTTCGACTCTCCCTCAACCAATATTCTTGATGTTATAGGCCGACGAATAAGACACACAAAAGTAACGTCTTAATTTCCCTTCGTAGGCTGGGTGCATTCTAGATTCCAGAGCAAATCGTTAATTGAAAAATCTTACTCTTGAACAGGAAGGAATCTAAGTCCATATTGTCAACATCTGCAGTAGAAATTTTCACTACTCTACTGATAATTAGCTGTTTTATCTCATAAAAATCTCCAGATAGTATAATGAACACAGCAGGCAAAAACATCACTATGTTGAGCATTTAATAAGATCAATATATCATTCCTCGCTTGGAGTTGAGAGCTGAACCAGCAATTTCGGACCAGTGTGTACCGCCTCCTCCTTCACCGCCATCGTAACCTGACCTTGTGTTCCGCGTGCTAAAACTTCTTTCGAACGACCCTCGTCTGAGGCAATCTAAAGTACACGCAGCGTTTATAATGCAGGGACATCTGCGGAATATTCTCTATGGTTCAAGTACACGGCGGCAATAAAACCAACGGACAACATGCTCGGAAACGTTTTACTTCTCCTGTGGCACGAATGTTGAACGGGAAACTATTTTCACATGCGACGTGTAAGTAAAAAATAGTCGCAAAGAAATATGTTTCGTAGTAAGATATATAATGAATCCAAACACGGTTCATCAAAGTTCATAAATGCCAAGAAAAGTAGTTGGGTGTAGTATAAACTGTCTTAGTACGCAATTATGATCCACTGGTGCAATAAAAATTCACACAATGACAATACTTTCAGTTCTTACTGGTCATTACTTTATAGTTACAATCAAACCTTACTGAAAGTCATGTAAGTTTCAGAAGTAAACTCGCCGCAAATAGTGTTTTTGGCAGAGCTGGGGAAAAACAGTGTTAAAAAACCGACCCAGTTTGATTAATTGGGGAATACAACTTTTTACATTTAAAACACTGACTATCATCATTCAAGCAAACCAACATATAGACTACATATGAGAAGTCCGAAAATTAACCTCCCTCATTTTAAGATTTCAAACTCTATAATCATTAATGGTCACGGACATTTTCGTTCATATTATTGTTTGGGTAATAACGTAACAAATGAGTAATAAATAGCAGTTTGCATTTTATTGCCAGTTTATTTGGTACTTGTGCTGCCTTTGTATTTTATTGAGTGTTTGGTGTGATGAAATTGGAGTTATCAATAGTAGGAAATATAGTTTCTACGTTTCTACGTTTATTTTCTAAAAACCAGGGGGGATTTTTGGGCTGAAGAAAATTTAACCAACCCTGATTTTTGTCGATCATATACGAGGAATGATTTTAACTTGCCTTAGACATTTAATTTAACTTTAGTATTAATTAACTGAGAGCTGCAAATGGGTAATCGTCTTATTTTGCATTTAAATACTAAAGTTGCGCAATTTCAATAGACACGATGTATAAGATAAAAATTCAAGCATGCCGTTCGTTTCTGCTAAAAAAAGATGAAAGACTGCACTAGATATCCTCCATTATGAATTGCTCATGAAATCTGAACGAGACGTCAGCCAAGTTCATCCTTTTCATACCAGAAGATAGGTGCTTGGTATCCTAAATGAAGTACGAGCCACTCCCGTGAGATAAAAGATGGATCTCAGAAAATATAATTTTTACAACGATTATTCGGAGACGGAGTAAGAAAGTAGACATAAAGGTAGGAATGTGGGAAGCGAGTTACAAATCGAATATCCAACGCACTCGCATTACCTACGGCAATTATTACTCAATGTTACCAATGAATTCTTATTAATCAATATTTTCAATAGTATAAAGAGTATACATGCGCATGAAACAGTTTTTCATAGTAAATGAAAACTGTTTCATCATATCCTCTCTCGGCGGAAAACCATCCAAATAACAACGGTAATTCGTAACTACAAACAATAAAGTCGGTAAACACTTGCGCATTTTCAGGGTCTTGCACTTTCTTATCTAGATCCGTTTACTGGAAGTGTGTGTCCTTTGGCTCCAGTGGAGGCAAAAACCTCCGCCAACAAACCTCCAACAAAATAACATTCTGTTTGGACGAAATAAAAACCAATAATTTACGGTAATTTACATTTTTTTAAACTTCAAATTGAAACGAAATCTCTGAAAATAAAACATAAACAACTGTCATCATGCTTAAGCAGCAACACACAAATTTCAGTCGATTCTTACATGGTTATATAGACTGTGCAAGTTATCACGACCATATTTACAAGCACATTTGTCAATCAGTGATAATAAAGCATCTAACGAGGTAAGAGGTGCTTCCTTTCAGGACACCAAAGAGTGGAATCTAATACCTGACAGGAAGTGATGCGATAAAACCTTGAGATATCAAGAATATGATTTCTCAGAAATATTTATGTTAGATAAAGCATACTTATGATCGAGTCTGCCTGCTCTTTTCCGACGCTGAAACGACTGCAACAGTTTTTCCTGGTTGTTTAAGAGAACTCTCGAATATGCCGTGAGAGGAAAATCGTAACGGAAAAACCAATATACCAGGATAATTTATTGAACTAGAATGATAAAACGTATCAAGGAGAATGAACCTCTTAACATTTCCGATTTTTTTTTGACTTTAGATAAATAATTCCCAAATTATAAACGTAACCACATGATTCCAGTATTAATTTTAACACGGCATTTAGAGGCGTACATTTTCAATGGGAATTTATGACCCTCAAATAATAATAATAATAATAATAATAATAATAATAATAATAATAATAATAAAGCTTACTTTAGTCTTGGCCTGTAGCTTTTAGCAGCAAAAATTAGCTGTTGGGAAATAAGACACGTGGATACAGAAGCTCCTTTTTTCCTCTAGTATGACGTCATGACTGTGGCATAAGCAGTGATGCATTGTGTGCGAGAATATAACATAACATCACGTAAGAAAAATTGCAGATTAGCATAATCAAATATTTGCATTTTTCAATTAAAATCGAAATTGTTGCACCGTTTTTTTTCTTGACCTCCTGGGTATCAAACAAAACCAACGACACTGCTTAAATGGTCAGAGGGAGGGCTGTTTGTTTTCCGTCAATTCAATCAATTTCATCATTTTTCTTTGCTTTAGGTCGTTTTTAAAACATTTTACAAGCATTTAATTGACCATTTTTGGAGACGTTTTAGATGATCAAAATCCGCCCCCTAGTGATAATCTTACGCCACCACATTCGTGCAAGGGAAAAAAAACATTTTCCGCAAAGGCAGATGGCGTGCAGAGGGAGATGGCAGAAGATGGGTGATCACAGGAGGATGAAGCCGGCGCAGCTCACTGAGTGGTTCACGGCGAACGAAAAGCTGAAATTAAATTACTGGACAACTCGACGACACTGAGATGCTTTCTGACAAATATAAAACGAAAGCTCAATTCTCACTGATACAATAAGGGGCTGATCTACTAAGCGAGTTTCCGTATCTTGTCAACAAAGAGAAAACAATTTTATGGAAAAACTTTATTGTAGTAGATTCAGCACATGCTGCACTGTATTTCTAAGTAATAACAACCAAAGGTGCGAATTGGTCATACCGTTGAATTAACATTTGTATTCCTGTGTTGTAGATAGGTATCAGCATTTGAGAGGCCATCTCAACTGTGCGTCACTGTGAAACGCGTAGTGCTGATTAGAGAGGAATTTCTTGAGTTCGGCAGGGAGGTGTTTTACCATCCACCAAACAGTCTGGATTAGCATACAGACTTTCGGGATAAATATAAAACATCAAGTCCCGCCACCCAAAAATTTATCTTGCAATTAGCCCTAAAATTCAAATTCGACGTATCTTGACTTCTCCTTCATGTACCTGCAAGTAAAGTATATCTACTTAATTCAATTCCGCATTCTACCCGTGTTCCATGTAACCATTAAAAACAAAATAAAAAACAAACAAAAAAAAAATCCTACTCCCGTGGTGTGCGTCAGTAGGTGTCGTCTCTAGCTCTTCATGCACACCATACGAAGGTCGCTCGGGGGTTCTCATGACGTGATCGGGCACTAGCAATGCCCTTGGAGCCAAAAGAGAAAGTACGCTGCACTTCCTAAATTTACAGAGGATTAGCAATCAAGCCAGGAATAGTCACGTAATATTCTGAAATTTTGAGAGCGGAGCAATTGCACTGGGGAAAGGGAATGGGCAAATTCGCAGACCTTTCGCAAACATCAGAAAAAAAAATCTTGAAGACACATTTAGGTCGTGTTCTTATACTGCGAATTTTCCAACTCTGCCTATGATGTAAATCAATTATTTCGGTGTAATCCAATCAGAAGATTGAAGGCCACTATCGTGACGTGTAAGATTCCGATTGGATGACACCGTAACAGCTGATGACTTGCCAGAGGCAGAGATGAATAAATCGCAGTATAGGAACCAACCATTCAGAATGCCACATTGCTACACATCGTAACACAAACAGCTATCAATCACTCCATTTTAGTGTTATTTCCCCAATAAGACATTGACAACCATGTATAAAGAACTGATACCATGTTTTCGTGTCTCAAGAAATAATGAAATCATGAGCGATGATTTAGATATTTATACATGATAAGCTGTTGTTTGCTTTTATTTTTTACTATAGTATGAATTCATCCCTGTCTCAAGCGAAAATCGGACCTCTCACCCGTGCGAAGAGCGGATGCCGCCGCAGTCGAATCGGCGACCATCCCTCCACTGATTCAAACATCAAATATTTTCATTAAAATTCTTTAGAAGTTTCTAACCATCCAATGGGTTCTAACCGAAGTGTAATACATAACACACTCGTCCCACAATGAGCTACAGGTGCATAGACGAACAAAAGTACTGATGTACTTTTTAATGAATTGCTTTTATATTGCAATGTTTTATCAACATTTTTATACCAACATTAAACCGTGGCATTATCGTCGAGTAGTATTTTTTCACATTAAATATGTAACATCCATTACACAAGTTTCAAATATTTAAATATATGATCTTTCTTTTTGGAGTAAAGTGAAGGTGTACAGCGAGATTGTAAATAACTACATAAAACTACAGAAAAATGGATTTTTTTAGAGCTGTAGCATTGTCACGGGAGTTCAACGCGTAAGCACTGAATTGAAGACCCTTGATTGTCCTCTTGATGTGTTTTGATAACTTCCCCGGCTAATCGGATTTCTCCCAGAGGACGCCGCGCCGCGCCGCGCCGCGCCGCGCCGCGCCGCGCCGGCTTCGTCGACCACTGACATTGATCGCCTCCGCTTCCTCCCCCGCTCGCCGGGGCTCTCCTCTTCCTGTAAGGGAGAGCTCTATTCGGGCGCGAGCGACGGGCAGGGAAGCCGAGCGGGGCGGTGAGAGGAAGTCCGGCGCGCTGTTACTTACACTCACCCCGTCGTCGCGGGTGATTACACGGCGCGACACGAAACCCGAAACTCGCAGGGGACGCCGTTGAAAATCGCCGCAACACGACGTCGCTAGGCGCGGATAAAAAGATCCCTCTTTTCCGTGGCGAGTTAAGGTACAGCTAGGTTGTACTTTCGCTTGATGGAGTACCATGAAGAAGCCCCGAAAAGAACTTTAAATGAAAGTAAAGCTCTAGTTACGAGAGAAAAATATTAGCCCTTACTGTCCTATTTTTCAATTAAATTATTTCAAACTAATATAGACTCTTTAAGGAAAAACTTTCGCGGGCATGTTTTTTTGAAGATACTGAAGTTACATGATCAATGTACCTTTACTTTTTTTTCAATTCATACTTGGAAGGGGGAATATAGCTTACCTTTTCGGGGATTCTAAGGGGTCATTGACACCAATCTGCTGCGAAATTCATTGCAACCGCGAAGTACGCACTGGTGTTCGGCTTAGAAGCTAATCTAGACAATCATTTGACGATAATTCACTATAGATGCAACTAATTCGGACTTAATCTGTATTAGAATTGCAAACTTATACATAAGAAAAATCATGAGATTAATTTCATACGAAACATCATTTTCCTACAGTAACAATTTCATACTTCTCTTTCAACAATCAATATTTATTTAAACGATCAATTTACATATACTCGCTGTTGTAATTTCATAGATGTAATAAATTGTAACAAATACGTCCGAACGTGGTATGCATGGACCGACCACATCCCAGTGTTTCATGGAATGATATAAATGACATTGCACAGATTTTTAATGACGAGAAATAACAAATGGTAAATTTAAGCCGGAAGAAGCAAGCTGCTGTCACGACCCCCATGCTTCGATCGTAGGAACAGCCAAACAAAAACGAGTTTTGTTTTCCGCGCGAAGGATCGGAGCCTCGCTCGCCCACCACGACCGATCGTGATTCCGTTCGGCCGGAGCTCGCCCGAGCTTCCACGGCGGATTGGCTCGTGCCCGCGGGCACGAAGCGCTCCGCCATCAAGGCAGCTTCTTCCGCTTCGCAACGGCCCTCCCGGAGGCAGCCACTTTTTCCACAGCACAGTACATCAAAACGACGGAGACGGTCTTACGGGGTGGCCGCGGTTGCGGTGACGACGGAGGATGCCAAGACGAAGGCGGAAGCTACACCTATCGTAGTGACGGTTGCAGAGGACGCGAGGGAACAGGTGGCGGTGGCGGTGGCTTTGGCCCTGGCGGTGACGGTGACGGTGGCGGTGACGGTGACGGTGGCGGTGGCGGTGAGGGTGACGGTGACGGTGACGGTGGCGGTGACGGTGGCGGTGGCGGTGGCGGTAACAGCGGCGGTAGCGGCGGCGGTAGCGGTGGTGGCCGTTGGCGGTGGCGGCAGCGGTGGCGGTAGCGATAGCAGCGGCGGTAGCGATGGCGGTGGCGGCAGTAGCTGCGACTGCGGTACCGATAATAGTGGTGGCAACGGCAACAGCTGTTGCGGCAGTAGGGACGCGGCGGCGGGGGTAGCGGCAGCGGCAGCTGCGATAGCTCTGATACCAGCGGCGGCGGCGACGGAGGAAACGACGGCAGCGGTCTGATGACGGTGATGTCTGGGGGAATGGAGGTGGCGGCGGCAATGGCGGCTCGAGTTTGCAGACTCGGCTCCTCCGCAACAGCAAATTGCTGCACTACCCAAACTCGGCCAGCAGTTGGAGCAATCCCGAAGGGCCCATCAGATCCCAGCCACTTCCGTAACTCGTTTAACTGGGTCCACTTCAGTCTCAACTACCGTAATTAAGCGAAAACTAAAATTCGGAAGCAGTAAAGGAAACATGAATTGCTAAAATGATTTAAATGTGTAATTTTAATAAATGGAATGCCTAATATTTGGTGATTACTTATATTACAATAAATACACGAAGCGATTTCTCATAAACACTACAGTAGTCTCGCATGATTGACCGCGTAGTTAATCGCAAGTAATTCTTCGAAATATTTGTCTGAGTAATAAAGGCTTCCAAAAAAAGACTGGAAAGCTTTTTATGTTGAATGTCAATCTCCAGCAGCCTATTTTTATCTTAAATGAAGCGTTTTGCTCATGTCATTCAGAATTTTTTTATGATGCGGTTTTATCCCAAACCATAAGTCACAACTAACAGATTTAACTTTCATGACAAACGTGATGGGTTACCATTATTAGACCCGGCAGTAGTTAAAAGCTAATCAGAGATGTTCTTAGGCGCCCGGGAAATAGCGGTCTTCCCCTCATTCTGCACCTCATAATAACACCTGCACGAATGGCCAGTGGCGAATGTTCCGAGCTGCCGAGGTCGCCACTCGGTGCCTCATCTGCATTTTATTAGCAATGGCCTGGGGCGCGAGGGGGGCGGGGAGAGACGGAAGCAAAGGCGAAGGTGAACTGAAACGAGTGAGAAGGGAGCGTGTCCACGATTACAGTGGTTGGTGGAACAGAATAGGACGCCAATTTTTTCACAGCGTGGGCTACCCATTTTTGAGAAAAAAAGGGTGTTTACAAAGCGTATCGTAAAAGTATATGAGAGAAACATGTGAACTGTATCGTGGAAGTGGCTTTTTATACTTTCCGTTCGAAATGCAAGTAGTTCCGAACTTTGTCGGCAGAGTAAGCTGTTAATGCTAAATTCCCACAATGCTACACCCCCTGATGGAGATTTGTTCGACTGGAGCAGACGAACACTTCAAAGGCGGTAGGTGAGGGCAGATATGGCAGAATCGGAAGCAGAATGACAAGGAATCTACGAAAATTGGTAAAGATGGTTGACGTAACAGAAGAGGCGGCAAATGCCAGTTTAAAGGAGCGTGAAGGAGGAAAGGAGATGCGGTGAAAGGACAGCTTGTGAGAAACAAGGGTCGTGAGGTGTGTGTAAGTGACGATTGGGAGAGGGGTCGGCGGTGGCGGCGGAAAGCAAATGTACGAGGCGTTCGCAACAGAAATTAGAAACTAAGAGTGTGAAGACATTTTCCACGACTATTTTTTAATGATCCGATTCAGATCATACAACAGAGTAGGCGGGAAACTTCAGTTAGATTTCGATGCCGATAAGGCAACCATGGACACTCATCTCTCCAATTTTTTTTCATCCTGAAGCTGAGAAAAAATTAAACATGAAAGACACGTTTCTCATCGTATCTCTGTAACAGATTGCCCTAGGAAGCTTATTTTTTGGGAATCTACGATAATTTGTCTTCTCTTTCATAGGAGTGGCGCGATTATGAATTCTTCTTTTTCATAGCGCGATTATCGATATGGTTTGGGGACAATCCCCCCCTTAATCGGTTATATCCTTTGAATGAGAAATATGGTTCGTGATGAGGCTGGGAGCGTCCGGTGAAAGGAGCAGGTGGTGGAAAGAGAGGACGACGCGGGGAAACGAGGCGGACGTGCCTGGAGTCCTCCGGGGCAGCTGCGGCTGGCGGAACGGCCGCGACGCGCGTTTTACGAGTCGCGCGGGAGGTCGTCAGAGGTGTGGAAACGCCACTGTCGCAGTGCCTGGGGCGGGGCGACCCGTGAGGGAGCGGCCAGTCCGCTCGCCTTCCGCAGCCAGGAGCGCGGTTCAAATCCAGGTCGACCCAAGTGGACAAGGGGGTTTGCGGCAGGTTTTCTGAGAGCTTCTTCGGTTTCCCTTACTACCACTGCAGCATTCATATATCTTCATGAGCACCTATCCAATAAATCATTCAATATATTCAATGCACGTCATTCTGGCATCACACAACAGTATCCTGTTGCGACATTAATAACAGTACGAATTATTAATATTTCCGAGCTGAAATATCGATTCTTGTACCCATTATACATATCAAATAACATTATACTCATTTTATCTCACATTCATATACTTCAAACGCTTTTAGATTTGGTTTATTTTACAATTTACATTCACTTTCTACAAACATTGTTTTCACTTGTTTTAAAAAAGCGAAGATCTTCCTTTGATAGCACTCCTATTACTGTAGTGTCCCAATGAAATTTTAATCATCTGTACTTTTGGTAACGACATATCGATTTCATTGATACAGATTCTGGAAATACCGAAACTAAAATTATGGATCCTTTATCCAGCAGCGAACTCAAGGAATGGTGAGAACCTGCGCCCCTCCCTTTTTTCACCTCGTAAAAAGCAACAAGCATTCTTCTGTAATAACTAATAAAGACAATACATTTAACGTATTTTATAATGCTATTTTAACAATTCTATATTTCAAACGGATTATTTATATTAATCCAAAGTTAAGCTTTCTCATTAAACACACACAACAACGTTTCCTTCCCCTGCCCGTACGCAATTACTGGGTGCGGGTATGACTAAGTACCAATTCAAAAAGCGCTCAACGTCCCCAGCTGCAGTGCCGTGGGGTTCGCTGCGTCAACCGCCAACCGCCGCCGCGTCTCCCTCTGTCACTGCAGCCCGTCCGGCGGACTGAGTCAAAGGAAGCAGTGACTCAGGAAACCATGAGTTGGAGATGGGCTTCAGGAATGAATGGACGTCTACGCCCGTAATATAAACTTTTAAATACTATTTGCGACACTAGTACATTCCACCACTGTATTGGGCGGACTTTTTAACTTGGGAGAGTGGTTAGAAAAATTCCGTAATTGGTAAAGCTTTAGATTTTAAAGAACTTCAATAATAACTTATGAAAAGAGTTGGACTAAAATTCCATGATAGTTTGTGGTATTAATTACTCAGATGAACAATATATTTATGAGAGACGTAAGACACGTAGAAATAAATAATATAATACTAGTCCGTTTTGTAATGTGTTATTGGTATTATGTATGACATGATATATAAATAAATTGATTTATATTTTCACACTTTTCAAATAGTTTCATCTATTGTTTAATTTCCAAATGTAAAACGAACATCGTTTTTGCATTAAGACTAGAAACAAGACACATTGATCAAATAGAAATAAATATTATACGGATTAATACTCCTTTGCCCTCAAATATTTATTTTTTATCTGACCCCGCTCTGCGAGATGTGTCTTAAACTTTTCTGCAGGTGTTATAGTTATAAAACTGGGGTGAGGTACCACATCCCTAGAGAGTAGCTGGGTAAAACATTGGTTCCATTTTATTTTCGATTTCGATTGCGATGTTCACTTTTAACTTCCCTACTTATCCGATACCGCTACCCTCAAATAGCCCTTCACCGCTTTGCAATTTATTTGCAATGTTTTGTAAGGATCACATTTATATTCGTACTTTCAAGTGTTTTAATTCATCAGAATTTCAGAGGGTTAGATATTCACGTTCAAGCAGTTTCCGTTTCGGTAAATTGCTCAGCAACATATCCGAACTTGCTACTCACGACCGTGTTTTCACGAGAAATATTTGGATAATTTCACAAGTCATTCAATGTTTAATGAGGTGTACTCGGGTGGTGATGAAGGGATGTCTGACCGTGAAGAGATTAAGAAACCATTAAAAACCAATTAGCTGTATTAGACCCTATCATTTCCCTCAGCTTTTTATCTCAACATGACGCAATATACGAGTATCGACGAACAGCATGCTCTTTGCTCATGACTTCTTTACTCTACTTCTTTTGCCTCGTACGTCTTTCAACTTTCATTACCCAGCACCGCAGATGTTTGCTGGAGGCCGTTCTTACCTAATTATCTCCAATTACAGAGATGCACTCAAAGATTATAGTCGGTTCGCACAGACGCGGAAACAACATCCCCAGCAGAATTTCCCGCCGATTATAATAGGATCGAATGCAACTCTCAGAAGCTAACTCGATTGCCGAACTGCCACCGTTGGCGAACGTAAACTAGTTTCTAGGGTGTTTTCGCACGGCGAAGCGTTACAGTAATCGACCTTCTGCGCGGTTCGAATTTCGCATCACTTTTGTGCATCTGCGCATGCGCAGAAGATCAAGAAGGCAGTCGACTGCTGTACGCTATGCTGTGCAAAAACTTCCTACTAGCACGGCCTAGAGTACAGCAATCGACAAACAGATCTGCGCACGCGCAAATGCTTAAAAGCAAAACGCAACACGTATTGCGCATAAGATCAATACTGCATTCGATTGTTATACGGTTTGTTATGCTTAAAACTCCCTAGTAGATAATGCTTAGCGTGAAACACCTACCCCTTTTGAGCACCTTCATACCTTGAACCCTAACACAATAGCGGATCAACCTCCAGATTAAGCAGGAGACCTATATCGCACGCTAATTGATCACTCGGTCATGCTTCATGAAATTTCTTCTCACTGTAGCGGCAGAGTGCATTGCTAACTATATTCAACTATAAATCAAGCGGATGAGGCATAATGGGAATTTAGCACATACTCTGTTACTATAGTAAATATTTTCCATTATAACAAATGTTATATAAATAGCCAGAAAGTAAAAATTGATATTTTCTCGACTTCACCAGTGATCAGTCACGTGATTGCAGTATGCTACGCTATGCGCGGTCTCAATTTTGTTATTATTCCACACATCTACAAACACTCGCTCTGCTACACCAGACCGCACTCCTCTACCAAGCTGCCAGCTGCCCTGCGTTACGCTTTCCGAGTGTGCAGAAATTCTACGGCAAGGAAGATTATCTTGTTATCTTCTTGATATTCTTTCCTTTAGTTTTCCTCGACAGACTGCTCATTCGAACAAACAAGTGTTACTGCGTTCCAATTTTTCCTTTCTAGAGCTTGAGATACATATGGACCCTCGCCTCCTTCACCAATAAAAAAAACGTAGTAATACAAAACTATAGAATTCACCATTATGATTTTTGTCTAATAACACTCCCCCCTAAAAAACAAAAACAAAAAACAAACTGGAACCTTTGAACGGATGCTTTCACATTATTGAACTGACATTCACTTCAATTATTCAATTCAATAACCTTCATTATCACCGCTAGACCTTAGTTGCTTTCCCGATTTCCTTAACGTATCTCTCTCTCTCTCTCTCTCTCCAAAAAACGATGGAAACAGCCTATTCTATCCCCCCCCCCTCAGACTAATCGCGTTTTAAATGCGGTCGGGCAAGTAGAATTGATTTCACATTATAACGAATATCACACACGAAGTAATTTCACATTCACAAAAAACAATAGAGTAATCACTACAAACTACATATACATTACATACGCATCAATCTGACCTTTTTGGAAAACTACGTATCTCCTCCTTGCGCCTCGACAGTCTGGTGCTCATAACAAGTAGTGACTGCAATGTTTAAAGCTTCATCATTCAGCAGTAGCCTCAGGAAACTTACGTATGTCTTAAGCTCTAAGTAATAGGTCCTACACTTTTATTAACGAGTAAAAGTAATTGGCATATACGTTCGAAAGCGAGCAATGTTGCCACGTTCCACACATTCCACGTGGTTGTCTGAGCAGTATATGAAATATCTCAAAATCAATGTGAAGGGTTTACAAGAGGAAAATGCAAAATTCGATGTAATTTTACTTCTAGGATTTTGCGACCTCAAGACGTAAATATAAATATCAATACTACTGTGCAAAGAGAAAAAAATACCTCACGATTATCGCACGGTTGCCTGAATTATCACAAACACGTCAGATACTTTCAACGTTTAGCAAACGGGCAAGAATAATAACAAGTATTAATAAATACTAACACATTTTCACACGATTTTTATTACAATAAAGAAAAGCTTCTCTAGAAAAAACAGCAATATCTAATTCAAAACATGGACCCGTTAATACAGACAAATTTAAAAAAGATATATGAGAAGATCATTCAACAATACGACTTTAGTTATTCATCAAAGACAAATTTAATTTAAAACAGTTTTTCACAAGAATAAAAACTATAAAGATCGTTTTTGAAGTTCAAAGAAAAGCTTGAAGCGCAAACACATAACCTCTCCACTACTCAATGAAGTTTAATTCTACGGTTAGTTTGTCTGCATAAATTGTAAAAATATTGATCTTTCTAATCGAAGGATCGATTCACCCATCACTCTCCCGACACTCGGGACCAGAAAGAAAACAAAGAGTTTAACCCATATGTAATTTGGGGACCGGTCCAAAGAAGGACATAGGTAAATTGGAGACCGACTACTTCATACCCCTTCCAGGTAAAAGTGGAAAGTGGCACTACTTTCGAAGAACATTTTCACAGCCATTATTTTTCAAACATAACTCTCTTTCCAAATTTCCAGTCTTAAGCATACTTCTTTCTAAATATGGTTTGGTTAAAGTTTCATTCCATTAAATCATTCATTGAAAGAATAAATTCTGCTTACATATCTTTCAATTTTTAAATTCTTCCCTTTTCTGTGGTAATACTCCATAACACTGAACATGAAAATTTGGACACTCTTCTCGTACTTTCTTTGCTTCTCAAGTTGATGTAGGAACGAGACTGGAATATTCTGAATAAGGCACAAGGAGAAGCAGACAGTAGTGCGGAGGCGGCGGCTCCCTTAACGCGCCTACCTACTCGATCAGCATTTTTCCTTACCCCGGTTGTTTTGGTCCCCAATTTACATGTAGAATTAGAAAGGAAGTGTCACGAGAAAATATGAAGGGATTATTTGGTTCCCAATTTACACACGGCCCTCTCTCCAATATTTCATTTAATCCATATTTAGTAAAAAAATATTGATTTTTTTAAGAAACCAAATTTATTATGATCGCTTTTAAAGACCTGATTAATCCAAATCACCCAATACTTGTCACTTACATTTTCAATTTTCCCACGTTTATTTCAAAATTGACATTGTTTCTATTAAATAATAATAAAAAAACAAACGATTTTTCAAATCAATGAAATGAGCCATCCACGACTTTCAAGCACAGTTTCTTGGCAAAACACTACAAATATGTTAACTTATTTGCCTGTTCTTCTGAAGAAACAGATCGCAAATAAAAATATATTTAAAAAAAATCCAAGACCTATTTCAATAGGTTGTGTTTCACTGATAGCACTACACTACGATTTTTTTAACTCTGTCCCTCAAGCCCCTATGGCCACGACGGAATATCACATGGCATTTCGCGTCTTTCTCCCTCACGCCAGTAGAGGTCGCATGATCGCAAGCAGTGCATCATACGGTCGCGATCCTGCGATATCTGACGGCACAACTGAGAATGTCGCGAAATACCATATTCCATCGTGAAGATGGGCCTTCAGGGGCAAAGTTAAAAAAAATCGCAGTATAATTTATTAAGCCAATCAAATCTGCAGCAGACGAGGGAACGGAATGGAAGCACCCAACATTCCCACGCAGCCACGCGGCGTCACGCTTTCCAGGCGGCGGCGGCGGCGGGAGGGTTGCGTAAGTGGGGCCTCCTCGAGCCGCATCACCGCCATCACCGCCACCGCCGCGCCGCAGATACAGATCGCAAGTGAGCTCGGCGTCGATTACATCGCGGGCGGGCGGGCGGGCGGGCGGCAGGTGCTGGACGCCGCGCCGGGCAGGAGAAACAAGGGGGAAAAGAAAAAAAAAACACGACCTCGCGTGCGCGCCCGCTTTCGTCCTATAAACTTGGGTTTCGTAACTCGCCCGCCGCTTCTTTACGACCGCCTGACGAAAGATGTGGTGCGTTGAACGGACCCGCACCGCCCCGCGCCGTGTGGGCGAGCAACTGCCACGAGGGATGGGCTGCGGAGGAGGATCAGCACCTGAGAAAATTTTCTTTTTTTTTAACCAACAGCTAAAGCAAATTGTTGAATGGAACACTAGTGGAATGCACTAAGCTATATAATGGACATTGACTGAAAATGAACATTTGGGACATCGATGTCGACGTTTCCAAAACATCGATGCTTCAAACATCGATATATTAAAGCCGTATTTTGATATTAACATCGATGTTTTGTGATAAAAAATTCCCCATCATCAAAATTGTGTAAAAAAGCAATAGTTCTTCCCATTATAATGTATGCATGCCCGACATGGTACAACACTGCTGCAACTAATATAAAGAAAATACAAACCTTCCAAAACAAAATCCTTCGTATAGCTGTAAACGCCCCCTGGTTCATTAGCAACAGTCAATTACACTCCGAATTAAAAAACAGAAACTATCCACCAAACAATGCTCAAACGTTCACATTCTTTTTTCACATATTTACTTAATATTCCCGCAACTGACTATTATAACCTTCGTCAATCGGCAACAACATCCCGAATCAAAAACAGATTTCCATATGACAAATATTTAATCCAATTTGCTGACCCCCCATAAATCTTTCAGAATTTGAACAAACAATACAAAAAAAAATCTGAAAAATAATAAACATTAATGAGGAACCTGTTGGGCTTCCTTTAATTCTACTTATTAAAGAATGAATGTATTATATGAATGTTATCCCTTGTTCCTTCGATGATTGAATTGTACTGTCTGTTGGTTATTTACTTAATAATAAAAAAAATTGGGTAAAAATGAAAATATGACATAATAATATTGAAATATGAAATAACGGATGGTCAGTTTGTGTCCGATCCAAAGGAATGGACAAAAACAACAGCTTTTTGTACTCCTTTCATAAAATAGCCAATCTCCTGAGATGACCCCAAACGCCCTAGTCTATTCCTTCTTTCCTTGTGTTTCGCACATGGATAGGCGTTTTTTAAAAGCTTTTCCACGTAAATCTTAATTATAAATTATGAAACTGGGCAAGCAGCTTTAAATCGTGGGTCATGGAAGAATTTATTAATTCACCATCATCAAGCGCACATTATACTGAGTGAACAAATTTAATAAAAAAAGGTTTTAACCATTTTCACTAAAATCACATTTTCTTACAAAGATTGTTACTTGCAAAATCGGTCTTGAACCTCTAAAATGTAACAGTAACGAAATAATAATGAATTAAGAGCTCTTTTAGGAAATCCAACAATATGAAATAAGCAAAAGTGAACTACCTGCAATTGTTAACTAACAAATTATCACCTTTTTTTTATTTTCAAAAATTAATAGTATACAAAAATACCAAAAATGCATAGTATCAATATAATTTTTGCTTTATTATAAAACTAAACCATACCTTCTGTATCATCAATATCCTCTGCAAACACAAGTAAACAACTTCCATTTGTATGATTCTTACAAATATTTTCACAATTATTGCACAGTATGTGCTTTATTCTTATTATTTAATCCTGCACATTTCACTGCACTGTGACAGAAGGTACACATATCATAAATGAAAGCATGACTACCAAATTATTACTTTATTTTATACATTAATTTTATCTCAATAAACTGCATTAGTAGTTATCATAGAGACGAGAAACTATTATTATTATTATTATTATTATTATTATTATTATTATTACTGGAGGTGTGTTTTGCCGCGTAAAACGTTGACTGGCAATGCTGGTCACTTACACTGAATTTGGCGCTAATTAGAGTGGGTCTCGAGAAAGGCATTACCACTCTTTGTGTAAATATAATAAGATAATTAAAGAATACTAGCTTCCCTGGACGTAGAGTGCGAACTTCAACGCGCAAGGCTATTTGGTTTTTTAAAGGCAGCAGTTTTAGCGTCCACGCGACCGCATGAAGGTTATCTTGACTTCCTTCCCTCCCGAGGCCATTACCAATGGTTTCCACTAAAAAAGTACGAGCATTCCACAAGTGCATCATACATCCATATACTTTAGCTCTTTGTCAAAAAATACTCGCGAGCCGAACACCAACCCGACACTGCTGCTTTGACATCTGTTTTGCTATTTGGATTCAAAACGTTCCTATACTAGACAATATACTACTGCGCTCCTGGAGACAATGATGTGACAGAGGCTTGGTTGGACAATCCGGGATGGTCACTTACTGTCCGTTCGGCTTCGCGAAACTTTTCATGAATTCCTTAATCATTCTTCTCTTTCTACGAGTAAGTTGCATTCACAACTTGAATTCCTCATTAGACCGGAATAATATTTCATGATACTTGAAGAAACGTTTAAAATTATTGAACAAACTTCAAGTTATTAAGGAAATACGGGAGTTTGAGTTATCTTTCGGGTGGTAGTATTCATTTCAGGAAGGATGTGAAACTGTATTTCCAGATTAAATAACAGTGTAATCAATATTGTTTTAAATAAATTTTTAATTTTTAAATAAATTGAGAACCAGAGAATTAACAATAAACTACGGAATACGTTTAGGACCATACATCTGGGGTCCTTCTCACTTAAAATTATAAAAATCTTAGATAAGAACATCGCATTAGGTAATATGACTGGAGATTTTCCTACATTAAGGCAATGTAAAATGAACACAGATTCCGAAGGAAAAGCTTCACAGCCAAAATTTACGTAATTGAAACCGATTTATAAACATACCTCAAATGAAAATTTCAATAAGTTACTATCACAGTCCTATAAAAGAAATAATTGGTCATTTTCTGAGTGGAACGATGGCTACAAAACAACAATTGATAAACATGACATTGCAATGTTTTAAATCATCGCCTACAAGCGATGCCATGTAAGGCGATCTTATACAAATTATTACGTATTTTATACAATGAAGTTTGCAAAACCCCATCGCATTAGAATTCTCTTCTTTCATATTGGTGGACTTAGAGTTCGTCCAAGGCGTTTTAAAGTTTTTTTTATACTGCTTGAATGGAGCTGTTTGGTCTGTTACAATTAAATACGACCCCGGCCAATCCCAAACGTTTCATTCTCCTTAGCTACTGGATGATGCTTACCACAGAGCGAACTTCCCTAAAAATAGTCTTTATTAACGCTCCGAAAAAGTACATATCTGTGAATAACGTTTCCGTCACGCCTGTCTGGCCTTTGAACCCCTGTCTGTTTCAGAGTGTACTAGTGTATCGCCGCGCCCGCCGGCCAGACCCGCTCAAACAAAACGTCAGTCGTTCCCGATAGCTGCCGTTATCGAATGCGATTCCAGGAACTGGAAACGGCGCCGCGACGCCCGCAGTACTCACTGCAGCGATGCGTCTTTGGGCTTCTGTCTTCTCACTGAGAAAACATCCACAATAGACTACGATTTTTCTAACTTTGCCTCTCAACGCCCGTCTTTACGATGGAATATATCACGGTATTTCGCGTGTTTCTCAGTCATGCCGCTAGATATCGCATGATCGCGATCGCATCAATGCTTGCGATCATGTGACTTCTAGCGGCACGACCGAGAAAGACGTGAAATGCCGTGTGATATTCCATCGTGGCCATAGGGGCTTCAGAGGTAGACTTAGAAAAATCGCACTACAGTTTCAATGACGCTGGGCATTTATTGGTGTTTCTGCAAACCTATAAATTTTATTAGAAGACTAATTGAATCTACCAATATCCATTCCATGAATTCCCATCCAACAAAGAAACATCGGACCGGCCCACGGCTCCGTGCGCCATTGGAAATTCGTGGTCAATCCTGCGACTTGGAAACCGATACATACTCTACTCCTTTCTCAAACCACGAGAGCATTCCGAATTATTAACATGGATTGGAACTGCTCGACTGAGTTTCTCCTAAACGACACGAAACTGTTGTCATTTCTATCTGTAAATGTTGATTTCCAACAAAAATCTGAAAGAGCCAGAGGGTGAACGATGTTTTTGAGGTCAAAAGTTACTCATTCATTTCCCATTCGCATTGCAGCCTTCGCTCTTTGCCACGAGTCAATGGCCGTTGACAATCCATGCACTTCCGTTTTTCTTTCTTGGCGCATGGGGGTGTGTCATCCAAATGGAATATCTCACGGTATTTCGCGTCGTGCTGGGTTGTGCCGCTAGATATCGTACGATCGCGATTGTATCGAGCAGTGCTGGTGATCATGCGACTCCTAGCGGCACAACAGAGAACGACGCGAAATACCGTTAAGGTCCGATTAAATTAAGAAGGTGATTGACATTTGTGAGTGGAGGGGAGGCCAGCCAGGTCGCAAACCACTGAGCACGTGTTACCGGAACACGAAAACAAACACTTCAAAAAATACGTATAAAAGTATAAAAAATACGACAAAAGCCTAACCTCAACGCAACTCATCACAACACAGTACACATTGCGCGCGCAGCACAGGCAGAAACGCGGGCGGCGCGGCGGCAGGGAAGTCGCTTGCGATGCTCAAATGTTCCCCGTGTTCGGCAGAGGCAACTGAGCGACCTGACACGTCACGTTTTGTCTCTCTGGTTGGCAGCTGCCATGGAAACGGGAAAGGCGTCCTGACGTCACACAGAACTGTCAATCACCTTCTTAATTTAATCGGACCTTAGATATTCAATTCTGATGACACCGCCCCCCGCCACGTGCCAAGAAAGAAAAACCGAAGAATAGTCGTTCGCCATTCGCCAGCACCGCTACCGCACGCGCGCCTCGCAGGCGGAGGAAGGAAGCGCGGGGCAACGCGACGCGGCTGCAGGAGCAGCTGCTGCAGGCGATAGGCGTCTCTTCCGCACCCGGCAGCGGCGAATCGCAGTGGCTGACGCAACTGCAAATCGGACACTGCGTCGGCAGGGACTGCCCCAACGAGGGAAACGGCCCACATTCGAAGGAGGTCGTAAAAAAAGAAAACCCTCAAAACAGGGGCGGATCCAGCCGATAATTAGGGGGCATCGTAGATTTTTGTTAAATAATAAACATATATGTTATTATATTGTATATTATTATTGAACTGTTGATATGTTACTATACAATATTATTGTTTAAAGAATTGTATAATTCGAACATAAATATTTAAATAAGTTTTACCAAATAAAGGAAGGTAAAGGAAAATTCTAGACCTGGGGAGGGGGGGATGAACCCCCTGGATCCGCCAGTGCCCCAAAATTTGGCTTGTTTAAACCCCATCCCCTCCTTCTGCAACAATTTTAACACTTAGTAACACACCTGATATGGATGCTTCACTTCAAAATATCCCCCTCCCACACACCAACAATGAAACCTGGATATTTGTGTAGTGACGACATTAAAATTGGATAAAATTTCACAGATTTTTAAACAATTTTTCAAATTTAATAACGAGTTACAAAAAGTTGATCAAGAGTATATCATTTTGTTCAGTTTCGATTAAGAATTCTTTTTCAGAACAAACTTATCAACCATTAATGCTAGTTTTTAGAATATCTGAAATGAACCGGAAACCGTATGAGATTCCCGCTGACACGAAGCTATGCAATATGAATGAGGAATGAATGAAAAAGATTCAGAACATGGCCAAGAATTCCCATTATCGTGCCAAAAGAGTCGGGAGCTGCTAAAAGAAAGAATCTAACGATAATTCACGAACAACCTGCGATTTCTACGACACTGAGAACCAGGACTAAAAGTATAAGGCGGTGTGACTAGAACAGAAAATTCATGAAGCATTTCCAGGTATCTGAACGGTGAGACAGGGCTCAACAATTTACGGCGATTCCTGACAGATGAGCTGACTTGCGAAAAAAAAAAACAAAAAAAAAAACACTGCTCTTCCAAACGAGGTTTCCCAGCGGAAATTTACGATTCAACGAACGCACGGACGCAAATTATGAAACTCCTCTAATCTTCCTATCGCATGAGGGCCGACCGGGAGCCCTGGGGAAAGCACGGCGCGTGGGCGAGGAGAAGGGAAAATGACAATAGTCAAAGAAATGTTCACTTTTGTGTCATTGAGAAACCATCACATGTGCAGTCATATGGCTAACAAGTGAATAAATTAAAAAAAGACGAGCGGGAGGAAACACGTAACACTTCAGCGAGCGAACGGACGGACGGAGGTGAACTGTGCCGAATCTGCCGGCAACGGCACAGCCTTCCGGCATCGCACCACGTCCTCTTGATAGCGGCCGATGGCCTTGTTGCAGACGCCACAGTCGCCGTCCTCCTCCTGCTGCTGCTGCTGCTCCGCGCCCTCACCGCCGACCCACCTACTCCTACTCCGCACCCTCACCGCCGACCCACCTACTCCTACTCCGCACCCTCACCGCCGACCCACCTACTCCTACTCCGCACCCTCACCGCCGACCCACCTACTCCTACTCCGCATCCTCACCATAGAGAAAAGATATCTTTCTCTATGTCCTCATAGCCGTCCCGCCTCCTCTGCCCCGTTACCATCGCCATCAGCGCAGCTCGCCGCCAGCCATTAGCCCAGGCGGAAGCTACGTCAATCACTTGTGACACCGACGACCGGGCTCCATTGAAAATCACAAGAAGCATCGCTTTGCTGAGGGAATCTCCGCCTAAACCCAGCGCCTATTCCTATTCGACACATTCAATCAGCAAAGGATTTCCTCCAAAGATTAACTATCGCTAAAGTAACACAATACAGCCTTAACCTGCTAAATGTCTTAGCTCTTTCAAAAAACTGGGTTTAACGCATTACAAACGATTTAAAGCACTTAGTAAAGTCAGACTATAGTACTGAATCCGTTGAAAATATGAAAATACATCTAACTTCATACTGCAACAGAAGAATTGGAGATATAACTACGATTCGTGAAATGTACGATGTTTTGTGTTATTTAATACTCTACCAAATTTACAAATGAAAAGTCTAATATTCAAAGATAATAAAATCACTTTCCGCAACAATGTGTACCTCAAAGCATGCAATGGTAACACTGGACATGTTTATAAACTTTCTTCGCTCTAGCTATTTGTGAATATACTGCACTTACCTACATGATACATTATATAAACGTTTTTGGAACATCAATACTGCCTAGCCAGGGGAGTCCTCATATTTTTCCACTCTGAATCAGGGAAAGTCCTAAATAACCGAAATATTCCGTTAACGGTTCCTAAATAGGACGACAATTGCTGTGAACAAATAGAACCATTTCCACAGTACAACGTGGGAGGCAATATTACTGTTACGATCAAACCGAAATCGTTAACTTTCATTAAAAATATGACTACGACCGTAGCGTAAATAAAGGTTTCTGTTACCGATTCTTTTCGTAATGTCCTGTCACTTATTAGGTTGGGATCAACGATTCGGGAAGAAACTCAATGTACAATTTATTTACACTTTTTATCCTCGTAATCAAAATTTACTGCATTTTGTTGTATCACGAAAGTCGTCATGAACAAGAAAAAAATAAAATAAACCGCAACAATAAATAACAAACAATTTGGAAAACCGTTTAGAATTGTTTCACAACCGAAACGTTTTGTTAAAAAAACAAAAACAAACAACCGACATTAACTGAAACCGTAGCCTGAACATTTATTTTAAACAGTTTAATTCCTCGCCTGTTAGTAATGAAAATAATTATCCACAAGACACTAATTTGCACTGAATGTGCGTCACGTGACAGTCGTTTTTCGCCCACCGAAACGTTTATATTCTACAAAGGAAACCGGAATAAACTCGAGAGAGGCGGAAGGAGCCCCTCTCCATTACGACAGCTTGTTCTGGGCGCGCTGAAATATTGTATACACGCCACAGACAGGACGCGTCGGAAAAATGTCACCGCACTCGGTCGCTGTCGCCGCAAGCGATGTCCGCTTCCTCAAAGGGACACACACTTTTCCGTAGTCTTTCAGAAGACGTCAGGCAGACTATCATACGCTAACCAACTGGCTTCCCTTACGTCGACAGTACCACAATGAAACATCTATTTGGGTCTCCAGTAGAACACCTTCATGAAAGAACCTAGGAGACATTTCGGGCATAGAGTTACGCAAGTGCAAGATTGCATATCCATCAGAGGCGTATCTAGGTAATCAGGCGCCCCTGGCAAGCACAGAATTTGCGCCTCAGTCAAGTTACTTAAACTTAGGGTTGTTGTTATATGTTTTAGCGGGTATACTCTAAATAGCGCCCCTTGTGAGTGGCGCCCATGGCATGTGCCAAGTTTGCCATACCGTAGATAAGCCTCTGATATCCGTCGCCAGTCTCGCAACTGCGTTCCACTAATATTCGGGGAGATGAACGCGAAACATCCATCTGCCTACAGTATTCCTTAACCTTTTACTTGCGGTGTCTTAAATGAACAGCAAACTTTCTATGTTTTATGCGTCAGAAAGTTCATTTACAGCACTGCTTGATAAAATATTAATTTTCGCAACATTTTACAATAATTTATTCACATTTATACTTTATTAGAATCGAAATTCGACATTACGTGTGAGATAGTACATTGTGAGTTTTCGTCAAAGTATGTGATCACTAGTCTAAATTTGTCTCAAACTCTTTCTGAAGTTTTATTAGCAGCAGTTTATGCATCAGTTTTAATGGAAAACAAATGGCTGTGCGTGCGTGTGTATGTATGTATGCGTACAAGTAATACTTCACTGCTGCACATTACTGGAGCGACCCGTATTTTATTTGCAAGTGCGCTAGCTTTACCTTTAGAAACAGAGGTTCAAGGCCCGGCGAAACGTAGAATTTGTTGCGGACAAAACGGGTTCGCGGCAGGTGTCTTCGGCGTTTAATTTTCTCTTTCATTTCACCAACTATCCAACACTCAACTTCTGACCACATCAGCTGACATGACATCATCACAATCATCAACGCGCAATTCGCACAGAGAGCGGGCTGAGGTGGATCAACTCCCTTTGTGTTGTCTCCAGGCAAATCCAAACATACGCCGAATAAAGCCTCCGGTTATGATTTGTTATTGACGGCAACTGTTTCGAAGGGAGTGAGGGAAATCGACCCTACGCCGAGGGGCAACGAGAGACGCGCGGCAGCTGGGAGAGAAAGGGAGCACTTCTCGCCGCCACCGCCAGGGCCCATCAGCGCTATTGAATAACAGCCGCCGCCCAAGGCCTGGCTGCCGCCGCCGCCGCCGCCACGGGGTCGCTTTCACCGGGCGGGCGGGGCAGGGCGCGAAGGGGCACGGGAGGAGCAGGCCGATGGAATGACACGGGAGGGCTGGGTGGCGGGGCGGGATTGGGCGGAGCTGAGATGGAAAGGTGGGGGGGGCAGCAGGGAGACCGAGAGAGACGGGAGGGTTGAAGCACGGATGGGCGTGTCGGGTGGATCGGGGGTGGATCGGGGGCGGATCGGGGGTGGATCGGGGGCGGATCGGGGGTGGATCGCGGGTGGATCGGGGGCGGGAACGGGGGCGGGAACGGGGGCGGGAACGGGGGCGGGAACGGGGGCGGGGACGGGGGCGGGGACGGGGGCGGGGACGGGGGCGGGGACGGGGGCGGGGACGGGGCTGGGACGGGGGCGGGGACGGGGCGGGGACGGGGGCGGGACGGTGGCGGGGACGGGGACAGACGGTGGCGCGAACAGGGGCGGGGGCGGGCGGACGGGCCAGGTCGTGGCGGGACAGGCATGTCAGCCGTGTGCTGGCACACATGGTTGGCAACTCCGGTTCCCGCCATTCCCCCCCGCCTCAAGCCACTGGACGCATGGACTACATATCCCTGCATCGACATCCCACACCTATACTGCAAACTCTGCGGATGGCCTTTGAGGTATCTGCACATAAACCGGATCCAGAAACTAATGTCACAAGTTAGAGCTAGCAATGCGGGACAAATACTCGCTGAAAGATCTTCATTAATTTTTAATTCTTTGCCTCTTCTGCAAAAATGTTGATATGTACGATTGCGTTCGTCATCATTTGTGTATGCCACAATTTAGTTTACGATGTAGTAATAATTTCTGTGTGTGAATGAAAATGAAATTCTCATCAGGCTAAGATCAAGGATGGCATGATTTTACAATATGACGATATTTACATTAAGTCTCTATTACAGTTTAAAGTCAATGGCATATTAACAAAGAACAAAAATAGAATATTCAACCATGATTTTCCGAGTGTTTCTGTTAACCCAAGGCAACGAATCTTATGTAAACGCCCAACCATGCACAAAATTACGAGACCGCTGTATACATTTTCCAGCCTAGTTCATCAACAGAACCGCCAAAAATTTAACGCTTAAATTAACCACAATAATACAACTGAACGCTAATCAACTAAAT
This sequence comes from Acheta domesticus, assembly GCA_031308135.1. NCBI lineage: Eukaryota > Metazoa > Arthropoda > Insecta > Orthoptera > Gryllidae > Acheta > Acheta domesticus. The sequence continues at coordinate 96,602,159 of JAHLJT010003656.1, forward strand.
AAGCGTGCCAAACTACTTAAGTAATAGAGTTGCCATTACACCTTACCCTCAAACCTCCATTTAGGGAAGTTTAAGATATCTTTCATTGTGAAGCTCTGAAGAGTTAAAAATAGGATCTACAGAAAATACAAAGAAAAAATAGGACTTACTACGTAATTCGATTACAGAATGTGTGCGTAGAGTGAGCAGAGGTTTCAAATAAACTGCAATCGTGACAAAAACTGAATAGCTTTATTTCTTTGAATTTCAGTTTAATTAAAAGTCACGGATGAAGACGTCGCCGAAGACACAGCAAAGATCTTGATCTCGAGAAAGTAACCTACAACAACCATGATTTTCACAGCAACAACTACATGATAGATATGGTAAGACAAGAATCTGTCTCGGGTATGGACTACGTACGTAGCTGGAACGAATTGTTTACACTTATCAACATTAATTTGCGCGCACATATTCACCGAGCATGTACTTCGCGAGAAACCATCAAGGAAATGCAGTGAGAAAGCTGCATACTTACAACGTACTTCTTTTGTTCTACTTACTTTTCGGAGATCTTATTTGGTGTCTAAACTAGAGAGAGAAATGCATCCAGTTGCCATTATCTGCGTCAACTGAAACGTTTTGTGAACAGATGTAAGTTCGTGGAGAAAACTGCCACGGCTAAGAGAAACTTCTCTTTTAATTGCTCGTTGCAGCCGGACATTCCGCGTAACCAATCTGATCATAATCAGAAAGCATTCTGCAACGTGCAGTAGAAATAAAAGAAAGAAAAAAAAAACAAACTATTCTTCAGCTTCTAAAAAAAGAGTAGGTGATTGATCACAATCAAGCCTTACAAGCACTGCACGTGAAATTCAATGTTAAACAAAGCTGACAATGGGAAGAGTGTCTTGTATCCCAACAAACTAAAGAACAAGTTCAATCTCCATCGTAGTCAAAAGAAACCTCACCTATGCACGAACAATTATTGAGAAACTTCTTACATCATGATTCATTCTCAGAATGTTCGATAAATTCTTTTAAAAATCCCATACTCTATTAAACCATTCCAACACTCCCAGGAAATATTAAGTAGAGAACGCACGTGTTTGAGGTTTGGAAGAGATAGTGCCAGGAGATAAGAGCATTGCCTGATTCATTAACATCCGGATTTCATGTCGGTGTATTTTAAGGCCAACACTGTACGTAAAGTACAATACTGAATAAAATACAGCACCATTTCGATGTACCGTTATTTTTGACGTTTGCATGTGAAGGAATAAAAGTTAATGGAGTGTTTAACAAGATTTTCAGACTTCAAAATTTGAATAGCTTCCTTCATTTTGCTTTAAGGTATTAAAATATTACAGTAGAAAATAGTAATGGTATTCATTAATCATTTTAAAACATCGATCGAAAATTTGCTTTCCAAATTTACTTTCAAATATTGTTGTTAGCGCTACTCCAAGCCGAAGCCCGTTCGCCCAATGGGGTGTAATTTGAAATGCACATTAGACTACTAACACACTTGCGCGCCGTGCGTAGTCAACATAATGCACGAGAACATACACGCGAAAGGGAAGTGCGGTGACTTAAAAGATGAAGAAAACGGACAATGGACATCAGACAGCTTCCCCTCTTGTCCATTAAGGGCTCCCACATCTTGAAGCATCTTTCGGAAGCACAGACTGCGAATCAGCAATAGTTTTCTCAAGGGGAAGAGGTTAATTGACGAGTAAAATGAAAATAATCTTCGCTTACGCAGCACAGTTTGAATATAAGCTCTCTTTGGAAAGTTTTGTTTTCCAAATTCCTTGATTTGAACGCTGCAAAAGGTGGAGATTAATGACCAACATATGCACTGAATCCCTGGCAGGAACGTGTTAATGCATATTCTAGCAGGGGATATCGAACTCTCTAGGTGGAGACGTCCCCCTGCTATCCCCGCCGTCAATTATTTGCACCCTGACCACAACTACTCACCCACAAGTCTTTGGGACACAGCAACATCGGCTGATTTACAACCTGCGTATTCCAAGCATCCCAGCAGTCTTTTGACAGTTTTTGTGTACGGTTTGAAGCTTGTGTTTTCAACATCCAATCTCTCCCCCCCGTGGACGACTCCAAAGGTGGCTCTGGACGAAGGCTGCTCGAGGGATGACGCGCGGAGACGGAGGATTATGCTGCGCCATCTCCCTCGCTCTCCGCTGCTCCCATTAGGCGCATCCGGCCACCATAATCGAAGCTTTCTACTCCTCTGGAAACACTCTCCCGGCCAACCACCTCTCCAAAGCTTTTAAAACAGGCGAAGTAGCACGTCAAAGCGGTAAACAACTGAAAAATCAACAACTGGCTACATTAAGTCCATTTTAAAATTTGGTAATATATTTTGGAATATTTGTTTTTGGTAATATATTAAAAATAAAGAATGATATTCATGATAAATTACCAGCTAAATAGAAGTTCACATTTAAAATCCTACGAGACTCAAGTTGTCACTATATGATAGAATATAGCATTTGGAAAAAGTCCACCACACTATTTAGGAATTAGTATTATTCACAACTGAACACCCGGATTTTGTTGTAATAACATTTTCAGTTTCCCTAAAATCTTTTTCGGATGGTAACATATGAAGAGATAATGAGTGGCTAATTCGTTTCATATTCACACAACGTATTTAAGGCAGAGAAAGAAAACAAGGGATCTTCAAACTATATTTAACACGGGGGCGGATTTTGAGGAGCAAAGCCATCGCCAAAAAGAATAAATAAAATGCTTAAAATGTTTTTAAAATGTCCTGAATGCAAAAAATGACGCAAAATATTTTATTAAAACCAGTTCGAATGAACAACTCAAGCTACTGGATACGTTACTGATGTAATCGAGGAGACTCCTTCCTTTCGTTCATGTGTACTCAGTTTGCAAACTTGGTTTGGACTGTTCTTTACCAGGAAATCTCTGTCTTTAGTTATCCCGAAATCGGTCGAACTAATAATGGCGCTCATACATGTCACAGGAACAATAGATTACACTCACGACGGCTGACATTACAATTACTAAGCGAAGAAATCGAAAAGGTTACGCAGTAATTCTGTGAATAACATTTGTTGCATCTCGTAAATGTAGGGTAAGGTCCCCTAATGTGGAATACGTTCCTATTGTAAAGTACCGATCTATCAGACTTGCAATGAGCTGAAATCCGGTGACAACATTTGGGGATTTCTTGGAACAGGCCCCTGACAGTGCACAGAGAATGTTTTTCGAATTGAAGCTCTGAGTGAAGTGGCAGAGCGTGTTTTCTTCAGAGCGTCAACAAAAATATTGGAGCAGTAAACAAAAGAATAGTAGTTACTCGTGTGCCGTAAATATTAGAATAATTTTCTATATAGTACGTGTTAGTTGTATATCTAAGGAAATATCATCACAGAACATATAAAGAACATTGATGGCAATTGAAGGCATTGTTCTAAAGTGAAATGCTGGTGACGACACGAACAAAGTGAAATGCTGGCCAAGACTTAGAATACATAATCTCCTGTGTTCAAACACAATTTATTCGATTAATTAGGGAATTGTTATTACACGTTAATCGCTCCTCTTATCTGCATCTTACAGTTGCAATTAGTAGAGTTCTATGAACTACAAAAAAGCTTACGAGGAAACGCGAAATGCAACACTTCAATAAAAACTAGCAAATGTTGAAAACATTTGAATTTATTTGGCACTTAAAGAAAACCCTCTTGGCTTTTTGTCTATCACATGAAACTGATCAAATATCCGATAAGCATCGAAGATACCTGTGACGATACCGCGATATTAATGCTCGAAAAACACCAACTCAGACTTTCTCGGCGCTTGATTCCAGCTGCTCTTCGCTCCCTCTTTTCCTTATGCCTTTTTTCCTCTACATTGGAGAAATGGAATTCCATTGTAATTGGTTATCATTCTCTAGTTCTTTGGAGTGGTTTACAATTTGTTAAAAAATATCCTGCTTGCTCTCTACTTTACAACATTTTGAATTCTAGCCCCAAATTCCAGTCGTAAGTCCTGGTTATTGTCCGCCCGCGCCAGCTCAACGAATCCCGGGTCAAAATTACGAAAACGTTTATTTATAGAATGAAAAGGGGAACAAGCAAGATTTCGTGCTTAGCTCACGTTTTGCACAACCAGTTAATTCGTAGAAATGTCAAAACATCGACTGATTGCGTTGTGAGCACATTACCTTCTTTCACCGTCGAAAATCAAGGTCATTGCAATTGATAAGAGCGTCCCAATACTTTTACTATTGACAATCCAACAATCATCTTATCAGCTAGCGCGGCCTTCATTTTTTTGACATCCACTAATCTAGTTTTGCCGATGACGTTGAATGTGGAATTTTAAACTTCTTTAATAAAATGAATAATGGAGTTTCATTTTATTTACTAGGAAGTACCTAGTTTTATTTACAATAAGTTTGTAAATACCTCTCAGATTTGATAGAATTCTATTCCCGTATTCTTCGTACTTGAACTTTCAAACTTTTCCTTACAAACTCACGATCATATTTCTGATGTTTTGTGACGCGTTAACTTGAATACTTCGTAGGAAATGTAAAAAAGAAAAAAGCAGAATCAAAAAATAGAAAAAAAATATACAATCACAAGATATACTTTTTGGAAGGTTTGAATCAACTCAAACTTCAAGGTCACCATAATTTTACGCATATACAAATGGGAAGCAAATTATTTGAAAACACTGTGAAAGACGGTGACTAAAATACCCTAACACTCCCAAACACTACGAAAAAATATAACAAGCGATAAGATTGGAAATTCAATGGTTGCGATAACCATCGGGAACATCCAGGGATTCATACCTTTGAATGTCACTCCACTAGAGAGCTACTTGAAACGTTCGTGCTGAAGAGAACGTAATCTTTCGAGGATATTGATACATTGGATCAATAATGTGAAATATCAACAGACAAGGAAAGTATTAAAAACATTCACAGGAATTCAATGAAATAAAATGAATACGAATTCGTGTTAACTCGTCCTGCGATTCTGCTCCCATAGTCGAAATCTTTCTTCTTGTCAAAATTTCAAACAACAATCACAAGTACTTGCGTGTGAATAAAAACATAAAAAACTGCACTTAGATGGCTGACATTCGTATATTCAGAGTTCAATGCAAGCCAATTCAGCCCTACGAGCTCTCAAGATGATTCAATGTCTCTTCAAGGCCCGGCCAATGTATTCAACTGGCTTAATCAATCAACACATCCGGCACGAAGAAAAAGATATATGAGCGTTTCAATAGTGATTTATTTAACGAGAGGCGACAACGCAGTACCCTGCGAGATGCGAAAGAATGGGTCCCCTGCACCACGCCTGAGCTTTCTGCCCAGCAATGACACCGCAACCGACGCGAAGCATAATGTTGCAGTTAGCATGACGACGTCGTGTCAAACCTACTGGCCCGCTTTTCCTTGTTCCTTAGGTGGCATATTATCAGTTAATGCACAGAATGTTCTGTTCACCGATCGTAATTGCTAGTGTATCTAATGGTAGGGGTGGATTTAATGCAGGAGATATGTTAACGGATGTAATTAATCAAATGAAATAATGATTTGGCAGATGGGATATAAATTTAAAAGGATGATAGTGAGCCGGAAAACTTCCAGTCATTACATGTCTCCTCAGTGGCACGTATTCTATCCTTGAGCTTCAGACGGGCGATTACTGATTACTAATCAGCGATTAGCGGAGACACAAAGGGTAAAGAAAAAAGGCGTGGTCAAGACGCAACAGCAGATGACAGCCATCGTGTGGGTCTTCAATGCACCTACTTCTGATTTGAAGATCACACGGTCCCATGAACAAAACATTAGCAACACTTCCTTCAACGCTGCGCCACCCATAAAGCGGACATTTGCAATTGGAGAAGGCTGCGCGGAGGAGTTGATAGGTCAACCCACACACATTCTAGCGTCTTCCGGCACTTGCAGAAGATTACAAGTCCATTCATTCGCACATGCCTAATACTCTCCGAAAGCCCTCTCCCAGCTTTGGAGTCGGGGGGGGGGAGGAGGGAGGCGGCACACATTCGCAGCCTCCCCCTCCCTGCCCCTCCCGGCGTCAGCACCTCGCTTTGTGAAAGCGCCCGCGGTCGGGGACACGCGATCGGCGGCGGGGCGGCGCGGCGCGGAGGCAGCGGCACACAGTGGCCCAGAACACACAGAACAACGCCCCCGACAGAAAAACCGCAAATATTTGCAGTGTTGTTGTTTTGCTATGTTCACAGACGAGGCTGCTCACTGAAGAGTTCCATTTGGGCCATCTTTTCGCCGTACCGGAGAGATCTCCTCATTTTACAGTAGGACTAGCGTGAGACGGGTCAGTCTGTTGTTGCAATTTCAACTAGTGAATGAGAGTCGATAAACTAAAAATAATCTTGAATTTAGCATCATGACATTGAATGTGCATCAGCGACACAGGCCAGCTCGTTTGATATGATTTTCAAAAAATCGCATTCGACAATTCAATGTATTACTGTTTCACATAATTCTGTATGTTTTCTACGAGATAAGATGAAATCTCGATCACGCAAGTTTATGTGAGTAGAAAAATATGGTCAATTCAATTACAACCACTGGCTGTCAAAATCTCATTTTAAAATACCAGTAAATAAAAAGTGTAATATGAGATCTGAATCCAGGTGTGGTTTGAAAAGAAATCTATTGACAAATATTTAGTTTTGCTGATGCAAAGAAACCACCAATACGCAGCCAAAATAATTCTCTAAACTATCAGTCATCATTTAATCAATTATTCAGGAGAGCCAAGAGTCAATCTCCTGGTCGCCATCAACTCATGAAAAGATCCGTCCGTGCACATCTTGACAGAAATATCCGTCAGTGCATACCCTGTTCAGGTTTGCGCGTCTTATGTTAAAGCGTATCCCGAATAAAAGGCGTTCTCACACGTCCAGCCTCATCTGATCGGGTTTACCACGACTCGTGCCCAAGATTTACCTTCACAAGCTGAAAGAAAGTGCACCCGTCACGCGTACTGTCGTTCATGAGACGGTTTAGGACGCACCCTTATCCAGACAAGAATCAGGAGCGCAAGCTTGGCTTCACATGCTATTTTTTAACGCAGTTATTGCAGACACTGTTTATCGGAAAGGGTTAAACGGCGTCAGGTGCAATAATCGCGTACCGAATTTCCACGGCGGCGTTAGGGATGTGAGGAGGATGGCGAATGTAATAACTAGGGAGTGGATTTTAATAAAATGTTTTTTTCATTTCATTTTTCAAAATCATTTTTTTTCTTTTCAGTTTAGAACAATGCTATTTTGTATAGAATTTCATTTTATATCATAACAAATCGAAATGGCCCATTTTTTGGTCTTTTCTTTCTTTTTTTTTCTCATTTTCGTCGAATTCGACTAATAAGTCATATTTTACATTTTGACTTTATTTTTCATTCCTTTTTCGCTGATTTCATCGTTTTTAAGATCATTGTAATGGTACTTGCTTCGAACAATATTAACGAAATGCAACAAATGTTCCCTGAGTAGCCTATTCGATTTCTTCGCTCATATATTGTAATGTCAGCCGTTGTGAGTACTATGTAATATGAGGTTCCTGTGACGCCTATCGGCCATTGTTAGTTCGGCCGATTTCACGATAAACAACGGCAGAAATTTTCTTTTAAATTACAGCCCAAACCAAAAGTTTGCAAGCTGAGGTCACTTCAACAACAGGAAAAAGGCTCGATTACATCAGTAACATATCCAACAACTTGAGTTGTTCATCTGAAGTGGTTTTGATCAAAAAACAAATTACGTCATTTTTCTGTGTTTTTAGGGCATGTTTAAAACATTTTAAGAGCATTTCATTGCTCATTTTTGGCACTGTTTTAGGTCATCAAAATCCGCCCCTTAGTAATAACAGCCTCATGCGCGCCTATTGCTCCATCACGGCCCACTGTGCGGGGCCAAGGCACACGGCTGAGCCGCCTCGGCCCAGCCCCGCACCGCACCGCACCTCGCCGCGCCGCGCCGTAACTTTTCGCAACACGTGTTACGTAGAGGCGGCGCGGCGCGGCGCTGCCGTGCTGCTTTCAGGCCACGCCGCGCGGCGCGGCGTCTCGCAAGGAGGTGCTGCCAGCCAGGGCTGCCCTACTGATCTGCATGTCGCTCGTGGGCTGCAACCAGACGTGTATCTACGGTACGGCAAACGTGGCCCGTGCCGACGGCGCCACTCACAGGAGACGTGGTCACGGGGTAAAAGTTCTTAAGTCAATTTTAGGCTAAATTGGGTAAAGTACTGAAACTACAAATTAAGTATCTATATTTTATTTTAGTACAACCAGCGCATTCAAATGTTACCTCCTTAACAACAAAAAAGCGTTGGGAAATAGCATTGAGCGTAGGAAGAAGCGTTGGCTCAATAATATTTAACCTTTGTTTTCTCCAAAATAACATTTTTGCCTTTAGAACTTTTACGCCGTGGCCACAGATTTAGAGTACACCCGCTAGAACCAAAAACAACCCTGATTTAAAATTATCTGACAGGGTCCCAAATTCTATTCTTGCCATGGGCGCCTGAATACCTAGGTATGCCTCGGTCTGGCTGCAACAGTGGCACAACTCAAAAAATACGAATTTTGATTTAATGAACTCTCCAGAATTGCAGATTGGTCTACCTTCCAGCGGCAACAGCAGCATAGAGCACGGTATTCCACCAACAAGAGGCAGAAGAGTGAATGCTAGATGTTGGTTTTCAATATAAGGTAAAAACTTCTCATTTATCTGGTTTTTGAGTTGTGCCACTACTGAAACCCACCAACGATATGACGGCCTCAGAATCTACCTCTCACTATATGACAGTTTTGGCAAAAATGATGTTTTAACATGTTTGAACTCATTTGAACGATCTGTATTTAAAATGATTATCAAATCAGATTTTTTTAATGTTCTTACAAAACCTGTGTGTGATCCCTGGGTTCTTCATGACAAGAAGATTACACATTAATGTATATTATATTTTTAGAATCCAGTTTATTTCATTTTCTGCGAAAAATTTGTCTCACGAGCGTATTCACAAGGCTCAAAGATATACATACTAGATAGATCAGGCTGCGAGACGACGCCAGACGGCGGCGATGTCAGCGCGGGAACTGTCGACGTCCCTCTCCCTGCCTGGGTCTCAAACGGTCGCTGCTGCAAGCCGTGGGAGAACGCGAGAGCAGACTTTTTGAACGTGCCCTCTGGGCGTAACCCACACTCCTATTTAGGATTTTTTCCTTTTTTTCTTTCTTCAAACAGCTCGTTTCGTATTTCCAGAGGCGACATACAACGACGCAACCCGCGAGAAGAGCTACCGTTCGCACTGGGACGATTATACAGTCGAATCCGGTTATAGTGAACTTCTGGGGGCAAACATTTTTGATTCATTCCATCAGGGGTTTACTATATTCTATGTCAAAACTAAATACGTAGAATTTCTCCATAACGATTGACGTTATTAACATAAGATGCAGCAAGATACATTAACAGCACGAACTGAAAATTCAATATATGCCCTTCAAAAATTAATTATTTGAATTATTTGCTTCGTACATTTTTCGTTACTAATTTCTCTAGATCCTTCTCAAGAGATCGTGCTCTCCCTTTACTTGATTCTGCATTGCCCTCAGTGTCTAAGTATCGTACTGCAGTCATGACACCCTTTCAATGCCCCTTGTACTGTTGGAACACCAACCTACACTCCGAAGGCTCTCTTACTTGCCTAATAACATACGAGATGCTTTCGGTAGTGGAATGGCGCAAGCATCTAATGAAACATTTTCCGCGGGGCGTGGCGGATATCGCCAGGCTGTGACAGTCTCCTGCTTTGTCCCGCGAAATATCAAGTAACACGAAGCTAATACTGAAGCAAGCAATAGCGCGTCGCTACCGCCAGATGTCAGTAAGGTCATCAGTAAGGTTCCCATTCCAGATCGCTACCTTCCCCTCAAGAGACTTCTTCGATTATCACCTTTGATTTTGTTTTTCAAGCTGACTAGTGTTGGAATTTGTGGCACTGGGGCGATATATTCTTTTCTAGGAGGGAATGAATTTCCAGGACGTATTTACTACGTTCACTGTAGTCGAGGTTCAGGTTCACTATATCCCAGTTCACTATAAGCGGAGTCGACTGAACACACTACGTCTGTAATAACTGCACCTCGTTACTTATAGCAGCGTAGTTGTTAAGTATGGGACCTTCTGAAAATATGTGGCAACACAACCTGAGATATTTCTCGTCACGTTCACTACACTTTCTCCGCGAGAAACTCGGTCAAGTTTAGACAAATAATCACGGTGGCACAAAGTTGTAACATCAAGTAAATCGTTTAAAGCATTTTCTACTACGGACCTTGCATACATGCTTCACACCTCATTTTCTTAGTCCAAGTTAGAGAGTTCTTTCAACGGTTCAAAATTCTCGGTGGAGGTCAGGCTTGTGGCTTCTAAAAGAAATCTAGATGAAGTCCCAGGAGAATGAAATTATCTGACAATTTCCATCCTATTAAAATTCCGAATTCGTTTACCCACAAGACGAATCGATATGGCTGATCTGTATCGGTTGCTGAGACCGAATCCCAGAACCTGTCGATCCCAGACGCTACTGAGGCTGTAGCCCTGAGCCATCGCAACTGATGAAACGTCTCCCAAGTTCAGGCATTACTCATCAAGTCGACGACAATTTTCGATGTCCGCATTCGCAAGAAAACGTTCACATGCAGCGAGTGTGTTATGTGGGGTGCGGAACACTTGCAGCACCAATTGGCCCTCGTGCTTCGGAATGATTGCGCGACTCTGGCTCCTCCTCTTGGCAAGTGGCAAAGTAGGCTGGAAAGAGCAGTTCGGTCGAGAAATGTGGCCATGCGACCAGTCTTCCGCTCGAGAAGTCGACAGACGCCACGCGCCGCAGACCGACAAGAACGCCTTCTTTCTGGACGTGACTGTCGCGGCAAAGAGGCTCTTCGAGACACGAGTAGATGGGCAGAGTGAGTTGTGGCATTGCGCTGAATATGTGGATTGCTATACTTGGGTTTTTAACTTCTTGGTGCATGGAGGCCTGTCTTCACGATGGGATATCTCACGGCATTTCGCGTCTTTCTCGGTATTGCCGCTAGATGTCGCATGATCGCGACCGTATCGAGTAGTGCTGGCGATCATGTGAGATCTAGCGGCATGACCGAGAAAGACGCGTAATGCCGTGAAATATTCCGTCGTGAAGACAAAACCTCACGCGCCAAGAAATAAAAACCCAAGTATAAGACCAGAAGCATGTCCCCGGAAAGTGGCCTTTCATTTTTTTTCAAAGCAAGTTTAATAACTTTTTAATATGAGAGACATTTGATGTTACTGCGTTGCGTTCTGTATTATACATTATATTAACAAGGCGAGAATTGCTTCCTTCTTGTTTACATGATTTTCGAACGACTTCCCTGCTACCACTCCACACACGCTTGTTAACAATTTGCCAGTTTTATCTCACTAGGATGAAATAACAGGAACTGAATGAATTACTAGTTCGCGTAGGGCTTCGATGGTTTCAACAAGGTTGTGGCGACGTTCGCTTCTCAAATCATCACGAAATACATCTGAACCATTATCCCATCCATAATCATTTATCCACTACCACTGGCCCATTAAAACTACCTCCTACCAATAATTCCTTCAACGCCAGGAAATAGCAAACCACCTCTGTGATCACCTGCGCAGGGAAAAGACATTAAGGCGTAAAGGTCGTTCCACTCATTTGGCATCCGCCGATAGGCCAAGTACTGCTCGTCCAATCCCGAACAGCTGACGTGCTGGGTGAATATTCGCTTCCTTTGATGTGTTCAAAAGACGGACACACGGTGGACAGGGCGAGCATTGAATGTTCGCCGCTCGACAAATAAGCAAGCAATCCAAGCACTCTATTCGGTATTCGTCGGACAAATAGCAAGCAACCCATCCACATTACTCAGCATTCGCTCGGGCTTTCGCTTGATTCTCGCCGAATACCGAATTTTGAGAGCCACCTCCTTTGCCTACGCTCGTCTACCGATCACAGCACTTCGTTGTATCACTGAATTACATCAGCTCGTCATCGTCATTCAACCTAACAATGCGACCGCCAAACCAACACGAGGGTCAGAAGCAGAAGCGGCAGCAGTGGTGGCGGCGGCGGCGGCATCGAGGCGAGCAGATGCTCAGCCCGCGAGCGCGCAAAAACGCAGACGAAGAGGAGGGGGGTGAGAGAGCACAAAGGCGGCAAAAACGACTGGAGGGAGCTAAAAACGCACAACTCCTCTCTGGACGCGCTGTGCTGTCGGGAAGAGACGCTTGGGACTCTCACTGCGACGCGCATCCGTTGCAAAGCTGTGGGGAGTCCTCGGAAACTGCGAGGCGCTTTGGCTTAATTCTGACTGCATTGTCGTTAGCTCAGGACTTAACAATATTTCAATATTACTAGCGTACCCATGCGAGAACTCTCGCATGCTGTACCCCACCTTCTTCCTTATTTTTCCGTTTCCATGTTAAGCCTGTAATATATATTTTTCTTCAAGACCCTCTTATTCTCCGTCACTTGTTTTATATGTCACCTTGTAATTGATAACGTAATACACCCTTATCAACACAAACTATTCTCATTTAACTTTATTATCGAGCAAAGAGGTACACCCGCGTAATTCAGTCGCATAGAATATAAAGAAATTAGTAATTTCACATACAGTTGCAGATTCTACAGGCTCCGAACATGTGGGGTAGAATCAAGAAGCGTCGGACCAGAAAAAAATAAATAGAATTGTCAAGAAGATCTCATCCTGTAGATTACAGTGTGAGGAACGTGGCCTCAAAAGTTTAGTTTTTAAGGCCCAGAAAGCTTCGTTTAGGAGTTATTTAACGAAATAGAATAAAAAAACCATGACGTGCGTTGCGGATTGCATTTGAATATTTAGATGCGTTCTTTTGAACAAATCCTTCACATTTTTACTTCAAAGTGCAATTTGTCACGTCTCCGTGAAATTCTCTTTCTTTTGAGATCTCATTTATAAAGATTGGTTGCATGTGAGAGCCGCAAAGGGACGGTATACTACTGAAATAATATGGGACACGATTAGGACGCCCTAAATTTGGGCACCATATTAATCAGGTTCTACTTTTTGGTCATTTCTATTATCTAACTTTTTTCAGAAGCAAAAATTTCTCGAACCTTTGCCTTCGCTACGTTCACTTATGAAGTCAGACACTGAAAAATTAATACGGCAACAAATTCTATAATGCACATAATGATTTCTACTTCACTGTAAAATTCTTGAATCAAAAGTATTCCACTAAGTGCATTACCCATTCGCCGAACAACTGCTTGGAGATCGATGAACACGAAAAGGCTTGTCAACGTATTTCCATGATTTATCTTTTGCATGTCTGAGAAGAACAACAAAGGAACATATAATACATGAATGAAACCATAGGTTCATTCAGGATCTGAGATACTTTTCTATTATGTTTTGTTAAAAAGGTTATCATTTTCGGAAACGTATTCATTCTAATAGAAATGACATTGTGTTTAATTACAGTAATTTATAGCTAATTTACATACATATTACAATATATTATATTATATAGTAATATATAATACGTATTAATATATACATATTATATATATACATATTAATTACATACATACATATTATTATACATATAATTTAATATACAATTTATAGCAGGAATTTATAGCTAATTTACTTTTGAAAATATATTTTATTATATAGGAGTGAATATTTTGTCAACAAAACTTGAAAAAAAAACCCGCTCTTTCTGTATTCAAAATTCGACTAGAATATGGTTTAGGATAGAGATCACAGAATTATAAAAACGTGCACAAAATTCACTTCTCCCCATAGCTTGTCACACACAATTTTTAACTGTTTTTGACGTAAATAAATAAATAAACAGTAAATAACCATGATCAGCTTCAAATACTAGTAGACGTGAATACATTGAAAATGTGCATTTCAAAATTGTTTAGATCGGAAGGGACAGATTAGTTTCCAGCATTACAAATCTCAATAATTGAAACCGAAAATACAAATTGAAAGAGATTTGCCAAAATAAATAATCTGTTGATTACACGACCATATTTCAAAGAACAATGACATGTCTCCTTATTGAGACACTTATGGAATGTGCCACTCTATAAACGGATATTACCTTTCCTAGATTTAACTGAAATGCAATCTGGAGCAATGTAACGTTTCCAAGCTATTGGCTTTAAAACCTACCTCTACAATTACCTTCTTATCAGGACAACTGTATAAATCCAACAAGAGATTGCTACTTAAGTTGCGGATTACTTATCAAACGACAGTGAAACAACGCAGAGACTGTCATTCTACAAAACTACATCGAATGAGGTCACTTTAACATTACTAATTCTAACGATCTAATTTTCCTTTCAGTAACGGAATGTGTTGCTCTAAATACATACTAGTACTCTTGTAGGTTTCAGAATTTAACCTGTTGCTCAAATGGTAACAAAACCAGCAATTTGAACCTGCCACTAAGCGACACTTCGAGCCGTCAAACCTGTCCGAAAAGGGCCCCGTTACAAGCGAAACTGCACCGATTACCAGAGGTGGCCCAACCCACTAGCTCGGCAACCCGCAAGAAGATCGCGGTTCGATAGTAAAAGTGACACTCCGAGAAAACTAAGTCAAAAAAAAATTATTTTTTTTTGCTTTACTTCAGCTTGTGACCAGAAAAAAAATCGCTTGACTCGCACGCATTGAAATATTCTACGCATTATACGTCGATAACGTCCGATTGACATCAGTAAGATAATTTTGTGCTATTCGTTTCTGATAAATAAAAACGCCGAAATTTTGAAAGGTTACTGAAGTGACATTAAATCTAGTATTTGGCAAGTTTTCATCTTGTGGTTTCTCATAGTACTTTGATATATACCACAAACAAAAGATTCATTCAGTATATACACTCGAAATAAAAAAAAGTATAACTAAGAATAAAGATTTTGTTAGTATGAAAGCCACCACCGTAATTTTTCCCAATACACTTTCAAGTCTGATGAACGAACTACCCGATAAGATGCTACATAAAAAAATTATTGCCACAGTCCATTCTTTAGTTATCTATCACTCGTGTCTTATATTTAGCCATTCCTTCCCGATAAAACCCCCAAACACAATCAAGGAAGCACTTCTACAATTTGGTTTCAGTAAGCCCATTACAGTGAAACCTACACAGTGTTTTGCTCATTTGAAACAAACTCTTACAACTGCAACAGGTAGCCTTGCTGATAAAATAAGAACTAATAATATTTTCTAGTACACGTGAGTTCAGTTCGCAAGATACCCATTCTAATGACAGGAGCGAATAATGTTCAGAAAAATGGAAATGACGGAAAATTGAATTTATTTATAGTTTTTTTATTCATTTATTGGAGTTCAGAGACTTTTCAACTGTTGGTGTCGCAGAGACCCACGAGTTATGTTCTGATGAGAAGATAATTTCGAAGACGACACCATTTTGAGTCACGGAGAAACGAAATGACAGGCAGGGGAAATGAGAGAAGCCCCGAGAAAACTTGCCGCTCGCTGCTCCACTATTCCGTCCTCCTCGATTAGCCGGTGTCTCGATCCCGGGTCTCAGGGATGGATGATGTGTAAAGGTCTTCTCTACTTATGGCTGTGGCACGCGTCGTGGCACCATAGCAAGCCATGAGCTTCTCTGCGCAACTAGCGTCGGGAAAGGGAATTATCGGTAACCCCGCCGTTTTACAACAGGGAAGGCGATGTATGGTGGCGGGGTAATTAACTGCGTGGAGGGGCGATTTCGTCGTGGCGCTCGTGCCACGGACTCCCGCTCATGGCATCGACCTTGACAACTCTGGTGTAGGCGCTACTTATTACACCACGTGCCCACTTCTTCCCCCGCTTCCTTCGGAAATTTGTTGTCACGCACGAGACGACGTCTGAGAACATTTCACGTCAGCTATCTTCAAGTGGCGGCTTCAACCAACGGCCCCTTCCCTCCGTGCGGCCCAGAGGGAAGAAGCCTCTCACCCGCGGGGAGAGCGAACAAGGAACGAGACGCGCTCGAGAAAGTCCGCGCGCAATCCGGCTGCGGCGCGCGGCGAGGAGGGAGAGGGGGGAGGGGCAGGGAGCGTTACGCAACAGGTCCCGTGGTAATCTGCTCGCTGCCGCGCCGCGCCGGCTCGGCTCCAATCCACTCGGCTCCGCAGCGGCGCTCTCTCGGGCGCAGAAGAGCCCCTAGATGCGTACTGCGATTTTTCTAACTTTGCCTCTCAAGGCCCAAGATGGAATATGTCATGGTATTTCGCGACGTTCCCAGTCGTGCCGCCGGATATCGCATGATCGCGTCCGTATCGAGCAGTGCTGGCGATCACGCCATTCCTAGCGGCGCGACGGACAAAGGCGCGTAATGCCGTGTGATATTCCATGGTGGCCGTAGGGGTTTGAGGGGCAGAGTTAGAAAAATCGCACAGTAGAGAGATTACTTATAAGAAGGGACCGCTTTGACGGCGTCTGCTTGGCCACTGCTGGCAACATCACTGCAGGTTATGTCCAAGCACTCATTTTGTCAGGGCGTTTCGTTTACAGACAACTCATTTGCAAATGGCTTTATCTCTCGCCCTGCATGATGTTCATTTATTTCCCGACCTGTCGAAGTGGTCCCTTCTTACTCATAGAAACGCGCCTGTACAGAGAGTAGCGGTCTCCTTCGCGCAGCAGATTCAGCTGCTTTAGATCGGGTTGCCAGGGGAATTCGAACTGTGCGGTGTTGTGTGCATTGGGAACCACTAATCTTTCCAAAACCAATATTAATGTATACAGGAGTTACTTTAAGAAGGGACCACTTTGACATGTCTTGAAACAAATAAACGTCACGCAGGGTGATGACACCGCGAGAGGTAGTGATCAAGCCATTTACAAATGAACTGTTAAGAAACACACGAAAAAAATAAGTTCATGGACTTCACTTGCGACAGTTACATTGCCAGCAGTGGCCAAGCAGTAGCTGTCAAAGCGTCCCTTCCGATAGAAATCTCTCTATACTTTAAATTCATTTTGCCTTCAATTGCTTTCATTCCTTTACTTCTGTATGCTGCCAGCAGGGGCTTTTATGTATTAAATGTTTTTTGTATTAAATGACGGTGGCCGTTCAAGTGGTGCAACTACTCGGTATAAAGTTAGTCAAAAAAAGGACCAGTTTGACAGGTATGGAAACAAATGAATGCCATGCACGATGTCATTCCACGAGGGTGGCAAAACAAATTACAAGCGAGCCAACTTTAAACAAACGCTTAAGCACATGGACATATTTTGCAGATTTGTTGCCAGCAGCAGTCGCCAACACGTATGCTACGATTTATTTAGAGCTGAACTTGACATAAATCAGCTGTTACGGTGTCATCCAAACGCGAGCTTACACGCCACTATGGTGATGTTCAACCTCCCAATTGGATACCATTGTAACAGATAATTTATGTCAAGTGCAGCTCTAAATAAATCCAAGTATAGTAGATGTCAAAGTGGTCCCTTCCTAAGAGAAATCTCTTATTTTGAGACTAGAGCAAAGCGGTCGGTCAGGAAAGCGTTACTGAGGAAGGCGCTCCGTTTCGCTTCTGCGGAGTCCACACAGAGAGAAGCGGTGGTCGGTCAAGAAGCTATACGGGCCAAGACGCTCCTGCTAGCCGAAAATTTTATAGTTAGGGTGAGACGGGGGCGGTGAATCGCGGCGTGGATAAGATATCCAAGGAAGAAAACACACACAGTAGTACACATTTTATTCGTTACCTGCAAATCAATGCATGTCTATTTTCAAAATATTATAATATACCCGAAGTATCAAGTGCATATGAGGGAGCATTGGCATCATTGTAGTTTTTCTTGGCCAATGTTCAACATAATTGATTTCGTTTACTACTGAGTCGATAAACGTTGCGGCAACTTTCTTCTGCAATAGTGATAGGTATCTAGTAACAGTATCTGGAAAGTAACATTGGCTCATATGCTGAACTACGCTCGGCGAACGCAACAGCAGCCGGGCCGCCACTACCCCCCGACTCGCATCTTGCGGTCGGCGTGGCTGTGCGTAGCTTCAAGAGCTTCTTGGAACTAGGGGTCCCGGTTCTCTGAACGTCTGCGGCGGAGTTGGTCTCCTGGGAAGGCACTCGCACATTCGACGAGTGCCGAGCGAAAGCTCGCGGAATCCCGAGTAGTGTGGGTTGCTTGCTTGCTGTTTGCCCAGCGCTTAACATTCGGTGCTCGCTCCACTCGCATTTTTTCAGACTTTGAAAACACAACAAAGAAAGCGAACATGACATTTCTATGAAAAAATTAACCGATTGTCTTGTTTTAGTATTGCTCTATTTTTCTTTATTTTAAATTATAGACAACATCACTTGTACATGTGTATTTACTTCATATGGTTAAAACATCAAGACGTTTCCGAAATCATTCGTTTCCATCTTCATGCAAAGTGGAAAGTAGTTAAATTTGGTACAATTAACAGATCATAAAATGTGTATACAGCACAATTCACTTAGGACATAACTACATTAAAAAAATCGCTGCGTGGACTTCAGCTCGGACCCACGTTATCGAGATCCTCCGCAGAATGGCATAATTCTTACATGGAAAATAGAAACTAAAGATTTCCGAAATGTAACTGATGTTTTACCCACACGAAATCAAGACGGTTATACGTACTACTGCCTACAATTGAAAAGAAAGAACGAATAACAATTTACCAACCGAAAAGCAAATATTTGCCGAGCAGCTCGGCTACGCGGGATTAGGCGAGCAGTCGCTCACTGCCGAAAGCCGAGTGCGTGGTGCCGCCTCGACGATGCAAGCGAGCCGCCCGGCCGCCGGCAGTTCTGGGGAACACAGCTCCAAAGCCCCCAGCGGCTATTATCCGCGCACGTTTTCTTGAGCTCTCGCTTCGCTAGTTGCGAGAGGAGTGGGAAGTTGGGTTATTTTGACAAAAAAGAATATTATCTCAAATTTGTAGTTCGTTTTTCGATGCGAAATAGTTTCTGTTACACGGGAGCGAACATTTCTGGTTATCAGATTTTTGTCTACAACGCTCGTTGCTATAATTTATCCTTAGTTTAACTAATGATGGCAAAGGAGTGCGAGTAGGTATTCCTTGGCTCAAGAAAACGTGCGCGTATAATACATCGCGTCGGCGCTCGTGCACAATGGACACGTGAGTAACGGGCGGCGCGACTGCACGCGTGCGCCGTTATGCCTGCCCAAACAG